>JACGCM010001848.1:0-1200000 GCA_014058105.1 Kingdonia uniflora
TTCAACCTTACGAAGGATGAAGCCCAGTTTCTGAGGACTGTCTTCATACCATCCCACACTCCCGATGGGTAATAGATATGATAGTACCTGTCGCCAAAGAATCACCTACTATTTCAACCCGATCTATGAATCCTGGTAACCTATCGAGAGCCACCCGACGTAGAGTTGGTTATGTATCGATCCCGTTAAGCTAAAAAAGAATAAGAAACCCACACTGAACTAGGTTCCAAGGATCAGAACACCACAGCCGTCCCCGCGGCCCAAACACAGGATAACCCATGCCAGAGAAAGGGGAAGAATCCTAATCCAACAGCCAGAACCTGGCCACCACACATAGGATAACCACCTGCCTCAGAGGATGGTAAACAATCCAATATACAGATGCAAACAGTGACTAATGGACCAGTCACAACATCCAAGCACAGATGAAAAATGACTAATTGACCGTCACAATATCCAAAAATGGATGAACAGTGACTAATTGACCAGTCACAAACATCCCACAGCATCAGTCTCTCAAAAATTGGAACACAACCATCAAGGGAAACCCACGAGAGTACACACAATGCACAACTTTGTAAAGGACAAGGGGAAGCACACCCTACATGCCTAACAATAGGAAAATACAATGCTGAAACCATAATTACAACTGAAGGAACAATATAGTTTATAACCTAATCACAAACACTCAATGCCAATGCATAACTCAAACTAACACAGGTTAAACTATTAATGGAATTTAGCAATAAAGGGACACTCACCTGATATAAAGCTCGAATCCCGACAAAACTACAATCCGCACTCCCAACCCTAATACCGTCCCCCGGCAACCAGAAGCAGAGAAACTACATAAATCAAACAATCGCAACAACCACCAATAAACCAAACAGTCAATACTAGATCCTAACAATAAATCCAACCCAACAATCAACTAAGCCACCAATTAGGGTTCCTCAAAACCGAAAATAAGAGATCTAGGGTGAAAGGAAATTGGGGAAAACTTACAGAAATGCGGCGCTGACGATCGGGAAGGAGGAGCTGACAATCCTCTCCCATGGCTCTTTCTCCAACTTTCTCTCCAAGCTCTCTAATCAACTCTCTCTCCAAACTAACCCAAAAAGAATAGAGGGGAAAGATAAAAACAAACCAGGAATACGATGGTCGTTCGAACGAATGCTAAAGTCGTTCGAACGAGTAAAGCAAAAAGGAAAAAAAACCCTAGAAACAAACAACTGTTCGAAAGGTCATTCGAACAAAAACATTTCCTTGGGCAACACACCAGGGGTTATGTCACTTCGTTCGAAAGGTCATTCGAACGAGAACAGGGGTCGTGCGAATGAACCATAAAGTCGTTCGAACGGCTAAGAAGTCTTGGGCCAAATTCCAGGAGACAAGTCGACTCGTTCGAACGAATATAAATCTCGTTCGAACGACTTCTAGAATATTCCCAAATCTTCTCAGATCCCCAAGAATACCCTCAAGCCAAAAGCAACTCAGCAGACACAAGCCAAAATCAGCAACAACAATAACAATAACACAACAACAATAACAACAACAAAAAACAACAACAACACAATAACAACAACAACAACGACAACAAACACCAGCCCCAACACGGGCACCGAACGTAACTTACCAACTCCGCCAACAACCACCGAAACCACCGAAACCCAGAAAAGAAGAAATCAAGACCCTGATAAGGGAAAATTGATGCAGATGTATGATGATGGTGATGTATGAGAATCCATGAGGTATGATGCATGGATGATAATAATAATAAATACTAAATAAAATAAAAATAAAAATCTGGGGACACTATACAGGTAATCGTTCTGTAGCAAGAAAATGGACAATGTCGGAATACCAAGGTAGTTGTATAATAGCCATAAGCTGTTCATCAGGAAATGCCTCTAAAATAGGGAGGAGATCTACACACCTTTGATCAGAAATCGGGATAAATGATCTGCTACAACATTTTAACTCCTTTCTTATCTCGAATTTTGATGTCAAATTCTTGTAATAAGAGAATCCATCGGATTAACCAAAGCTTAGCATCCTTTTTGGATAATAAATATTTTAAGGCTGCGTGATCACTGTAGACAATGATTTTGGGCCAACAAGATATGACCAAAATTTTTCTAATACAAAACACAATGGCTAATAACTCCTTCTCAGTGGTAGAGTAATTCATTTGTGCATCATTGAGTGCACGACTGGCATAGTAAATAACATGAGGTTATTTATCTACTCTTTGCCCTAAAACTGCTTTAACAGCGTAGTCAGATGCATCGCACATCAATTCAAATTGAAATCCCAGTTGGGCGGCTGGATGATTGGAGCGGAAGTTAATAGAAGTTTGTGCTTCTCAAAAGCTCTAGAATATTCATCATCAAAGTGGAAATCAGTGTCCTAACAAGTAAATTGCAGAAAGGTTGGGAAATGTTGCTAAAATCTTTGATGAACCGATGATAAAATCTCGCATGGTCTAGAAATGATCGAATGGCCTTAACCGTCCGAGGAGGAGGTAAAGAAAATATAATATCAATTTTGGCCTTATCAACTACTATCCCTTTGTTGGAGATGATTTTCCCAAGAACTATCCCTTGTGTTACCATGAAGTGACACTTTTCCCAGTTTAATTCTAAATTGGTTTGTGTACATAATTCTAGCACGAGCTCCAAATGGTGCAAACTTTCATCAAAAGAGGAACCAAACACTGAAAAATCATTCATGATGATTTTGATAAATTTATCAACCATATGAGAGATAATGCTCATCATACAACGTTAAATGTAGCAGGTGTATTACTCAAACCAAATGGCATACATCGATAAGCATAAGTCCAGTAGGGACATGTGAATGTGGTTTTCTCCTGATCTTCTAGAGCGATGAGGATCTGATTTTATCTAGAATAACCGTCAAGAAAGCAACAATGACTTTTTTCCGCTAATCATTTAAGCATTTGATCAATGAATGGAAGAGGGAAATGATCTTTCCTAGCGACCGTGTTCAACTTTTTGTAATCAATACAAACACGCCACCCGGTGGTCGTACAGGTAGGGATTACTTCGTTATTGTCATTTTTGACTACAGTAATCCCTGATTTCTTGGGTACAACTTGAACAGGGCTGACCCACTTACTATCCGAAATAAGGTATATGATACCCGAGTCTAATAACTTGAGAACTTCCTTCTTAGCCACCTCAATCATAGTTGGATTTAAATGCCGTTGCATCTCGCATAAATTTTTAGCACCTCCCTCGAGATTGATACGATGCATGCACATGGCCAGGCTAATTCCCTTCAAGTGTGCTATAGACTACCCTATGGTTTATATATGCTTTCTAAGAATACTCAGCAGTCTACCTTCCTGGTCAACATCTAGATTGGAAGCTATTATCACAGGTAGAGTTTCAGAATCACCTAGAAAGGAATACTTGAGAGTATTGGGTAAATGCTTGGGGTCCAGATGGGGTGGTTTAACAATGGATGGAATAGGTAAAGTAGTTGATGGTTCAAGAGGTTCCAGTCTAGGTCTCCATTTAGATATGTTAAAAATAAGAGTTGAGGTGAGTAAATCATTAAATTTGTCAGCGATTGTGCCTTCATTAAAGTCCTCACCAAGTTTACAAGACATGATTCTAAGGGGTCGTCAAAAAATGATTTAGGGAACGAGTTGTAAACTAGGGAGTCAATCATATTCAGTTCAGCCATGTCATCAAAATGAGGACTTGAGTATTATTTCTAAAAACATTGAGTTTGATCTTTATGTCTCCCATTGATAATTGTAAGACCCCATTAAAGCAATAATAATGGCATGATCAGTCACAAGGAATGGGTGGCCCAATATGATGGGGATCTCGCAGCTAGGATTCGTGACATCTTCAGTGTCCAAAACAACAAAGTCCATGGAAAAATGAGAGTATCAACCTGATAAGAATATCCTCAAGGATACCACGTGGGTATCGTATTGACCAATCAGCCAATTGAAGTGTCATTCAGGTAGGTTCGTGTTCTCAAATCCTAATTCTTGATAGACCGAGTAAGGTAAGACATTCACACTAGCCCCCTAGATGAGTAACGCCCTATCCACTTTTTTGTACGCAAACTCTGCTCAAGGTAAGCACTCATCCCAACTACCCTTGAAGTCCAAAGCACAAGCCCTAAGCGTATCCTCAAGAATCTGGTTAACTCTCTCCGTCTGACCAACGGTCTGAGGGTGAAATACTGTACTAAAATCTAATCTGGTATCCATAGCTCGTTGGAAACTTTTCCAAAAGTTACTGGTAATTCTGGCGTCTCGATCTGACACTATAGACACCGAACCCCGTGTAAACGCACTATCCCTCTCACATATAATCTGCTTAACTCGGCAACCGTCAAAGTTTTGTTAACGGAATAAAATGTACCGATTTGGTCAATCGGTCTACAATCCCCCAAATAGAATTGTGGTTCTTCTTCATCCGCGGTAAACTCGAAATGAAGTCCATCGTCACGTGCTCCCATTTCCACTCTGGAATTTGTAACGGTTTGAGTTATCCCGCTGGTTTCTAATGTTCGGCCTTCACCAGCTGACATGTAAGACACCTAGAGATGAACCCAACTATCTCTCGCTTCATGTTATCCCACCAATAATATCTCTTCAGGTCCTGGTACATCTTCGTACTGCCTGGATGAATAGTATACCTCAAACCGTGAGCCTCACTCAAATCTTACGCTTCAATATCTTTGAATCAGGAACAAATAATCTGCCCCAGTATCTGATACTGCCAACTTAACAAATAGTCCAATCTAGTCTGCTAACGTCTGAAGCCCAAGACTGTAATCTAACATCCTCCTGTTGAGCTTCTATCATCCGTGAAATCAATGAAGGTTGAACCCTCTGATTTTCAATAAAACTACCCGCGCCCTGTGAATATAAACTCAGCCCGGAATTTTCTATGTCACGAAGCAATAACCACTCGCGGATCATCAGACGTGCAAGAAATCCCCTAGGCAAGAGGCTCAAAGCGTCAGCCACCACATTCACCTTCCCTTGGTGATACTGCAAGTCAACATCGTAATCCTTCAAGAATTCCATCCATCTGTGCTGCGTCATATTCAGTACTTTCTACGAAAAAAGGTACCGCAGACTCTTGTGATCAAAAAAGAGTTCAAACCTCTCCCCGTAAAGATGATGTCGCCAAATATTTAATGCAAAAGCCACTATTAACAACTCAATGTCATGAGTAGGATAATTCCTCTCATCCACCTTAAGTTGTCTCGAAGCATAAGCCACCACATTTCCTTCCTGCATCAAAACACAACCCAGCCCACTGAGCGAAGCGTCGCTGTAAACCACATACTTCAGCCCACTGGAAGGAATAATAAGAACAGGTGTTGTAGTCAATCTCTTCTTCAACTCAACGAAAGCTGAATCACATCTGTCATCCCAAATGAATCTAGCATCCTTCTGCGACAAGCGAGTCAAAGGAGCTGTAATCCACGAAAAGCCCTCGATGAATCTGTTGTAATAACCGGCTAATTCCAAAAAACTGTAAATTTCGATAACATTAGTCAGCTGCGCCCAATTTGTAACTGCCTCAACCTTCGAAGGATCAACCGCAATACCATCCTTGGAAACCACGTACCCTAGGATTTTCACTTCCTTCTGCCAAAAATCCTATTTCTCAAACTTTGCAAACAACTCGTTATCCCGCAAAGTTTGTAAGGCGATCCTCAAATGTTCCCCACACTCTGCTTTGGTCTTCGAATAAATCAATATGTTATCCATGAATACAATGACAAAATGGTCTAGAAAAGGTCGGAAAACCCGGTTCATCAAATCCATAAAATCTGCGGGCGCACTTGTTAAACCAAACGGCATAACTTGAAACTCGTAATGCCTGTAACAAGTTTGAAACATTGTCTTCGAAACATTCTCCATCTTGATCCTCAGCTGATGGTAACCTGATCTAGGATCAATCTTTAAAAAGAATTGCGCTCCCCGAAAAAGGTCAAACAAGTCCTCGATCCTAGGTAAAGGATATTTATTCTTGATCGTGACCTTGTTTAACTCGTGGTAATCAATACACAGACGCATTGACCCGTCTTTCTTCTACACAAACAACACCGGAGCTCCCCACGGTGAAGTACTCAGCCTGATAAACTTTTGCTCCATCAGCTCATAAATCTGATCATACAATTCTTTTAGCTCAACAAAATCGAAGCTGTACCAGGTAAAATATCTATATCAAAATCAATCTCTCTCGTCGGTGGCAAATCGGGAATCTTCTGGAATATATCAGAAAATTCACATACAACTGGAATAGTACTAACATCGATATCAGAGGATTCTAACTCTAAGAATGCTAACAAGTCGTCTCTTGACTGAGCAAGTTTCGAACTAGCAAACACAAATCGCTTCTCACCTGGAATACTGAAAGTAGCTATCCGCTCAAAAAAATCTAAACTAACTCGATGCGTCGACAACCAATCCATGCCCAGGATAATGTCTAACTCCTGCATCGGTAGTACTAACAAGTCTGCTGAAAGAATACGGCCACAAACAACTATAGGGCAATCTCTACAAATACGGGAAATAGAAATCAAAGATTCGAGAGGAGTACCTACGAAAATTTCATCATGCAGCAAAGAAGACTCAAAACCAATAGTGTAAAGAAAAATGTATGACATGAATGAATGCGATGCACCAGAATTGAAAAGAACACGAGCAGGCGAATAAGAAATATAGATCGTACCATCCACTACAGGTGGAGCGGCGCGAGCACCTCACCTCCCAAATGCGTACATCATGCTCTGCCCATGGCCCTGACCCTTGCCCTGCTGCTGACCCAGATACTATTGTCTCTGTCCACCCTGAGGACCCGGAACAATCTGCCTACCCTGCAGACCCTGGAACCGTCGCTGCTGAATCTGCTGAAACTGCTGTGGTCCTAGCTGGTGACCAATCGGACCCTAAAATTATCACAATGGTTGAGGATCCCGGTCTGGTTTAGGAAAAATCTTCTTAACAGGCCCCTTCTCCCTGCAGTTCTAACAATAACGGGAAGCAGGCTGAGGTCCATCAAAATGCTGCCCTCCCATAACTCTAGTTGGTGCACCATCACTAACGCCCAACTTCTGCCTCTTCGGATCCAAGCTCTTATAATGACTATGGACTGCCTTGCCCGTATCGGATCTCTGATCTTGTCTCTGCTATCTCATCAAGTCCTTGGACTTGCAATCCTTCATATCGTTCAGCTCTATCGCCAAAGTTTTAGACAAAACCTCTCTATATGAACTAGCCCCCGAAGCAATCAAGAACTTTCTATAGTATGGACGAAGACCCTTCAGAAATTTCATTTTACGCTGTTCCTCATCCTAGGCAATAAACGGAACGTACCGAGAGAGTTTATTGAATCGCTGATCATATTGGGAGATACTCATGTCACCCTGCTCAAGCATGTAGAACTCAGAAATGTAGGAGGCTCTGTAACTCGGAGGAAAATACTCTTCAAAGAATCGGTCCTAAAAGGAAGCCCAAAGTATCAGAGTCTCCACAATCGCCCTCTTGACTGTATTCCACTAGTGATCTGCCTCACCCTGCAACATATACATCGCCAATGTCACTCGCTGATCCTCAGGACACTTCATAACATTCAAAGTCTTCTCTATAGATTTGAACCATGTCTCTGCTTCAGATGGAACTAACGTGCCAGAAAAAGTTGGATGCTTGTATTTCAAGAGCTGCTCGAGCTAACTGTATTCTCTAACCGCTGGGCTCCTGGCCTGCTGAAAATAAAGATAAAGGTAAAGATAAAGATAAACTTGGAATGCAATTGTCGTTCAAACGAGAATGAGAAGTCTTGGGCCAAATTCCAGGAGACAAGTCGACTCGTTCGAATGAATATAAATCTCGTTTGAATGACTTCTGGAAAATTCCCAAATCTTCTAAGATCCACAAAATCACCCTCAAGCCAAAAATAACTCAACAGATACAAGCCAAAATTAACAACAACAATAACAACAACAGCAACAACAACAACAACAACAACAACAACGACAACAACACCAGCCCCAACACGGGCACCCAACATAACTCACCCACTCCGCCAACAACCACTGAAACCACCGAAACCCAGAAAAGAAGAACTCAAGACCCTGATAAGGGAAAAGAGATGTAGATGCATGATGAATGGTGATGTATGTGGATGGATGATGTAGGATGCATTAGTGATAATAATAATAAATAGCCAAGTAAAATAAAAATAAAAATATGGGGTACTACACAGGTAATCATTCTGTAGTAAGATAATTGACAATGTCGGTATACCAAGGTAGTTGTATAATAGCCATAAGCTGCTCATCATGATATATCTCTCAAATTGGGAAGAAATCTTCACCACCTTTGATCAGAAGTCAGGATAAATGATCTGCTATAACATTTTCAACACCTTTCTTTCCTCAAATTTTGATGTCAAATTCTTGCAATAAGAGGATCCATCGGATTAACCGAAGCTTAGCATCCTTTTTGGATAATAAATATTTTAAGGATACGTGATCAGTGTTGATAATGATTTTGGACCCAACATGATATGACCGAATTTTTTTTAATGCAAACACAATGGCTAATAACTCCTTCTCAGTGGTGGAGTAATTCATTTGTGCATCATTGAGTGCACGACTGGCATAGTAAATGACATGAGGTTTTTAATCTACTCTTTGCTCTAAAACTGCTCCAACAGCGTAGTCAGATACATCGCACATCAATTCAAATGGAAGATCCTAGTTGGGCGGTTGGATGATTGGAGGGGAAGTTAATAGAAGTTTGAGGTTCTCAAAGGCTCTCGAATATTCATCATCAAAGTGGAAATTAGTGTCCTTAGCAAGTAAATTGCAGAAAAGTTGGGAAATATTGCTAAAATCTTTGATGAACCGACGATATAATCCTGCATGGTCTAGAAATGATCTAATGGCCTTAACCGTCCGAGGAGGAGGTAAGGAAGAAATAATATCAATTTTGGAGTTATCAACTTCTATCCTTCTGTTGGAGATGAGATGCCCAAGAACTATCCCTTGTGTTACCATGAAGTGATACTTTCCCCAGTTTAATACCATATTGGTTTGTGTACATTATTCTAGCACGAGCTCCAAATGGTGCAAATATTCATCAAAAAAGGAACAAAATACTGAAAAATCATCCCTGATCATTTCGATAAATTTATCAACCATATCAGAGAAAATACTCATCATACAACGTTAAAATGTAGCGGGTGTATTACCCAAACCAAATGGCATACGTCGAAAAGCATAAGTCCCGTAGGGATATGTGAATGTTTTCTCCTGATCTTCTGGAGCGATGAGGATCAGATTATATCCAGAATAACCTTCTAGAAAACCATAATTTCTTTTTCCAGCTAATCGTTCAAGCATTTGATCAATGAATGGAAGAGGAAAATGATCTTTCCTAGTGACCGTGTTCAACTTTCTGTAATCAATACAAACACGCCACCCGGTGGTCATACGGGTAGGGATTAATTCATTATTCTCATTTTCGACTACAGTAATCCCTGATTTCTTGGGTACAACTTGAACAGGGCTGACCAACTTACTATCCAAAATGGGGTATATAATATCGGAGTTTAATAGCTTGAGAACTCCTTCTTAACCACCTCCATCATAGTTGGATTTAAATGCCGTTGCATCTCGCATAAATTTTTAGCACCTTCCTCGAGATTGATGCGATGTATATACACGACCGGGTTAATTCCCTTCAAGTTTTCTATAGACTACCCAATGGTTGACTTATGTTTTCTAAGAATACTCAACAGTCTACCTTTCTGGTTAACGTCTATATTGGAACCTATTATCACAGGTAGTGTTTCAGAATCACCTAGAAAGGCATACTTGAGAGTATTGGGTAATAGCTTTAGGTCCAGCTGGGGTGGTTTAATAATGGATGGAATAGGTAAAGTAGTTGATGGTTCAAGAGGTTCCAGTCTAGGTCTCCATATGGATACGTTAAAAATTAGAGTTGAGTCGATTAAATCATTACATTTGTTAGCGATTTTGTCTTAATTAAAGTCCTCACCAAAGTTTACAAGACATAATTCTAAAGGGTCGTCAGAAAATGATTTAGGGAGCGAGTTGTAAACTAGGGAGTCAATCATATTCAGTTCAACCATGTCATCAAAATGAGGGATTTGAGTATTATTGTTAAAAACATTGAGTTTGATCATCATGTCTCCCATTGATAATTGTAAGACCCCATTAAAACAATTAATAATGGCATGAGCAGTCGCAAGGAATGGGCGACCCAATATGACGGGGATCTCGCAGCTAGGATTCGTGACATCTTCAGTGTCCAAAATAATATAGTCCTAGGGAAAAATGAGGGTATCAACCTTGATAAGAATATCCTCAAGGATACCACGTGGGTATCGTATTGACCTATCAACCAATTGAAGTGTCATTCGGGTAGGTTCGAGTTCTTCAAGTCCTAATTCTTGATACACCGAGTAAGGTAAGACATTCGCACTAGCCCCTAAGTTGAGTAGCGCCCTATCCACTTTGTGATCTCCAATTTTGTGAGGGATGGTTGGGCATCCAAGATCACGAAGCTTAGAAGGAGTTAATGTCTCAGTCAAGAAGACTTTCTTGTGCACATTGATTTTTCCTTTCCTAGTACGCGCATCCTTAAGGAATTTGGCATACGCAGGAATAAGCATGATGGCATCGAGTATTGGAATATTTATATGAACTTGCTTAAATGTATCCAATATCTCGTCAAATTGAATTCATTTATTAGCCGAAAGTAGGCATTGTAGATAGGGCACCTTTGGCTCAATACGTGCCTTTGTTATAGAAACGGACGAAGTAGGCAACTCCTTAGATTTCTTAGAAGGTTCATGGTTGCTTACTACAACTGGTTCACTCATACCTACCTCATCCTCAATAGCAACTGGTATTGGCTCAACCCTAGGTGTTTCAACTCAGTTATCAATTTGTCTACCACTTCGAAGAGTGGTAATGGCATTAAGCTATTTTGGGATTGAGTTAGGCTCAAACCCAGGTGGTCCTTTGGGATTAAATTTAGGTTGGCTAGGTAGCTTTCCTGGTGGTCTCTCATGCAATGCATTTTCCAATTGTCCTATCTGAGTCTCTAAATTAGAGATAGATTGGGATGTAGAATTCTGATTCTCCAAAGAATATTGTTGGAATTGTATCATTTTTTGTTGAAATTGCAGCGCTTGTTTTTGACTTTCCATTAATTATTTTTGACTTTCCATTGATTGTTGCATGAAGAGAGTAAGGGTATCTTCCAAAGATGGTTTAGGTAGAATTGGAGAGAACTGTTTGGATGACTGAAAGGTTTGCTGAGATACTTGAGGATAAGACTGAGAATTGGGATTCCTATACAAATTATGTAGTGAGGTTTGTGGCTCTCCAAAGCCAGGACTGGGTTGGTTGTTCTTCCATAAAAAAATTGGGTGGTTCTGCCAAGTTAGTTTGTATGGGTCAAATGGCCTCTTGTAGGTGTTATTTAAAATATTCACTTTCTCTTGATTGCCATTTATTTCATTTAACATGGGTCACATTTGAGTCACATGGGTGACATTATAACAAACGGTGCACCCCTGTTGTTGAACTTAGTTCACACTACCAATAGATTGATTCATAACCATATCCTCGATTTTTCGGGAAAGAGTATCTAATTGGGCTTTAATGGTTAATCCCTCACTTACTTCGTACAAGCCACCTTTCTTGGCCATACGAATATTTCTATGTGATCAAAGTCCCATTGCTGTGAATTCTCAGTCAATGTCTCAAACTCCTCATAAGCTCTATCGGGTTCAAGGTCCTAAAATTTACCACTCTGCATGGATTCTAGCCTGTAACGATTCTCAGATGTCATTCCACGATAAAAGATTTAGGCTAAATGTTTTTTTTCAAAACCATGATGGGGACATTGTAAAAGAAGATCTTCTCTCCCATGCCCCGTAAAATGTTTTGCTCTCATTTTGAGCAAATTCAACAATTGTATTTCTAAGAGCAATGGTTTTTCCCATTGAAAACCAATTAGTTTTAAATTTAGTCTCTATTTGGTCCCATGAATTGATAGATGCTGGTGCTAATGAATCAAGCCAATGACTCCCCTTGTCCTTTAGTGAGAATTAGAATAAACACAGGCGGACGAAATCCTCAGTAAAATGTTAATATTTTGAGAGTGCACAAATTTTCTTAAATTCATGGACGTGCTTATAAGGGCTCTCAGATTCAAGCCCATGAAATATAGGTAACATTTGGATTGCACTAGACTTGATTTCATAAAGATTTATTATGATGGCTGGTAACACAATACACGAAGGTATATCACTCACCACTGGGGTCCAATAGTCCCTAAGAGATTTGGCGGGTGCCATAATTAGGGGTTCAACTTCTAGCTCAACAACAGGCTTAATTGGGTCAACTCTAGGTAGATTTCCCTCCTCCAAAATTGGGAATCCTAAGTTCTCTATTGTGTTGATTGGGCAAAGTAGTCGCCCTCTCCGCTTTAGCTGAGGTGGTAGGCCGTAATTAGGCAAAGGTTCTGGTAAACTTCCTAAACATTTTTCTCTGCATATCTAATTGATCATGCACAACTAATAATTAATAAAATTCGGCACCCGGTGCAGTAAACAATTATTAAATCATAGACTCTAGTACATTAATGCATTTTAGAAGTAATAATTAGGTCTTCCCTACATTCTTCTATGTTTAAAATGGGTAGGATGGCAAAAGGCTTTTGTTCCTATACTCCCCTGCGTTACAATACTGGTACTAGCTTAAAGTGGATGCTCAGTCCTCATGCCTGAGCGAGTTGCCCTATCGTACGCCAACACTCAGAACGGTAACGTCGCAAACCTACAACCAGTATTTTGCGACGCTAGGCAGGGGCCGTATCCTACAAACCCGTGTTTGTACCCCGGTCCGGTACACCTATCTGTTGAGTGATGAAATCCCGCGAAAATCTTGTTACTCATTTTTATTATTAGTTATTTTCAGGTCTGGGACGTTCAATTTTTGTGTGATACGAATTTCTTCGTATACATAATGGGTGGTTCCACTTGTTAGAGAGCTTTTTGGGTGATAAAATCCCACAAGTCTGTAACAGCTTTTACCTTTACTAATGTTAGAATGAAAAGAAATTTAAACACGTCAATAGGTCAATCCAACCATAGAAAATAATTTTTTAGAGCAACCTGTATTTGCATAGTCCACAGGACTTTATGTTTATTGTGCCAGGGCGGAGCGGATAAGAACTCCTTATAGATGTCAAGTTTAGAGAGGTACCAACCTTCGGGAAGTACCCCTTCACATAGGGGGCGAAAGAAGGAAGTGCCCCTTCACTTAGGGGATACAAGAAGGATGGATTTGATGATGCTTTTAGGTTTGTGTATTGTCCATCTCGTTTCCAACTTTGTGACGATTCTGCAAAACAAGAGAAAAAAGATTAGTGAACTTGCGACAACAATATTAATTCAATTTCCAAGTTTATTGTAGTGTATGATGTCCTGATTTTCAAATGTACATATCTTTCAGCTTGTTAGAAAGAGATGAATAAATAATATCATTTTGGAAAGATATTTCAAAAAAGAAAAAAATTTAAGAAAGAAGTTTTCTAGAATTTAGCTACCCTAATGCTCAAAATAGGTGATGAATGAACAGCGGCGTCCTTTACGGAGACTATTTTTTTACTATTTTTTTTAAAAGGCTGTAACTCGCAAACGGCTAAACAGAAAAATATGATCTATAGCAATTTTGAAAGTGTTTTGAATTATCTAAAACTTTTGTAGCAAACCTATTTCCCAACTGTGAAATATAGATGATCAAAAATGGTGAAACATTTAGGAACAGATTTCACAACTACTGTAGCGCCAAAAACTCGAAACAATCATTTTTTTTTCTTCTATTTTTTAAAACTAAACTAGAGAAACAGAAAGAGAAACGATAATAATAGAAAAACTATATGCTATTACCGGCCCACTATACTTTTTAACGAATAATAGAAACAAAGAATTTAGAAATCATTGGCACGGTATTAAAAAGAATTAACAAAGAAAATTCGGTATTAGAGAGAATAGTTTTCAACGATGCCTCCTCGGCAACGATGCCATTTGATAAGAGGTTTTTAGTGCCTCTAGAGAAATACCCGCTCAAAGTATGTTTGTCGAGTTGTAGCGCGGATGAGTGGGATCGAATCCACAAGGAGGTTTGGGATAACAAATTCTTTCTAGGCCGAATTATGATTTTATAAGGGATAAATCTAAGAAGAATGAATAAAAATTAATTATAAAACTTAATGAGGGAGAGAGCTAAGGTTCGGACTTGGCCTCTACCTTTCAAAGAACTAATCAATATACAACTAGATCCTAATATCTCCACCCATCATATGTTCGTGTTAAGACATATACGATGTTGTAAAATCAACCACTAAATCTATGGTCAAGCATTTAGTGGTTATGCTTTTAAGTGATGGTGAAGAGTGTCTTAGAGAATTATCAACTCAACCATGGCTAGGCTTGAGTGAGTTCTCTAGTGTTTCCTCTTTCTAGATCTCCAAATCAAGTCTATGGTTAGTAACACTTGTTTGTTTCCGAAGTTATGGTTAAGCCTTCGATATGATGCACTAACTTATCAGTCGTAAAGTACTAAGAGAAAAATAATTAGAACCTAATTAATATTAACTATTGCTCATCCAAGAAGAGGCCTTATCCTAGCCTGAGCAAGGAGTTTAGCTGCTCATCTCAGACTTCATCGCATTAACATAAGGCATTAACCAAAATTAAACTAAAAGAGAAGAAGAGACAATTAAATAAAACTTATGACTTTATTTCTTCTAAACTTGCTCCAGTATGAGATGCCCAATTACAATGGGGGGAGGGTTCCTTTTATAGGAGAAGGAACCCAAATTTAGAAACTATACATTAAATTGTAAAGAATATTTTTGCAATAATATCTTCTAATTTTATAGCCAATCTCCTAAGATTCTTGCATATGATTCCCTTATGTGATGTATAGATATTTCTTCATGGAAACTCTTGCATATATCTTAAATATAAAATATCTTCTTGGATCTTGGATGCAATATATTCTTTGATCTTAATCCCCAAGAATATTTGTGTATATATTTCTTCAATCTTGAGACCAAATATATTGTGTCTTTGACTTTTTGTGCTATAAACTGTTGGTGACACCTTTACTTGACTTTAAGAGCTTGGTTTTAAATATCCATCTCCAATAGCTGCAATCAAACAAACGTACATAAGCACCTGAAATTAAATATAATGGACGACTAAAATACATGTTCGGGTATATTAAAAATGTCATAATTACACGCTCATCAGTAATATCCAATATGGCTCTCTCAAAAAGATATGGACAAGAAATTTTCTAAATTACCGTACTTGCAAGTTAGTTACAAGTTACAATTGGTACATTTAATGGTGTTACTGAACTTTGCTTTCTTGAAACAGAAAAAAACAATACAGCTCACGTCTCTGCTAACCTTCAGTATCAGAATGAGAATTTGCAGTAGTGCCAAGACCTTCCCTCACAACGCTGCTAAATAGCCACCTATGTGATTCTGTACCTACAACTCTTTTTGACTGTTGATCACCCTCAGATAAATATTTACCAAAGCCTCTAAGATTTTTTCACGCTTCTCTCTCTGTGCTCTCAAAATTTTCAGAAGTTAAAAAATGTTTGAATGATGAAGACGAAGCACTATTTATTCCTTTTCTCTCTACCGGCTGGCAGTTATTGTACCTCGCACAACCCGTCCTCTGTTTTGGAATCAAAATGTTCTTTCTACTATCCATGTCAGACTTCTTGTACCGTTTCAATAAAACTGTCTTTCCATCATTACTCCTACCCTTATATTTTAATAAATTTTAATCTCCTGTTTCCATAACTTTATCAGATTTTCCCACACTCATGATGACTCACACTCCACGATATCTGATTTTAATAGCTTTACTTAAAAAAACAAAACTAGAAGCTCATGCATTTATTCTGTTCTTGTTCCTTATACTTATAGTAGTAATGATATCATTTTCAAGGCTAACAAAATTTTCAAACTTATTTAAAATTTGTTTGTCAAAATAGTCTCAACGACATTTGCAATTATAGAGGTTCAAGTTGAATTCTAACTTTTCTGTTAAATTCAGCAACATTTACATTTATTTTGGATAACATTTTACATATAATTACATAAAAAACAACCTTGCTGATCTGGGCGACCACCTCCGATCAGATCTTATCCATCGATCATCCCAACTTCAAAATCGATCTCCACCTCAGCAATCAGTTTAGCTATCTCTTCTCGATCTCCAACATCCCACACCAATTCATGAAAGCATACTCTAGTTCCCTACCCCTTATATCCAGTCCTTCGAGCTGACATTCTTTTACTGGCAACTCAACATCATAACCAAACAATCCAGAAATCCTCTCTCACACTTCAGCGATCTTTATGGCCAATCGTATTTCAGTGGCATGATAAATTCTCTGAGATCGAGTCCGCACCATCATAATCTCTTCTCCATATTCAAAAAATATATATACCCTTATTTATGCGTTTATACAACACTTTCCCTCAAAGCGTGATTTTGACCTTTTATCTAGTAACAGAAACCCAAGAAATCTTGAGGTAGACTATTTGAACTTATCCCCTCCCTCAAGCTTATGCTACATTAATTTTCAAATCGAGCTTATTTTTTCAAGATTTATCCTTCTATCGACCTCTATTGGCTTGAACTTTTGCATCCCAGATTTCCTATATATTTATCTCCAACATTTCCAACACGTAGATATATCATACTTACTTTACTACATAATTTTTGCACATATATGTCTCTGTTCGAATAACAATACTTACGGTATTCATAAACATCAAGTCATTTCAAACATCCTTCAAGTGATTCAGTTCGAGTATGCGAGATATTTTCTAAACACAAGTAATTAGATGATAAATTTTTATTCATGTCGATAACATTACATGTGATTTTACAAATAATAAATTTTTCAGTAATCGATCTCAGATATATTACAGAGATCTAATTTATCCAGTACCCAACTCCAGGTACTTTACAAATAATAAGTTTTTCACTACTTTTTAAAGTAGCAGGTCATTCAGGCACTCCGACGCATCAACTCCTCCAGTTCTGCCTGCTTCAGTGATTTTTTACCCTGATGCAAAGTTGAAATTGGAACCAACAAAAAGCTTCTATCACATGAGTTTGATAGAAGTCCAGTCGAACTTAAAATGGAAACTATGCAAGTAGTAGACTTAGTCCTGGTACCAACTCTACAAACTGAAGGTCTTCTAAGTGCCAAAGCGTGATAGAAATGCAGAAGAAGACTTCCACTAGTTGTCTCCTTCCTCCACTACTATCACCTCCTCCTCTGAAACTGCCACCTCTGAAGAGTTGGTAGAGATGAAGAAGGCCCGACCTTAGAATCTATGGTAATACAAGAAATCAGCATAACTGCCCCGTAGTTAGGCTTATCCCTGCATATGAAGCCCCGACCTTGTCCTCTGCGAGAGTACAAAGATAAGCCCAACTTTCCTCGCCTGTCAAGACGACAAAATGAAATAATAGAATTCCTCCACAGCTTCAACCGCTTCGTCTTTCAACATGCCTTGATAAGTTGGAGGGATAGGAGCGGGTATCGACATCTCCAATGGTTGGTCAATAAAGTATTTCAACTTCAACCTCTGCATTTTAGACGCAATCCTCTATTCAAGGACCATTCTCTGTGTCTTCACCATTTATAATATTTTAGTGAATTTTTTCAGATTACAAGCATACTCTGCTTCAGGGATTCGATACATGTGCTATTTATATAACCCTGCATTTATTGTGCAGATGTATTTTACCAAGCGTCATCATTCATTATAGATGCAACATTTTAAATTATAACTGTCAGATACATCAACATCCACATCCACATTAAATACACATCATTTTCTTGTAACCCGCGTAACTTCCAAACAGTCAAAGCCATCATTACTCTATTTCAAATATTAAGAATTTCAGCCCAAATGCCAATTACAAATTGATCATTTCTTAAACAAAACCACTCGTGACTTCGGTAGTGAGGGGGCGATTGTAGGGACCTATCACTCGATCTCACTTAAAGTCAAGCTGTCGCCAGTTCTAATTACCTCTATCTCAGACTCATGCATTTTTAACATAACTTCCCTAGTCAACATTCAAAACCACCCCACGAACTGCTTAAAAATATGGGTCGAACTCAAACCAAAAAGCATTATCCAGCCAAAGATACTTGTCTCTCACGAACTCGTCAGTGATTCAGTCAACTGCCACTAACCACATTGTTCAGAAAATGTACCTAACACGATGAAGTACTACAGAGAAGACCTATATTAAGGCGAAGTTCCAGAAGAGATAGAGGGCAGAAAAATTATATAAGAGATCATCAAGAAACTACTTATTTTTGATTCTCAGCATCAATCTAACTTCTTAATTATAAGGTTCAAGCTTTTCTATATCTAAAAATCACTTGTAATAAGATATTCGCCTCAAACAATAAAAATACTTTTATAAAAATTTACCACTCGAGGTCATGGTTTTCTTACCTATTTAGAGGTTTTCCATACAAAATTACTTGTGTCATTTCTTACTTTCCATTAAAATATTATTGCAGGTTGATTGGTGTGATAGCAAATTCCGGGCCATTTTGAGCTTACAAAATTTGACCATTACACTTGTGACAACATATTTGCCTATTTTGGTATTCCAATTTATGTTCATCGTTGCTTTACACCCACACTTATCAGATGATCTTCTATTGCCAACTACGTCGCTACTCTCTGGATTCCCAAGGTTTTTATTTAAAAATCCATTGCTCATACATCAAAAGTGGGCTCTGCCTATATCATCTGATCTCGAACGCTTAGTAGAATTGCGTATCATGGTAGAGAAGTCCTTCCCTCTTCCATATCGTTCGTACCACAGATTTGTATCCTCTACAGTATCAAAATATTTACCCTCGTATGGCGCTTCAGCCAAAAATGGGTCTACAATACGTTTATTTTCATACCTTTCTGGGGACTCTTCACGAATAACTTTCAACCAATTTTTATCGACGGAGTCTTCCATTGTCGATCTGACTGACAACTTCACACATAAAAGAAACGATCGTGAGTTGTAAGTAATTGAACAAAATATCATAAACCAAACACAATTCAAGTCTAACGCATGTTCATTTCATAATTCTTCATTACATCACATGCCACAAAAGATAAAATACAAAATGTAAATAATCAAACACAAAAACTCGTTGTACCACACAAAATTTCTTTATGACTTGGCGACTACTACAGCTACTTCATTGCATGTACCTGCCAATAACATTACAACCAGAATACCTAAACAGCGAATCTTCAACAGCTACAGGCAGAACCAGAGCCTTCCTTCCTATCCAGTTCCCTGGCCCGGGCTACAAGAGTTGCGTTTCATACCATTGGATGCATGATGATCAACTGCAGCTGATAATACAAATGAAAATCCTTACTCCACAATACCGCCTCAGCCTCGCCCATTCCTTCGTAGCTCACCTCACGCGGGGACAATGGTGGACCATTCAGATTAACTTAGCCAAAATAATGTAGCACCAGTTCGTCATACAACTGCTTAATACGATGAGAAGCAGCCTCCCGATGACTCTGAGACCTCGTCTTCACCATCGCCGCTCACTTTTCACAGTAATATTGTCGAGTTCGATAATTTAGTTACTGTGCCTTAAACATTCATATGTAATATTATCGAGTTCGACAATTCAGTTAATGCATCTCAAACAGTCATATATAATATTATCGAATTCGATAATTAAAGTAGCGTATGTGAGGATCGTACTACTGATATGTCGAATCCGATAATTATTTAGTCTTAGTTCAGTATTATGCAAATAAAATTATTGACTTACGCATTACTCTCATGAGACCTATCTGTAGATAATCAATCAAAGACAAATAACACAAAAGATTACATTCTTCTAACAAATTTCACAGGGATTAAGTGGGGGGGGGATACCATTTTTCTAACAATTTCACAATATTTAAGTGTATTACTATTGAGCAAGGGTTATAAAGTACCTGTCAAGTAAGTGTACTATCAGCAAGGGTGTCAGAGTTCTTTGGAGAGATCAATTTCACCTTTAATGGCAGAATCGCTTCCCTTTTGAGACTGAAATTTTACCTCTAATGGTAGAAATTGTAAGCAAGAGTGTGTGATATGAGAGAGAGAGAGAGAGTGATATGAGAGAGAGAGAGTGTAATATGAGAGAGAGAGAGAGACTTGAGTGATATAAGTGATGGGTTGTTCAAATTTAAAATTTTTGAGAGTGAGAGAGGAAAATGTCTGCCAGCTAGAGAGAGTGGGGCAGGTAGGAGCTGACATTTTTCTACCTCATTTCCCCTGTAGGAAATAACCAAATTTTGGGAGCACTTATCTCTATTAGATGAGTGGTTGTGGCTGAGTAAGACTTGAGTATTTGAGACTTGAGTGTCTCTAAATCCTCTCCCAAACTTAATTTACTTCAAATCATTAACTTTAACAACCTCCTCAAAATAGAGAACCTAGCCTCCCATTTATAGAACATAAGGGGGTGGAAACCCTAATTAGAAATATTCTAGAAATTAAAAAGTATATCTTAACCTTGTGTTGGTTAATTAGAAACTCCTTAAAATCTACTAAGCATCTCTAATGGAGAGGCTTGAATCAAAAGAATATAAATATAAATAGTGCGTTGACATATGAGAAATGAACATGAGAGATGATTAACATTAAACCCTCCGTCTTCATAAGATTTCGTACAAATTTTGGAATATCATGAAGCTCGAAACTCTTTGATACAGCTTACCCATCTTCAAACTTTGAATTCTACCACAAAATTTACCGTAACCCAAGGTCGTACTTAAGAACAGGGGTACCATGTTGTCACTAACATCTTTAAGTCAATCTGCACCCAAAACTGAAGAAAGCATTGTGATTCGCTTCTCGAAACTTGCTAAAAAGCCCTTCCAAGATGAATCAACGAACTCTTTCTCAATGACATCAGGTGGATATTTATCAAATATTGGGGGATTGTCCCAATATCTGGTTGGAGTTCCAGCATGAGGAATCTACTGGACGCCATGGGGATCTTTGGTATCCTCTCCATCTTTTATGAGTCTTCTCCCTACGACTCTCTCTTCTTTTTATGAACAAGCAAAAAAAGCTTTACTATCCCCATTACCGGTAGAAGCAAAACTTCCATTTGAGTCAGCAGCTTCAGGATTTGTCTCGAGTGTTGGCTTCGGTCTAACTGGATTTGTAGTGATTTATGACCTACGAGCCACCCTCGTGACTTTCTTCACACGCGAGACTCTCGTACGTCTTCTTTACTCGAAAAATCCTTGCGCTATTGTGAACCTGCGATCAACCCATTGTTGGGATTTTGTATTGTTCTGATCGGTGACGGAAAAAATTGGTTAAAATCTTTGAAACTTTTCTCACCTACAGCAATTATCGGCGGCATTGCCGTTGGCCGTAGCGGGACTGGTTGGGATTATTGTGCGTAAAGAGCACTGACAATGAACATGTTAATAAACTGATCAGGATTTTTACACCTTTTGTCAATCGCGTCAAACCATTTCGCCATTGTTTTGAAATTTTGATCCATACAACGCGGCATCGTGGATAAAAAAAACTAAACTCCTCCAAAGAAATTTTAACTATAAAATCACTGTAGCAGATGCTAAAATCATTGTAGTGCCGTAGCAATTACCCGAAAAACATGGTAGCAGTAACCAAAAAGACTGTAGTAGTCCCCGAAAATACTGTAGCAATAACCAAAAATACTGTAGCGGTCGGTGTAAATAAATAAATGCCCCTCAAAATCTTACTAGCTCTGGTACTAATTTAACGTAAATCTGAGTCGCGAAAGCAAAAACTCGGATTGATAAGCGTTAACCTAATTAAAATTAGGGTTTTTACTAACACTAAAGCATAAAACTAACTTCAAATCAATACTAAACAAAAACTTAAACTGAAACCTAAACTTAATTTACTTCAAATCCTCAACTTCAACAACCTCCTCAAAAAGAATATTTTAAGCTTATCCGAAACTAGAGGTACTTCTTCAAGATTAGAAAGAGATTCAAGTATTTTGCTTTAGCTATATTTGAGTGTATAGTAAAAATAGTTTTATCACCTAATACGTTGTCTAGAATAATTTACTCAATATTTGGTAGTCTAGTTCTTACAAGAATAAATTCAACGGTCAGTTCGACAAGTGCCTTAGTCAATTCGTCTTCTTAGAATTTTACTTTTTTCTTTGCAAAACTACAGTGAAGTGCACGTTTTCAAAATATTCCAAGTTAAATTTAATTAGTCGCTGATAAAAAGATAGTACATCTAGCTTAAGATATTTCAAAATATTCTAGTGTATACTTGGTACAATTTCAAAATTTAGGTTTTTCCATAATATTTATGTCAAGGTAAAATCAGTTTAAATGTTTGGAAATTCATCAAAATTATATCATAAATTGTCAAAGTGCCATTATTTCACTTTTCTTCAAAAAACATTTAAAGAAATGGTTTTTCTACCCCCAAACTTAAATAAAACATTGTCCTTAATGTTTGAGAAAAAAATTTAATACAGGAAATGGGAAATAAAAAAACTGGAACTTCTCACATGAATGTGTCTTGGGTTGCCTCCCAGGAAGCGCTAAGTTTTACCGTCTTCAGCCAGACGAATGTGCACCCAAACTTGAATGTCATGATATAAGTCTAAAGGGGTACAAAGTATAATAATTGATGAGCTATCCAGGTTGCAAGTTCTCCTTAAATAACCGAGGAACACCAAAATTGTCCTTATCCTTGAATAACCAGGTAATAGATAAATAGTGGTTCCCTTATCTGTACCTAATTGTGCTGATGTAATCATGATACATAAAAATAACTCAGAGTCTAATCCCCCAGGATAAAGATTTTCCTTATTTAATTTATGGGGAATCTAACTTTGAGATATTTTACAGGGTATACCCCCATACACCAAAAATATTTCTTGATATTCATCATTTTCCAAAAGGTGACTTGAACCATTAAAGTGATGTCGATCGAGTGGTTGTGGGTCGGGCTCAAGTTTGTATGACTCAGTTGCAAGTGATAATCCCAGTACTTGAAATAATTCAAACATTGATCAATAAAGTAGGTACAACTAAAGTTATCGTACAACAAATCCTCAAATTCATTAACAATTATGGTACACCCAAGTGGCTTGTGAAATTAAGATGCAGGCATAGGTATATGGAGGGTTGGTAAAGGAGTAACCAAAATATAATCAACCCCCAATAATAGTGATATATCCTGTAAAGAAGGGTCGTTCACCCACTGGTTTTCAGCATCGTAATTTTTTTTCAGGTGGACGCAGCGCAAGGCAAGATTTAGGTGACTCATAAGAAGATTAAGAAGGAAATGACAAGTTGATAACATCTGTAACAGGTTCAGAAATTTCAAATTTCTTGACTTTGGTACAAATATCATCATCTACAAATTCTTCGCATATTATCGTATAATGAGACGGTGATTCCATATATTCATATTTTATCTCGTCATCATCATCGTCATAAAAATCATTAGAGGAGAGGAAAAAAAAATTAGTCTCAGTCATAGTTTCCTTGAATGAATTTATTGACAAATGAAATGATGGATGATGACATCGATGGTTGAATTTGGAGGGCTTCTTCAAAATCTTCTAGTGACATAGGATCGTCAACCTTAAAATATTCATCTTCTAAATCTGTGTCACAATATGGTATCCATTCACCCCACGGAGATTGTATTCTTTGATTACTCTTGAATTCATCTATTTCTAAATCACAAGGGGATTTAACTTCGGATTGTTCTTCTTTATTTCTTAAAAGTTTTTCATGCTCTATATCATTCCACGTAGTTGATAACTGAGTTATTTGAGTCTCCAATCTAGAGAAAGATAGGGTCATAGAAGTTTGATTCACCAATGTCTATTTTTGGAATTGCATCATTTGTTGCCGAAATTATACTAATTGTTGCATGAAGAGAGCAAGGGTATCGTCTAAAGATTGTTTGTGTGGAGCGGGTGGGAACTGATTGGATGACTGAACGGACTTATAGACCTGCATATAAAAAGGAGGTTGGAAAGATTCTATGTATTGGGAATTTTGGCGATCCCATGATTGAAAATGATTTTGAGGTTGTTGCGGGATATCGAATTGCGAGCTGTATGGATTCTAATATTCTTGCATGTATGATATTTTAAAATAAAAGTAACACCCAATGCAATAAACAACCAATCAAACCTAAACTCTAGCACATCAATATTCTTTAGAAGTAATAATTAGGTCTCCCCTATATTCATCTATGCTCAAAATGGGTAGGATGGCAAAAGGCTTTGGTTCCTATACTCCCCTGCGCTACTATGCTAATACCAGCTTAAAGTTGATGTTTAGTCCACACGCCCGAGCAAATCGCCTTATCGTACGTCAACACTCAGAACGGTGACGTCGCAAACCTACAACCAGTATTTCATGGCGCTAGGCTGGGGCCGTATCCTATGAACCCGTGTTTGTACCCCCGTCCGGTACACCTATCCGTTGGGTGATGAAATCCTGCGGGAATCTTGCTACTCTTTTTTATTTACAGCTATTTTGAGGTCCGAGACGTTTAATTTTTGTGCGATACGAATTTCTTCGTATCACTAATGGGTAGTCCCATTTGTTCGAGAGCTTTTTTGGTGATGAAATCCCACAAGTCTCTAACAGTTTTTACCTTTACTAATATTGGAATAAAAAAGAATATTAAACATAACAATAGGTCAATCCAACCACAACAATTTTTTATTAAAGCAGCGTGTATTTGTACAGTCTATATGACTTTATATGTCTTAGTGTCGGGGTGTAGCAGATATGTACCCCTTCTAGATGTCAAGTTTTGAAAAGTACCAACGTATAGGGTGTGTTTCCCACTTTAGCTGTAGCCGCCCCTTCACTTAGGGGGTGAAAGAAGGAAGTTCCCCTTCACTTAGGGGACACAAGAAGTAAATTGTTAAAGTAGCTTTGAGCTTTTCGTATTTTCCGTTCACCGCTTTCTGGGCTTCTTGTATTGCTAGCAATGCCAAAAATTACCAAGGTTCGATCGGCGTGTTTTATCGGGAATGGAGAGTGTTATTCGAGATTAGCTAAAAATGGTTTTTTATCACATCCCAATTCAAGCAAAACTTGCAAAAGTAACTCGTGCTCAAGCACGTTAAACCTTTTGGGGTCGGTAAGAGGCTTCCAAAAATTATGAAAGCTCGTACTCAGGTTTGTGCTCGTAACAAAAGCAACTCGTGCTCAAGTTTAAATTAAGGCCCACCACAGTTCTTGCTCAACTTCATGTTTAAGCTCGTAACAAAAGCAACACATGCTAAGTTATAAAAACCAAAGCTCGTGCTTAAGTTCATTGGCCCCATAATAATTTTTTTAGTTAAGTACCTCAGTGCAATAGCTTATTTTCATGTTGGACGAAGATAATACCTTACACCCTTGAAATATAGAATATTGACTAGGAACTAGAAGCAATTAATACAAGTTTAGCGTGGAAAACCCTTAAATGGGTTAAAAGCAATGACCTCTCCTGAGGATTTATAAAAGAATGGTGTTTATATAGATTCTAGCTATTATAAAAAGAATAAGATTAAATATCTGAGTTTTGTTAGGAATGACATTCTCTAAGAGTTCTATAAGAAATAATAGGTATCCCTGGACTCTGATCTCCAAATCTCTTTTTATAGGTCTTATAATATGACCGTTGGTCACATTGATGACGTACATTTTGGTCGTCCATATTTGGTGAGTCTTTATGAGGTCTTTCGTAACGCCTTGATACTGGTTGATCTGTAACGGATCTATTGATGACCTTTGCTGTAACTTTGAACTGTTGATAAAGATACGATCTCTAACGATGTTCATATGTATACGCACTGTTGATGGTCGACTGAGTATCTTCTACAGTGTGATGTTACTGGCTGCTTCAGCATCCTCGAACTATAGGTGAGGAAGTCTGTATTGTGATCTGCTTGCTTTCAATCCTTGGTTGGTTATCAGTATTTTTTTACAAACTATGTGAGCTCAAATATCAGGCTGAGTATGAGGATTAGAAATAAGCCCTTACAACTGCCCCCTCACAGCCAATAGCAGGAGAAACGTGTGTAGCGAGTGGTGTTCATTGAGAAGTCCAGTCGTCTTAAATGCTGCATTGATGGCTTCCAAAGTATCTGGAGGAATAATTGTTTTGACTGTTGGGTCTCCTAAAAATGCTGCTGGAGATGTGTGCTTGTGATAAAGACTTTCTTGGAAGTGGTGGCTTAGATTTAAATGCTGCTGCTATATAAAAGGTTATGACCAGTTGCTTTTACTGTTCATCTTGGTTTATCCTATCATTCGTCTGGATTTGCATATGAAATAGTGATAGTGACTGCTCATCGTCAGGCTTATGAGGAGAGAGTTTAGAGCAAGATGATGAGTCTTCAGACTCGTTATTTTGGTAACCAAAGTCTTTCTCTGCCAACTCCAATCCCTGCTCCTCCAACTTTTCATGGGATGACATTGGAAGAAGTAGAGGAGGCAGAGGATGATTATCATCAAATGCGGCACTTCCACTACATGGTCTTGTTTGCTGCTCATCGTCGGGCATGTCTACGGATGCTTGTAGAGGATGCAGTGGCGGCAGAAGATGAGAAGGCGGGGAAGTCATCTGAGTAGTACTGCCGATACCCCGTAAAGGATTGGGTGCTGCAATGGTTGAGGTGGTCCTTCGTCTTCAGTGGCTGCGGAGGTGGTGGGGGTTATGGAGGAGTGGTGGGATTAGTTATGTCTTCTACCTCACTCCAGTTCTGCTTCTTGGGCTTTAAGTTTTTCTGCTGGGCTCGCCACTGTGTCTGCTCAAGTGTTGCACTGTCATGTGTAAAGTGGGCTATTCTTTGTACAAGAAATATTTGTCTGTAGAACTTGTAATCTTGATTTTCGAACTGAATGAAGTATTCATCCTTGTAAATTGTTTTCTTGAATAATAAATTTGAACTTTATTATCTTGTCTTATAAGTGTTTGAAACTGCTTGAATGAACTACTGTAGGATACCGTGGAGCAATTGTCGAACTAGTCAAAGATGACATAGGTCAAAAATATGTAGATCAAAATATTGCTGAGTGGGAAAAAGTATTTTTGAACTTTGTAGTTTGTGCTATATCCTTGTTGCCTTGTTGAAATATATTGTTGTTATGTCTGTTATGATGATAAATTCATGATATCTTTTGAGCTCCATATAAGGTCTCATTGTGGGAGTATTGTCATAGTGAACTTGAATAACTGTTGATCATTTTGAGAACTTGGTCGCAACTTCTTGAATATGTCAGTGAGGATAGGACTGCTATCGAGGTTGCTGAATGTTATTTTTGATATGGTGTGTTTTGCAAACTTCTGCGTGGGGCAGTAGTTCCAGAAATCGCTTTAGATACGTTTGTTGAAGAGGGCGAGGAATCTGCTAGGGGAAAATTACTCCATGTGGTAAAGAGAACCATAGTAAAATGATTTGTTTGTATTGAGGTCGCTTTGTCATTACTTTTTGTATCTATGAGAAAGATTGAATGGAATATAATTGTAGCAGGATTTGTTGCTGATTTTCTATTTTTGCCAGATCAAAAGTAAGATAAGTGACAGCTGGAAAATGCTGTACTAGGGTTTTGAAATGGCACTCATGCTATAAATAGTGTAGTAGGATCGTGTAGCCGCAAAAGGTTGTTGTTGTACCTAAGTAATCGTGCTATATGATCTGTACAAATCTTCTTAGGCAGTGGGTCCTTGTATTTAATAATGGCAGAGGAGAAAGACAGACGTGATAACAAAACACGTTACTCTAGAAATCATGATGAGGGCAAATGAAAAGACGTGCCTATTAGGAGAGAGGATGCTAACGTGTGTCCCAAAGAGCCGCCGTTTCAGTAACCAAATAATAATATAAAAACTCGTCTTTCTCTCTCCTATAGACCATATTCATTTGCAGAGAAAGGAAGGAGCATTTCAAGAGAGAGAAAGTCTTCAAACTTTGAATGAACTCTGCCATTGTTGTGTGATCTTGCTAAGAAGAACAAAGTTTTGCCGTCTGAGGAGCAAGTGGTGACCGGAGTCGACGACTGTTGGTCTTCTAGTACTGGTTAGTACCTCCGCTTCCATCTTTTCTGTTGTGGTAGATAGTGTATCTGTTGAATGCCATATTAGATTATAGTTGCCTACTTGGTAGATTGATGAATTGTTGGGTATGGCTGAGGGATAAAGTCTGTTTGATTACAAAACACTGAATAACCTTTTCTTGTATGTGTTAGATGCATGCCAAAAATTTGAAACCCAGTAGTAAAATGGTTGTATCCTTCAGTAAGGAATCATTATCGTCTGGTAGGACTATAGCTGATATAGAGGAGAGTGGTAACATTGCCGTTGGTATGCCGGCTGTTCATTCTGGGGAGGATGGGGAATTGCATGTGGAGATTGAGACTGGGTAATGTTTTAGGTATCCCAAGAATGTAGACGTAGCGAAGAAGATTTTACAGTATAAAAAATATTTAGATGGAAAATGGGGGCATTATGTGATGAATGCAGGGTTGTGGTTTAGGGCTCTGGTGAGACTAGGTGGTAAGATAGAGCACTATCAGGTGCCTTTCCTGGATCAGTGGAAGAGAAATATGGATATAGGAGATGATATAGATTTCTCTTATTACAATAGGACTGGTGCAAAATTCGTAGAGGAAGGATTCCTTTGTTACCTGAACCAGGTCGTATATGGGTTAAGCATTCCCCTAACCTTTTCCCAAAAGGGGGTAATGAATGCTCTAAAGAGCTACCCTAACCAATTAAATGGTAATGTCTTTAAGATGATGAAGGTCTATGAAGCCCTTAACAGGAGATGGAGAGATGGTGGTATTGCGAGGCAGTTCATTGCAGACGATGTCTTGAAATACTATAAGTTTAAATATATGAAAGATTGAAAGAGTGGATATTTGTTTAGTGATTCGGCGAGGCTGAAATTCTTTGACTTTGAATCTGCTGGGAGACCCTGGTGCGACCATCTTGTAATGGTGAGGGGTAATTGTATGCAAGTGCCTGGGGAACCGGCGCTCGAGCTGTTATATAAGAATTTTAACGAGAGTAAGTGTCTTCATTCTGTCTGTATTTCCTCTTTTAACTTGTTACGAGCTGCTTACATAATTTGTTGTTGATTTGGCAGATCCTAATCTGAAAAGTGTTGCTGATACATCGAGCTTGTTTGACGTCGTATCTCGGGAAGGAACCAATCTGAACCAAGTACTTGGAGAGTTAAGTATCCGTAGAGAGAAACGGCTGAACTCTGCAGTTCCAAAAGTTCAACGAGCTCATCAAAATCGGGTTATGGCGACTTCTGGGTCTGCCTTTGATGGGATGGCAGAGATTCCTGTCTGTGATACGGGTACTTCGACCTTGAAAAGTCGACGACCTAGAGGAAAATGGGAATTGTTAGCTTCAGAGCAAACGTAGTCTGGGCAGGCTCCACAGGTGGAAGTCGAGGTAGTAGACGCTGCTACAAATACAGTGCCTCCTGCGAAGAAGTAGAGGCGAAAGGGAAAAACTAAGAAAATGTCCTTGAAAAACCTCGATCTCGGTGTGGTGGGGCAGACGTCGCAGACATCACGCGATCTGGCTAAACATGATCCACCACGTCTGAATGCTGAGATTAAGTCCAGCATTACACAGGTATGCATATTGCTGTTGTTTGATTATCTGTGTTTGAGAAGTGATATGTCTGATAACTCTGCTATATTGTTCTTGTGGTGCAGTTGTCTGATGCGTGGGACTTGGCCTTCGAGGTGTTGAGGGAAAGTGCTGAGGACCGTGCTAGCCTGGTTCAGCAACATGATGTAGAGAAAGCTGCACTGAGGGAACAGTTCGATAAAGAGCGAACTACACTGTTTGAGGAGTTGAAGGACCAGATGGAAAAGGAGAAAACTCTACTGAAGGAGTAGTTCGAGGCAGAGACTGCTGTTTTGAAGGAGCAGTTCAAGGTAGAAACTGCTATTTTGAAGAAGGAGATCAAAGAAGATGCGAAGAAGACTATCAACACTGTGGTGGCTAGTCAAAATAGTCTTTTTAAGGCCTTCTACCACTGGGGGTTGAATCTAGATGATGTTGCTCTTGCTATCGCTGGGACGTATAGTGAGATTGTTTTCTTAGACGAAGAAGCCTCTCCAGCAGTTGTTCGGCCATTTGAGCAGATACTGGCTTTTTTAGTGGCGAATCACACGACCAAGGAGGTAGCAGGAGTTAATCCTTGATTATGTAGCTGTAACATAGTTTTAAAGTGTCTGGTCGAACTTGTCCCTTGTAGTGGTGATAGATCTTTTTTGCTGAGAATTGAATTTCTTGTTCCTGTTGATATATGTTGTTTGATGGTGAATGTATAATTTGTATGTAAGAGGTAGTTGTAACATAGTCTTAAAATGTCTGTAACATAGTTTATTTGAGGTAGTTCATTTGATGGTGATTATGTAGCTGCAACATAGTTTTAAAGTGTCTGGTCAAACTTACCCCTTGTAGTGGTGATATATCTTTTTTGTTGAGAATTGAATTTCTTGCTGCTGTTAATATATGTTGTTTGATGGTGAATGTATAATTTGTATGTAAGAGGCAGTTCGTTTGAGGGGGAAAGTGATCGAGATGGAGAAGGCCTTGAGTCGAGCAAGGGATTCCATCAATCGTGTTCAGCAGGTACACAATAAACTTGAATATGAGAGACGTCTGCATAAGTCCAATTTTGATAACACATTTAAGGAGTTATTCGAGCTTCAATGTAGGTATGGGAAGATAAAAATTGAGAGGGATGAGATTTTGTGGAAAGAAAGCGATAGGTTTGTCTTATTCCAAAAATCTTTTAAGGATAAGCAGTTCGTAGATGAGATTGATAAGTTAGAGTGCCAAAGGTCGTTATTGTCTTTGATACTTTACTTTGAGGCCCAAGTAGATAGTGAGTAGGGCTTGAAGGAGGCCTATTTAGAACTGTTAACTGAGAGAGGTGTAGTGCCAGATCTGGCTCAGGTAAAAATTTTAGCTCAAGAGGCGCGCAATTGTCTTAGTATAAAGGCAAAAAGATGCTCAGCTCGGGCTGGTATATCAATCATATGTGGTAGTATTGGTGTAATGCCTGATGAGGATCCTTTTCTTGAATATAAAGAAAGAAGATAGAAGGCTCCAGACACAATTAGAAAATGATATGAGGTAAGCTGGTATCATTCCCCAAAATCAAATAATCGGAAACCCAACTAAAATTCGCGAAACGGTAATTGGAACGCCTGACAAGCTAACAAAATCAACAAGAAAAACAAACAACCAATCAATACAAGAAAATGACATCAAACCCAAACCCTAGAAATCAGACTCGGCCGAAATTGAGCGAAAAGAATGGAAAAGGAATCATGAAAACTTACCGAAGATAGGAGCGAAGCTTACGACGAAGTAGGCAAAGAATCCTCGATGCGATGGGGAAGAGTGGATCAAGAGTATGGAGGAGAGGGGAGTAGGTTAGGGAGAGGGGAGAGAGAGAGTGAGAAAGAGGAAAGTGAGGAAAGAGAAAATAAAACCCAAAAAAGCTGAAAACGCGCCTCTGTTCGAATAGGAAATGATCCTGTTCAAACAAAGTGAAGTATATTCGAATAGAGACAAGTCCTGTTCGAATACAAAGGGTTCTGTTCGAATACAGAGGCCCCTGTTCGAATAGAACTGTTCCTACACCAAAAATAAATCCCCGGAAAGGCAACGGACCACCCCGGACACCCCCGAAACACCACAGACCACCACCACCACCAAACAAATACTATTACAAGCCCAACAAAGGTTTATCAAGTCAAAAACATCACCTCCCCCGCCTTACGGCCTCCAAAATGCATAAGCCCCCAAAGAGGAATCTTTTCCTCGGAAAAGTCCAGAAACTTACCGGCCAACCCAACGGCTCACCGGAACCACCCCAAACCACACACACGATAAACAAACATTACTACCAACTCATCTAGGGGTTCCCAAAGCAAAAATACCACCTCCACCGCCTCACGTCCACCAAAACGCTTAAGCCCCCAAAATAGAATCTTTTCCTCGGGAGACTCCGAAAACCTACCGGCCACTGCAATGGCTCACCGGAACTACCCCAAACCACGCACACAACAAACAAACATCCCTACCAACCCAACTAAGGGTTCCCAAGGCCACAACGCCACCTCCTCCTCTAAAAGGCCACCGAATCGCCAAAAATACAAGAATGAATCTAATACTAAACCACCGAATGGAATAAATGGATGCATAATGGATGAATAAAATGGATGAAAGAGTACATACAGAAAATGAATGCGGAACTTAACGTGAAGGAAAGGAATCTAATATGCCGATGAGATAAAGAATAGGAATATATAAGTGGAAATGGAATATGAGTAAAAATTATGAATAAATAAAATACGGGTCATTTCAGCTGGTGAAGAACTGGAGCGATATAAAGAACGTAATGTAAATCTAGAGAGGGAAAATGTGGAATGTAATAAGTGGTTGCAAAGTTTGGAGAAGAGAGTGACATTGTTAGAAGCATGTTTACTTGATACACAGAAACGTCTGTAATTGTCCCAAACGCGCTTGAAGAAGTATCTTACTCCAAAGCGGGGAAAACGTACTAGTAAAACAGACCACGAACGTCAGATAGCTGATGTGATCGCATTTTATGAGGGCGAGCACGAGAGAGTAGAAAATGAATTTAGACGTTATATCTCGAGCTGTGGTAGTGATTTTGAATTAGAGAATGATAAGGTTGAAAATATGTGGTTTGCAAAAGGTAATGAGGGTGGAGGAGCTTCACCCTTGAAACCGCGAGCTGAAGAGTTTGAGGAGGTGGAGGTCGAAGATCTGTTACCTCACACACGACATAAGACTCATCTTCAAGAGGTCGTAATCTTCAATGAACCTTTGCAAGTAGATGTGAGTAGTAGTAGGGTTCAATCATAAGCCAACTAAACTATGGCATAAGATTGTGTTCTGCATAATATAGTTGATTTGTATATCGTAGCTTGATGTTGTAATAAATGTTGTTGAATGATATGTCGTGTTGGCATAAAATTTTTTGATAGATGTAGGCCATTTGTAATTTGTTCTTCTAAGTTGATGTCAATTAGCAGGATGAACTTTCTGCTTCAAATAAAGAACTGACCAAAGAATTGCAGCAGTGTTCTTTAGTGGCTAAAAATATGACCTTGTTAAACTCGAAGCTGGAGGCTGATATATTGGAGAGAGTGGGCTGAATGTTGTGACTGTAGAGTTGTCAAGCAAGGACGCAGAGATATTGACTGCCCATAATGAAGCCAAGTTGTGGAAAAAGTCTTTAAAGAAGAAGAAATTGAAAATCATGACTGTGAACCAACAAGTCTTGGATCTGTCGAGTATGATTGAAAAATAGAAGAACTATTTGTTGTATTATCAATCGGCAGTGACAAATAATTCTAATCTGTTAAAGAAGCAGGATGTTAAAGTTCGTAAGCATCTTTCAAGAAAAAGTGAGCTGGGATTTGTGTGAATCTCGGGACTCTTGTCGAAGAAAAAGTGACCGTGCCAAAACTCACGAGGAAGCATGTTTCAAAAGAAATCGAGAACTGAATGAAACTATTAATAAGTGTAAGTCACGTATCGCCGATCTTGATCGGGAAAAACAAGCCTTGATAGTAGAGTGTATGCAAGGTAATGAAGTTTGCGAGGAGCTCCATGTGAAGTATAAGGAGTCACAAAGGTTGGTGGATGCTGTAGACGACAAAAGAAGGTATTCTCAGAAGGTGTGTGGTAAGTTGAAACATCTGAAGGAGGAGATGAAGTGTAGTGTGTAGATAACAAAGCAATATAGGGATTCGTCACTGAAGGAGAAAAAGATTCTGGTAGATCGATGCAAGGATCTTGAAGAGAAACTAAACAAAGTGAAGACCGAGCTTGGTGAAGCTATGTTGTTAACTGCAGATAATGATACATTGCACACTATGGCTATGTTGTATGCTGATGTAGAGAAATTACGGCAAAAACGTGATTTGATTTTGGCTGCTTCGTCTGAACACAGTATGAAGTATGATATGCAGCTAACGCAGTTATCTTATATAGATAATCTTATGCCGAGAGTTACGGAGTTATTGAATGCGTCTCCTATTGAAGTTGATACTGTTATACCTTTCCCTGCCTTACTTTCGTCGGGGACTGGGGAAAGTTCGAATGTTGTATGCCCGAAGCGAGAAGAATAGCTAACTATAGCTAGATAGAGTGTACATATGTTTTTGTTGTAGAAAAAATATCAAACATTTAGTAAACAAGTGCTTTTCTTTTTCTTATCTCTGTGAATTGTCGAATTGGGTGAACCAATAAACGACCATGTAGGGGGATATGACTAGAGCGATGTTGTATTCTCTTTTGTATAGGTCGAATTTGAACAAGTCAATAAGCAACCGTAAAAAGATGCATTAAATGTTAAATCGATGTATAGCGCCTCGACAAGGTTGAATTGATTGACTCAATAAGCGACCCTCGGGAGAGCGTGTATGCTAGAAAAACTATGTTGCAGATCTCAGTTACAGGTCGAATTGAGTATATCAATAAGCAGCTGTAATGAGATGTATTGAATATGGCATAGCTGTATAGTGCATCTCTGCCAGATTGAATTGATTGACTCAATAAGCAACCCTCGGAGAGCGTGTATATTTGAATAGCTATGTAGTAGGTCTTAGTTACTGGTCGAATTGAGCATATCAATAAGCAACTATAATGAGATGTATTGAATATGGCATAGCTGTATAGTGCATCTCTGCCAGATCGAATTGTTTGACTCAATAAGCGACCCTCGGAGAGCGTGTATATTTGAATAGCTATGTAGTAGGTCTTAGTTACTGGTCGAATTGAGCATATCAATAAGCGACTGTAATGAGATATATTGAATATGGCATAGCTGTATAGTATATCTCTGCCAGATCGAATTGATTGACTCAATAAGCGACCCTCGAAGAGAGTGTATATTTGGATAGCTATGTAGTAGGTCTCAGTTACAGGTCGAATTGAGTGTATCAATAAGCAACTGTAATAAGATGTATTGAATATGGCATAGCTGTATAGTGCATCTCTGCCATATCGAATTGATTGACTCAATAAACGACCCTAGGAGAGCGTGTATATTTGGATAGCTATGTAGTAGGTCTCAATTACTAGTCAAATTGAGCGTATCAATAAGCGACTATAATGAGATGTATTGAATAGGGCATAGCTGTATAATGCATCTCTGCTAGATCGAATTGATTGACTCAATAAGTGACCCTTGGAGAACTTGTATATTCGGATAGCTATGTAGTAGGTCTCAGTTACTGGTCGAATTGAATCAATAAGCGACTGTAATGGGATGTATTAAATATGACATAACTGTATAGTGCATCTCTGCCAGATCGAATTGATTGACTCAATAAGCGACCTTCGGAGAGCGTGTATATTTGAATAACTATGTTGTAGGAATTTTCCAGTATAGGCGGAGATAGGTAGAAATGCTTGAACTGAGTAAACTTGCAAGATGATGATGAAAAAGTACTTTATTATATATTATCGGATATTACAGCGTATTTATCTTCGATACAGCTTCAATCGATGGGTATTCTATGGATTAGCTACAGGCACACCTTCATATGTACTGAGATTGTAGGATCCTAAACCACTTGTGCCTGTTACGATAAACTGACCTTCCCAATTGTCTGCTAGCTTTCAAGCATTAGGTGTTTTGCGGTGTTGTGGGATTTCTCTGAGAACGAGGTCTTTGACTTTGAATTCTCAGTGTCGAACACGCTTATTATAGGATCAGGGCTGATATCTTCCAAGATTAACAAGGGCTCGATCACGTGTTTCTTCGATCTAATTTAGATTGCATGCGATCTGAAACTCGTTTTCTTCATCTGTCATCTCATGATCATGTATTGGATGATGATATTGAGTGGGAATGATGGCTTCAGTCCCGTAGGCCAGTAAAAATGTAGTACAGCCTGTTGCTGTTCTGGGAGGTGTTCGGTAGGCCCAAAGTACATATGGTAACTCGTTCACCCAGTTCCCCTTTTTGTCGTCTAAATGCTTCTTGATGCCATTCACAATAGTTCGATTAGTAATCTCATCTTGTCCGTTTCCCTATGGATAATAAGGATTGGATGGGGAATGAATGATGTTGTGTTTATTGAGGAATACAACAATTTTGGTGCCAACGAACTATGGTCCATTATCAATTCTATTGAGATGTGGTCTGCCACATCGGATAATAATGTTCTCCCAGATAAATCTGATGACTTCATCTTCTCGGGTTTGGCACAGCGGGACTGCTTCTACCCATTTAGTGAAGTAATCTATTCTGACCAACAAATGTTTTCGTTTTCCTGGTGCTGTAGGAAATTCTCTGTTGAGATCGAGAGCCCATCCTCTGAATGGCCAAGTGACTTGGCTCGAGTGTAGTTCGAGTGCTGGAGCTCGTATTTTAGGTCCATGCCACTGATAAGCGTCATACTTATGAGCATATTCGATTGCCTGTGCTTTCATCTTAGGGCAAAACATTCCTTGAGTTAAAGCTCTATTTGAAAGAGAGCGTCCTGCTGCATGGGATCTGCACGCGCCTTCGTGAAGATCGTGCAAGAATTGCTATGTTTCTTTGTCAGATAGACAAAGATGGTATGGACCAGTGACCAAAATTTTGTATAGGAGATTGTCCTGAACAGTGTATCTTCGAGCATTGTCAATTAATATCCACTGCTCTATAGGGTCCTCAGGAAGTGGTCCGTCAAATATATTTTGAGGTTCGATGTATGTAATGAAAGGCTGTCTCCAATCATCTTCGACCTCCTCGCTGCCCTCAATATTAATGGTGTTGCACACGATGGTGTTAATGCTGGTGTTAGAAATGATGTCGATTTTTAAGTAACGAGCTTCTGATCCGAGGACACCAGCAAGATAAGTAAGTGCATCTGCATGTCTATTTCCCCCCCTTGGGAAATGCACCAAAGAAATTGTCTGAAATTTGCTCATTCGCTCCACCACTGCAGCAACATAGTCGACCATTCTCCCATTGGTTTGATATACGCTTCTATAATGGTTGACAATTAGTAACGAATCTGTGTAGACAGAGAGCTCTGCTACACCTAGTGTGAGTGCCATATCCAAGCCATTAATTAGTGCCTCATAGTCTGCCTCATTATTGGATACTTAAAAATTGAGGTGAATGGATTTTTCAAGACGATCATTGGAAGGAGTAATATGGACAATCCTGATTCCTGAACCGGCTGGTTCGACGGAGCCGTCGGTCAAAAGTTGCCAACCTTTTTTTGTTACCCAATCTCATTTATCTTCTAACTCGTTCGTGAACGATTCATCCTTTTGACCAATAAAATCTTCTTCCCAATCAGGATCCTCTACTGGAAAGTCTGCTAGGAATTCTACTACAGCTTGACCTTTATCAGAATGACGTGGTTCAAAATGTATATCGTTCTCCCCGAGGGTTACTGACCATTGTTGGATACGCCGAGATTTTTCGCGCTTGGATAAGATATCACGGAGTGGATAGTTTGTCCAAACACGAATAGTATGAGCTTGGAAATACTTTTTTAATTTCTGGGATGTATAGACGAGAGGGAGAATAAGCTTCTCGACTTTGGTGTATCTTGTTTCAGCGGGTGTCAGAGTTTTGCTAATAAAATAGACTAGTTTCTCTGTCCTCTCCTCGAGTCGGGGAAGAACGGAGCTGAAAGATGTATCTGTGACAGCTAGGTATACTATAAGTTCTTCTCCATCTGCTGGTGTGCTCATAACTGGTGGTTTGCCTAAATATCATTTGAGTTCGTGGAAAGCCGCTTCGCATTGGTCTGTCCATTCGATCTCAGGATTTTTATTTGATTTTCCTCGCGATGTACCTCATTTTAACAGATCGAATAAAGGTCGACATCTGTCTAATGGCATGGATACAAATCTGTTTAGTGCTGCAATCTTCCTGGCTAGTTTCTGAACGCCTTTCTTTATCTTTGGTGAAGGCATAGCTAAGGGAGCTCGAATGTTTGATGGATCGGCTTAAATCCCTTTTATGCTTATTAGATGGCCCAAATTTTTTTCGGATTGAATGCCGAACTGGTACTTATCGGGATTTAATCGCATCTTATAAGATCGTAAAATCTTGAAAGTTGCTTGCAAATTTGTAAGATGGTTCTCTTTTTTGAGACTTTTGTAGAGCATATCATCAATGTAGACCTCCATTGTTTTACCAAGATGGTTTTTGAACATCTGTGTCATTAATCTTTGATAGGTAACGCCGGCGTTCTTCAGGCCGAACGACATGACTTTATAGCAATATAGACTTTGTTCAGTGATGAACGCAGTCTTGTCTTGATCTTCAGGAAGAAGTGGCATCTGATTATATCCTGATGCAACGTCCATCATTGAGAGGAGTTCGTTCCCTGCCGTAGAATCGAGCAGATGATTGATGATCGGAAGTGGAAAGCTATCTTTCGGGGTGTGTCGGTTGAGGTCCATGAAATCTGCATAAACTCTAATTTTGCCGTTCTTCTTTGAGACTGTGATGATGTTTGAGATCCAGCCAGGGTAGATAGCTTTGGGAATAAAACCGACCAAGATCAATTTGTCGATTTCTTTATTCACTTCGTCTCGCAGTCTTAGTGCTAGAGTTCGTTGCTTTTGTTTGACCAGTTCTGCTTTATCTTTCAACCCTAGGTTGTGGCATACAATAGCGGGATCGATCCCTGGTATTTCGTAAAACGTCCATGCAAAAAGGTCACTGTTATCTGTAAGAAATTATATGAGATTTGAGCGCTCCTCAATGCTCAAGAGAGTTCCTCTTTGCGTGCCACTGATCTCGACGTACTCTGTTGGTTCAACGTTTGGCAACTGAGGTTCTGCTGGAGTTGACTACTGTAATTGTTATGCAGGAGTTGTTGCAGCTGGCTTAGCTTCAGCAAAAATAATATTATCGCAAGCTCGAGCCAATTTCTGGCTTCCTTTGATTTCATAGATTCCTCCTTTCCAGTCGAATCGTAACACCTAATGATATGTGGAAGGAATAGCTTTCATGTTATGCAACCATGGTCGCCCCATGATGCCCAAGTAACGAGATTTGGCCTTGATGACGTAAAAGACTACGTCAAGTGTGACTGGTCTGGCTGTGATAGGAAGTATAATTTTCTCGACACGTTCTTCCATAGTACCGTTGAATCCAAAGATATTGATGTCACTTGGTTCGACCTTGTCTGCAAATCCCATTTGGTCGATCGTGCTCTGGAAAATTAGTTCGATGCTACTACCGGTATCTACCATCATCATATGTAGAACTATGTTCTTCATTTTTAACATGATCACAAGTGCATCCTGGTACGGAAAGTGGACATGACGAACGTTATAGTCTTCGAAAGAAATCCCAGCTCGTTGATTGTTGGATTCTGGCAACAAGCGAGCTTCATTATCTATCATTGTCAGATCATGGCATTGTCCGGCGTGCTTGCGCTTGCATCCGTTGGAGTTGTCGATTGTCTGAGTCTCGATGAAGTATTAGTATTTTTCTTCATTTGTTTCGTCAACTTGGACGATCTTGTCGTCAGCCTTGTAGCCGCCATCCTTATAACTTTTGATGTTAACAATATACTCAAGCATTTGACCCTGTGCAAATATACTCTTAAGAAGAAATATCAGTGCGAAACACCGCTCTGTGTCATGATGTTGAATCTGGTGGTGAATGCAGTATGGTTTTCCTGGATGGGCAGAAGAGTATTGGCACTTCTGAAGAATTCATCCTTTTGTATTAGCGGGTATAACTCCGCAAGAGTAGTTGTTAATTGTGGTATGCACGGAACTGGCTTTCTTTATCTTTTGCGTTCTTGATTGTCATTGGATTTGAATCGCTTCTTATCACCCCCATAGTCTTTAATGTTGTTATGAGCTCGTTCTTCGGAATGCCCTTTCGTTGGTAGGGTTATTCGCTGAGGTCTTGGCTTCTCAGTTGTCAGTCGCTCGAGGTCGATAAAGTTATTGACCTTCTCAATCATATCCTCCAACGTCAGTAGCTTGTTAAGAACCAGGTGTTCCTTGACTAGTCCATCTACGAGCAGTGCATTGGTGAAAGCGGAGATTGTGATCTTCTTGTCGAGGTTGTCAATCTTCCGAGCTAGTCAATTTTTTTTCTTCTGGTAAACGTCTCCAATTTTTTGTTTGGTGCCTACTTGAGGCTGAACAAAGAGTAAAGACACTCCTCCTTGCCTTTATTCTATGAATAGTTTTTGACAAACAGTTTGCGAAGTTGTTCGAAAGTGAAGATAGACCTAGACCCTTCGCTGAGCGTGTGAAACCATCGTAGAGGTTCGCCCTTTAAACTGGTCGGGAAGAGACGGCAGAGGATGTGATTGGATGTCGAATATAGCCCCAAAGAATCCTGAAATTCTTGGACGTGCTCCACATGATCTCCTCCCTTGTATTTTTGAATCTTCGGGGTATGAAAACTGGCGGGTACTTCCTCGTCCAACAAATCTTGTGCGAGTGGGCTCTTCTATAATTTGGTATAGTTGTTTCTTTCAGTGAGTATTTGAGCGTCCAACCGCTTCTGGATGCGTTTGTTCACCTATTTCGGAGTGAGATGTTGTTGAGACGTGACAACTCGTCTTGTTGTTCATCCTCCAGGCAGATTGTGCTCTCCTGTTGCTTCGCCCATGCGGTCATAGACCGAAATTTAAGGTTATTCTTTGTTTTGTTCCTCTTGTTGTTGTAGATCGATTATTGCTCCTGTGGGTAATTGTGGATTAATGTGGCATGGAGGTGGGACTAGCTCTTCCTGAATTTGGGGAAGTGCTAGATTTTGGCCTCGATGTCCCAGGCGATCATGGACTGATATCCTCGAGGTTGCAGACAGAGTATTTTGCTATCTTAGATTTGCTCTTATTTGAGCTTGAAGTGCTCTGATTGTGTCCTGTATGCTGATGAGCTATTTCTCTAGTTCTATTCGTCGTTCGGCTTCTCCTTGCACAGTTGTTCACAAATCCATCACTCCTTCAGCAGCGTCAGGCAGGACGTGGTATGATTTTTCTTGATTTGCCATCTTTTAAAAATGAATGTGGAAAAATTAGACGGGAGAACGCTGAGTGTATGCTTCGGTTCCCACAGATGGCGCCAAATGTAATAGCTTATTTTTGTGTTGGACGATGATAATGTCTCGCACCCTTGAAATATAGAATATTGACTAGGAACTATAAGCAATTAACACAAGTTTAGCGTAGAAAACCCTTGAATAGGTTAAAAACCACGACCTCTCCTGAGGATTTCTGAAAGAATGTTCTTTATATAGATGCTAGCTATTACAAAAAGAAAGAGATTGAATATCTGAGTTTTGGTAGGGATGACTTTCTCTAAGAGTTCTGTAAGTGATAATAGTTATCCCTGGACTCTGAACTCCAGATCACTTTTTATAGGTCTTATAATATGACCGTTGGTCACATTGATGACGTACATTTTGGTCATCCATATTTGATGAGTCTTTATGAGGTCTTTTGTAACGTCTTGATACTGTTTGATCTGTAACAGATCTATTGATGACCCTAGCTGTAACTTCAAACCATTTATGAAGATACGATCTCTAACGATGTTCGTATGTATACGCACTGTTGATGGTCGACTGAGTATCTTCTGCAGTGCGATGTTACTAGTTGCGTCAGTATCCTCAAACTGTAGTTGAGGAAGTCTGTATTGTGATCTTCTTGCTTTCAATCTATGGTTGGTTATCAGCATGTTTTTTTGAACTATGTGAGCTCGAATATCGGGCTGAGTATGAGAATTAGAAATAAGCCCTTACACTCAGTAAGCTAAAAAAAATCAGATTTAAGTCAAGATAAAGTAATTTAATCAAGATAAGAATTAAGGCCACTCAAACCATGACGCATACAGACCAAAATGAAAGAAATTTTCGATTAAACAATTACACTCGTCCTAAATGCAAGATAAAATAATCCAATGTTGAACCAAGTGCACTCGACCTCCAAGCAACAGCTAGTTGTTACTGTAGCAGACTTAACCCTTGCTACGTTATACTTTATAGCATAGTAATGTAAGAGAAATTTAGTAACTGCCTTGTACATCCCTTAAAATCAATCACCCATTACCTTAAGCACCAAGTTCCAAACAATGGTAGATGTTTGTACTCGAGTACTCCAAAATCCAAAACAAAAAAGTAGAAAAAGAGAAGAGGAAAAAGAAAAAGAAAAAGAAAAATTGGCTTAAAAATAACGACTAAAAATAAAATAAAACGCACATTGATAAGTCCCCGGCAACGGCGGAAAAAACTTGATCGATTATAAACCGACGTCTTAAAAAACCCGCAAGTGCACGGTGTACCGTTAAGTACAAGGGTAAGCGGGGTCGCATCCCAAGAGACTTGTGGTACGAATTATACTTCGAGCTACTAGTTTTATCCAATAACAACGAGTTTGTGTAGGTTTTGAAATAAAAAGAAGAATGAAACAAATTACAAGATAAATTAGAGTGGAAACCAAGGTATCAATTCCACTCCATCCGTTGTAACCTTGAGATAGTGTACCTAGTTAGAGTATTCACGAATTCCTGTATTGCATATCGTTTGTCAGGTATATGTAATATATCATGAGATAAGATAGTTATTGATTGGAAACTACCCATAAACAAACTTATTCAACCATGGTCCATTTGATAAGCATGGATTATGTTATCTTCTCCATGTTCCTAACCTATCTTGTTATGGACAAACAAGATGGTTACTTAGATTCCTTATTCCTTCTAATCCTAGCTATGGTCAAGCATAGGACAAAGGAATATGAATATGGATTATGCTGGGATAAAGAGAATGCAATTACTCTAACTAAACTACACAATCTACACTAAGGCTACATTGGATGGAGCTTCCCCTAGCCTTAGCAAAGAGGTTTAGCTACACAACCCTTTGATCATTGCCATTATACTATTACTACAATAAGAGTAAAAACAAGAAAAAGAGAAGAACAAGAACTTTATTGCTTATTGAACCTTGATATTTGCACTCGCCAAGATGATCCTCATGGGTAGGATTCCCCTTCTATTTATAGAGTAGAAGAAGGGTTACAAAATATCACCATTAATATAAAATCCCATAAACAATGCCTAAAATTGTGTATAGATATTACAACTCATGAGAATAATATCTATATTTAATTTTCTTCAATGGGCTTCTATGCATGGGCCTTTGGTTGACAACTTAAAATGAGAATCATTGTTAGAGTGCATCATCGCCCTTGCTCTTCGTTAAAAACCGAAAAAATGTACAACTTGTTTATCAAGTGACCGATTTCTGTAAATACAAACAAAAGTACTATTAGTGTCACATATATTTAATAAATGACTAGGTGGATATAAATTTAGGAGTTGTACACGTAAATATTATGTGTCTATCAGAGTACTGTCGGGTTGGAATGTATCTAATTAAGGTACAAAACTTTAACCATTTTTATCCCCGTATGGGTGTGTAGAAAGATGAAAGGGCTAGTACGGGGTCTAAAATCCATCACTCTTTTGTTGTGATCAGAGATATGATAGAATGGAAAGATAGAACCAACATAGATTGACCACCATGGTACAGGTCTAGGCAATTAATCCGTCCAGAGGTAAAAATTTCTTCAGTGTTAAGCTTCCAGAGGGTTCCATTGGTGTTAGTCCCATACGGCCATGGTACGCTTTGGTATTTAGGAGACCGATGTATGCGTCAGATGACCAGGCAAGATAGTGTGCCCTATGACCCTCTCAGGAGATTATGGAATTCAAAGGTACAATTGAGAGTTATATCAGGGTCTAAAGGATGTGGACTTCTACAATGGTCATAATTATCTTGTTTCAGACGTATATTACATGACATATTGGCATAACGTTCACCCAAATCCCAAGATCGGTTGCAGTTTAGTAAAGAGGGCCGGATATATTTAGATCGTCAGGCGTGATCTAGTGAGGCCCGATGTACACTTGCCACCTACGTCGAGTTTAGCTACGTCTTCACAGGTACAAGGCTATGGTATTCAGGCGACCGACGATCAACGTAGATGGATACCGATCCCAGTGATGCAGGTACCATACCCGTGTCCACCTACGTAGAGTACGGATGAGTTGTAGCATTAAAACCAAGGAATGCGGTATGCGGCATATGAAGACTCGAGGCAACTAGCTGATAGCAATACTGAGTTGAGGAGAGAGTTGAGACAGGCACATGGGATCATCCGAGAAACATTTGAGAGATTAGCTAAGATATCCATTTCCTGCCAGACAGAGCCAGTTGTGTAATATACCTATGATGAGAGTCTCGCACGTAGTAGACGCGCCCACCAAACAAAGAGAGGTCGTCCTAGTTAGGCTATGTTTTGTTTAGAACGTTTATTTATGTTTTTTTTAAACTATGTTGCGTATTAATATCGTTTAAACTATGTTGAGTATTAATATTATTTTTTTAAAGATTTTTTATTTGGAAACTTGTTGTCCAAGTTACTCAACGACCAAAGTAACTATACGATTACAATCAAGAGTCGATCTAGCTATGTTCAATCATCAACGACTAGTATTAATATTGCCTGATTAATATGAGACTGAAGTGAAGTGAGGAGTATCAAGTCTGGTTGACCTCACTCATATTAGAATCACCCAACCAATGCTTCAGTATGTTAAACCTTAGGCTAGTTGTTTTATGGAAACTTGTTGTCCAAGTTACTTAACGGCCATATTAACGGCTAGGTTTTTATGGAAATTTGTTGTCCAAGTTACTCAACGGCCATATTAACGGCTAGTTTTTTTATGGAAACTTGTTGTCCAAGTTACTCAACGGCCATAATAACAGCTAGTTTTTTTATGAAAATATGTTGTCCTAGTTACTCAAAGACCATATCAACGACTAGTTTTTTTTATGGAAACTTGTTATCCAAGTTACTCAACGGCCATATTAACGGCTAGTTTTTTTATGGAAACTTGTTGTCCAAGTTACTCAACGGCCATATTAGCGGCTAGTTTTTTTATGTAAACTTGTTGTCCTAGTTACTCAACGACCATATTAACGGCTAGTTTTTTATAGAAACTTGTTGTCCAAGTTACTCAACGGCCATATTAACGGCTAATTTTTTATGGAAACTTATTGTCCTAGTTACTCAACGACCATATTAACGGCTAGTTTTTTTTATAGAAACTTGCTGACCAAGTTACTCAACGGCCATATTAACGGCTAGTTTTTTTTATGGAAAATTGTTGTCCAAGTTACTCTGCAGCCATATTAGCAGCTAGTTTTTTTAATTAAAACTTGTTGTCCAAGTTACTTAACGGTCTTATTAACGGCTAGTTTTTTTGGACACTTGTTAACGGCTAGTTTATTTTTTTTGACACTTGTTAACGGCTAGTTTTTTTTATACTATAAATGTCATTCATTTCCTACACTCTCCTCCCTTCTAATCTTCTATACTCTCTTCCCTCCCTCCTTACCTTACAAACAAAACCACTATGTCTTCCTCAAGCTCCTAATCTAATTCACAAAACCACTCTCAATCCTCCAATACGAAACAACAAGGAAACGTCTTTCTACCTCAATTTAGCACATTTGATCCATCGCAAATGCCTAATACTTCCCAAGATCTAAGGTATGTTCGCCAACTATTACCAGCACCAGAGAATCAATTTTAATCTCAAACCCATGGATATTACCCTCATTACCCAAACCAAAGATATTACCCTCAGTTTGATGGGTATATGGGCTCGGACCCTCAAACAGGGAATCCATATTATTCATCTCAAACTTGTTTCGCCGGTGTAAGTTCGAGTACCATGCCGATGCAAGGTACATGGGGTTTAAATAATTTAAATCTTAATAGGTGTCGATACCTATTCTAGTTGAGGATGAAGTTGATGACGACAAAGACAAATATAAAAACTCCAAAAATTGATCGTTCGATAAATTCGTGAATCTTACACGCGCTTGGTCCCAAGTGTCTCAAAACCTCGCTACCACGAACAACCCAAAAGCTGCTACATTTTGGTTCAAGGTGCGTGATCAATTCAACTCCTTCTAGGTCGACCAATCTTTGTGGCGATCATACAAAGGTGTCAATTGTGCGTATAAGAGGGCCTCAATAAGGAATGTCCATTTTTAGAGGTATCATTAAAGACCTTAAGAGCTGATATTTTATCGGTATTGGAACGGTTGACTTCGTAAGTATTTCATTAAATTTTCTCATTTCATTAATGAAGTTGATGAATCATACTCTAACAAAATTTATAAATTGATTTCTAGGAATGTATGGCATACGATACATTTTTCCAACTAGAACATAAAACATTTACACTTGGGGAAGCGTACAAAGTTTTGGAAATTTTCCCAAAATAGTCACAAATTTATCACATCGGGCAACCTAGCCGCAGCGTCGCTAGAAAGTCAAATTTTAACGATAGTCCGGGTAACTCCACCAATACCGATCCTAAAATACCTACATTTGACACTCCAAATATTGTTATTCCGAATGATTCTATCGACGTGGATGCACCACTATATTCTTATGGGGATGTACCATGAGACGACAAAAAAATACAAGGCAAAAGAAGCGGGAAAGTCAGGTATAGGTTATTGGGGGAAGATGATGCTTGAGACAACGACCAACATGTTGAAGGCATGAAATGAGAGAGAAGAGCAAAAGAAAGAGGAAAAAGAAACAAGAGCTAGAGCACGAGTGGAACTAAAGTTGGCTAAAGAGGCTGATATTCAATGGAGGTGTGAAGCAGAGCTAACTCGAAAAAAAATCATCGAAGATACGCATATGGTTAAGGTGATGACAACGGACCCAAGTAACCTACTACCAGCATAAAGGCGTTAGATGAAGAAGCAAATTAAAGAATATTCAAAGAAGTTGAAGGAGTAATGTCCAAGTGACGATGACGTTTCTAGTGATGACAATTGATATAATCCTTAGCGTTAACAGTAGTTCTTAAGTTCTATGTAATTTCATTATTTAAATAAAATTGTTATTAATGGTTCATACTCTTTAAAATTGTTACAAAATCAAAAAACTTGTGCAGTAAAGCATGTTTCTTTAAAGTGTTACAATGATGAAGACTTGGAAACAAAATACATTACAACTTCAATATTAAACTTGAAAACAAAATACATTACTTTAGAAAATAAAAAAACAATGATGAAGACTACAATTACTCTGCCCCTTTCCGATTCCATAAATGCGTGACAAGTTCATCTCGTAATTGGAAATGAGCTTCTTCATTTCTAATTTCATAAACCTTCTGGATGTACTCTGCCATAGTGTTGATCGCGTGTCTTGGATTTAAGTCCTCCTTCTAATTTTTTATGGAAGTTCTAAACTCGGGATCAACATCCATTTGCCGGATGCATGTATGACATTTATCTTCGACGATCATATTGTGCAAGATTATACATGCGTAGATAACATTTCCTAGATCACTAAGTTTTCAAAATCGCGTACCGTGTGCCAATATTTGAAACCTAGTTTGTAATCAGGCAAGATTATACCGCACGCTCTACGTCTTTCCGGCATACTTCTTGTATCTTTGAAAAGTGTCTTTCGGCATCGTTGGATGGATTTCTGATGGTTTGAACAAGTGTTTGCCATTTTGGATAGACTCCATCCGGTAAGTAATACCCCATAGTGTGCAGTACCGTGCCAATATTATAATTAAATAGCGGCGCAACTCCATTAGATAAGTTGTTGAAAAGCCACCCTTGATGCAAGACATTCACGCCGTTGTTAGAACTGGGAACCCCAAAGAATGCATGCCATATCCAAAGATCTTACGATGCAACCGCTTCTAAAATCACCGTCAGGATTTTCTTATACTCGATATATTGTTCTGCCCACCCGGTAGGACAATTCTTCAATTTCCAATGCATACAATCTAAACTGCCAAACATCCTCGGGAAGCCTCGCGATCCATTCGCTTCTAACAAGTGTAATGCGTCGTCTTCATTGGGAGATCTAAGGTATTGAGCTTTGAATTGTGTTATAATAGCTTTACTAAATTCTTTCAAGCACAAAATACCCGTAGACTCTCCAATCCGAAGGTATTCCTTTTGGACGTCTGCGCTCGTACCGTAACATAACATGTGAAGTGAGTACGTTATCTTTTGGTACGGGGATAAGCCCATCGTCTTAGCGACATTTTCTCTTTGAATAAAATAGGGGTTCGAAGAAAGTATTTGATCACAAATACGTTGATACACACCTTCGCTCATGCAGAATCAATGATGAAATAAGATACCGGCGAATTTTGGGTTATCACCGAAGTAATCCCGATTAAGGCTAAACTCCCCTAATTTATGATCACGGCCTTTTCGCTTGTCAATCTTTCCCCTTTTAATACTTTCCCGCCTCCGTGATGATGTCGCATCTTGCTCTTTTTCTTTTGCTTCTCCCATCGCAATCATAATCTTGCTATACTCGTGCATCAACTCAATTTGACGGCGAAAGAGCTCTTCGCTTCCGGACGATGATGAAGACGATAACTTCAAAGATGAGAGTGATGTGTCAGACTTGATTAGGTTAGCCAGTATTTCGTCAAACATGATTCGGCGAAATTGATAAGAAATGAAGAAAATTGAGTTTTGAGATATAAGATGAATGAGTTGATTGTAGAAGAGTAAGAGAGTAGAAGATGAATGGGTTTTATAGATAGATAAAAAAATAGCCGTTTATAGCCGTTGAGCATCTTGTTGATGAAGTTTGATCAGGGAAAAACCAAGAAATAAAGGGGAACTTGAGTATTTCTCATGCAGGTTTTTGCCGTGTACTTCTGAACCGCAGGACAAAACTAACCGTTTGAATTTGTTGAAACGTGTTTTAATCTCAGCCGTCCACATGTTTAAATCTTGGCCGCTGTGTATACGCGTACTTCAGAACTATGCGCAATAAGAGCCACTGGATTGTTGACACATGTTTAAATCTTACTGGATCGTTTACTATACGCAGTTAAGAAGGGCGCGACATGAATTCGCCAAAAATATTCCCTGAGGGTGGATTTTTCATCGCCACATTGCCGATCCACCTAGCTGCTGGGAACCATTTGGGGTAGATTTGAGGGTGGAAAACCTAATTTACCCTGCCACGTCAGGGTGTACCCAGCTGCTGTGGATGCTTTTATGTTATAGGATAGGGGCAATACACTTTACATAAACAAACCATTAGTGATAAACCCTTCACACTCATGTTTTTGATATTTTTTAAATATTGTGGTTATATGGGTCATATAGTATCAGTCACAAGTCATAGGGATAATGGATTTAATTAGACGTGTCGAGAGAGAGAAAAAGAAAGAGTTCGATAGCGGCTCTCACCACTACCCATTTATTTATAATAGTTATTAGTGACCAACCCCCCCCCCCCCCCCCGCACCTATAGTACGTGGTACGACGTGTGAAACAATCTCTAATACTCCCCCTCAAGCTAGAGCGTAGAGATCAAACATGCCCAGCTTGATACATAAGTAATTAAAAGACGAATGAGATAGAGGCTTCGTAAATATATCACCAAGTTGATCACAAGATGGAACGTGTGGAGTAACGATTTGATTCTTCATCACCCAATTACGAATAAAATAACAATATATTTCAATGTGTTTACAACTCTCATGAAAAACCGGGTTACTAGCAGCTTTATTATCACAAAACATTTTCATTGGGGATGATACCATAGGACCCATTTCTTGAAGGAGATAACGAACCTAAATCATTTTTGAAGTGGTATATCCCATCGCACGATACTTTACCTCAGCATTGGAACGAGAAACACATGTTGTTTCTTAATCAGGTCACCAAATATTTGCCGACCATAGTACAATATCCCGATCTTGAGCGACGATCGGTGACGTCGCCTGTAAAATCTGAATAGGAGAAACCACAAATATCAATGGTTTTGGATGGCTTATACAATAAGCCTTTCCTTGGATATCTTTTCAAATAACGCATAATACAAAGTACAACCTCCCAATGCGACTTGCGCGGAGCATGCATAAATTTACTAACCTTACAAAGAACATAGGTAATATCTGGTCGAGTGACAAGAAGATAAATAAGCTTCCCAACTAACTTGTGGTATCTCAAAACATCATCAAGACACTCCCCTTCTTCTGAGTCAAGTTTGATTGTGGAATCCATAGGAATCTCCGCAAGTCTACAATCAAGATAAAAGATCTAAAACATATTTTCGTTAAGAAAGACTCAATCCGGCTGATGAGCGAGCAATTTCAATCTCCAAAAAATATCGAAGCACGCAAAGATTTTTGGTATGAAACCGGGTTTCTAAAAGTTTCTTCATAACAGAAATACTAGCGAAATAACTGCCGGTAATAATAATATCATCAACGTAAATAATGAAAATAACCGTACCAGCGGATGAAGAATAAACAAAGACAAATGGGAAACACATTGTTTCATACCATGTTGTACCAAAACAACACTAAGAGTATCATATGATTGCTTTAATCCATAAATAGGTTTGCGCAAATAACAAACCTTTTTATTCGGCGTGGAATAACCAGACGACTGATCCATAAACACCTCCTCTTCCAAATCACCATGAAGAAAACATTCTTAACATCTAATTGATACAAAGGCCAATCATGACAAACAGCTACTGAGAGAAGAATTCTAACTAAGTTAAGACGAGCAACAGGCAAAAAGGTTTCATGATAATCAACCCCATATGTCTGAGTATATCCTTTTATAACCAATCGCATCTTCAAGCACTCAATAATACCATCTAGATGATACTTTATTATGTACACCCAACGACAACCAACAGTTTGCTTCCCATGAGGAAGATTAACAAAATCCCATGTTTATTTGTTTGAAGAGCTTGGATCTCTTTATCCATAACGAGTTTCCATCCAGGAGGTTCAAGAGCCTGTTGATAAGAATAAGGAATAGAAACAACATACAACGTGGTAGAAAATTATTTCAGAGAAGGTGAAAGTCGATGTAGCGACTCAATATTCCCAATTGAGTTTTGAATACATATGAATAACTTTTGGCTGAGCAATAGGAAGATCATTGGAAAAAATATTCGTCAAAGGACCAAATGAAGGAATAATTACCTCAGTATTTACGAGAGAATCAGTTACCTCTGTTGGAGAAGATGAGATGGTTTAAGGCGGAGTTGGTGGTTTAGAGAGAACACGATGACTTTGATAAACCTGCAATGGTTTAGTTGGAGCAGAAGAGGGAACATGAGCAGGATCAAAAACAAGAGCACAAGTTGCAGTTGTAGTTACTACAAAATCCGAAGAGAGTGAAATTGACAGGGATAGAGGGGACTCCCCTTCATTACTTAACATAAGGTCAACATGAAATCGCTCCCCAGTTGTAGAATAAAAAGGAGTAGACTCAAAAAAAGTTACATCTGCACTTGAAAAATATCGTTGAGATACCGAAGAATAATAACGATAGCCTTTTTGGGTCCTGGAATAATATAAGAAAATACACTTAACAATACGTGGAGAGAGCTTATCAAGACCGGAACCTAACACACGAACAAATGCTACATACCCAAAAATGCAAGGAAAGAGAGAAAATGACCTTCTATGGGGATATGAGAGTGAAAAAGGAATCTGATCAGCAAGTACAGAAGAAGGTATTCTATTTATCAGATGGCAAACTGTAAGGACGACATTTTTTCAAAATTGTTTTGGAATATTCATGTTAAACATGATAGTACATGCAACGTCAAGGAGATGGTGGCTCTTCATTTCGGCTACCTCATTATGTTAAGAAGTGTGTGGACAAATAATTTGATGATTAATGCCTCGTGCTGCACATAAAGATTTTATACTTTCTTGGATATATTCTAATGCATTATCAGATTGCAAGATTTTTGTCCGAGTGTTAAACTGAGTAAGAATTTCATTGTAAAAAATAGAGACAATAGTAGGTAACTTTGAATGATATTTTGTTAAAAATAGCCATGGCATTCTTGAATAATCATCCACAAATATTACAAAATAGGAAAAATCGGACACGCATTTTATTATAGACGGCCCCCAAACTTTCGAATGGACAATATCGAAGGCTTTCAATCTATGACTCTCTACTCGCAAAGGAAATTTTTTACGGTGATGCTAACAAGCTTCACACTCTAAAGTAGAAATATGACTAAGACCAAGAATTAACTTTTGTAACTTAACTAAACTGGGATGTCCAAAACGATTATACCACTGGATTGGAGAAACTATGGCACTTAACGCATAACCAAATCTTTCGAAAAAGAGATAGTAAAGACTGTCTTTCTCATGTCCTTAACCAATCACCGTCATCGTCAAGAGGTCCTGAAAAGTACAATTAGTAGGAGTAAATGTTACCGAACAATTTAAAGAATTGGTAATTCGACTAACATATAATTTAAATCCCCTTTTCGTTTGACAGGTCGAGTGGACCCATCAGCCAAAATAATTTGAGAAAGCAAATTTGAAAAATTAGAGAAGAGAAAAGGGTTATCCGACATGTAACTGCTGGCTCCGGAGTCAATGGCCCACGAAGAAGATCTTGGATTAGAAACCACAAAATCTGGATTACCTGTAACAACCAACGTAGTTGTGGAAGGACCGGATAGAGACTGAAGAGAGCTCAACTTCGGGAAATGCTAGTTAATCAAATCCTCAGAAGAAGATCCTGAGGGTACCGTTGGTACTGTAGTCGATGCAGTAACAAAGGGAAAACAATTATCATCCATGGCTTGATTAACATATGCAGACTTACCATGCAATAGATAACAAAAGTTTTCAACAATGCCCAATTTCCCACAATAAGTGCACTTCATTGGTGAACCATTACTACTGCGGCCTCCATGACCTCCACGACCTCCGCAGCCTTGGAATCCACCTCTTGAACTAGAATAATGAGTGGAAGTATCGATAGGAGCGACTGGAGTAGTAACAATAAGATCTTGCAATTTACGCTGAAGTCTAGAATAAACTTGTGCTGGCCAATATCTCGCTCGCCATAATTTGATCTTTGTAGACACTATAATCGGGATTCAAATGGTTGAGAAGAAGGGCAACCTGAAATTCCTCACGATATCGCTTTTGTTCTTTCAGATCTGTTGTCCAATTGAATCGGGACACTATTATAATTATAACTTAAAAACAATCGCCATCAATTGAATCTTCCCCTTGTTTCCAATTAAACATCGCAACGTATAACTTAAAAACCCGAGACATGTTTTGAGACTGAGAATAATTTTCTTCAAGAGAAAACCAAATCTTCTTTACTATATCAAGAAACTGGACATTTGTTGCAACTGACGGTTATATACTATTCCAAAGCCATGTACAAACTTTAGAATTATCTGCCATCCAATCTTCATAATATGTAGCTTTCGAATTTGGGGGTTCCTTGGTTAGAAACTTCAATTTCCTCTCACTGCATAAAAAGTAGTGAATCGTACGAGTTCAGCCCAAATAATTTTGGCTCTTAAGCCTAGACGAAGTTGTCGATTTTCCCAAAAAAAATTCATTTCATGTAGTTCGAACTTCCACAATTTTGTTAACCGCCGTATACGATTTAGCGGAATCCAAATTAGATCCCCCCATATTAAAGATGGGTAAAAAAAAAAAAAAGGTAGAAAGTGAAGGTTTGATAATCAAACAAAAACATAAAATAGTGAGTGAGATCGAAACATAGTAAAAGATCTCATAAGAAAAAAAAGTGATAACCTTCACCTAAAATAAAACTACCCTAGTTTTCCATCTAGGGTTTTAGATTGGAATAAAAAAGGAAAAAAGAAACGATCTAGGGTTTTATGAAATCAAACCCTAAATCCAATTTAATTTGCAATTGAAGAATAAGGTAGAAGAAGAAATCAACCTTGCTCGATACCAACTTAGAAGTGTAGAGAGAGAAAGAAAGAGTTCGATAGTGGCTCACCACTACCCATTTATTTATATAGGTGAAGATAGTTACAACCCTAAATTTGTGACCATAACATCCCCCACTTATAGTACGTGGTGACGACGTGTGAAACAATCTCTAACAGATTCAATCCACACAAGCTCCCTCATACTTATTCCTACCCAAACCTTAACCCCCATAACCTAATCTAAAGTGACCTTGCCCTTCAACAATATACTCTTCTACTTTAGGGTTCTCAAATATCTCTAACGCTCTGCTGGGAAACTGTGTCCCAGGAGGGTGTAATCATCATAGATCCAGTGTCTTAAAACATGGTAGTCTGACAGAATGTCGAGCCCATAAAATTATCTAAAAGCATGATAATTTTCCACTGCATCCACTTTGAGGCTTTTAGCAACTGCTCTCCACTCCCGTGAGATGCTCGATAGGAAGACGGCTTGGTACATATATATGGAATTGCTTCAAATCACTCAGGGAGACTTTGAAAAATGGATTCATTAAGCATAGTTGTTTCAGGGTTATACGTAACTAAAGCCTTGCTACTACATTGAAAAAGAATTTCCCCATTCTTTTGAACACCCAGGGGATGGAACTCTGCCAATATTTTGTTAGTTCAGGAGGCTTAACACTAGCAAACAAGTTAGTCCAAGATTCCTCCTCGCAGTAATTCATCATTACCCAAACTTCCAAATGTCCCCTGAAACTCTCATAAACCACAGAAAATCGTCCTCCACACTCCCAAGCGTGCATGGTGTACATGTTCATCAATCCCAAAGGACCAGGAAGAAAAATCTCAGGAAAAACTTCATTTGTCATATTAAAAGAAACAGCACAACAAATAATTCAAACTAGAAACAGTCTGCCAATGTAAATTTCCCTCTCCATAGTCTGGGAATAAATAAATACACGTTGGTGTTATTTCCATACGTCCCCATTATGGGTGCCTAGTGTGTGTACCTTGACCACTAATTCCTGTTTATATTCAGCAGATCCAATTAGTACTGTCTCATATTTTTCACTTTTCCCATCAAATCCAAACACGACCCTAATAAAACTTATTTCATCACAGAAACTATTGTTAGGTAGCTAAGCATTTTCTCCCGTTACCGGATTACAGACATATATATGCTTAGATGGTCGGGGGTTGTTATTGCTAAACAAACGAACTCGTTACCTGAACCAAATAATTTGATTGTCCAAGAGATCTCAGAGCTGAAAGTTAAACGTTTCAGTTAAGTAACTCTACCAGAAATTTTACAGCCTTTACACAATACAATTTGGACGTACAACCTGAGCGAAGGATGAGACTAGGAACTTTATTTCGAGATTTATGCTTGATATGCATCTTAGCAAAATCTGGTTCCTTAATTAAATTGCACCAAGCATGATTGACATACCCAGTTTGGGAAAGATCCTCTAACGGCAGCCTTGATAGTACTTCTTTGATCATCTCCGGTGAGAAGCTGTGATTGATGTTTATCAAGATGCCCGAAGTAATCTTATAGGTGAAAGAGGGGAATAATGTCATAAACTAGTACTACCTGTGGCTCGCCACCGTAACAACGTCGACGCGCCTTCGACACTATATAATTTTTCAGTAACGCGCCTTCGGTGCTAAAACTACTGAGATAAAATAATGTATTATTTACCTAACAACCAATAGTATGTAGGACGCTATCATGTAGTTGGTGAGACCATCTAGTAAAACTTGTAAGCCACCAATACCAGTAACTATCCTGTAAGTACAACAACCGCCAAAGAAATTATTTAGGAACACATATAAACAGTTTTTCAATTGTAATTGAAAATAAGTACTAAAAGGGTAATACTCTTTACCTATGTTAACACATAGTTGTACCTATTTCGACGCGCCTTCGACACTACAAATTATACTGCTATGGTAGATATCGTCGACGCGCCTTCGACAATATCTATTTTACCCAAGCTCAGACACGACTTAAGAATACCCATCAATATCAATCAAGTACATGTAATGAGAGAGCGAGAGTTGCGGAGAGGCACACATACACTTCATAGACATGATTACTATGTTGCTTTTATGGCATTTATGATAAGTGTTATAGTAGTTCTTGAACATACTAATAGTATTACTCTAACAGAGGGGGCAAATAAATTGTAATTGCCACACTGTTTAAGGTAGGCAATGAGGCTATGCCAACATGATTAAAAGTTAAAATTTGTAGAGATTTTTCTGGGTAGCATATGTAATTATAATCACCAAGCAAGCAGATTTCCTAAAATAGATGGAACATAGAACTACAACCAAATTACTCTCTTATGAATAAACATTGTTTTATACATATAAGACCATAGTCAAATACCGCATTTTACATAAATGGTTTGAAATTGTCCTCTCGCAACATGCAACATGCAATAACCATATTCTCAATCTTAAATACAAACTCTAGAATCACATGTTATCAAGTATACACGATCCCATGACCTGGTCTGCAGTAGATGTTCTTCATCTTGATGCCTGAACTCCCGTTCACGATGGACACAAATTATCCCCTGTAAACCATACAAACGCATAAGCCAAATATGGGTTATACCACTGTTTACAAAAAGAATAATTGAATAACTATTCGTTATACCACTGCTTAAAAAACGAATAACAGAATAACTATTCATGAAATAAGACAACGGGGTTTCAAGGAAAACCAGTTCATATTCAGGAGTTCTGGAGAACGATGTGATATGGATCTCATTAGTGTTTGGCTTGTTTCTAGAGCCGAGATTTTAACATTAGCCAAACACACAGAGATACTGTTAGTAATGATAAAATGCATCTACTGACTATTTTGTATTGTAAGGCTCTTCACTCTTATCACAAAGCTCAAGTTTATTGTAAGTGTCTGCATCAGTATCAAAATTTACTTTTTCCCGATAACAATGAACATAAATATTTATATATATCATGGATTCAAAGTTGAGTAGTACTTACAGAAGGTGTTCCTCTGCCAGGCTGACCGCTGACCAAAAGGAAAAAAAAAATGTACAAATAGAGAAAAATATCAATAAGGAATCAAACTAAATTTAGCATAAATTTTTTTAGGAAGATTGAGAAGTTAAAGAGAGAAAATTATTAAGTAACGAATATATACCAATTTGTGCATCCACAACTCCATCAAATTTTGGAATTCAGAACCCATGTAGAACTCGCAAAAGTTCAATGGGTCGAGCATGCAAAAGGAAATTAGTAACTTTAATCTAGCCATAATTAACCAATCTACACCCATGTAAAACTGGAAATCCACGTAATGGTCCGAGGAGCATCAGATGCACAACATCGAACAACATAAATGCCATTTCATCTAAAGAATGACCAACTTCTCACTAATGATCAGAAAGAGAATTTCCTTTCTCTGCCATCCAAATTGTGCAATTCATAAACCATTTCAGCAACATAACCTGCAATCTTCAGTTGCCATTCTATCTCATCAGGCATCTTATAATCTCCTTCTTCCAGTAAGTGAATCATACTAAGTCGTGAACTATGCCTTCCATCTGGATTGTACTTCCTCAAAGTGTTGTTTAGATTTTTCGTCTTAGTTAACCTCCTCATATTACCAACTAAAGCATAAATGTTCAATAATAAAACAGAGTCTCCTACTTCTTGTAACTCAATCTAATGTTTAATAAAATGATCCCGGGAACATTATGGCGATGTATTATGCAAGCTGATCCAAGTAAAGTCCTGCGAATCTCAATATCTTCTTCTATACTTCAGCTGTAACTGAAAGCTCGAATTCCTTGCACTATATGTTCAGTATTAACTCCCTGCACTTCAAGTGAAATCTACAATAGAAAAATTAGAATGTGATGCTCTAAAAAAATAATCAGAAGTTACCTGCGTAACATTTGGGTTGTGCGTTTCATCGGGATTGGGTCCTTGAGAAGTTACCCTCTCATGACCACATTATAAACATAATACCCCTTTCACAAATTTATTCTTACAGTATGAAAAAAACTTACCAGTGACTCTGGAACCCTGGAATGTTTATATAAACATATAGGCGATTAGCATGTAAAGCTTACCTAAGCAAAGTTTAGAACCAAAATGAAAAGAGTAAACGATATACCACCTTCGGTATACCACATTCCGAACATAATCTTAAGGACTCATTCTTATAATCATCTCCGCACTCTGAACAATATATTACAACGTGGGTTTGCTGAAATATATAAGGAGCTCATAATTAGATTAGCAAAAGGAAGTAGCAAAAATATTTAAAACCAAAAAGACAATCAATTTTGAAAGAATATAAAATCTTCCCAAGTATTATACCTCCTCTTTCTAAAGCCCTATAAGACATTTATCATCAAGGTATGAAGTGCGGTCCTCGAGGGGTGGAATAAGGTATGGATAGCACGGTCCTCGAGGGATGGAATAAACTTCTCAAGCACCAAAGCTACATATACAATTAACACAATCAGAAAGCTTACAAAATACATGCATGAGAAGGGTGCGGAACTGTAGTGACATCCATAAAAGAATCTCATTCTCTCGATCCAGGCCTCTTTTATATTGAAAGATAAGGTGTGAGAGCAACTCACAGCGAGAAACATAGATGTCTAAATAAACCCATAAATTCAAATCCATCAATCCCTGGTAATCATGGACAGATATTGAGTTAAAATTTGGTAGGAATTAGTAAATTTTAAGCAAAGCAATGTACGTCATACCAGTTTGTTGAAGCATGGAAATCGTAGTGGTAATTATGGTTTCCAATCACAATATGAAAATTTTTAGAAAAATATACTTCAATAAATAGATATGAAATCATTATAATTCAAAATAGGTATGAATTTCATAAATTTGGCAAACTGGTAACATCCAAAAGCTTTAAATCAGCAATTAGATTGTACAAAGCCCAATATCTTAGATCAATCTTTTCCTCTTTTGTATTTTAAAACGTAAAATTCCCCTTGCAATAGATGGATTAGAAACTATCAAAAAGGACTGCAACAATCATCGAAAAATTATATATCAAAAGCTTATAAAAATATCTGTGGGAAAAAAAAACATGTCCAATGGTATGCAAAAAAAATGATCTATGTACACTCATCAAAGATAATACTCCCAATACCATTCGGGTAAGAGTCATTTCGCTGTTTTTCGACAACACCAAACTTAACCGTCGATTTTTCCTTTATTTCCTCTTTTGCCGAAACCAACAGCATATTGAGTACTTCAGGCATAATTGAATAATTGAGAGACATTGTTGTTTTACAATCGAATAACCTTAATTGAGAGACATTGTTAAATTGGAAAATAGTTTTGCAACATCCGCTAAATTGTAAAATAACCTTTACCTAATGGGATGAATTGATAGCAGCCTTTCAGATTCCACAAGCCCCGGGAAATTGATCGGGCCTGTGCTAGCTTGATCTTCACCAAGAAGATTGTCCTTAAATCTATCAATCCTCACAGAAATCCCACTTCTAGTATTTTGAATGCTACAAATTCACCCATTTCTAGTAGAGAGCTCATATCTAACAGTTTTAGCCTTAATAGGTCTGCAAACAATTACAAATCGAAGCTCACTAATGAGAGAGATGCCTTAATCTTTGAGAGTGATGAGAGAGAGATGCGTTGTCACGCCCCAAAATCCAGTAATCGGTAACTAGACCAATTACTGAGATTCGAGGATGTACAGGTCGGGGAATCCAAAGATTCGCCCCACGAACAACCGAGCGGTAGATAAATTCTGGCCCAGTTATTCACAATAGTATCACAACAGAGTAATAAGGAAAAATAGAAACAGCGGAAGACTTTGATAATATTATCTAAACGTAAGATTCTACCAACCTCTCCGCTGCAAGCCCGACAGTAATAATTGGAGAATGAGCCTTCACCTCAGCTCCCCAAAGATTACCACAGCAGTAGCTAAAACTTGAAACAACCTGTCACTGAAAGGGGGATAAGGGAGTGAGCAAACAACGAGCTCATTAACTCCCAAGAATAGCTAAAAGATTATATTAACCAATGAGAAGGATATAATAGTGAAAGTAGGATATAATAATATCTAACGATAAACAATATATATATCTAAATATAAACAGGATGCCTAATATGTATCTAATAGGTACAAAACTAGTCTAATGAGTATATGTAACTATACTATAATTATACATACCCATCTTGAGCAAAGGAGTGTTAAGACTATACTTACACTCCAGTCCCAAGGACTACTAACTATACTTTAATCACTACCGTAGCCTTCAGCGCCACAAACGACTAACCTACCTCAGAAATACAATCACACATGAGGGTAAACACCCTCGATTCACAATAATCCAACAGGGTTACCCAAACCCCAACCAGGCACAACCCCGAAGCTATCACAAGCTGAGCAAGATCTCCCACAACCAAATACCAGCTTAAAGCTCTCACCAACCAACCAAACTAATTAACCTAATAAATTAGCCAGATACAAAAGAGGGAGGAATAGATGCAGAGAGGAGAGGAGTATGCAAAAGGGAGATGAATCTAATTACACCACAAATCAATTAGGATAAGAGGAATTCAAATTATGGGAGAAGAGTATGATGAACTAGGATAATCCCATAATTATCCCAATGCAATGATATGTTATGATGATGATATGATGGAATGAGATAATCTTATGATTATCCCAAGTGCAGAAGATTCTATATTAAACATAATGCCGAAATGGTTAATGATTTCTATCAGAAGAACCTACGAATTAGAAGTATGCAAAGATACAATGATATGCTTGATGATGATGATAATGATGCGTTATGATGCAGAATGATTTAGTGATGTCAACCCAAACGGCAAGCCCCCATGACTAAAGTGGGCTGACAACTGCTAAAAAAGGATTACCTTAAAGGACCATTATGGATACAGGTACGATTTTTCTAAGCTGACCAGGCTGGGGGAACTACACTGAGTCTCACGAGCACCCTAAGGAATCACATACTCAGTCACACACAAGGAACCACAGTCCATACCACACACATGTCACATATAATGCAGGTCAGGGGATGTATCCAGTCGCAATATGATAACAGAATATATTATCTAAGGATGAGAGCAAAAATCCTAAAGATTGAAACATAACTGCTGCCAACACAGCCAGCACACAATAAGATAACCACCTGCCTGAGAGCGTGGCAACCAAAATTAACACAGATGCCCTCCTGTGACTCAATTGCTCCATCTAAACTAAGATAAAACAACAACTTAACCGTCACGACATCTAAACAACATCAGTCTCTAAAATTCCTCAAAGAAATATGATTACCATTAAGAACTACAGTACTCTAGCTGTCAGCACAGACTAGTACTCATGGGGAGACCTACAAGTGTCCAACAAGTAGCCAACACTCCCCAATAACCGAACCGCATCACAATCCTCCAAATTATGTACATAAGTCACCAGCATGGATGTACAGGAAACAACCAGGTCTGTTTACACGCAAGGTGACAATCTTTGCTAACAGATTCTTGACGGTGGCAGTTTCCCTACACTGATGTGACAATCCCCCCCAGCAGATTCTAACATCACGGGTGACGTACAACTTCATAAACCACCTGGCTCTACCGCGTACCTCACTGAACGATGCTGTCTCGCTGCCTCCTAGATAACAGAAGGGAATACAGCCCTAAAAGCCTCATCCCAGGGAAGGAAGGCTTTTGAGTAAGCTCTATTAGCCCTAAGAGTCATTAGGACAATAAGTGTCACAACACGATAAGTAAACAATCCTAAGGAAAACTATAAGAAGTTCAACATCCACAACCAACCACCACGGACAAGTCGTCTGCTCGCCACCAACTTCTAACAGTCCAGGAGATTCTACACTCCCACAGGGAATCTAACGTTCCAACCAACCAGCAATCACAACGACAGTGCTCAAGGACCAGGCCTCGAGAACACAGAGTACACCTAGGCTAATCCTAAGACTAATCAAAACAATATCAGACAAGAGGAAGAGCTCCGAATCGAAGACCACGTCATACTGAAGCTATGTCACCCCAAGACTACCCAAGAACCAAGTCCAGCAACCTAAACTATCCAAGGTGATACACTATAAGGTGAGAACTATAGTCTCTAAACTTCGCTATCTCGGAGAAATGACGGCTAAACCACAGCCGTCCATACATCTCCACTAATAGCCAAACCTAGTTACTAGTGCCCTTAAACAAGCTTGGCACCCTAATAACTAGCCAACAATACCATACTCGATATATTATATATATATATATATATATATATATATATATATATATATATAGCGACACTGAGGCGTCGCAACACACTGAGAATGCCTTATTCTCAACCTCCACGAAGAAAAAATTCGTGATAACCACCCTCAATGAAATCGGTCTAAGAAGAATCTCAGTAGTCATCATCATATCGACGACAACAGAGAATACCCTCCTTTGGCTAATCATAACCTACGGATTCTATCTAGTAACTAAACTCACATTACTGCAGGTTTTACTAACTTATCAAACCCTTAAATACTCTCGTCTAAGGCAATACTAAACGGATAACTAGTAAAGTGTCATAAGCAATTAACCCACATACTAGCCTAGTCACATATATAATATACTAAACTATGCATTTCTATAACTCACGAATCCGCAAAAAAATCAAGTAATTCAAGAAGATAAAACTCGTCTGTAACCCGATGCAATGCTCCAGCAGAATCAATTCGAGCAAGCAACCCGAAGCTCCAACGACAGTATCTCGCGGACAATCAATCGGAATCACAGGAAAACCAACTGCTACACCACAGGCAAACCGTCAAACAAAATCAGCAGGGCAACAACAAACCAATACCACAAACCCAACACCACAGCCAACAACAACAACCTAATACCACAACCCAACTTCTGCAAGAAATCCCAACTCCGCAATCTCAGGGAAAACCAAATAACCACAAGCCCTAAAATCACCCCACGATCACAAACCCTAGAAATCAAACCCTACGCCGAATCGTGAGGAATTAACAAAAACGGAATCGAGAATAACTCACCAAGGATAGGAGTGAAGATCGCGGCGAAGCTCGGCGAAGAATCCGAGTGAGATTGATAAGATTGGATCAAGAGTAAGGATGAGAGGGGAATGGTTAGGGGAGAGGAGAGAGAGAGTGAGTTTGGAGTGAAGAGAGAGGATGTGAGGAAAAGAGAAGATATGTATAATATGCGCCTCTGCTCGAATAGGGATATTCCTATTCAAACAGAGAGGATCCTATTCGAACAGAGGAAGTCTTATTGGAATAAAAAGGGTTAGCGAAGAAACTCAGCAGCTCAAGAAAAATCGTATTCGAACAGTGAAGGCCCTGTTCGAACAGAAGGAAAATCCTATTCGAACAGAGAAGGTCCTGTACGAACATAGGAACTCATAGAAAAATCTAACTGTTCATGGAGGTTCCTATTCGAACAGATAAGGTCCTATTCGAATAGAGGAAGATCTTGTTCAAACAGAGAAGGTCCTGTTTGAACAGAACTGGTCTGTTCAGAAAAAGAAAATTCTAGAAAACCTAACGGCCATCCCCGGACAACCCCGGACACCTCGGAATCAAGCCAAACCACCAACACAGCCGCACAAATACTACTACATACCCAGCAAAGGTTTCCCAAGGCATAAACACCACCTCTACCGCCTCACGGCCACCAAAACGCCTAAACCCTCAAAAAAGAATCTTTGCTCGAAAAACTCTAAAAACTTATCGGCCAATACAACGGCTCGCCGGAACCATACCAAGCCAGAAATACATCAGAAAAACATCATTACCAACTCATCTAGGGGTTCCCATGGACACAACACAACCTCCTCCTCCGAATAACCACCGTACCACCGAAACTACATAAAAGGAATCTAACATAAAAAACCTGCCGAAATGAATAAATAGATGCATAATGGATGAAAAAGTATATGCGGAATATATGTGCGGAACTTAACGTGGAGGAATAATAATAATAATACTTAATATTAAATAAATAAATAAAATAACTCGAATAATCCGGGACATTACAATCTACCCTCCTTAGAAGAATTTCGTCCCGAAATTTAAAATACCTACTTAAGTATAGTATTGTATATTTCAAATGTATTGTGTAACCATATCGTATTAGCGGTTATACAAGGTCGATAAAATAGAAAACCCCTGAACTTCCCCTCCAGGTACATGACATTATAGCAAAAACAACCTATCATAGATTATGGTTAAAATATATTAATATATAATTTGTATGAAAATATATATAGTTTGATTATAAAAACAAGTAGTTTAAGAATGCCAAGAACATAAGGGGAAAGTGGAATATGATGACCCTTTCCCTATATGAACAACGTGCGACAATCTGATGTAAATACAATCCCCAATCTCATAATACGTCTGCTATGAGATCAAGTTTGTGGCACAAGAGGTGCAAATAATTGACTAAAACGATGTATTTAAATAAATAATGAAAACCAATCCAAATGATCAAATCTAATATCCAGATCGATCTGGATTCGATTAAGAGCAAATACCCGAAACTCGATAAGAGAAACACTAAAATAGAACACGCGTCGAAACTACTATGACGGCAAACATAGCATCATCCAAATAGCGTAAAATCACAAATCTGAAGTCGAAACCCAATACCAAAACAAACAGGGAAATCACTACCACTAGAAGACAATCAAACACCATTCTAAGGATTCAAGATAAGCATCTTGAGTCCTCTAAATCTACGGCAGAAGCCTACACACTAGACCTATGCTAGAAGCCTACACGCAGAAGGTCTTAAGAGATCGACTCTCTAACCAAACATGCGAAAAGAAACACAGGACACGAAGGAATTGTCATAACTCACTCTAGGAATAACTCAACCTATGAGTACTAGACACCGAGATAGGAGTTAACCTAGAGCTCTGATACCAAGTCTGTCACGCCCTAAAATCCAGTAATCGGCAGCTAGACCAATTACTGAGATTCGAGGATGTGCAGGTCGGGCAATCCAAAGATTCGTCCCACAAACAACCGAGCCGCAGAAAAATTCTTGTCTAGTCATTCATAATAGTATCACAGCAGAGTAATAAGGAAAAACAAAAACAGCGGAAGACTAAGATAAGAATATCTAAACGTAAGATTCTACCAACCTCTACACAGCAAGACTGACAGTAAAAACTAGAGAATGAGCCTCCACCTTAGCTCCCCAAAGATTACCACAACAGCAACTAAAACCTAAAATAACCTGCCACTGAAAGAGGGATGTGAGTGTGAGCAAACAACGAGCTCATTAACTTCCAAGAATAGCTAAGCGATTATACTAACCAATGAGAAAGATATAATAATGATAATAGGATATAATAATATCTAACGATAAATAATATATATAATATAAATATATACGGGATGCATAATAAGTATTTAATAGGTACATAACTAGTCTAATGAGTATATATAACTATACTATAATTATACATACACATCTCGAGCAAAGGAGTGTTAAGACTATAACTACACTTCAGTCCCAAGGACTACTAATTACACTCTAATCACTACCGTGGCCCTCAACGCCACAAACGACTAACCTAGCTCAAAAATATAATTACACATTAGGGTAAACACCCTCGGCTCACAATAATCCAACAGGGTTACCCAAACCCCAACCAGGCACAACCCCGAAGTTATCACAAGCTGAGCGAGATTGCCCACAACAAAATACCAGCCTAAAGCTCACAACAACCAACCAGACTAATTAACCTAATAAATTAACCAGATACAGAAGAGGGAGAAATAGATCTAGAGAGGAGAGGAGCATGCAGAAGGAAGATAAATCTATTTGTACCGCAAATCAATTAGGAGAAGAGGAATTCAAATAAGAGGAGAAAAGTATGACGAACTAGGATAATCCCATAATTATCCCAATGTAGTGATATGTTATGATGATGATATGGTAGAAAGAGATAATCTTATGATTATCCCAAGTGCAGAAGTTTCTATATTAAACATAATGCGGAAAGAGTTTAGGATTTCAATCAGAAGAACCTATAAATTTGAAGTATGCAGAGATGCAATGATATGCTTGATGATGATGATAATGATGATGCATTATGATGCAGAATGATTTAGCGATGTCAACCTAAAGGGCTATCCCCCATGACTAAAGTGGGCTAACAACTGCAAAAGAAGGATTACTTTAAAGGACCATTATGGATACAGGTACGATTCTTCTAAGCTGACCAAGCTGGGGGAACTACACTGGGCATCACGAGCACCCTAAGGAATCACATCCTCACTCACACACAAGGAACCACAGTCCTTACCACACGCATGTCACATATAATACGGGTCATGGGATGTATCCGGTCGCAACAAGATAAGAGAATATATTATCTATGAATGAGAGAAAATATCTTAAAGACTGAAACATAACTGCTGCCAACACAGCCAGTACACAATAGGATGACCACCTGCCTGAGTGCATGGCAACTAAAACTAACACAGATGCCCTCCTATGACTCAACTGTACCATCTAAACCTAGATGAAACAGTAACTTAACCGTCATGACATCTAAACAACATCAGTCTCTAAGATTCCTCAAAGTAATATGATTACCATCAAGTACTTCAGTACTCTAGCTGTCAACACAGACTAGTACTCATGGGGTGACCTTCAAGTGTCCAACAAGTAGCCGACACTCCCTAATAACCGAAGCGAATCACAATCCTCCTAATCATGTACATAAGTTACCAACGCGGATGTACAGGAACCCACCAGGTCTGTCTACACCCAAGGTGATAATATCCACGACCAGATGCTCAACGGTGACAGTTTCCCTACACTAATGTGACAGCCCCCCCAGCAGAATCTAACATCACGGGTGACGTAGAACTTCATAAATCACCTGGCTCAGTCGCGTACCTCACTGAGCCATGCTGTTTTGCTGCCTCCTTGATAACGGGAGGGATCACAGCCCTAACAGCCTCATCCCGCGGAAGGAAAGCTTACGAGTAAGCTCTTTTAGCTCTAAGAGTCATGAGAACAATAAGTGTTCAACAAAATATGCAAACAATCCAAAGGCAAACTATCTGAAGTTCAACATCCACGACCAACCACCACAGACAATTCGTATGCTCACCACCAACTACAAATAGTTCAGGAGATTCTACACACCTATAGGAAATCTAACGTTCCAACCAACCACCAATCACAACGACAGTGCTCAAGGACCAAGCCTCGAGAATACGTAGTACACCTAGGCTAATCCTAAGACTAATCAAAACAATGGCAGGCAAGAGGGCGAGCTCCGAATCAAAGACCATGTCTTACTGAAGCTATGTCGCCCTAAGACTACCCTGGAACCATGTCCAGCAACCTAAACTAACCAAGGTGATATACTATAAGGTGAGAACTATAGTCTCAGAACTACACTATCTCAGAGAAATGGCGGCTAAACCACAACCGTTCATACATCTCCACTACTAGCCAAACCTAGTTACTAGTGCTCTAAAACAAGCTGGGCACCCTAATAACTAACCAACAATACCATACTCAATATATTATATATATATATATAGGGACACTGAGGCGTCACAACACACTGAGAATGTCTTGTTCTCAACCTCCACGAAGAAAAGATTCGCGATAACCACCCTCAATGAAATCTGTCTAAGAGGAATCTCAGGAGTCATCGTCACATCGACGACGACAGAGAATATCCTCCTCTGGCTAATCATAACCTACGGATTCTATCTAGTAACTAAACTCATATTATTGCGGGTTTTACTAACTTATCAAACCCTTAAATACTCTTGTCTAAGGTAATGCTAAACGGATAACCAGTAAAGTATCCTAAGCAATTAACCCACATACTCACCTAGTCACAGATATAATATACTAAACTATGTATTTCTATAACTCACGAATCAACATATTAATCTAGTTATTCAGGAAGATAAAACTTGCCTGTAACCCGATGCAATACTCTTGCAGAATCAATCCGAGCAAGCAACCCAGAGCTCCAACGACAGCATCTCGTGAACAATCCATCCGAATCGCAGGAAAACCCAACCGCTACACCACAGGCAAACCGCCAAACCAAATCAGCAGGTCAACGACAAACCAATACAACCAACTTAACACCACAGCCAACAACAACAACCCAATATCAACAACCTAACACCTGTAAGAAATCACAACTCCGTAATCTCAGTGAAAACCCAATAACCACAAACCCTAAAATCACCCCACGATCACAAACCCTAGAAATCAAGCCCTACGCCGAATCGAGAGGAATTGACGAAAAGGGAATCAAGAATAACTCACCAAGGATAGGAGTGAAGATCGCGGTAAAGCTCGACGAAGAATCCGAAAGGGATGGGGAAGATTGGATCAAGAGTAAGGAGGAGTGGGGAATGGTTAGGGCAGAGGAGAGAGAGAAAGGGTGAGTTTGGAGTGAAGAGAGAGGAAGTGAGGAAAAGAGAGGATATATATAAAACACGTCTCTGTTCGAATAGGGATATTCCTATTCGAATAGAGAGGATCCTATTCAAATAGAGGTTGTCTTGTTCGAATAAAATGGGTTAGCGAAGAAACTCAATAGCTCAAGAAGAATCCTATTCGAACAGAGAAGGCCCTGTTCGAACAGAGGGAAAATCCTATTCGAACAAAGAAGGTCTTGTTCGAACAGAGCAACTCAGGAAAAAATCTAACTGTTCAAGGTGGATCCTATTCGAACTGTTTAGTTCCTATTCGAATAGTGGAAGATCTTGTTCGAATAGAGAAGGTCCTGCTCGAACTGGTCTGTTCAGAAAAAGAAGATTCCAGAAAACCTAACGGCCAACCCCAGTCAACTACGGACACCCCGGAATCAAACCAAACCACCAACACCACCACACAAATACTACTACAAACCCAACAAAGGTTTTCCAAGGTATAAACACCACCTCCACCACCTTACGGCCACCAAAGCGCCTAAACCCCCGAAAAAGAATCTTTGCTCGAAAAACTCCGAAAGCCTATCGGCCAATCCAACGGCCCACTGGAACCACATGAAACAACAAACACATCAGACAAACATCACTACCAACCCATTTAGGGGTTCCCATGGCCACAACGCCACCTCCTCCTCCGAATAACCACCGTACCACCGAAACTACATAAAAGGAATCTAACATTCAAACCGGCCGAAAGGAATAAATGGATGCATAATAGATGAAAAAGTACATGTGGAATATATACAGAATATATGTGTGGAACTTAACGTGGAGGAATAATAATAATACTTAATAATAAATACATAAATTAAATAACCCAAAAAATCTGGGACATTACATGCCTTACTTGGAGTATCACGGCAAAATCGTTCACACTGAGAGATGGAGATGGAGAAAAGAAAAAGAGGCGGGGTACAAAGAAGAATAGTCGGGGTAAAATGTGTTTGGAGAGAGAGTTAACTACTGTATTTTGTCGAGAGTACCCTTAAGCTAAAGAGTTGAATGAATCTAGGCCGTCCATCTCCCTCCTTCCCATAAATCCCAGCTCCTCTTTATACGTGAGACAATGGCTAATATATCTATACGAAAAACATACGCCACCTCCTCCTTCAAATGTGACATGCCTTCGACACTATGCCATTTACGATGTAGTTTCTATCCTTTTAAGGTAATTTGTCTTCGACAATATGCCCATTTGTGATATATGTTTTCATCGTTAATGAACTTCTAGAATCCTGCCCCCAAAATCGCTATCAGTTGGTACGATATTCGTTAACAAAATATCTTGGAGAATGCTTGTAACTGCAAGTATGATTTCAGCAAAACATCCCACCCCTTTCTGTGCTGCCATTTAAAACTGCTCAAGAAAATAAACTCCTCCCAAACCAGTGTATCCTTTGAACCCAACAATAGTTTTCATTTCACAACAATATCCAATGAATTAGACTTAGATCAAAGAAATTTACATCCACGAATTGAATAATCCTTACGACCTTCGATGGTATAACCCCACAATCATAACAATATCCATTATCTTCAATGTTGGTTTACTTGAGGAAAGCATCTCTTCCGTGATATCCACCACTCTCTAAATTCACCATTTCAAGGTTTAAAAGAGCACCCATAATGTCTACATCAACAACTTAGTTTAGCTTCCTAAATATCCCCCATAAGATAGCTTCCCCAATTCTTTACAACTTGGCATATTATACCTATGGAGGCTTGTTTGCTCCATATAAGCACTGTTCCACTTGGACAAAACACATAGATGTCCACCCAAAATACATGGCTCCTTCAAATAGAGAACCCAGTCCACTTGAATAGTTGCCTACTAATATTCAAGTTTAGCCAGATTATGCCTCTTCAAACCCAGAGCCCATCTTTTCAAGTTTCGCCAGATTATGCTAATATTACCATGTTTCTATGACAGTCTCCTTTCAAGTAAACTTAAGCACCCAAGTTTCTGTTTCAGCATTTAATCAAATACTCTCTCAGCTACTGTAATCACCCAAAAAACTTGAAATACTCCTTACAAATCCATAAATCAATCGTTGATCTATAATACCACATTTCTAGATTCTTATCAGACCACTCATTTCCATCCGTCAACAGCGAACATGTCTACGGTGTCACATTGTGTGCAATTCCCTCAATGTCTGCACAGTTCCATTGAATTTTTGTGGTTTTACCGACATCCCAATGGTTACATTAGATAAACATAATCCCGTAAAAGGGTGTCCGATGAGTCCTGCCAAATATGCGGTCATGCTAACATTATCTGTAACCATGTCTATGTAATTAATATTGTTTATCACGGGGATCACCTTGGGTCAAAACTTTCATCGGGGTGAGACCCATAAACGTCGGTCATCCACAGAACATACTTCATGGTTTTCATGACCATTTAACGTATGAATACGTCTTTTATGTATCCACCTCCCCCGATTGTGGTTTTAATCCTTACTCCCGCTTGTGTATTTATTGCTGTAAAATCTTCGACTCTAACGTCTTGAATTACTTCCGACATCTCGCTCCCTAGTGCAATTCCTGCGCTATTGGGAGAGACATAGGTGACTCTTCTGGCTTATAGTTTTGTTGTTGGCATCCCTACGACAATACCATATTGGTCCCAACTATTTTTTACTGCAACGCAATCCTCTCTAAACTTGATTTAGCAATCTTCGATTAGTGTATTTGTGTAAGAATCTGTAGAGTACATTAAAAGGCGATTAACGTCCATAAATATACAACTCGTTCGAACAAAATATTGCTCTGGACCAAATTTCCAGTGGGATAAAAATAAGTCATTAAAAAAAAATACAAGTCGTTGGAACAAAAAATAGCTCTGGGCTAAAATTCTAGTGGGATGGAATTTTGTCGTTCGAACGACTCTTAACCTCATTCGAACGACTTTGAAAAATCTATAAATAACTCTAGATCCTTCTAGATCATGGTTCTCCCCTTTAGGAACCTTGAGCTCCTGCTCAAGCTAGAACTGGAGATGTGGGAATGCGGCGATGCCCAATTCCCTATTATATCACTTCAACTTACTCGGTAGCTGATCCTTCTTCCAAACTCGGAACAAATCAGTAGCACCCCATCTTGTAGTATGAACCTTCTACTCTAGAATACCATCCTCCGGCAATGGATATTCTCTTTCCATCCATAGGTCATCAACCGACGGTAGACGAGTATCAATTACAGAGTCTTCATCTAAAAGAGATAGCTCAAGCAACTTCAAATGCTCGACAATAATCACCGAATACATCTTCATGAAAGGTGGAAACTCCAACTGGAATGCATTATCACTAATCTTCTTGAGTATCAAAAATGGAACATAACGGATAGGTTTGAGCTTCTTACCTTCCCCCTTAAACCGTTTCTTAGCTAAATGTAACTAAAGGAGATCGTCCTCTTGAATTGTACACTCAACCCAATGTTTATCGTGGTAAGCCTTATACTTTGATTGAGTCTTCGTCAACTGAGCTTCAATTGTTTTATGAGCCTTACTGATTTTCTCAATTAAGCGTTGTGCTTTAACCTATTCCTCTTCCTCTTCCCCTAACACCGTGTTGTCACCAAGACTAAAAACCAAATTAAAAGGGTTTTGCGGAAAGTACCCTAAATAAACTTTAAAAGGAGACTTCAACGTGGAACCATGAATTTCTCGGTTGAACACAAACTGAAAATACGGTAAACTTTCATCCCAAGTCTTAGGATGCTTAGAATGAAATCCCTGTAATAAATGTACCAAAGTGCGATTGACGACTTTTGTTTGCCTGTCAGTCTGCGGATAAAGAGAAGTTCATCTCTTAAACTTAGTATCTACCATCCCCCATAAAGATCTCCAAAAAGGCCCTAAATAGTAGCTATCCCTATCATAAATAATAGAAGAAGGGAGTAATCGATTATAAACCGATGTCTTAAAAGACCTGCAAGCGCACGGTGTACTGTTAAGTACAAGGGTAAGTGGGGTCGAATCCCAAGAGACTTGTGGTGCGAATTATACTTCGAGCTACTAATTTTATCCAATTACAACGAGTTTGTGTAGATTTTGAAATAAAAAGAAGAACAAAACCAATTACAAGATAAATTGGAGTGGAAACTAAGGCATCGATTCCACTCCACCCTTAAAAGCCCTTAGATAGCATAAATAATTAAAGTAAATTACGAGTTCCCATATCGCATATCCTTGGTCGGGCATATGCAATACATAAAAATATACAAAAGATTTAGTAATTGGGAACTACCCATAAACCAAATTACTTAACCATGGCCCGGTTGATAAGTATGGATTATGTTATCTTCTCCATGTTCCTAACCTATCTTGTTATGGTCCAGCAAGATAGTTGCATAGATTCATTATTCCTCATAATCCTAGCTATGGCCAAGCATAGGATGAAGGAATACGAATATGCTAAATTTTGGGATAAAGAAAAGGTAATTACTCTAACTAAGCTACACAATCTACAATAAGGCTACATTGGGTGGAGCTTCCTCTAGCCTTGGCTAAGAAGATTAGCTACTCATCTCTTTGATCATTGCCATACTACTATTACTATGATAAAATTAAAAGGCAAGAACAAGAGAAAAATTAAGTTTTATTGCTATAAACTTTGATTTACCCTCTCCAAGATGATCTCTCATGGGCAGGATTCCCCTCCAATTTATAGACTATAGGAAGGGTTACTAAAATTCACCATTAATATAAAATCCCCTAAACAATGCCTAAAATATGCATTACAACTCATGAGAATAATTTATATATATATAATTCTCTTCAATGGGCTTCCATGCATGGGCCTTTGGTTGACAACTTCAAATGAGAATCATTGTTGGAGTGCATCACCCTTGTTCTCCGCTAAAAACTAGAAAATTGTACGACTTGTATATCATGTGACCGATTTTTGTAAATACAAACAAAAGCACTATTAGTGTCACATTTATTTAATAAATGATTAGGTAGATATAAATTTAGGAGTTGTACACGCAAATATTAGGTGTCTATCAAATACCCCCAAACTTATATTTTGCTAGTCCTCGAGCAAAAGTAAACAAAAACCATTTTCGCATGTCACGCGGTTGCATTTTGCGTATGCAACAAGCCGTTAAATAAATGTATTGTCGCGTGAGGGTTTGCAGTGACTATACACACAAAAGTCAATAATAACATTTTAAACAATTCTTGAATACACATGACTCATTTCCTTTGAACTTAACCTTACTTAGTTGTGACAAAAATATACCAATGAAAAAATCCTCAAACTTGTTATTCTCCCAACTATACAAAGATTATTTTAAGTTTATCCGAAACTAGAGGTACTACCTCAAGATTATAAAAATATTCAAGTATTTTTCTTTAGCTATATTTGAGTGTACAATGAAAATAGTTTTATCGCCAAATACGTTTTTTAGAATAATTTACTCAGTTTTTTTGGTAGTCTAGTTCTCACTGTAATAAATTCAACGGTCAGTTACTCAATTCGTCTTCCTAGAATTATTTTTTTCTTTCTTTTGTAAGCCTTTTCTTTTGAGTACTTTGTTTCTTAGTGAAGCCTCCGTAACAAGGAGTTTTCGGTCGACAATCCCCGCCAGTTGGCTAAGGTTACCAGGGTGTGGTACCCCATCATGACCTAGACTCAGGATTCTCACAAGTAATATTTTCTTGTGCTCTTTTCACATAGTTCATGGTCAAACTCGAGATTGGTAATAATTTTTCCTCTTCCAGTTCTTAATCATGTGAGTAGCCTTGCAGCGTGAAAGTTTTTAGAGCATTGGCTTATTTATTATATTTTTCTTAGGAATAAACTTATTCTTAGGCAGTTGTCTCCCTTGTAGTAAACTATTCCTAAGATAAATGCTAAATTTCCCTTATACTGAGCAAAAATCTATTAAAGGTATTAATTGCAAAACTGCAATGAAGTGCACGCTTTCAAAATATTCCAAGTTAACTTGAATTGGTCGTTGATAAAAAGATAGTACATCAAGCTTAAGATATTCTAAAATATTCTATTGTATACTTGGTATAATTTAAAAATTTAGGTTTTTCCATAATATTTATGTCAATGTAAAATCAGTTTAAGTGTTTGGAAATTCGTAAAAAATATATCATACATTTGAGCTTCTAAAATGCTCCTAAACATGCATCTTCAAAGTTAAAATCAGTGTCCTTAGCAAGCAAATTGCACAAGGGCTGGGAAATTTTACTAAAATCTTTGATGAACCGGCGATAAACCCCAGCATGCCCCAAAAATGATCGAATGGCCTTAACCGTCTGCGGTGGAGGTAAAGAAGAGATAATGTCGATTTTGGCATTGTCGACTTCAATTCTTTTGTTGGAGATAATATGTCCAAGAACTATCCCTTGTGTCACCATAAAGTAACACTTTTCACAGTTTAACACCAAATTGGTTTGTGTACATCGTTCTAGCACGAGCTCTAAATGGTGAAAACATTCGTCAAAAGACGATCCAAACTGAAAAATCATCCATAAATATTTCATGAAATTTATCAACCATATTAAAAAATATGCTCATCATACAACGCTGGAATGCAGCAGGTGCATTGCACAACCCAAATGACATACGTCGATAAGCATATATCCCATAGGGACACGTGAAAGTTGTCTTCTCCTAATCTTCTGGGGCATTAGAGATCTGGTTGTATCCAGAATAACCGTCAAGAAAACAGTAATGTCTTTTTCCTTGTGACCGTGTTCAATTTCCTGTAGTCGATACATATACGCCACCCAGTGGTCATGCGGGTGGGGATAAGGTCATTATTCTCTTTCTCAACTACAGTAATCCCTGATTTCTTAAGTACAACCTGAATAGGACTGACCCACTTACTATCCACAATAGGGTATATGATACCCGAGTCCAAAAGTTTAAGAACTTCCTTCTTCACCACCTCCATCATGGTGGGATTCAACCGCCGCTGCATCTCGCGAAAATTTTTAACACCTTTCTTGAGATTGATGCGATGCATGCAAACGGCCGGGCTAATCGCCTTCAAGTCTTCTATAGACCACCCTAGGACTGATTTGTATCTTCCAAGAACACCCATCAATCTACTTTCCTGGTCAACATTGAGGTTGAAAGCTATGATCACTGGCAAAATGTTAGAATCACCTAAGAAAGCATACTTCAAAGTCTTAGGTAATGGCTTGAGGTCTAACTTGGGTGCATTAACAATGGATAGAATAGGCAAAGTAGTGGACGGTTCTAGAGGTTCAACATGAGGTCTCCATTTGGACTTGTTAAAAATAGGTATTGAGTCGAGTAGAGCATTAAGCTCTTCAACAATTGGATTTTCATCAAAGTCTTCATCAAAGTCTTCACCAAAGTTCATTAGACATGATTCTAAGGGGTCCTCAAAAAATGATTTAGGGAACGAGTTGTAAACTAGGGAGTCAATCATATTCAGCTCAGCCATGTCATCAACATGAGGGACTTGAGTATTATTGTTAAAAACATTGAGCTTGATCTTCATGTCTCCCATTAATAGTTGCAAGACCTCATTAAAAAAAAAAAATGGCACGAGCAGTCGCAAGGAAAGGGCTACCCAATATGACGGGAATCTCACAGCTAGGATTCTTTACATCTTTAGTGTCAAAAATAGCAAAGTCCACAGGAAAAATGAGAGTATCAACCTTGATATGAAGATCCTCAAGGATACCACTTGGGTATCGTATTGACCAGTCAGCCAATTAAAGTATCATTTGGGTAGGTTCGAGTTCTCTAAGTCCTAATTCCTGTTAAACCGAGTAAGGTAAGACATTCACACTAGCCCCTAAGTCGAGTAATGCCCTATCTATTTTGTAATCTCCAATTTTACATGGGATGGTTGGGCTTCTAGGATCTCGAAGCTTAGGAGGGGTTAATGTCTCAATCAAGAAGACTTTCTTGTGCACATTGATTTTCCTTTTCCTAGTGTACGTATCCTTAAGGAATTTGGCATATGCAGGGATAAGCATGATGGCATCAAGTACTGGAATATTTATATGAACTTGCTTAAATGTATCCAATATCTCGTCAAATTTAATCCCTTTATTAGCCGGATGAAGGCGTTGTGGATAAAGCACCTTTGGCTCAAAATGTACTTTTGGTAGGGAAATAAACGAGGTAGGCAACTCCTTTGATTTATTAGAAGGTTCACTCGTACCGACCTCATCCTCAATAGCAACGGGTGTTGGCTCAACCCTAGGCATCTCTACTTGGTTATCAATTTGTCTACCACTTCGAAGAGTTGTAATGGCATTAACCTATTTTGGGATTGAGCTAAAATCAAACCCTGGTGGTCCATTCAGATTAGATACAGGTTGGCTAGGTAGCTGACCTGGTGGTCTCTCATGCAATTTATTTACCAATTATTCTATCTGAGTCTCTAGATTAGAGATAGATTGGGATGTAGAATTTTGATTCACCAAAGTCTGCTGTTGAAATTGCATCATTTGTTGTTGAAATTGTACTGATTGTTGCATGAAGAGAGCAAGGGTATCATCCAAAGATGGTTTGGGTAAAGCGGGTGGGAATTCTTTAGATGATTGAAAAGATTGCTGAGATGCCTGAGGATAAGATTAAGAAAGGGGATTCCTAGGAAAATTATGACCTGAGGTTTGTGGCTCTCCAAAACCTGAACTGGGTTGGTTGTTCTTCCACAAAAAATTTGGGTGGTTCTGCCAAGTTGGCTTGTATGGGTCAAAGGGCCTCTTGTAGGTATTATTCAAAGCATTCACTTAGTTTTGATTGTCATTCATTTCATTGAGCATGGGGCACATTTGAGTCACATGGGTTACATCATAACAAATGGTACAACCCTGTTGCTGAACCTGGTTCACACTACCCATAGATTGATTTGCAGCCATAGCCTCGATTTTTTAGGTAAGAGTATCTAATTGGGCTTTGATGGCCGTTCCCTCACTCACTTCGTAAAAGCCACCTTTCTTGGTTGTACGAATATTTCTATGTGGATCAAAATCCCACTGCAGCGAGTTCTCAACCAATGTCTTAAACTCTTCATAAGCTCTATCAGGCTCAAGGTCCTGGAATTTTCCATTATGCATGGATTCTATCCTATAACGATTCTTAGAAGTTATTCCACGATAGAAGATCTGGGCTAGATGTTGCTTCTCAAAGCCATGATGAGGACAAAAGATCTTTATATCTTTCCCATGCCTCGTAAAATGTTTTACTCTCACTTTGAACAAATTCAATAACTGCATTTCTAAGAGAGAGGGTTTTTCCTATAGAAAACCATTTGGTTTTGAACTTGGTCACAATTTGATCCCATGAATTAATAGATGCTGGTGCTAGCTAATGAATCAAGCCAATAACTCACCTTATCTTTTAGTGAGAATAGGAATAAACGAAGGTGAACAGAATCTTCAGTAAAATGTTGGTATTTGGAGAGCGCGCATATTTTCTTAAACTCGTAGACGTGCTTATAAGGGCTCTCAAAATCAAACCTACGAAATGTATGTAACATTTGGATCACACAAGGCTTGATTTCATAATGGTTTATCATGACAACTGGTAACACAATACACGAAGGCATATCATACACCACTGGGGTCCAATAGTCCCTAAGAGATTTGGCGGCAACCATGATTGGGGGTTCGACTTCTAGCTCAACAATCAGTTCAATTGGGTCAACTCTAGATGAATTACCCTCCTCCAAAATTGGAAAAACTTGAAATGGACCACTTTCCTCCCAAACTGGGGCACCTAATTCCACTATTGTATTTAATAGGTGAGGTGGTCACCCTCTCTGCTTAGGCTGAGGTGGTGGCCCATAAATGGGCAAAGGTTTCGGTAAGCTTCCTAAACATTTTCCTTCGCGTGTCCAATTGATCATGCACAACTAATAATTAATAAAATTCAGCACCTGGTACAGTAAACAATCAATCAAACCTAAATTCTAGCACATTAATATTTTTTAGAAGTAATAATTAGGTCTCCCCTATATTCTTTTATGTTCAAAATGGGTACGATGGAAAAAGGCTTTGGTTCCTATACTTCCTTGGTTCACTATGTTAGTACCAGCTTAAAGTAGATATTCAGTCCTCACACCCGAGCGAGTCACCTTATCGTACGTCAGCACTCAGAAGGGTGACGTCGCAAACCTACAACCAGTATTTCACGGCGCTAGGCTGGGGCATTATCCTACGAACCCGTGTTTGTACCCCGGTCCGGTACACCTATCCGTTGGGTAATGAAATCCCGCGGGAATTTTGCTGTTTTTTTTTATAAACAGTTATGTTGAGGTCCGGGACGTTCAATTTTTGTGTGATACGAATTTCTTCGTATCCCTAATGGGTGGTCCTACGTGTTGGAGAGCTTTTTGGGTGATGCAATTCCGCAAGTCTCTAACAGTTTTTACCTTTACTAATGTTGGAATGAAAAAGAATATTAAACACAACAATAAGTTAATCCAACTGCAGCAAAATTTTTATTAGAGCAGTGTGTATTTGCACATTCCACATGAATTTATATGTCGTAGTGTCGGGGCGGAGCGGATATCTACCCCTTCTAGATGTCAAGTTTTAAGAAGTACCAACCTACGGGAAGTGTTTCCCGGTGTAGCTATGCCGCCCTTTCACTTAGGGGGCACAAGAAGGATGGATTTGATGATGCTTTTAGCTTTGTGTATTATCCGTCTCGTTTCTAACTTTGTGACTATCCTGCAAAATAAGAGAAAAATGATTAGTGAACTTGCGACAATAATATTAATTCAATTTTGAAGTTTATTATAGTCTATGATGTCTTGATTTTCAAATGCACATATCTTTCAGCTCGGTTGAGAGAGAGAATTTAATAATATTAATTTGGAAAGATAATTCAGAAAGGAAAGATATTCAAGAAGGAAGTTTTCTAGAATTTAGGTTACCTACCACTCAAAACAAGTGATTAATGAACACGGCGTCCTTTACAGAGACTATTTTTTACTGTTTTTTCTAAAGGCTGTAACTCACAAACGACTAAACAGAAAAATATGATCTATAGTAATTCGGAAAGGGTTTAGAATTGTCTAAAACTTTCATAGAAAACGTATTTCCCAACTGTGAAGTATAGATAATCAAAAATGGTAAAAAATTTAAGGATAGACTTTACAACTACTGTAGCGCCAAGAGAGTTTGAGCCAATCACTCAATCACTTTGTTTTCGAATCCAAAAAAAGAATAGAGAAGGAAAAAGAAAAGAAAAAAAAGAAAGAAAAATTGGCTTAAAATAAAACAACTCAAAAATAAAATACAACTTTGCAAGTACCCGGCAACGGCGCAAAAAACATGACCAATTATAAACCGACGTCTTAAAAGACCTGAAAGCGTACGGTGTACCGCTAAGTACAAGGGTAAACGGGGTCGTATCTCAAGAGATTTGTGGTACAAATTATACTTTGAGCTACTAGTTTTTTCTAATTACAACGAGTTTGTGTAGATTTTGAAATAAAAGGAAGAATAAAACAAATTACAAGATAAATTTGAATGGAAACCAACGCATTGATTCCACCCCACCCTTTTAAACCCTTAGATCTCATAAATAATTAAAGTAAATTACGAGTTCCCGTATCGCATATCCTTGGTCAGGCATATGCAAAACATCAAATAATACAAGAGATTTTGTTATTGGGAACTACCCATAAACCAACTTACTCAACCATGGTCCGGTTGATAAGTATGGATTATGTTATCTTCTCCATGTTTCTAACCTATCTTGTTATGGTCTAACAAGATGGTTACATAGATTCATTATTCCTCCTAATCCTAGTTACGGCCAAGCATAGGATGAAGGAATACGAATATGCTAAATTTCGGGATAAAGAGAAGGTAATTACTATAACTAAGCTATACAATCTGCACTAAGGCTACATTGGGTGAAGCTTAACTACTCATCCCTTTGATCATTGCCATACTACTATTACTACATTAAAATTAAAAGACAAGAACAAGAGAAAAAATAAGTTTTATTGCTATAAACTTTGATTTACCCTCTTCAAGATGATCTCTCATGGGTAGGATTCCCCTCCTATTTATAGAGTATATGAAGGGTTACTAAAAATCACCATTAATATAAAATCCCCTAAACAATGCCTAAAATCATGTATTATAACTCAGGAGAATAATATATATATCTAATTCTTTTCAATAGGATTCCATGCATGGGCCTTTGGTTGACAACTTCAAATGAGAATCATTGTTGGAGTGCATAACCCTTGTTCTTCGTTAAAATCAAAAAAATTATATGACTTATTTATCATGTGACCGATTTCTATAAATACAAAAAAAAGTACTATTAGTGTCATATTTATTTAATAAATGATTAGCTAGATATAAATTTTAGAGTTATACACGTAAATATTACGTGTCAATCAAATACCCCCAAACCTATATTTTGCTAGTCCCCGAGCAAAAGTAAGCAAAAACCATTTTTTGCATGTCACGCGGTTGCATTTAGCGTATGCAACAGGCCGTTAAACCCTCAGGTTTAGCCTGGTGGACAATTGTTGTCTCGCGAGGGTTTGCAGTGACTTTACCCACAAAAGTCAATAATGACATTTTAAACAATTTTTGAATACACACGACTCATTTCCAGTGAACTTAACCTTACTTAGTTGTTACAAAAATATACCAATGAAAAAATCCTTAAACTTTCTATTCTCCCAAGTATATCAAAGAATATGTTAAGCTTATCTGAAACTAGAGGTACTACCTCAAGATTAGAAAAAGATTCAAGTATTTTGCTTTAGCTATATTAGAGTGTACAATGAAAATAAATTACTAGTGTAGATATATTAGAAAGGAATTTCTGCAGATACAAACAAAAGCACTATTAGTGTCACATTTATTTAATAAATGACTAGGTAGATATAAATTTTTAGAGTTGTACACATAAATATTACGTGTCTATCAGGGAGCCCAAAAATAGGTAGAATAAGAACAATCATCTTGCTGAATCAATCCACCACCATAAAAAAATAGTTATTCCTATACCTGGTCATGGGCAAACCACCCATAAAATCCATCAAAATGCTCTCCCATAGTCGACTAGGAACTAGTAATGGTAAGTACAGTCCTATCTTCCTATTGGATGGCTTCGATGTGTTGTATAGCATGCAACCACGAACCACATGAGCATCATCCACCTGCATCTTCGGCCAATAGACATAACGCCGCAAATTCAAAATAGTCTTCTCAACCCCGAAATGACCTGCCACCCGGGAACAATGTGCCTCTCGAATCTACTACAAATAGTCTCCACCCCTCAGGAATACATAGTAGACTGCCCCAGTAAATCAAACCATCCTTCATAACATACTTACACGTCTTACCCTACAGTAACTTATCGTAAATCACACTGTGCTCCTTGTCATCGTCATACCCTGAAATGCACTCAAAAAGAACAATCGACTGGATCTACATAGCTACTAACAAAGCAGAAATAGTTGGTAATGGAGGTCGAGATAACATATCAGCCATCTTGTTGTCCACTCCTTTCTTATACTTGATTAATAAGGTAAACTGCTGAACATACGACACATCTACTTCATATGGCGAGCTTGCTTATGCTTAGATTGCGTAGATAAGAACTGTAACGGTTTGTGATTGTAATGTACCATAACCTCCTTCCCAAATAAGTAACTTTGCCAATGCTTCACTAATTGATATAATGCGTAGAACTCCTAATCATAGGTAGGATAGTCGTGTACTGCTCCTATGAATGTCTCAGAATGGTAAGAACCCGGCGTCCCATTCTATAAAAGGATTGCCCCCAATGCATAGTCTGACGTATCTGTCTCAGCCTCAAAAGGCTGCTACAAATTAGGCAATGCTAACACTGGAGCATCCGTAATCTTCCGCTTCAGAAATAGAAAAGTCTTCTCATGGTGCTCTTCCCACATAAACTGTACCCTAGTCTTCGTCAAAGAATACAATGGTGCGGCTATTTGTGAAAATGGTAAATAAATTTTCGTAAGTACTAACAAAAACCGATAAAAACTCTTCACTTTCGTCACTATGCAGGGACTAGGCTAATCAGTAATGACTGAGACCTTCTCTTGACCGACCTCAAGCTCACTACCACCAATAATAAAACCCAGATAGACTAGTTCCCGTTTACCAAATTCATATTTCTTCCCATTCAGAAAAAGTTGTTGTGATCGCAACAGGCCCAATACTTTGTGTAAATGCCCAAGATGTTCCTCCCATGTACGACTATATATCAAGATATCATCCAAATATACAATCACTAAATAATCAATAAACGCATGAAGTACCTCATTCATTAGCTGCATAAATGTCGCCGGAGCATTGCATAGCCCAAAAGGCATCACCAGCCACTCAAATAATCCCTGTTTGGTCTTGAACGCTGTCTTCCAAATATCCCCCTCCCAGATTCTAACTTGATGGTAACCTGACTTAAGATCCAACTTGGTTAAAAACCGAGATGCCTGCAACTCATCTAAAAGCTCGTCAATTAGTGGAAGCGGATAACAATTCTTCACCGTGATCTTGCTCAACGTACGATAATCTACACACATCCTCCAAGACCCATCCTTCTTCGGCACCAGTAGCACCGGCAAACCACTAGGTGAGCAACTTGGATTAATAACTTCTTGCTCCAAAAGTTTATGTACCTGTTTCTTGATCTCATCAGACTCTGTAACAGAAGTCCGATATAACCCAATATTGGTTAATGACTCACCATTCACCAAGGTGATATCATGCTCCACATCCCTCTTGCATGGCATCCCTTCTATGCCCCAAAAAAAGTCTTCATACTCATCTTGTAACTCCTCCATATCGTTTTGTTGCTTAGGAGATATTGCCAAAGTAGACAATACCGTAGCCGACGGACCCTCTTGAACCGGTCTTACCAACAATAATACAAATTTTCCACTCGCGTTAACCAACCTTTTCGCCTGAGTCGCCGTTACCAAATTACTGGTAGCGATATGTTCTTTGCACGTATAAATATGAAACTCAACCCCATCCTTCACCAAATGATACTTACAAGTACAACGACAAAGGATTGCATCTCGGTCCCAAAGATAAGGGCTACTCAAGATGACTTGAGACACCTCCAACGAAATTACCTCACATGTCACTTCTTCAATAAACTTCTCAGTAATAGTAAAATTGAAAGTACACTACTTAGTGATCATCAACTCCGCGTTTTTCTGAATCCAACCCAAACCATACATCTTAAGATGAGCCACAGTAGCCAAGCCTATCTTCTTTACCACCGCCTCAGAAATTAAATTCTTCTGACTACCCAGATAATTAATGACCTCGACTAATCTCTGTTTTACCTGAATACTGACAATGAACTGCTCTTCCCGACTTGCCTCATCAATAGTTAGAGGTTGCTTGAACATTAGAGTAAGCTTAGGATTTGGCTTAACTAAATCTGGAAGATTCACAATCGCTGCGGCTAGTGCATGTTTCTCTTTCTTGCCCTTCACCTCCTTTGGCTGAAGCTTCAAGTAAAGTTTTCAACATCTATCAGAATTGAGCCCATTAGCCTTGCAATGACTACATATACTCCCCTTGAATGAAGACCTCTCTCCTTTGGGCTCCCCTTTCAGATCAATCTTTCTATTAGCCCTGTACCTCGACTTGTTCTTGTCGTCTTTCTTGTCACTCTTCAAGTATTTGCCTTCAATGGCAATTGCTTTAACGTTAGCGTTATCAATATTTGCCAATTGAAGAGCTTTAATTCTTTTCGAATGGACTTTGACAAACCCCCCGTATACTTCATGAACACATCATACTCATCCACGTCAATATCCAAAACTAATTCTTGGTTATAAAACTCCGTAGTGAATTATTGCACGGATTGCCCAAACCTTTGGCGCAAGTTGAGCCATTTGTACTATCACTCATGTTCATACCCTATTGGATAAAATTGCTTCCTCTCCGAAACCTTGAATTCCTTTTAATTCAGACTTTTGACATCATGTCGTTTCTGATAGGACTTCCATCACGTGAGTGAGTGACTTGTGAATTTCAAAGTTGAGAAGCAAATCTTCTGAGCATTAGAATATTCATCAATGGAAAAATAGTTCTATAACCTATCTAACCAATTATCTAATTTCTCAGCATCGACGAAACTATCAAAAACCAAAATCTCAATCTTAAAGCCATTACGAAGATTACGCATAAGATTCAATGACTTACCAAACCCTGGGAAATCCTTAACGGATTTGGCATCACTAGAATCACTAGCTATCCCCGCATTATCCTCGTCTCCATCCACCGTCGAAATCCCTTTCTTCTTCGAGCAGCCTCGCCGTTTTGCCGAAACGGAACCCAATACGAGGTTTGTGAGAGGTAATTGTTCTACTACTCACCTAGAGTATAAGTTAGGCCAGAAACTGTCATTCCCAAAGTCGTGAGTCGATCGCTGGAATCACCCATCTCCAAATCGTCCTTCTTCTTTGAATTAGGCTTGCTATAGATCTTCAACAGACTCAGTAGCTTCTCCTTCGTTTGCTTAAGACGGTCACGTGTAGAGACCATAAACCATAATCAACTCCTCGAGAATTACAACAGGAAAACTGATACCACATAATCCACAATCCAATTGAGAAGTTTAGTTAGTAGAAAGATCGAAGAACACCAATTAGATTTGGAAAAATAGATAATTCAATTACAAAAAACAAGCAATTACAATGAGAATCTCTCAAACCCTAGGCTTCTCTTAGAACTCTCCTCATATATAACATAACCTAAAAAATATCTTAAGTTCCCTTTATATACTAGGGAACTCAGAAATCATAAATGAATGGACCTCGAGGCAAAAACAACGCCTGAGAATCCAAAGCAACGCTAAAGTCGTTCGAACGAACTTGGTAATCGTTCGAACAACTTTACGACTAATTGGCTTTAACCCTAGAAACTTGCCAGTTTTGTCTAAACGAAAACATCGTTCGAACGAAATATTACTTTGGGCCAAATTTCCAGTGAGATGAAAATAAGTCGTTCGAACAAAAAATACAAGTCGTTCGAACGAAAAATGGCTCTGAGCCAAAATTTCAGTGGGATGGAATTTGGTCGTTCGAACGACTCTCAACCTCGTTAGAACGACTTTGACAAAAATTCAAATAACTCTAGATCCTCCTGGATCACTACGGTTTCAAGAATGTGAAAAAAATGCATGAACCTGGGTTGATCCCATCGGTGTTTAGAAAAATAGGGTCATACAGGGCGACGATTTGAATTCCCTTAGTAATAATATTGCTACTATAAACGGGATGAACCAACCACGATGGAGAGTTCAACAATGTTTGGTTCAAAATTTGGACGCGATCAGAGAGTAATATTTTAATCATGCAAGGGGCCGGGTATAGTTAAATTGGTCGTTATGATGTTTGTCCTACCATATCTGACCTTGCCCATAGATCGTACAGTTATTACCTAAAAAATAAATTAGCGTTATATTACGATTAAACATATAATTTGGGTTGGAACTTAGAAGGTATTGTACCTGCAACTATAACATCAGTGAGATTGATTCTATAAATAAGCGCACTGTATCTAGAACAGTTGCTGGGCGCATCCCTCTTTCTACCGTATGACGATAATACAAAAATCACAGTAATACGGAAATCAATGGCCATTCACTCGGGTCCTCTGCCAAAAATATTTTGTAACATATTTTCTAATAAGACTTCAGCAACAAAAAAAACTCATTAGAAGTATCATTAAGTTCCCCAATGCTTGTAGTGCTAAAAGGCTACTTTTCTACCCTATTTTCCTAGAAATCTTCCTCGTCGTTGTTTCTATTCTCGAATTTGGTTTTAACTTCCTCTTTGTAGGTAAACACCACATTTGTAGATAAATACCATAAAGAAGAAATCTAGGGTTTACAAACCCAAATTATGAGAACACAAATGCATACCAGACCATTCCAATCTAGTGCTGTAGAGATACACATAGTTGAAATCGATTGTTTCCGAAACAAGTTATTACTGAGATTGACATGAAACCCTTGATAAATTCTTACACTCTTGAATAAAGAGTTTTCACCAAGGAAGCCCTAAAATTTTAGATCTGAATCGGTGATTAAAACCCTAGATGACTGAGATCAAATCTCAAATCAAACCTTGAGATAAAAATGACGACCGAAGAGACTGAATTGAGTTGTTGGGAGAGAGAGATGGCTTTGGAAGAAAGATACGCGATGGGAGAAATAAAGTCGGACTTAGGTATTGTGAGATAAAGATGTACTCAGACTAAAATGCCCTTTTTATGTGTTTTGTCTAATGTGTCCTTATTATATGAAGATTTAAATAGAACTGATCCATTCATATATCTCATTTACCCAATGTCCATAAAAGAACATTAAAACTCAGCCCCTCTTTATCTTTAAGATAATGGCAAACTTGTTTATTTGAAAAACAACATTGTGTAATGCAATATAGATTAGTGCTACCCGTGGCTCGCCACGGCAAAAAAAAAATCATAAAGTAGAACTCTTTAATATTAAAGATTATGGGTCATAATGAAAAAAAAAACAAAAAAAAACTCAAACACCAATGTGTAATGTAATATAGATTAGTATTTAGTTCTTTCATTAATATATTTCCATACCTCTAGGTGAAGTCAAAATTTAGTACATGGAGAAATCCAATGAAGAAGTAAACTATTCAAGGAGCAGACAATTAATAATTTTTAGAACAATGGTTCTGATAATCATTGTAAAGTGATCTATGATTTATGAAATTATCTATTTACAGAAAACATAAAGTTAACATTATTTCTAAGAGGCCTTTGATAAGATAAAAGCCACAATTTGAAATAAGAATAGCATTTCCAGAATAGTGGGTAGAAAGTACTAACCTTTATCAATCCGAACCACCAACATTATCGGCAGGCAAGTAGATTTCTCCTCCAACTTTACCATGTTGTTCCCCACTCACAGTTTTCTTAGCAAGCAAAAACTCTTTACTCATTGCATCCATTCCCTGTTGAACAACTTCCTCGACACTGCCATAGCTGTGTTCATCAGCATACTTTCGTACATCTTCAATATTCTTGATAAAGCAGAACTTGGATCCACACATAGAGCAGAAATGCGCTATTTTTTCACCATCGCTCGCCACGACGATTACGTCACTGTTAGAAATATATAAAAAGCAAAAAAATAATTATTAGTAATATTCAGACACAAACCTTAAATTTGATGGAGGCATTTTATGCAGCCATGAAAGTAATTGGAAGAAAGTCTTAAGAGTAAATCGTGCGTAGATTTAAATTAAACATAGTAAAAATATTGTAAAAGGAAATCATATATAAAGGGAAACAATAATGACTTATTAATGAGTCTTGGTCTAAACACTTAAATGAAAAGAAACATTTTGTTTTAATGCATTGGGAATTATAAAACATAAAAATAAATCTAAGTCTATTCCATTATTCGATTACTCATCAAATCTTGAAGACCACTTTGATCTATTCTGGTTAAAAATTAAGTAAACAATAAGTTCTATTGTCCAATCTGAAATAGCTGCCAGGCTCAGAGTTCATGAGGTAAAATTAAAAGAAAAATCATTGAGAAATTATGAGGTAAAATATAAAATTGTTATGTAATAAATTATGTAAAAGTTTTTTTCCAGTTCCATATTCAACATTTTTCTCAATTGTGCTAATTTATGCTCTACTTGAAACAAATCTTGTAAATCTGGAAAATCTTATAGCAAGTAGTAGACATATAAATTAGCAGCATAAAAGATATTAGAAAAATAGTATTTAAGAAAGCAAGTAAGAGATACATACTTTAATTACAATAAGACTTCAGGGTAAACAATGTTAGTTGTACAGCGCAAAGCATTTAGAGGCAATAGTGTGGTGATTCTATTTACTGAAGTACATCTTGACAGTGCCACATATAGTTGTCCATGAGAGAAAAGTTCTGTCCGCAGATCTATCCCCACATATTTGACCGATTGTCCTTGTGATTTCTTAATTGTCATTGCATAGGCTACTCGTATAGGGAACTATCGCCGCGTCCTCTCCAGATATTACTTTTGTTACCATTTACTTTATTAGAAATGATTGCTTGACTGTACCCTAAAATTTTAAAATCTTTACAATATCTTTTTGGTTCTACAATGCCCATGATTGTGGGTTTTATTTCTTCAAATTTTTTCTTTAAATATCGGTTGTTTTTTATATTTGCTACCCCCCTTACATTCCAGAAAATGACTTTCATTGGATATTCTTGAGGTTTAGCACTACAAGAATAAAGGGTATTAGCCACCGAAAAATCTATGGTAAAAACGTTTTTGCCACTGTTTTTACCGTGGCAAGGGTCGTGGTCGTAGATGGGGTGGCTAAAGCTTTGGCACAGTTTTTACCGTGGTAAAAAGTTTCTCAGTTGCCACAACTTTTACACTGGAAAATAATAAAAAATTTGCCACTAAAAAATCTGTGGTAAAGCCTTCTTTCACCGCTACATATTCAGTGGAAAAAGCCTGCTTTCACCACTACAAAATCCGTGGCAAAAAGCCTTCTTTCACCACTACAGAATCAGTGGCAAAAGCCTGCTTTCACCACTACAAAATCTGTGGCAAAAGCCTTCTTTCACCACTTCAGTGTCAATGGTAAAAGCCTGCTTTTACCATTACATAATCCATGGAAAAAACATATAATAAATATATAAAAAAAATTATTTCAAAAATATACAAAAAATAAGATAAATTATAAGCATGTTTCTTACCGACAATTCATATAGCCTAATTGTATTTAACACACATGTTGATGTCTAACTATTTGTTCAGGATAAGAAAGATACAAAGAGGTGTAAATATTTGATTGTATTCCCAAATTAAAGGATAATAAACTCAAAATTTGATGGAAGAACCTTCATTAAAGCCCGAAATTTGCACGGTACTCCTCAAATGTCATGCCTCCATTACCAACTTCTAACATATCAGGATCTGTGCAAAAGAAGTTGATAAAACTTACTTGCAATCCCAATAAAATAATCCTTTGAGAAAGATAAAGGGAAAAAATAGCTTCTATTGGAGATAGAGTCCTTACCATTCCAGCCACCTGGTCCAGCGTATGCAGCCTAATTGTCATTCAGATCAGCAATGGTGGTCATACTAACCATTGGGAAACAAGCTTTCAGAAACTCTTCAAAATATTTCATCTAGATTTATTTAGTAGTCTAGATTAAAGACGACAGTTTGATTATGGAGCCTACAAAAGCAAGTAAAAATTTCTAACGTTGCCCAGGTATCTTTGATGTCTTATCTTGTTCGCCATCTTTTGCATAATCAAAATCAATTGCCATATTAGCTCTAGTGGAAGCTTCTTGCACTGTAAGAGGTCTACATCTGCAAGACTCGTATGTTCCCTGAATAAAGTCCAACAACTTTCAATAATTCCTATTATAGTTTTAAGCTATCGATTAGTTCTATGATCACATTCGCTACTAATCTTTCAGCTCCAAAACCCTATTATATAGTTTTTTCTGCTCCTTTGTCCCTTCAATGAATTTGAGCTTAAAAGCCTTGTGGTCCCTTTCCAACTCTAACTTCTGGCTACCTTCAGATACAAAAAAATAAAAATAAAAATATTGAAGATAATAAAAATACAATACATAAACATGAATTTATTATTGGCAAGCCTGAAAGTACAACAGGATCGGATGTATTGTGGGTACATATATACTTACTTACAGACTGAATGGTACTGGTCATTTCTGTTACGTCTTTAATGCACTTCTTGTATTCAAGTGCTTCTGCTGATATCCTATTATGCTCCATTTTTAACATCTATAAGTTTGAAATATTAGTGACGAGCAAATAATTGCTTCTGCTGACAAAAACAAATTCTAGTCTTCAGAATACATCAAAATCACCTTAAGTTTATTTGTCAGATCTCTAAGGGATGAGAACCACGTGACTTCTCCTTCACTTGTCCCTCTATGGCATAAGCTGGGATATAGTGTAGCCCAAAATAAATTACAAGCTTTAGAAAATAAAAGCAAGAAAGTTCAATAGAAGAGTAAAGTAAATATACCTAGAGATCCGACATGCATAGACTTTCGCATGAGTTCATTCTGAAGCTCCCGCAGAGACAACCAAGTATCTTCGCATTCTTTGTTTTTCAGTTCATAGTCCTTCTTAAACCGTTCCAAAGCTTTTGTAGTTTCTATTAGTTCCTTATCCTGCAATCCGTTATCTCTTTTAACATTCCAAACTTCTCTTTCCTTCATGTATAATAACAAATAGAAAAACATTATAATTGCTTATGGAAATTTCCGTATTAAATTACTAAAAAGAAAGCTCTAGTATGGATACTTACTTCTAGTGATGTGCACTTTCTTGTTTGAGATACTTTCCTGTCGTTGATGAAATCAATAGATTCAAAGTCTAAAAATAAAGAGATATAGGTCAGATAAAACTTCATACCAGTATAACTTATATCCTTCATCATTTGAGATTTGTAAAAGTTAAATTGGTAGCTTGGAAAAATATCCAACACACCTACCTGATAATCTCTCCATACTAGTGAGGCACGGCGAGGCCTCTATAGTCTGCCTATAAACACCGCGGGTCCATGTTATGAACACTTGTGTATGCGTGGCATATATACAACTAATGAAATTCATAGTGCTATTTCATCCTTTCCTAAGAAAGCTAACTGTAACGGGAAGCAAAATTTCTTTAAATAAAACCCCGTTATTAAACTGTTAATTCAATAGTAAGGTCAGAAGACGCACCTGGTCACCTGTAGTTAACCAACTTGTCCCGTGAAACCCCACCTGTAGAGCATCAGATGAATAATGAGTTAGTATTCATGACTGTCTAAACTATAGAGACTCCTTTATAGTAGATGAGTAGGTGTTTTGATAGCTAGAACAACCATTAACATCTGCATAGAAAATTGATATTGTCTCGAGGGCATTTTCTTAGCTTTTTCATGTGAGCTTGTAGGATGATTGCAATATTCCTAATATGAAAACTATTTTTTTTTTCAATATTAGCCAAATTTTTTATTTTTTATTATTGATTTCACAAATCCGACAACAACATTGTCGCATTCAAAAATACTGTGATCAAAGTTTCGCAAAGATAGAAATGACACCTAGCAGCCGAGGTTCTCCTTATCAAATCGAGTTATGCATTCTAATGCCTTTTTAAATACTCCATCCTCCAAGGAAAATGTGAACCAGCAGTAGCCAGGGATTCTGGTCCACGAGCCGCTGTTGATGCATAAACCAGTGGACTAAAGGATGGCTTCTCTCATGTTAGAGTCAGTAACTTTGAGATGAAGTTTGAGATTTGAGGTTGTCCCAAGGTGGAAAAATGGTTTCGCCACCATTGATACACTGCCACAGCATTCAACTACATCCCATCCATACTTCAAGAGTATCTCCTTCAAGCGCAGTGATTTACTCCTTAGCCTCTTTTTCTGCTCCAAAAGGGCTTCGAATAGGTCTCCTGCTTTCTGATCATTCATATCCAGCAATTTCTTTATTGCATATTTAACAGTGCTGTGGGGAATGCTTAAACCTGGAAAGCTACGAAATGCCTCTTCTTGAAGAGGCTAATTTAAAACCAGAAATCCAAATGCAAGCCCGCCAGTTAGCATCTTAAAGGACAATCCACCAAGCAAGGAGACATAAAAGATGATTTGGGTGATAAATCAAGTTTCAACAAACTCTCCTCCAAATTCCAGCCACCCCAACCCTCGATGTTAAATTCTAACCCTGAGAAAGATGTATCAATCATAACTCTAGCCCCAAATTTAGCACTTCTAGATAATATTTTTTGGATCTCCTCATTGCTATAAAGTAAGCCAGTTGGGTTGATTGTTGGACCTGAGAGGTAAGCCCAAGGCTTATCAACCTCTTGAAGTAATTCTATAAGTGCATCTGCAGTAAGCTTAAATCCCGTGCTAATGTTTGTTGGAATGTTTACAACATTTGCTTTCTAAAACTTGGCTGCTGCCACATAATTCCCATTTGTGCCAGTGGCAAACACAAGGTGCCACCTTCTTGGATGCAACAAAGGACCAACTTGTTGAAAAGAGCCAGTGGAGAGTCCCCATATATGAACTCAGTAGAACTATCAGATGGGAAACCATATTTTCTCTTGATGAACATTTGAATTCCAAGCTTCACATCGGCTTCAGATTCGATCATGTTCTGTCTAGCAAAACTCTCAAAGATGGCTGCTTTGACTGGGGCAGGCACCGGAAGAAAACTTTGATCAACATCCATGTAAATCAATGAAGAGTTATCTGCCTCGCTGGCAGAAAACTCGGCGCCGTTAGAACTAAAAAAGCAGAGCTTGAGAACCCAATCATCTCAGTGGATTTAGCATTTTCTCATTCTCTCTGTGCAGGTGGATGGCGGTCAGCAAGCTGAAAGGCTAGAAGCTCATGGAAAAGATAGCCATAATAATATTGGCAAAACAAAGCAGTATTTCCCTCTAATAACTCCACAATTTTAAACAAGGCCTTAAAAATGGTTTCTTCTTCAGAAATGTTAAAGGCAACATCCAGTTCTGAATATACCTGATTTTTCACCAGACCACATACTATTACTGTATGTGGGGGCAGTGTGTTTCCTGCTTGATATTTCCAAACCCCATTCAAACCAGGTAAACTGGATAGCTCAAAATGCTCAGAAACATCTAAAAATAGATGAGAACCGATATCTCTTGTGATGTTTAATAGGTGCTGAAAAGTAGAACTAGTAACAGCCCCGAAATGTGCCATCCCGGTGACCATAACCTGAGGATTCAACTTTTTTATCAACTCTATCATCAGATCTGACTGGCGTGGAGCTTCTATAATTGTGAGCATGTCCCCATAAGGCTTATCAGTTGCCGCTAAAATCAACGGCTATTGGAACTGTGTACCCAACAAATGGACTATGTCTAAGAAAAATGAGGGAAGGCTGGATGTGAACCATAGGTTACTCATAGCCCGAACCCTTCAAAAACTAAAGTACCCAAAGAGACCAATAAGGAGCATAACCCACGGCTTGATGAGTCTTAAGAAGCAAAACCCACGTGTATCAATAAAAGAAGTAATAGATCAATTACCTCTTGTGATGCATGAAAACTCTCTAACTTGTCACTTTGCTTCATGGTTTCCCTGCCATATCACACACTAATAAAATATTACTAAATAACAAGTCTAATACAATAATCTGGGAGTATTGGAAAAATATCAGGCCTAGAGAAGCCAAAAGGTTAAAGAAGCTATACATGTTTTCTCTTATTAGTTCTTCCTGTCTCCAAGAAGTAACCAGAAGCCCCATAATTGTAGGGGCCTAACTTCTTTTAAAGGTGAAGTCGGCTCTTATACCACGGGGTTTACCCTTAATTGGAAGATTCAAGCATATAATCTAGAATGCAGAAAATCAATAGAAAATATACTTGCGTAGAGGCCCGAATGTGGCGCTCTACGACCTCTGATGAGGTTTCTTAAGAGAGTTTGTATTACTGATGAGTAATTGAAGATTCAAGTACTGGGTTTTACATTGTGGTCGAAGGTAAACTGTAAGAGCTCTAAGGGGAGATCTTCCAACCACACCTTGGTTCCCAATATCTCCTATTTATAGAATCATAGGAGGCTGAGTCACCAAGTGTGGGCCAGGTTACATGAGTACTGCCAGGATATTCTAGAGCAAGTATGGGAGCCGGACATATCTGTACTGACAAGGGTATCGGCACCGAACATGTCTGATATGATGGCTGCCTGTCCCGTCATACTTTAACCATGTACAGCTATGGTCAAAGTGTTTCTGCTGCGATGTGTGGAGTCTGTTCTCGAGGCTTCAAGCAGAATATGCTTCGAGTAGAATTCTGCGAGTAGAAGATTGCGAGTAGGCTTCGAGTAGATTTTTGCGAGTAGGCCTCGAGTAGATTTCGAGTAGAAGGCTGTGAGTAGGCTACTACATTCACCCCCTCTTAGCGAAGGGCTCAAAAATGGTTGTAGAAGCCTTTGCTGAGAAAACTATTTGGTGTTAGAAATTGAGCGGTTTGATTGCTTGTTTTTGGGGAGGTAATTAAAGAGGGTAATAAAGAAATGTTGGTAGGGGGTTATTCAAATGATAGGTCCATATCGTGGCCACCGTTTGTTTTTGCTGGAATGATTTGCGGAAGAGATGGTGGAGCAGGAGCTGCTGACGCTAGGAGCGAGGAGAAGCATCCCGATTATAAATTAGGGTTTCTTGCTAGTTTGTTGAGTGTTTAGATAGATATAGAAGGGTATTTGTATTTTCTATTTGAATTGTACGTCTGAACTTGGTGAAGAATCTAACCTTTCGAAGTAGTAGTCTGAACTTGGTGAAGTGAAAAGTATGATCTGTCGATGTCGAAGTCTGAGCTGGCAAAGTAAAAGTCTGAGCTTGGTGAAGTATAAGTCTAAACTGTTGAGTAGAAGGTTGATCTGTCAAGGTAGAAGTCTGATCGGAAGTAGAAGTCTGAACTGTCGAGGTAGAAGGCTGATCTGAAGTAGAAGTCTGAACTGTGGAGATAGAAGGCTGATCTGAAGTAGAAGTCTGAACTATCGAGGTAGAAGGCTGATCTGAAGTAGAAGTCTGATTTGTAGAGGTAGAAGGCTGATCTGAAGTAAAAGTTTGATTTGTAGAGGCAGAAGGCTGATCTGAAGTAGAAGTCTAAACTGTCGAGGTAGAAGGCTGATCTGAAGTAGAAGTCTGAACTATCGAGGTAGAAGGCTAATCTGAAGTAGAAGTCTTATTTGTAGAGGTAGATGGCTAATCTGAAGTAGAAGTCTAAACTATCAAGGTAGAAGGTTGATCTAAAGTAGAAGGCTGAGCTGTCGATGTAGAAGGCTGATCTGAAGTAGAAGTCTGAACTGCTGAGGTAGAAGGCTGATCTGAAGTAGAAGTCTAAGCTGTGGAGGTAGAAAGTTGATCTGAAGTAGAAGTCTAAACTATCGAGGTAGAAGGCTGATATGAAGTAGAAGTCTTATTTGTAGAGGTAGAAGGCTGATGTTAAGTAGAAGTCTGAACTGTTGCGGTAGAAGGCTGATCTGATGTAGAAGGTTGATCTTGGTAAAGTGAGAAGTCAGAACTGTTGAAGGTAGAAGTTTTTTTCTTGCTGAAGTGAAAAGTGTGAGCTGTCGAAAGCAGAAGTCTGAACTGTCGAAGGTAGAAGTTTGAACTTGGTAAAATGAAAAGTGTGAACTGTCGAAGGTAGAAGTCCAATATGTTAAAGTAGAATCTGAACTGCTGAAGTAGAAATCTGATCTGTTGAAGGAGAAGTCTGATCTGTTGAAGTATAAGTGCAAACTATTAAAGTAGAGGTCAGAACTATTGAAGTACAAATCTAATTTGTTGAAGGAGAAGTCGGATCTGTTGAAGTAGAAATATGATCTATTGAAGTAGAAGTCCGAACTGTTAAAGTAGAGGTCAGAATTGTTGAAGTAGAAATCGGATATGTCCAAGGAGAAGTCCAATCTGCTGAAGTAGAAGTCCGAACTGTTGAAGTAGAGGTCCAAACTGTTGAAGTAGAAATCTGGTCTGTTGAAGGAGAAGTCTGATCTGATGAAGTAGAAATCTGATCTGTTAAAGTAGAAATCCGAACAGTTGATGTAGAAGTCCGAACTGTTGAAGTAGAAATCGGATCTGTTGAAGGAGAAGTCTGATCTGTTGAAGTAGTAGTCCGAACTGTTGAAGTAGAGGTTCGAACTGTTGAAGGAGAAGTCTGATCTGTTGAAGTAGTAGTCCGAACTGTTGAAGTAGAGGTTTGAACTGTTGAAGGAGAAGTCTGATCTGTTGAAGTAGAAGTCCGAACTGTTAAAGTAGAGGTCGAAACTATTGAAGTAGAAATCGGATCTGTCGAAGGAGAAGTCCAATCTGTTGAAGTAGAAGTCCGAACTGTTGAAGTAGAGTTCCAAACTGTGGAAGTAGAAATCTGATCTATTGAAGGAGAAGTCTGATCTGTTGAAGTAGAAATCTGATTTGTTGAAGAAGAAGTCTGAACTGTTGAAGTAGAGGTTCGAACTGTTAAAGTAGAAATCAGGTCTATTGAAGGAGAAGTTTGATTTGTTGAAGTAGAAGTCTGAACTGTTGAAGTAAAGGTCCGAACTGTTAAAGTAGAAATCTGATCAGCTAAAGGAGAAGTCTGAACTGTTGTAGTAGAAATCTGATCTGTTGAAGGAGAAGTCTGATTTGTTGAAGTAGAAATCTAATTTGTTAAAATTGAAGTCCGAACTGCTAAAGTAAAAGTCCGAACTGTTCAAGTAGAAATTGGATTTGTTGAATGAGAAGTCTGATCTGTTGAAGTAGTAGTCCGAATTGTTAAAGCAGAAATTTGATCTATTGAAGAAGAAGTTTGAACTCTGTGAAGTAAAAATGTGATATGTCAAAGATGTCGAGGGTAGAAGTATGAATTTTGATGAAGTGAGAATTGTGATCTGTCGAAGCTGTCAAAGGTAGAAGTCTGATCTGAATGAAGTGAAAATTATGATCGGTCAAATCTGTCGAAGGTAGAAGTCTGATCTGAAGTAGAAGTCTGAACTTTGTGAAGTTAAAATTATGATCGGTCGAAGCTGTCGAAGGTAGAAGGCTGATCTGATGTAGAAGTCTGAATTTTGATGAAGTGAAAATTGTGATCTGTCGAAGCTGTCGAATGTAGAAGTCTGGTCTGAAGTATAAGTCTGATGGGCATGATCATTGATTTTGAGTTTACTAAAGCTATGGGAAGCACCCACTCTTGGCTGGATAATCCATAATACGATAGAAAATCTCTAGTTAGCAGAAAAATACAAAGAACACTAATTGGTTGGGAAAAATAGAGATTTAATTGCTAAAAACATAGATAATACTCTAAACCCTAAGTTCTACCTTTGAACTTGAAACATCTAATTTTGGAGTTTATTTCATTTAGTGTCAAGAGTAGGCGTCAACATTATTTTGTGGTTATCCAGCGTCAGTGAGTGCACGTGGAGAGACTACAGCTAGCCTGACTAACTCTGAATAGGTAAGTAGGTTACTAACTCTTTGTTTTAAAAAGTCAAGCCTATGTATTTTATAGAGTATGAAAAAGTAATAAGAATGTCTCCTTAAATAAAATAAAACTTCTATTCGAATAGATTATTTTCTATTCGAATTAATCAGGAAAGACTCCTTCTGTTCGAATAACTTTTAATGTAGTTCGAATATTTTATAACAGTTTGAATTGTATTCGAATAGAATTATTTTTGTTCGAATAATTTTTAAAAGTTGCATTTCTATTCTAATAGATTAATTGTTGTTCGAATAATTTTAACAGTTGCATTTTTATTCGAATATATTAATTGTTGTTCGAATAACTTTCCTCAGTTTGATTCCTATTCGAATAGATTAATTTATATTCGAATAGAGCCCGTGTTTTCTATTTTTCATCTTAAAAGATAGTTACCTTTTTTCAAAGACTTACTTCTTGAAAATTTATTTTATGAAGGATTGTTTTTTTAGAGTGAAGACAGATCTATCTTTGAGGGATTCAAGAGAGAATCAAATCACTCAAACCTTGAATTGATCAATTGATCAAGAAGCCCTATTCATGCATTGAAGAACAGGATTTAAGAACTTGAGAGATTCAAGATTAGAAGCTTCTACGTGAGATTAAAGAGAAGCGTTGCGGGAACACAAAATTTGTTACAAGAAGATTAATTGGAAGAGAGATAGCCATGGGAGGTACTTATCGAGTCTATAAGTGATTAAATTATTATAATTATTTTTTAATAGTGGATTGTTTAGTTGTCGGGAAATTTGATAGCGACCTGTGGGTTTTTCTCCTGAAAAAGGTTTCTTACAGGGTTAAAAATCTTTGCCTTGTCTTTAATTTCCATTACTTGCTTGACATTAGATAATCATATCAACTTGATTTAGATTAAGCGTAGACCATTAATTTAAATGAATTAGGACTTATCGATTTAGAGCTAAAACAATCAAAATTGGTTAGTCTCAAGCGACTAGTTATTGCAGTTAGTATCAGAGGGGCCACGTTTCGAGGTTTAGCAACCTAAGCATGGATCCCGGATAGTTCGCTTGAGAATAATGAGTTCCGAGAAGTTTGGAGGTCCTATAAATCATCCTCAAGCCTTTGATGGTACAAAATATCCATACAGGAAAGTTCGAATGATTGCATACTTACAATCAATCGGAGAAGATGAATGGATTGTTGTTGAGGATGGATGGACACCTCCAGCTATAATGTTAGGTCAACCAGGAAGTTCTATTGAGGTCCCTAAACCTAGAAACCAATGGTCAAGGGAAAAAAAGGATACTGTTGGTTATAATTCTAAAGGCCTCAATCCGATCTTTAGGGCTGTGAGTCGAAGTAAGTTTCGACATATCTCTGCATGTACCACTTCCAAAGAAGCTTCGGACATCCTAGTTCGAACTCATGAAGGCAATGATACAGTCAAAGAAATTAAGCTTCAAATGCTTACTTTACAATTTGAGAATATCAGAATGAGTCAAAACGAACCTTTTGACGAGTTCTATGTGAGACTAAGTGATATTGTAAACACTAGTGCTGCATTAGGAGCAGCATACTCCGATGCTTAAATTGTTTGGAAAGTCCTAAGGTCTCTTCCTAAGAGCTTTAGATCCAGACGTGATGCTATTGAGGAAGCTCAAGATCTTAAAAAAATGAAACCTGATATATTAGCTGAAAAACTGCGAATGTTTGAACTTGAGATGAGAATGGAAATCCTTGAGATGAATAAGAGTGTTGCTTTCAAGTCTATATCTTGCTCCTCTTCTTCTACGGGCTCCAAAGAGGTTGATCACTCATATATCTAAGACGATGATGAAGGTTTGAATATAGATTCATCAATTGCTCTTAGTAGTCAACAATTTCAAAAAATCTTGAAGAAACGTCAGTTTCAAAAACAAGAACATAAACAAGGGCAATCACTGAACTGTAAACCACGACCTCATGATCGGGTCAAAACTTATAACCAGCAGACCAACAGTAATACTGACCTTAGTCAAGTTGAATGTTATAAATATCACAAGTTCGGTCATTATGTTCATAGCTGTCTTATTAAAAAAAATGAACAAATTATAAAGCCGTGAATATTAGTGTTACTTGGGATGACAGTGATGATGTACATGATAACAATGAGAGTCATCCACAAGTAGTTGATACCAGAAATTATTGTGCATATTATGCGGTCCTTTATTGTGGCGATAATAACTTTGATGTTTTTGAACTTGTAAATTTTGATGAAAATCAGAGTAATCAAGAAAAAAGCGAGTTTGAAGACCCGAATCTTGAGGACTTATATAATCAGACTCTCTTCAAGTGTATGAAACTAGGTAAACTGAACAAAGTCTTGAAAGACCAAGTTAATACACTTAAGTGCGATCTTAAAAACACAACTAAGAATACAAGTCACAAGAAAGAGACACTTGAAAATGAGAAACAAGGATTTCATGAAAAAGTTTTGCTTTTGGAAAAAGAAGTTAATGATGCAAAAGAGAATTTAAAATCAACTTTGGACGAACTTCATTTGGCCAAGTTTGACGTAGTTTTATCTCAGCAAGAACTTGAGAAATTCTGTCATGGGGCCATCAACATTGATAAAATGTTATGTATGGGAAAGACGGATAATGATAAAAGGGGTCTAGGATATAAGGAACCTCTTCCTAATGCCAAGACTCCTCAAATCACTAAGTTTGTGAAAGCAACTGCTCTTACTTTAGTGCCCAAATATAACATGATACCTGCTACTCAAAATCACACCAAACGGGCCTCTTAGTCTCAAATTTATAATTATAGTTTATGTGGTCGAAAGGGGCATATTGCATCTTACTTTAAATGTTTTAGACCTTATTAACCATATGCTTGCTCTTGCAATGGATATAAATATAATTTTAATGTGATTTCTACTAATGAGAAAAGTGAGAATGTGTCTAGATATTTTGCACAGAAAACTACAGGTTGAAAATTTTTCGAAGCATTTGGGTACGAAAGCTGGATTGGCACCTCAGATAAGGTGCAATGTTGCACTAACTACTCTGAATGCTTTCAAGTCAGTTCAATGGTATATGGAAATTGGGTGTTCTCATCATATGACTGGTGATGAGTCCAAGCTGAGTCACCTAGAGGATATTCAGGGAGGTAATGTTACTTTTGGTGATGGGAGCATATCTCTTGTGGTAGGAAAGGGAAAGGCTGAAGGACTTAGTACTCCATCAATTGAGAATGTTCTCCTAGTTAAGGGGCTGAAGGCAAATCTTCTTAGTGTCAGTCAACTATATGATACAGATCATATTGTTATATTTTCCAAATGTGGATATGATATTTTGAACTCTCAATGACAACGTGTGATGCATGCTGCTAGAACTGCTGATAACTGTTATGCTATTCAACAAGAAGTTATACTATGTAATAAAGCAAAACTAAATGATGTGAACTTATGGCATCAAAGGTTGGGATATATAAACTTTAATGATTTGTCCAAGATTATAAGTAAAGAGCTTATTCGGGGAGTTTCAAAGTTGGAAGGATTGAGAAACGTGGTGTGTGGTCCTTGTCAAATTAGCAAGCAAATAAAGAGCTCTCATAAGAATTCTGACAATATTTCTAATACTCTGATTCTTGAGCTAATACACATGGAATTGATGGGTCCTTTGAGAACGACATCCTTGAGAAGTACAAGGTATTTTTTGGCAATGGTGGATGATTTTTCTCGTTATAAATGGATAGCGCTTTTGAGAGAGAAGTCTAATACTTTTGAAGAATTTCGCAGCATATCACTTCGAATCCAAAATGAGAAAGATTGCTCTATTGATAAAATTCAAAGTGATCGTGGATGAGAGTTTAAGGATACTGGGGTGATTGAGTATTGTACTTCTTATAAGATTAAACTTGAATTCTCTGCTCCAATCACTCCACAATAAAATGGGATTGCAGAAAGGAAGAATAGAGTTCTTCAAGAAATGGGACGAGTCTTGCTATGTGTATCTCAATAGCACTCTACGAAAATTGCTCATAAGATAGCCTAAAATTAACCACTCTAGAAATGAGCAAATATCATGTTGCACATTTACCATCTAACTGAAAAGGAAATTTAGGAAGCAGACAACTAAAATCTGATAATGTAGCAAGAGCCTAGTCCTTCACTCACACACATAAGCACAAGAATAAGGTTCATTGTATCATATTCTTAAAGATATGCTGAAAAGGAAATTTAGGAAGCAGACAACTAAAATCTAATAATCTAGCAAGAGCCCAGTCCTTCACTCACAAACATAAGCCGTTTAAGTTAAGATATAACTCTTTGTGGGTGGCCCTCGTGTCATTTCCTTTCTTGATTAGCGTGCAGTACCAATAGTGTGGATAGCTAAAAAAACCATTGCCGAAGATCCATCCACAGTGAAAGATGCAAAAAGTGTTGTCACGCCAAAATAGAGAAAGGATAGTGCATTATATGAGGGTTAATCCATTTGCGCCGTTCTCACAAAATTATGTCCCCAGATCTATCTGTCTTTTTGTAGATTAGCACAATAAGGTATGTCACCTAACAATTTTCAAGCATAAAAAACACAATACAGTGATGGTCATGATTGAAAATTCTGGACAATTAAAAGTTACTAAAACTTTATTCAATAACAAATTTTATGATGATAATCTACAATCACCGTTTTGATAATTTTTGCAGGAGCGACTAATAGATCGCAAGACCTTGACGAAGCAGAACGGAGGTGACTTACGAAGTGACTCTATATTCCTCTTCCTTCATCAGGTAATTTACTCTCTTTTTTGCTTCTTAAGTACTTTTATAAGCGCCTGTCCACATTATGCTGTTGGTTTTGAAACAAGAGCGTGGATAATTCGCTATATCTTGGAGAAGGATGGGTTGTTTATGCTTTCAAAAGAAGACAGTGAGTCGATCTCCAAAGTAACTCCAGGTATTTACTCTAATACTTAATGCCAGTATCTTAATCGTAATCTGTATTGCACTTTTCTCAGCGATTGAGCCAATCTTTCCCAGGGTATTTAGGGTTAGACATGCATAACTTGGTGAAGGATGCGTCCATGGGACCTTGGAGAGAGTGGCTCTGGGACAAGGGATAGAAATTACAAAGTTGAAGGAGGATATGAGGTCTGTCACTCTTCAGGTAATGGTTTTCCATCTCAAGTAGTATACATAAGCATGCACTCACGGACATGTGTAATTCATGAATACACTTAAATAGTACATTTTAAAACTTTCCAATACGGTTGTCTCCTAAAGAAAAGTTGAGAGGTGCCCAAGAATTCTTTTATTTATTTTTGATAAAGCACCCAAGAATTAATTAACACACGTAGATGGTTAAGCATTCACTTGAGCATAAATAAAGGTTTTTTTTGACTTATGTCCTTAAATTTATAGGGATATAAATATAAGGATATTTGACTTAAGTCCCGCCATCTTTTAAATTACAACTTCTGGATTCCTTTTATTTAAATTGCAAGTCATCTTTTAACATAGACACATATGAATATAGTATAACTTTTTCCCCTTAATAATATAACCCCAGAATTGCTACTATTATACACATTATCTTTTTATGCATCTTTATTGATAGAACTATAAGCTCTAAATGGCAAGGGCTCTCATGAACTTGAGATAATGATGGTTCAAATCCATCTAGTTCAAATTGTTAAAGTATAGGAAAGATTCTTTAAGTAAACTAATATTATTTAATAAAATTTTAAAATTTATAATTGCGAGAATCGACTAAAATCATCGTCAATAATTGTGTCTAATACGTCGACGTTTTTGCGTGATAGATAGCACGACTAGTTTGTATGTCAATTTTTTTAGAATTACGACAAATTAAGTAATTTTGGCGTCGTAAAATTGTGACGCATAAAACAACTGATAAATAAATCGGAAAATGGAACAAATACGATGAAAATAACGACTGATGCTTGTGTATATTTTTTGCGACGCATAAAGTGACTCATAAATGTGTCGTAATTTTAGCTAAAAAGAATGACGTTTTATTCAACTAAAATGGAAGTCACTTTAGCAAAATAGCGACTGACCTGCCCCGTCGATTTTTACTCGTTTTGGCCTGGTGATATTGATCAAAAGATTTATAGAAGTATGATAGGTAGTTTACTTTATCTTATAGCTACTCGTTCTGATATTATGCTTAGTGTATGTACTTGTGTTCGTTATCAAGGTAATCCAAAAGAGACCCATTTACAGGGTGTTAAGCGTATCATTCGTTACGTATGTAGGACTTCTGATTTTGGCTTATGGTATTCACTTGATACAACCTCCGAGGTTATTGGGTATTTCGATGCAGATTGGGCAGATAATGCAGATGATAGGAAGAGCACTTCTAGTGGATGTTATTATATTAGAAATAATCTTGTGGATTGGTAGAGCAAGAAGCAGAATTATATTTCTCAATCCACAGCAGAAGCGGAGTATATTGTTACGGGTAGTTGTTGCACTCAATTAATTTATATGAAAAAGATGGTGCATGACCATCGAATAGTCCAGGGGATAATGTCATTTTTTTGTGATAATACGAGTGCGATCAATATCTCCAAGAATCTGGAATAACATTCCAGAACCAAGCATATCGACCTTCGATTCCACTTCATCCGTGATCTTGTTGAGCGCAAGATAGTCAGTGTTGAGTATGTTCCTACAGAGAGTCAGTTAGCAGATTTTTTTCACCAAGCTGTTAGATGCTATGAGGTTTGAGATTCTGAGACGGTCAATTGGTGTCTGCTCTATTGATTAGGTATGTCCTTTACGTCCTCTTTACATTATTTTGTTAGATTATCACATTGATATATGCTTGGTCAGATGCGCTTTCTAATTTAATGCTATGACAGTTCAGTATAGTATTTACTTAGATTTGATTTCTCTAACGGCAGTTAACTATCGCATGCTTAGATAGATAGGCACTCATTGATATTATACTTTAGGATACATGTAGAGACTTCGTACCTAAGGCCCTTATTTATGAGCTTGGAGTATTATGACATTTACTTCTCTCTTTGATCTTGTTGTTTGTGATCTCATTTTGTTTCCTTACTCAATTGTCAAATGGTAACTTCAAGTTCAAGTTAGTCTAATAAAACATTCCCTATACTTGATTCGAGACAAAAAATACTATGTGAGACCGAAGACATGATAATAGGCTTTTTATTGCTGCACATTTTTTGGCCTTCGTTATTCATAACCATATTTTTATCTACTTGTAGCCCTTTGTGCCTGAAAATAAGCCTTTAATTTTTCAACCCAAATCCTTTATTCATTTACCTGTTTGTTCTGAGACTTTTCAGTGAAAAAATATAAAGGGGGGGGGGTTAGGAAAGCTGAATGAAAGAATATATGGTTTTTCCTCATATCTTTAATAGTATGTAACTTTGAGTCTTAAAAAAGAAGAAGGAAGAAGTGTTCTAATATATGTGTACTCCTTAAAGAGGAAGAATGTCAATTGGTGAACTCTTTTTGAAGGAAGAAAGGGAAAGAGCGTAACTATAGTCTCAAAATTTTTGTAAAACACCTTCTCCGTCATATGCCTACCCATGCCTACATTATAACCTTTTTAAGACCTATTTGGCCTTAAGTTTTGCACAGTTAGTTTAGTGGAGATGAGAGATATGGAGTCTATATTAATTAACTTAACACCATTAATGACAATTGATTTCCAGTTCATGAGATCTTCCAGCTCACAGTGCGCTGCTTATTTGACAAATTATGAGTATTTCTATGCATATTATTCATATTCATATTTCACACAGAGTGTTAGCTAGTCAATTCTCAGTGATTTTGAGTGACCACCGATAAGAGGCCTAAGTTGAAACAACTTTCCTTATAGTATTGTATTTCTAAAAGTTGGGTCTGCATGGTACTGTTTTACGTTGACTACGCACACACACACTCTGAGTAAATACTTATTTTGTTTGAATTTTCTATTGAATGATTTCCTATCTGATATTTAAATAGCCTGTGATTAGTCTATGATCTAGAGTAGACAGGGGGTGTATTGCTTACTTATTATTCTATTATTCCTTCGAGTTTGCTATTTTTCCTGTTGTGTTCCATTTCGTTTCTGTGTCTATTGAAAAAAAAAAAAATTATCTCTGTTCGAATAAATTTTTTATTTATTCGAATATTTTGCTTCAGAATTTTATTTTTCTTTATTTTATTCGAATACATTTCTTAACTTGTTCGAATATTTTTCTTCAGTTTGTTTATTTTTAAGGGGGCACACTTTCTATTCGAATACGTTCAAGCATAAAATTGTCTTATTTTGTTTTGTTTTTTTCTTTCTATTTACTCACTCTCTCTCCATACGAAGCAATTTTTTTTGGCACAGTCTCTCCACTTCATCGTCATTACATCACCTATGATTTCATGACCAAATTAAACCCTTGAAGTTCCTCTAATTGCTTCAATTTCATGTTCTAGGGTCGAATTGATGCCCTAATTCACGGCTGCTATAAATTAGGGATGCTCTCTCTCGAATTAAAGGTTGGCTTTTTCACTCTCTCTCCTTGTCTCAACCTATTTCAACTAGTATTATGTGGGTTTTTGATTGCTTAGGGATGATTATTGTTGGCTTCAATTTTGTTTGAGAAATTGGAAGTTTTTTTTCTGTTAAAATTGGAAGTGGTTTGATCTTGATGAAGTTGGCTGTTGGTTAAGCTTGGTAATTAATTATTTGTAATTGGAGATGCTTGTTTTGTGCATATTGGCCTCAATTGGTTGCTGAAAGTAGTACTACAAAACTCCGCTTGTTAGTTGAACTGGTGATTTAGTTTGTTGCTGTGGAAAAGTGTGCTTGTTTGGGTTGTAAAGTGCAGGTAGGAAGTGGGAGTTGTGTGCTTGTTTATTGGGGTTCCCCTGCTTAACCGTGTGGGTTGAGTTTGGGGAAATTGGTGACTTTCTTGCAGGTTGTGTGAGGTGATTATTGGGGTTTATGTTTGATATTATTTATAAAGGATTCTATATATGCTGTACTATCTGCTATGGCAAGGGTTAAACGCCCTCAGGATGGGTCTCCTGCTCCCAATTCGAGCGGTACAACAAAATGGAGAGAGACGTCTCCAAGTACTAGGACGGGTCCTCGTCACACTAACCCTCTAGGCTCTCGAGGAGGAGGAGCTAGTGGAGCTGGGGTGTCTAGTGTAGGAGAACGAGTTCCTAATCTTCCCCATTGGTCAACCCTCAAATTAAGGTTTAAGTTTAACGGATATCAGAAAGAGGTGACTCTAGATAGGGAGGACTTGCGTATGAAATATCTAGACATCTCCACGATTTTTGATATTTTTGCTATACATGGTTGGACTGGGATTATGGAACCTCCACTGCCATGCTACCCTCGATTAGTGCGACTCTTTTATGCTTCTCTCCACGTTGTGCAAGGCACATAAATTGACAAGACGTTCAAGGTCTCCATTGATGGGTCCAAGTTTCACATAGATTCGGATGATATCCAAAAAGCTTTTGGTCTAGGAGAGTTTGACCATCCCGATGTGGAATATTTGGAGTGGCCCCCGGTTCTTAGTCAGTTTCTTCCCAAGGAGGAGATGGAGCAGGAGCTTCTGGTTGCTGGAAAGAAGACCAGTCCCTATCTTAAGCGCAAGAACCTGAGCCCAGCACTCTGCCTTTTCCATATGGTGGCTCATAGGAACATCATTCCCCAAAAGGGGAATAAGAATGTTCTGGTGGGGAATATGCTTTATCTAGTATATCTTTACGCTAAGGGGATCAATATTGACTTGGTGCTCATTATCATGCGTGAGATGCCTGTCACGGCAAACCCGGATCATCAGACACAGACTATGCCTTACAGCAGATTCATCTCTCAGCTTCTTACTGAGATGGGGTATGTTATTCGTCCAGATGAGGAGGTTGACGCAAAGAACGAGGTTATTAACTCTCGGTATTGGGATAAGAGCAGAAAGCATATGATCGTAGAGACGGCATCTGAGACCTAAGGGGATGTAGAGGACTCTGAGAGTGAGTCTGCACCTTCTAGACGAGTTACGAGACCTTCTACTTCCAGGACTGTTACTACCTTTATATCTGGTACTTCTACATCGGCTCCTACTAGATTGGTCCCACATGTTTTTGTTTCTTTATACACCTATCTGGAGTCTTTTTCATCTCAGATAGAGTCTCGTTTTAGTGGTATGGATACTCAGATAGCTTGGTTCTAGACATCTGTGGATGAATTGAGTACTATAGTGCGAGACTTGTCGAGTGGTCCTCCTGTTGTAGATACAGCTAAAGAGTCTTAGGTCTTTTGAGATTTTGGTTTTAACCATTGCACTTTAGAGTGATAATCTTTTGTGTTTTGTCTTTTCAGTGACTTTTTTGTGATTTTGCCCTCTTTAGTGCATGTATCTTCTGTGTGGAACCTTTATTTTGACTTTACTATGTATTAATCATTCCTTTAATGCATGGATACTCTTCTCATGATATTTACTCATTCATAACTGTTATTTAATTTGCCATGTCAGATCTAGTTCTATTTTTCCCTCTCTTTTTGCTTGATTACCCTTTGTTTTTCTGTGTCAAAAAGGAGGAGAGATGTTTCTGACAGGTAAGTCAGGTAAGTTCTTTATTGTCCTTTCAATTCCATATTTTGAATATGAATAGTTACGTGATATAGCTGTTTATTTGCAGGGATTTCAGAGGCTAGGCTCTTGAGTAAGGATGTTCAGGGAGTGAGTCAATCCATCGAGTCTATAATTTTTAGAGTTATTATCTCTAGTTCTAGTTTTGACACAAAATGAACCAAAGGGGGAGATTGAAACATCCAATTTTGGAGATTGTTTTATTTAGTGTCTAGAGCCGGCGTTAGCATTATCTTGTGGTTATCCGGCATCAGTGAGTTCATATGGAGCGACTACAGCTGGACTGACTGACTCTGAACAGGTAAGTGGGTTTCTAACTCTTTGTTCTAAAAAGTCAAGCCTATGTATTTTACAGAGTATGAAAAAGTAATAAGAATATCTCCATAAAGAAAATAGAACTTCTATTTGAATAGATTATTTACTATTCAAATAGAATTGGAAAGATTCCTTCTGTTCGAATAACTTTTAATGTTGTTCAAATATTTTGTAACAGTTTAAATTGTATTCGAATTGAATTGTTTTTGTTTGAATAATTTTCAACAGTTGCATTTCTATTCGAATAGATTAATTGTTGTTCGAATAACTTTCAACAATTGTATTTTTATTCGAATATATTAATTGTTGTTCGAATAACTTTCATCAGTTTGATTCCTATTAGAATAGATTATTTTCTATTTGAACAGAGCCCGTGTTTTTGGTTTTTCTTCTTAAGACATACTTACCTATTTTTAAAGACTCACTTCTTGAAAACCTATTTTTTGGAGGGCTTATTTTTTAGAGTGAAGAGAGATCTATCTTTAAGAGAATCAAATCACTCAAACCTTAAATCAATCATTTGATTAAGAAACCCTATACATGCATTGAAGAACTGGATTGAAGAACTTGAGCGATTCAAGATTAGGAGCTTCGACGTGAGATTGAAGTGAGGCGTTGCGAGAACGCGGAATTGGTTGCAAGAAGATTAATTGGAAGAGAGATAACCATGGGAGGTTCTTATCGAGTTTGTAAGTGATTAAAGTCTTGTAATCCTTTTCTAATAGTAGATTGTTTAGCTATCGGGTTATTTGATAGTGACCTGTGGGTTTTTCACCTGAAAAAGTTTTCCCACAGGGTTAAAAATCATTGCATTGTCTTTAATTTCCATTGCTTGCTTGATATTAGATAATCATATCAACTTGATTTTGGTTAAGCGTAGACCATTAATTCAAAGGAATTACGACATTTTGATTTAGACCTAAAGCAATCGAAATTGGTTAGTCTCAAGCAACTAGTTATTTCAAAAGTTTTTCTAGATCTAACATAAGAAGAAAAAAAACCTAAGTCCCATATATATAGAGGGAACTAAAAATGACAAATTGAACGCATCTCGAGGCAAAAATATGCCTCAAAAATAAAGCCACCGCCAAAGTAGTTTCAACGAAATAGGTAGTCATTCGAACGACTTTACGCCAATTAGTCTAAAACCCTAGAATATTGACAAGTCGTTCGAACGACATCCAAGCTTGTTCGAACGAAAATTATCTATGGGCCAAAATTCCAGTGAGTATGTAAAAGGTCGTTCGAACGAAATATGGTGTCGTTCGAACAACTTGGGTTTCCTGGGCCAAATTCTAGAGAGGTATAATTGGGTCGTTCGAACGACTCTCAACCTTGTTGAAATAACTTTTATAATATCCCAATTTTCCCTAGATTTTCCTAGAACATGGCTCTCCCCTTTAGGAGCCTTGAGCTCCTGCTCAAGCTAGAACTGGAGATTTAGGAATGTAGTGATGCCCAATTCTCTACTGTACTACTTCGACTTACTAGGTAGCTGACTCTTCTTCCCAACTCGGAACGACTGAATACCACCCCGTCTTGTATGATCTTTCCTCTCTATAATACCATCCTCCTGCAACGGATCTTCTCTTTCCATCCATAAGTCATCAACTGAGGGTAGGCGAGTGTCGATTGTAGAGTCTTCATCAAACAGAGACGGCTCAAACAGCTTTAAATGCTCGGTATTAATCACCGAATACATCTTCATGAAAGGTAGAAAACCCAACTGGAATACATTGTCACCAATCTTCTTGAGTATCAAAAATGGACCATAACAGATAGGTTTGAGCTTCTTACCATCCCCCTTAAGCCATTCCTTACCCAAATGCAACCAAACTAGGTCGCCTTCTTGAAAAGTACACTCAACCCGATGCTTGTCGTGGCGAGCCTTATACTTTGCTTAAGTCTTCTACAACTGTGCTTCAACCGCCTTATGAAGCTTGCTTATCCTATTAATGAAACCCTGAGCTTTAACCTGCTCCTCTTCCTCCATCCCTGATACCGTCTTATCATCAAGACTAAACGCCAAATCAAAGGGGCTTTGCGGCAAGTACCCCAAACAAACTTCAAAAGGAGACTTCAAAGTGGAACCATGAATCGCCCGGTTAAATACAAACTGAAGATACAATAAACTCTCATCCCAAGTCTTAGATTGCTTAGAATGGAATCCCCGTAATAAATGTACCAAAGTGTGATAAACTACCTTTGTTTGCCCGTCAGTCTGTGGGTGAAAAGTGGTACTTCTCATCAACTTAGGGTCCATCATCCCCCATAAAGATCTCTAAAAATGCTCCAAAGAGTGGTTATTCCTATTAGAAATAATTGAAGAAGGGTACCCGAAATACCTCCAGACGGTGACCATCTTCTGGCATGGAACAAAAATAATCAGCTTGCTGAATCGATCTACCACCACAAACAAATAGTCATTTTTACACCTGGTCATGGGCAACCCACCCATAAAATCCATTAAAATGCTTACCCAAGGTCGACTAGGATCTGACAATGGTAAGTACAGTCCTATCTTCCTATTGGAAGGCTTTGATGTGTTGCATAGCACACAACCACAAACTATACGAGCAACATCCACCTGCATCTTCGGCCAATAGATATAACGCCGCAAATTTAAAAGAGTCTTCTTAACCCAGATACAACCTACCACCCGGGAACAATGTGCCTCTCGAATCCACTATAAACAGTCTCCACTCTCAGGAATACATAGTAGACTCCCCCTGTAAATTAAGCCATCCTTCAAAACATACTCGCATGCCTTGCCTTGCAGCAACTTCTCATGAATAACACTGAGCTCCTTGTCATCGTCATACCCTGAAACGTACACAGAAAGAACAATAGGTTGTATATGCATAGCTACCAACAAAACAAAAACAGTTGGTAATGGGGGTCGAGATAACATATCAGCCATTTTGTTGTCCACTCATTTCTTATACTTGATTAATAAGGTAAACTGTTGAAGGTACGACATCCCCTTCATATGGCAAGCTTGCTGAAGCTTGGACTGCATAGATAAGAACAGTAATGGTTTGTGATCAGAATGTACCACAACCTCCTTCCGCAATAAGTAATTTTACCAATGTTTTACTGATTGATATAACGCGTAGAACTCCTTATCATAGGTAGGATAGTTGCGTACTGCTCCTGTAATCATCTCAAAATGGTAAGCAACCGGCTTCCCATCCTATAAAAGGATTACCCCCAATGCATAGTCTGACGCATCTTTCTCGACCTCAAAAGGCTGCTGCAAATTGGGTAATGCTAATACATTTCATTCGTAATCTTGCGCTTCATTAACAGAAAAGTCTTCTCATGGTGCTTTTTCCACACAAACTGTACCCCGTTCTTCGTCAAAGAATGTAATGGTGCAGCGATTTGTGAAAAATGCCGAATAAACTTTCGTAGGTACTGACAAGAACCCATAAAACTTCTTACTTCCATAACTATACATGGTCGAGGCCAATTTATAATGACTGAGACTTTCTATGGAACGACCTTAAGCTCGTCGCCACCAACAATAAATCCCAAATAGACTAGCTCCCTCTTCCCAAACTCGCACTTCTTCCCATTCAGAAAAAGTCTTTGTGATCGTTACACGCCCAACACATTGCGTAAATGCCCAAGGTGTTCCTCCCATGTACGACTATATATTAAGATATCATCCAAATATACAATCACAAAATCATTAATAAAATCACGAAGTACCTCATTCATTAACCACATAAACATTACCGGAGCATTGCATAGCCAAAACGGCATCACTAATCACTCAAATAGTCCTTGTTTGGTCTTGAACGTTTACTTATCTTCCTCCTAGATTCTAACTTGATGGTAACCTGACTTAAGATCCAACTTGGTAAAAAACTAAGCCGTCTGTAACTCATCCAAAAGCTCATCAATTTATGGAAGTGGATAACAATTCTTCACCGTAATTTTTTTTAACGCCCGATAATCCACACACATCCTCCAAGACCCATCATTCATCGGTACCAATAACTCCGCTGAACCACAAAGTGAACAACTTGGATTAATAACTCCTTACTCCAGGAGTTCTTGTACCTGTTTTTTGATCTCATCAGACTCTGTAATAAAAGTCTAATATAACCCAATATCGGGTAGTGGCTCACCATTCACCAAGGTGATATCATGCTCTACATCCCTCTTACGCAGCATCCCTTCTATACCCTGAAACAAGTCTTCATATTCCTCTTACAACTCCCCCATATCGGATTATTGCGTATGAGACATTGCCAAAGTAGATAATACCGTAGCCGACAGACCCCCTTGAACTGGTCGCACCAACAACAATACAAATTTGCTACTCGCATTAACCAACCTTTTCGCCTGATTTGCCATTACCAAATTACTGGCAGTTTTATGTTCCTTGCACGCATTGATATGAAATTCTATCACATCCTTCACCAGACGATACTTGTGAGCTCGATGGTAAAGGATTGTATCTCAGACCCAAAGATAAGGGATACCCAAGATGACTTGACACACGTCTAACAGAACCACCTCACATGTCACTTTATCAATAAACTTTTCAATAATCGCAAACTTGAACGTACACTACTTAGTGATCTTCAACTCCGCGTCTTTTTGAATCCAACCCAAACCCTACGGCTTAGGATGAGCCACAGTAGCCATACCCAACTTCTTTACCACCGCCTCAGAAATTAAATTCTTTTAACTACCAGGATCAATGATGGCCTCGACTAAGCTCTACTTTACCTAAATGCTGACATAAAAAATCTCTTACCGACTTGCCTCATCGATAGTTATAGGTTGCTTAAACATTAGGGCAAGCTTAGGATTTGGCTTATTTAAATCCGGAAGATCCAGAATCGTTGTGGCTATTGTGCATTTCTCTTTTTTTCCTTCTCCTCCTTCGGTCGAAGCTCTGGTGATGTTTCCAACATCTATCTGAATTGTGCCCATTAGCCTTTCAAAAACTACAGATAGTCCCCTTGAATGAAGACCCCTCTCCTTTGGACCCCCTTTCTGATCACTCTTCCAATTAGACTTATACCCCGACTTGCTCTAATCGTCTTTCTTGTCGCTCATCAAGTCCTTGCCTTCAATGGCAATTGCTTCAACGGTAGCGCTCTCAATATTTTCCACAATTGAAGAGATTTAATTCTCTTCTAATGGGCTCCGACAAACCCTCCGTATACTTCATGAACACCTCGCACTCATCCACATCAATATTCAAAACCAACTCTTGGTTATGAAACTTTGTAGTGAATTGTTGTACGGATTGCCCAAACCTCTGGCGCAAGTTGTGTCATTTGTACCATCGTTCCTGTTTATAACCAATCGGATAGAATTGCTTCCTCACCAAAACTTTGAATTCCTTCCAACTTAGACTTCCGACATTGTGTCATTTTCGACAGGATTTCCACCACGTTAGTGAGTGACTTGTGAATTTCAAATTAGAGAAGCAAATTTTCTGAGCCTTGGAATATTCATTAACGAAAAAATAGGTATTTAACCTATTTAACCAATTATCTAATATCTCGGCATCGACGAAACCATCGAATACCGAAATCTCAATCTTAAAGCCAATGCGAAGATTAAGTATAGGATTCATTGACTTACCAAAATTTGGGCGGTCCTTGACGGGATCGACATCCCTAGAATCACTATCTATCTCCGCATTATCCTTGTCTCCATCCACCTCAAAAACCGATTTCTTCCTTGAGCAACCTCGTAGATGAGAGCGGCCTCACCGTGTCGCCGAAGTGGAAGCATTCGCGAGGTTCGTGAGACACAACTGTTCTACCAACTCCCCAATAGTAGAAGTTAGGTTGGAAACTGTCATTTCCAAATTCGTGAGTCGATCGTCGGAATCGCCCATCTCTAAATCGTCATTCTTCGTCGAATTAGGTTTACGATGGATCGTCAATGGACTCACTAGCTTCTCCTTCGTCTGCTTGAGATGGTCACGTATAGAAATCATAAACCATAATCAGCCCCTTGAGAATCGCAACTGGAAAACTGATACCACTTAATCTACAATACGATAGAGAAGCTCTAGTTAGCAAAAAAAATACGAAGAACACCAATTGGTTGGGAAAAATAGAGATTCAATTGCTAAAAACAAAGTTAATACTCTAAACCCTAAGTTCTTCCTCGTAACCTTTTCAAGATCTAACATAAGAAAAGAAAATAACCCAAGTCCCCTTTTTATAGAGGGAACTAAAAATTACAAATAGAACACATCTCGAGGCAAAAGTACGCCTCAAAAATAAAACAACCGCCAAAGTTGTTCAAACGAAATAGGAATGACATTATGCCAATTGGTCTAAAACTCTAGAAGTTGACAAGTCGTTCGAACGACATCCAAGCTCGTTCGAACAAAAATTGTCTATGGGCCAAAATTCCAGTGAGTATGTAAAAGGTCATTCGAACAAAATATGGTGTCGTTCGAATGACTCTAAACCTCATACGAACGACTTTGGTAATATCCCAATTTTCCCAAGATCCTCTTGGATCATTGGAGCTGGATTCTTTCTCAGTGGTTCAATTGATTCTCAAGAACAGTCTGGATATTCTCTAGAAGCTTAAAATCCGTTGGATCAATTATCTACACTATTTGGACACTATACACTACAAGGTCACTCACATCTTTAGGGATGGGAACTCTGTTGCAGATAAGATGGCCAATATGGCTATCTACATGGCTCCCAACCTTTACAGATGGTATGAAGCTCCAAATTTTCTTATTCATTTTCTTATGATTAACTAGTTTCAGTTCCCTTGCTTCAGGTTTAGTTGAGTACCCCCGTGAGAATTGTTAGAGGATGTAGTTGGTAGATAATATCTATTATCTCTTTGAGCATAGGTGATACCTTATTGCACCCTCATTCATTTTGGTTTGGGCCCTTTTAGCCTGCTTTGAATTAGGGGTGAACGTGCGGAATACATCACCCTCGCACAATTTGGTTTTCTCCGTTATCCTCAGGGCATGCAAATAATTTACCAAAAAACTATAAATAAAATTAGCATGCACACAAAGCATAATATTTATCGGAGGTTCACCATAAGGCTACTCTCCCCACCAAGCAAGAAATCCACTATGTATCCAAGTTCAATTAAAAGCACTCAAGGGATTCCAACAAACATGGAAATCACTAATCTCGCAATAATCCTCACATAGATTTTCAAGAGATAAAATAAACATAAGAGATCCATCAAAATCATTGAAGATTACCTCAACAAAGACCATGTTGTACACCTTCTTCTTGAAACCCTTCATTCTTTTATCTATCTTGATTTCTCTTCGTAGCAACCAAGAGGTACTTCCCCTTTCACCATCAAATCCCAAGAGAACAACACCCTCCACCTTCTTCCTTGTAAAGACCAACTCTTTACAAGGTCTACAGCAGAGGCTACATCTCTACTAGATTTCAAGTCTCTCACACAGAGGCTTTTAACTCACACGCTGTATTAGGAGGCTTTGAACCCCACACTCTATATTTATAGACTCTCTATTAGGTCATCTTCAAAGTACGCATCACGAGATAAACCATCGCTTTGGATTAAATCCCCTTCAAAACAAACTTTGAAACAAACAAGCAGAACCTTTTTCGTTCGAATAATCTCATGACTCGTTCGAATAACTTCAACAAAAACTCTGCCATTCGAACGACTTCCCCACTTGTTTGAACGACTTTCCCCTGTTTTGAACCGTAATCCTAACACTTTGTATCACCTTATTTTTAATTGGAATAAACATGTTTTTGATGTGGCGCATCCCTCATAGGATCGTTTACCCATCCTACCATCTATGTTTATTTAATGTTTTTAAAGCTTTGTATTTTAGATTTTAGCTTAAGTCTTGTTGAAGAGGCCCGGCCTAGGTTATTAGCAGTTTCCCAGCTTAAGTAGAATTCTATTTGAATTAGAATTAGGGTTCCTAATTCTAACCCCCTTATGTTCTATAAAAGGGGAGGTCTAACTTATTTGGTTTTAGTTATTTAATACAGTTAATTTAGTTAATGTAGTCCTCTTCAGAACAAGGTTCTTGTTAATAAAATTAGGGTTCCTCATGAACCTAATTCCAATTATTAAAACTGGTGTCATTCTTAATTATTGGCTTCCGCGTAATTAGTTTACATCAAATTGGTATCAGAGCTGCGTTAGAATCTAGTATAGTCAGTTTCAAGAGCAAAGTTGCCTCGTAGAATATTCGCGACAAAGAAACCTACGCTCCGCGACAATGTAGCGAAGATATTAGATAGACTTGATAAGCTTGAAGGGACTTTCGAGGCTTTGGGTAGAGGAGCCTTTTTCCTGCTCCCCCCCAACCATCTTCGTTGGGGGTAACCGAAGATCTCCCTCTAGAGGAAAGCGTTGTCGCAAGGAGCGACGATCTCAATAGCCTGTTTTCAAGTCTTGAAGCCAAAACCGAGGCTTCTAATGCTTTGGGAATCGAAACCTAACCCATCACCAAAAGGCCGACCACAACAACCACCAACCCAACCCACGCTGTCGAGGAATTCTTCGACGTCTCTAGCGTCACGGATCGACGCCAAACCCGTGAGTACGTTACATCCAAGGCGGTGAAAGCTCCGAGTAAGTTACCGTCGTTATACGGCTTAATAGACCCCCCCCCCCCCACAAAGCCTGAACCAACTGTCGGAGAGACTAAAGTCTCAGTTGTTGTAGCTACAACCAAAACCGCGAAGATAGTTGCAACAGAAAAAAAAAAAATTAGATCGTGGGAGAGACGAGTTCGTGGGTCCCTTTTTACTCGTATGAGCCGGGCACTAGGCCCAAATAGCTAAGTCAAATTCAAGGCCCATGTCCCAATTCCAAAGTAACTCATAACAACCTACAACATTCAGTTTCAGAAAATCCCAGGCCCACCGCAACAATAAATAACAATTGCAAAACCGAAAGAACGTGTCCCAAAATGATGAGATGAGACCGGGGCTACCACTAGCTCTTAATACTATTACAAACCCACCAACAAAAAATATGGGGGCATCGAGTTCTAGAGTTCCTGGCGTAATAGGAGAGCCTCCACCAAGCCAACCTCTCGCCGAGATACTGATTATGAGACATCAAAAAGCAACCTCGCTAACGCAACCGGTCATACCAACGGTACCAGAGCAAGATAAGATCGATAACGCTACCCGAGGAGGGATAGATCCCATACAACCGAGTTCACCAAATACAAATAAACCCAAGTCACGTGATTTACATGTGCTGCCCCGACCTACATTAAACTCGATTTGGTCCAAATCTAGGCCCAAACCCATCTTTAAACCCCCTGACCCAAGCAACCAACTTTTGAATTGGAATTTGGGTGAGCATTTGGTCCAACATGAAAAACCCCTCCTGCAGTTCAACCTTGAAGCAAGACGAGCTAGTACTAACATTGTCACTCCAACAGTAGCTACCAATTATCGTGCCACACAACAATGGATTTAGGAAACACGTACAGAACATGAGATGCAGGTCAACATCGTCCAACAGTTCCATTCACTTATATTACAGTCTGGGGTATCCAAATATCTGATCCGTATAAGGGAGTTGATGGCCCAATACGAAGAATTATGTCTATATGTTGATCCATTTGGGGAAGGTTTTGTACCAGGTGTTGTGGAACGGACTACAGTAATTTCTCAGTTTTTTTATTTTTGACGTCCATGGGCATAGGGATGTCGGTGACAACATTGTACGGCCACTTTGGGTACAATCTCTGGGTACAGAAAATTCTGTAGAAGATTTCAAGATTTCCAAAAGAGTTTCACCAAATAAATTTTGTGCACGTTCTGCGGGATGATGACAAAGAGACTGGGACGCACATATGTGCGTGAGTCCTCTGACGTACCACCCCCTTGATTTTGTAGACGAAATCTTCTCAGACGGAGGGTTTGATGCGTCGCATCCTTCATAGGATCGTTTACCCACCGTACCATCTATGTTTATTTAATGTTTTTAATATTTTGTATTTTAGTCTTTAACTAGCTTAAGCCTTGTTTGAGAGGCCCAGCCTAGGTTATTAGCAATTTCCCAGTTTAAGTAGAATTTTATTTCAATTAGAATTAGGGTTCCTAATTCTAACCCCCTTGTGTTCTATGAAAGGGGAGGTCTAGGTTATTTGTTTTTTAGTTAGTTAATTCAGTTAAACTAGTCTTGTTTAGAATAAGGTTCTTAATAATAAAATTAGGGTTCCCCACGAACCTAATTCCGTTTAATAAAACTGGTGTTATTCTTGATTTTTGGCTTCTGCGTAATAAGTTTACATCAGTTTTAGCCTTAATAATAAAATAAATAAATAATAAATAAAACATGAACATCTGCACTCCAGCACTTGAAGTCAAAACCCAACAACCTGAACTAATTAGCTAGGCTACTTAGTATACGAAGTCTAAGAGCTAGACGGATCAAGTTGAAGTACCTCAACCAAATTATAGGAACGTTGAAGATAACAAGATTTGAGAGCAGCCTCGCTCTCATCGAATGGACCATATTTTTTTAATTTTACTCTCTGCAACAACCTTTTCTCTAGACCTCAGATCTTCATCTTCCCCATCTCTCATGTTTTTCATTTAACCATAAAAAGTAAAAGTAAAGGTTAATTATGGTGTTAGTGAGAAAATCATACCAAAAGTGTGGGATAACACAGATGCCATACCATATAACTTACGTGCAAGAAGTATTATCTCATATAATTTTTCTAACCATAACATAGGAGACGTTACTTCTATCTTATTCTTGCCCGAAATACAATACATATTGAGTATACTAACTCTAATTATAGCCACACTTATGACAATACACTCTTTACGGCAGAAGAAATTTCATGGCCTACCCCATATGGCCTATCATAGGAATGTTTCCTTCTATGTTGTTGGATCTAAGAACTGTTCTTCACGAGTGGTTCACCATGGTACTTAATCATCAAAATGGCACTTTTATTATGAAAGGTCCATGGTTTAGTTGCCTTGACTAGGTGGTGACTTCCTGCCCTACCAACTTAGAATATCTCCTTAAGACTAAATTCTCTAATTATCCCAAAGGTGAACATGTTAGAGATATCATGCGCGATGTTTTCGGTGATGGCATGTTTAATATCGACGATATTGGGTGGCTTTTTCAAAAGAAGGTACTAAGTAAGGTGTTCCACTCTAAAAAAATTTGTGATTTGACAGCTGAGTCTGTACTTCATCTAATCCATGAGGGTTTGCTGCCAATTTTAGTCGACCAAATTGAAAATACACAAACCCCATTATCAACATACAAGATGTTTTTGTAAGGTTCACGTTTGATAACGTGTGCATGATAGGCCTGGGAATAGATCCCGGCAGCCTTAAACTTGATATGCCCAAAATACCATTTGTTAAGGCATTTGAGGATGCAACCGATCTAACGTTCAATTGCTTCTTCATGCCACCATTTATCTGGAAATCAATGAGGCATATATGTTGAGAATTCATACAGTTATTATGATCAATCATTGGAAAATAGATTATACTAACTTATTTCCCTCCTTTATGAAAAATCACATGTTCTTGAGTGGAGTCTTCCCTTGGATTGGCTATAGACCTCAATGGAATGGTTTTCTATGTTGTAGCCTCTAAGAAGGACTTTCTCTCTATTTAACCAGATAGGGTTAGAGTGGTCTTCCAATTACACCCTTAAACCCTAATAAAGAGTAACACTAGATCCCACCTACCTTAACTTGGCGTAATAATTGAGCATAACCAATAACACCTATGCAACCTATTAACATGTGTGCTCGTGAACCGGAAGGGTAGTGCCGGTATAGATGTAAAATCCAACAATCTCCCACCCGGCGCTAACTCAATTTAAAAAAAAAATATTTTTAGCCTGATTTACGATTTTTTATGAAAAGTGGATGGCCATCCTTTGTTTTAGAAAACCACACATGATAATTTGTTGAAGGCAATGTTACATCAAACTTGACTGTCACTCTGCGACTACAAAGATGGCTAACACGGTTCACGGACAAATTTTAGTCAGGCCTTTGAGCACATGCCTAATTTATATCATGGACATTAGGCTAGCAACCTCAATAGCTTTCAAGTGTAATTTCTTTACTCGTGGAGTTAAGCGTGTGAATGGAAAATGAATACCTTAATGATGTGCTGGTACATTTTCATTAGTGTCCTGCAACATGTGTTTACCAGACACATGTCATTTCAATACTTAGACAAACCATCATGTAAAGACCATCACTCATACTGAAATGAAGGCCAAAGGATGTGGAGCCTACCCATATCTAGCCCAAGCAAACTTGAAAAACCTTTCAGTATTCACTATAGGCTCTTAATACTTAGACAACCGTCATGTGATGAAATTATTCGTATCTAAAAATTTATTACAATTGCATAATTTAAACTAAATATATGTACATATAATAACGAATCCAAATATAATAGCAGCTAAATAATCAAAATCAAAATTGAATGTCGACAAAATTATAATCAAGAATAACTCCTACATGGATAAAGAATTCTAATGCAGTAACAGTAAATAAATAAACTACTACTCCCATAGAAAAGAATGATCCTCAAAGAGACTCCAGTAATCCCATACGCGCGAAATGTCCCCTGAAGGATGGTATCGAAAGTCCTTTAGTAAGCGGATCAATAATCATTTCTAATGTCGACAAATGAGGAATCTCAATAATCTGTTATTGTACTTTTTCAATGACAACATGATACTTAATGTCAATATACATGTTATGCATAGTCACATTATCCTTTTTAACATACTTAACGACTGCCTCATTGTCAAAAAATGCTCGCAATGGTCAAGAAATCAAATTAACAACCTTCAGCTCATAAATAAACTGCTTGAGCCATACAGCCTGTCGAAAAGCCTCATAACAAGCCACATACTCTACTTCCATAGTCGAGGAAGCTACAAGAGACTGTTTGATACTTCTTCACGAGAAAGCGCCATGGGCAAACATAAAAACATAACTAGAAGTAGACTTCTTGTCATCTCTATCCACTGTAAAATCTGAGTCAGAGTAGCCCAAAACCATGAGCTCATCTGATCTCCTTGTTGAGACGTCCATTAAGAAAAGCTGTCTTGACATCCATTTGATGAAGCTCCAAGTCAAAATGCGTCGTAAGAGCCAAAGTAATCCATAATGAATCCTTCTTTGAAACTGGCAAGAAAGTCTCATCATAGTCAATTCCTAGACGTTATTTAAAACCTTTCGCAACATGTCTCGCTTTGAAACGCTTAACCTTCCTTCAGAATTACGTTTGGCCTTAAAAATCCATTTGCATTCAATTGCCTTAGATCCTTCAGGTAAAGGTGTCAACTCCCACACATAGTTGTGACACATAGAGTCCATCTCCTCTGTCATGGCATTACGCCACTGATCTGCAAAACTACTATCCATAGCCGTACTGAAAGATATTAGATCCTCAAAATCAAATAAATCTCCTTCAACTAAGTAAAGATAGTAATCAGAAGAAATAGTTGAACGCCTTTCTCTAGTGGATCTCTGAGTAGGAACAAAAGGCTAAATTGGAGGTAGAACGATAGGAAGCTGAATAGTACTGATCGGAATAGCAGTTGGACTCTGAGTCTTCGATCCAATATCTATGAATAGTATTGGTAAAGTGATCTCCCTCCTCCATGAAATGAGCCTGAGCACACTCAACAATCTTCATAGGTCGAGAAGGACAATAAAACCTAAATCCTTTCGATCTCTCTTGGAAGCCAATGAAGAAATAGCTAACAGTCCTTGAATTTAACTTCCTGATATTTAGGTTAAACAGTTTTGCCTCTCCAGGACAACCCCAAACACGTAAGTGATTAAGACTAGGATTTCACCGAGCCCATAGATGATAAAGATTAACTGGAACAGAACGAGAAGGAACTCGATTATGAATATAGACTGAATAATGTAACCGCTATCCCCACAAATTTACAGGTAAATCAATATGACATAACATACTGCGAACCATATTCTGATAAATTCGATTATGGCGTTCACAAACATTGTTCTGCTCTGTGATTCAGGTATAGTGTACTGGACTACAATACCCTAATCATTTAAATATTGATAGAATGGTCCCGAAGGTTGACCGTCTTGATCGATCTTACCATAATACTCCCCTCCTCGATCTGACCGGGCAACCTTGATCTTCCGATCTAACTGTTTCAGAACCTCTAACTGGAAAGTCTTAAATACATCAAGTTAGTCAGACTTCTGATGGATAAGAAAAACGTAGGTATAATTAGAGAAATCGTCAATGATAGTGATAAAATATTGATGACCACCGCGGGACGGAATGGGAAAAGGTCCACATATATCAATATGAATCATCTGCAAAAGGTCAGTGCTACGAGTAGATTCAAATTTCCTGATCTTGGTCAATTTTCCACGAATGCAATCGATGCAAATCTGAAAATTGGAGAAGTCTAAAACCTCAAGAACCCCATCTCTAACCATAATCTCTAACCTCTTTCTAGAAATATGTCCTAGTCATTTGTGCCATAACATCAAAGATTGCTTAGAAACTCTAGATCGTTTAGAAGTAGATGAAATGTTAGCCTCAATAGATAAACATAATAGAGATGCCTCAAATGAATGATCAAGAGATAGACGATATAACCCATCAATCAATAGACCAGAATGAATAATGGAATCAAGATGAACAATATCAAAGCCACCATGTCTAAAATTGAAAAAATAGTTGGAAAGAGTACAACCGAGAAACTTAAACTAGAGATCGTCTCATCGAAGGAACATAAAAAATGCCTGCCAAATCTAATGTAATACCCATGCCTAAAACCAAGCGAAAAGTGCCAACAAACTCAATAAGAATTTTGTTAGCATCTCCCGAGAAAACCTCTTCCTCAGGCCTTACCAGCCGCCTGCTGATGAACCCCTGTGGAGAATTTAAAATGCGAACAGTTGCCCCAGAATCTAACCACCAAGAGTTGGAGGGAACATCAAACAAATTTGATTCAAAACAAACATAAACGTGCGAGCGCACATTTCCACTGCTGTCATACTTGAACGATAAAAGCTAAGATAACTTTCTGTACTGCCGTCAAGGTCTCAATATCAGTCAGTTGGTTTTGAATCATAGGGTCCATAGCTGTATGAACCAAAGACTTATTTTAGGACGTGCAAAAATTTAAATTTAATACTCGTTTAACTTGATCTGTAACTTGATGTCTTTAATCTCGATCCTACCTGGGGTTAGGATGATCGAGTCAGAGTGTATATAATATTTATGGTATTAATTATTTACTCAGCGGGTACAGTTATGTATCATCGAATCCCTCCTTTGGGTGGTGATTTGACATGCATTACCCCATAGTGATGATCACTCAAGCTCAAGACTAGACTGACCACGTATAGTTTGACTCGAGACACTTCCTCACCTTTGAGAGAGGGTTATCCTCATCTCCCCATACCGTGTAGCCTATCTTGACCCACTAATTAACTAGAAGTTTTTTAGCCTCCTTTGGATGGTCTAATTATTTCAAGTTTAATTAGTGCAAAATAGTCTTAATGAGACTATACAAGAGAGTCTAAAAATTGGGAGAAACGTTCAAGTTTATGGATAAAACTCCTTTGGGTGTATTTACCAACTTTATATCCTGCCTTCCTAACGACTACCTGATCTCACTTAAACCCCATTGAAGATCCTTGGGAATAAAAACGCCTTATATACATTAATGATTATCCATGGCTAATGCCAAAAATCTGTTTGTCAATTAAGAAGAAACATTAATGAATTTATTGCAGAAGTAATCACAAATGATTCAGTGGAATCCCTTAACAGGGTCATCATATGCTTAAATATCCAAGAATAACGAGCAGTTCATGCATAACACAAACAAACAAAAAATATCACTGCGAGCAACTCCTGGAAAAAGCAAGAAACACAAATAAAAACTTATCAAGTTGAACGCCGGCCGGAGATCAAAACCAGAATACCCGAGCACACTCAACTGCTCTAGAAGCAGATCAGATTGCACGGTTTGAAAACGTCAATCTCTTTCTGAGAATCCCTCCTCATCTTTAATGGAAATTAAATACAATCCCAAAAATTGTCACATCAAAAATTTCTAATGCGAACTCAGATTTGATTTTCCCCAAGATCGAAACAGATCTCGCCAATTAAAGTGATGAAGAAAGTCTGAATCGCCTCTCTTACGATGCAATGGAAAGGGAGATCAAATAGAGAAAGCACCAAAAAAATGGTGGAGTGATGGAGAGAGAAAAAGACTCGGTAAATAGAAATAGTATATGTTTTGTCTTCTCTCTTCTCTCTTTTCTCTCTTTTCCTCGGGAACAAAAAACAATAGTAAAGTAAAATAAGAGAAAACAACCTCTTACAACAATATTGTTGTGAATAATCATAATAACACGTATCCTAGCGACTGATACCAATTGTTGAGAATTCATACAATTATTATGATCAATCATAGGAAATGGAAAACAGATTATACTAACATCTTTTCCCGCTCTTTGAAAAATTATATGTTCTTGAGTGGAGACTTCCCTTGGATTGGCTGTAGACCTCAATGGGATGGTTTTCTGTGTTGTAGCCTCCAAGAGGGACTTCCTATCTATTTAACCTGATAGGGTTAGAATGGCCTTCCCATTATATCTTCAAACCCTAATAAAGAGTAACACTAGGTCCCACCTACCTTAACTTGGTGTAACAATTTGGCACAGCCAATAACACCTATACAACCTATTAACATGTGTGCTCATGAACTGGAAGAGTAGTGCCGGTATAGATGGAAAATCCAACAATCTAAACTTGTGGTTCGAGAGGGAACTGAGGCGATCCACAAGGGAAGTGCTTGAGTGGATGGAACATGCTATTTGTAAGTACAATATAGATGTTTCTTCCCAATCAAATGACAAGAGGTTCATGTCTGATATAATGCTAACATTGTCAGCTTTGAAAGACGATAAAGGTACCCCGTTCCCTGAGATAACCTTACGGGATAATGGTGTAGGACTGATACTTGGTGGGAGAGATACTTGGTCCGTGGCATTGACCTGGTTCTTCTGGCTTTTAAATCAAAATCCTGAAGCTGAAGAGAGAATTCTTGAAGAAATCCAAGGGATAGTGGGAGAAAGGGAAAATCACTTTATTGTTGAATTCAATCCACATGAGGTGAAGAGGATGGAATATTTGCATGCGGCTCTCTCCGAGACTCTACGATTGTACCCATCAGTGCCTGTAGAAATATGGAAGGTAATTACTAATTTCCTGAAAGTTCACTTGGTATGAATTAATGAGCAAATGTGTGCATGCCCATGTTATAAGTTATAACATGGGTTCATTAAGCTAAACCGATCAAGATCGACATGGTACATCCAAAATGAAAATTAGGGAAAATATTGCTTTTGTCCCCTAACAGAGTGAGGGTAACTAGTGATTAAAAGAAATTAGCCAATGTTTGCTCGGGGACAAAGTCAAATTTTCACCTAAATACTCTAACACCGTAATATCATTTTTATGGCGAACAAAGTAATTGGAAAATGAATTTTAACAGGATCTAATTCTGTCTTGTGATTGAATTGCTCTTTAATTTTCGGTTTTGCTCGTGCACATCCAACGGGACTTCACACAAGCAAATTGAGTTTATTTTCATTAAATGTGTGATCGTGACACATTGACAATAAAACACGATCATTATGTTTGCTTTTAATTTTGAAAAATAAATTTCTCAAAATAATAAATTTCAAATTAAAGAAAACATTTAACAAATTAAATCCTTGTATGATATTGTGCTTGTTAAGGCTCGTGAAGAAGACGTGTTCCCTGACGGTACCATAATAAGAAAAGGTGCAAAAATATTCTACTCGATTTACGCCATGGGAAGGATGAAGAGTGTCTGGGGAGAGGACTGGAGGGAGTTTAAGCCAGAGAGATGATTGAAAGATGGACGATTTGTAAGTGAATAGGCTTACAAATTTGCGGCATTCAATGGTGGTCCAAGGGCATGCATAGGTAAGGATTTCGCATACTATCAAATGAAATCTGTTGCTTCATCCATCGTCCACCGGTATCACATTAAAGTAGTGAAGGATCATCCTGTGGTGCCGAAATTTGCATTTGCCTTGTACATGAAATATGGCTTGAAGGTGACAATTAACAAAAGGAAACAATGAGCATCGGTTGAGCATTGATTGTTGCAGCAATGTGCAAAGCAGAAAACAAATATAACTACAGAAAGCAAGTTCCAGTTTACGGAGACCTTGAAGGTCAGATATGGGGAGAATGACTCGATGATTTCACATATCCGAAGACCGAACGCAAAAAAAGGGGTACTTGGTCCCATTGGAAGAGCAATATGAAGTTTTTGCTTTTGCATTTCATTTGCTTCCCATGTTGTTTTTTTTTTTTTTTCATTTATTTATCTTTTGGTTGAACTTTGAGATTTCTGACGGCCTTCTTTTTGCTATTTTTTTATATTTGATTATATACAGATTAGTGACTGGGGTTTCTTTCAAGTATCCTAAAGGTGTTGCTGTCCATATGCGATGTGGAACACCATGTTGGGGATTGTTGGTTTTTTAATAGGTTTTGAAGGAATTACACTATTGCGATTCGACACAATCAGCTTAGGGGGACCTATTATTATACTCTCATATAGTTCGAAAAAGATTGTATGAGTGGTTACAATGTTGTTTAAAGATATGTACAAAGTGGTTGTTTATATGGTACGAGATGTTGCCATAATTTGGAGGTAGAAATGAGAAGACTACGCTTGCAGGCATGAGGATATCCTCATTCCAAAGTGATAAAATCTGTTAACCAAGATTTATCATGCTGCTATGAATCCAACGGAGCCATGGTGATGTGGACTACCAAGAAAGTTGGTTTGACGGATGCAAATTACCAACACTCTTACTTTTGGGAGCAATGTTCTATTTAAAAGGTTCGCTTAAAAGTATGATACTAACTCACCAAAAAAAAATCTTCCTAATTTCAAAAAACATAAGCATATTGTTAATTTGTATATAATATATGGTGTCCAATGTATCTATCAATGTTGTTTGATTTATTGTGATACTGATTGCGAGGAAGGCATATATTGAAAACTCTCTTTTAATTGTCACCCTAATTTATGTTCTTTCTAATAAACTGTTGTAGTAGCCTACTCACAGCCTTCGAAAACAGACTAGATACTCGAAGACTACAGATAAGCTCGAAGCCTACTATACTTACAAATCTATCAAAGCCATAACAAGTCTACCTTCGAGTCCACCGAATCTTTGACCACCGCTTCAGTCCAGCTCAGCACCAAGCTGAAGGCAGACAACTCAATAGATAAACTATGGTACAAGACAACTATAAAGAAGGATGCAATTGCAATTTAACCTCTCTATAGTGATACACCTTACCTATCATCTATAAATATGAGAGGAGAGCTACCATAGAGGGGTTGAGATCCCCCCCCCCCCCCCCACACACACACACACCCTTGAGAAGCTCCGACAACCTTCGGGCACCTTCTAAAACATGAAGATTCCGTTTACTCGAGCCTTTATTTGTAATCTCATACATTTATACAACCTCATCTTAAAAATCCTCATTAGAGGTCGTGGAGGAATCTCATTATTGGACTTTACGCAAGTGTGTCTACTAGATTCTTTATATTACTATTAAGTATGCTTGTTAGAACCCTTAGTCGAGTATTAATCCTGTGGTGCAAGAGTATAATCTCCCCTCTATAGGGCCCTACGTTTGGCGTCGTCTGCACTATAATCCTCACTTTCAAATTACTCTACCAAACCGAACAGTTTACAAATGGATTCCAACCTTTGTTCAACCTTCGTGATAGTAGGAGCCCCAACAGATGACATCAGCACGCAACTCGTACAGATGCGAAAATATTTGCCTAAGCCGAAGAGCCCCAACAGATGACATCAGCACGCAACTCGTATAGATGCGAGAATAATTTGCCTAAACCGAAGAAAGACATGCCAACCAGCTTCGACACGAGTACGAAGCTAGAAGAAAAGAGCTCCAAACTGAGCGGCAGCGCCATGTCGAAGAAATAGTTAAACATAACCGCGACATGGAATATCTCTGCCACTCTGTGTGCGGCTTACAGCAAACTCAACCATAAGAAGTCCCTGTTCGGTCAAGGGACCCCGGTCCTTCAAGGACTTTCGTTTATTCTCGCTTAGGCCCCAACCTTCGAACAGAGATCCCACCAGTCCACCTCGTTGTTGACGATACTACCCACCCTATAGCCAAAGGCTTTGTACACTTAGGCATCCATGTTTACAAAGATTTGAGTGATTTGACCCTGCGAACCACCAGACCCCGCTAACGAAGACCGACCCAAGAACGATTGGGATAGAAAAGTGAAGAGCATGTCCCTAAACAGGAGCAACCGCAACCTCGTAGAGAGCATTCTCCCCCTCCTGTGGTTTATGTAACACAGAAAGACCTCGTCTACCAAATAAAAGCTGCAATGAGAAATAGTTCGAACCTAGCCCCGAGTGGGTTTAGCAGGCTTAACAACCTCATTTGCAAAAAAATTGTTAGCCAATGAGGTCTCGTTAATCTTCCACATCCCTAAAATCTGCAAATACAAAAATACAGACCCACATCCTCGAATTCTAGAACTCTTTAAGCCTCTATCCATCAACCGATCACATTATTTGTCGAATATTCCCCACAAGCCTAACGGATAGTCCACTCATGTGGTATCACTACCTCCCAAATAGGTTCATTCAAAGTTTTGACGACTTGTCTGGATTGTTCATCTCTAACTTTGCCTTCAACAAGGATTGAGAGGTCAGAGTCGATGCCCTCTTTAACATTTAAAAGGCTCAAACTAAAATACTTGAAAACTTTACCAAGAGATTCATAGACGAGTTACATTAAATTGAGAGTCTCGACTGCGCTTATGTACTTCTAGCATACTCCAATGCCCTCCCAGGCCATAGTTGCGTCAAGGAATACGTCGTCCTATAAAAGCCATCAACACTCGAGGAGATGTTATCGAAAGTAAACGGCTACATCGAACGCATCTGAGAAAACAATTGTCAAGGACCAACCTAAACCAACAATCAGCATAAACCAAGGCATCCGAACACAACCATTATCGCTTTCGTTCACAGTGGGATCGATAATTGGAAACACAACAATCAAGAAGATCAAACAGACATGTCACAAAAGAAAAGGTTGATGCCAATACTGCCTAAGCTCAATGTTTCTATCTGATCCATCTACCACATTATACAGGCCGACCCAATATGGCACTCCCCATTTCCAATTGAAGTTAAGAGTGATGAACCTTACTGTCAGAACCGTAAGTATAATTTTCACCCAATAGACAAGTACTGCGCATTACAACGATCTCTAGAAATGATATTGAAAGCAGGATGATTGCACAAATATATTGCAGATGTCCCTAGATACCTCGATGGTTCGTACCTTAAATCCTAGCCCGGGAAAAACAAAGGCGAAAGCATAGTGTATATCTTCCAAAACCATATAATCGAAGTCAACAACATCGACAGTGGTCACTCCTGAAGCAAATGCAACCGGGTTGAAGAGTGTTGCAAACTGACGCATAAAGAAAAATTCCCAGTACTCTTACCTGAAACCTGCCAACACCCTCACCCCAAAGTCATTTCTATCATCGATTGTGATGTCCCACAAGTGAAGTTCCCACATTCGGACCTATTGGTTATCATGGTAAAGATCGAGCACATGAGCACACGATGCTCGTTGATTCTGGCAGTGTTGCAGATGTACTCTTTTTTTAAACCGTCAAAACAATAATTTTGACCGACCGTATAACCCCCGTAAATATTGACCTAAAAGACTTTAACGACTCAATTGAAGTAGCAGTAGGTCGGATAAGACTTTCGGCTACCACGTGACTGATGGTGCTTCAGACAAACTTCTTGGTCATAGAGAAGAAGTTTGAATACCTCGACATCCTAAGTCAAGATTGGCTACACACAATGAAGATAATACCATTGAACTATCACCAAGTATTAGGTTTCACCACCACTAGGGAAACCTGGGATAAGAACGGGTCCCAACGACCACCTGGATACAAATATTGCGCGAAAACTGGTTAAAATGTAGCAATTATGGCAGCTCCCAATCCTCGACTCATCGACCATCCCATCCCAAATACCAACCATCGAACCCATCGAATACATAGAACATGATGGAATTAACAGAGGGACATTCGTAGGGAGTTCGTTAACTGACACAGGGAAACAAGATATGATAGATTTTCTTCGATCTAATAAGAACGTTTTCGCATGGACTTTTTGCAAGATGCCAAAAGTGGATCCTACAATGGTATGCCACCACCTTAACTTAGTAGATAACTCCATAGTAGTAAAACAAAAGAAGAGAACCTTAGCACCAAGGCATCGAAAACCTATTAACCTCAAAATTGACATACTTCTTGCCACAGATTTCATCCGAGAGATTAAATATGCAGATTATATATCAAACAATGTGGAAATCCCCAAAAAGAATGGAAAGATAAGAGTTTATGCTGACTTCAAATACCTCAATTAACATACGCCGAAGGATAGTTTCCCCCTCCCCATCATAGCGGTACTACTCAGCACCACAGCAAGCCATGAACATCTCTCAATGATTGATGCAGCATTGGGCTACAGACAAGTAACCCTTATGTTCGAAGATCAAAGAAAAACTATGTTCATCACAGAACAAGGCCTCTATTGTTTCGACGTCATGTCCTTCGTGCTTAAGAATATAGGTACAACCTACTGACGACTTGTTACGAGCATGTTCAAACAACTTTTGGGAAAAACAGTTGAAGCCTATATCGATGACATGCTCTACAAGAGCCTCAACAAACACAATCACCTCCAAGACCTTAATAAGGTATTCTCCACCCATCTATCATACAAAATGAAGCTAAACCCAGACAAATGTCAATTCGGTGTTTCCTCCAAAAAATTACTTGGCCAACTCATCGGCAGACGAGGCATCGAGATCATTCCTTTGCAAATTCGAGCTATGATCGGTATGTCATCACCCAATATGAAGAAAGACATGCAAAAGGTCGCTGGTAAAATTACCACCCTCAACTCAGATATGTGTAAATAGATATTTCCCTTACTTCACGGTCAAGGTGTCCATAAAGCCTAAAATAAAAATCATGATAGTTAATGAACTGTCGAGTGCGAACAGGCTTTCCAAGAACTCAAGACTTACCTAGGCCAACCTCCAGTCATGAGCACCCCAGTCAAAGGGGAAACAATATCACTCTATCTCGCAGTAATAGATGAATATCAAAGTCTAGTTCTCCTTCGGGTTGATGAAGTCATTGAACGACTTGCCTACTTCATCGTATACGAGTGATCGCGAGTTACCCACTCAGAGAGGTCCTAACCAAAAAAGAAGAATCTAGGCGAGTACAATAATGGTCCGTTTACCTTGAGGAACATGATATCACCTTCAAAATTAAAATACCGGAGAAGGTTTAAGCCATTGCTGACTTTCATGCAAACTTTTTAATAGATGATGTCGACTTGGAGGAACTCGTGGATGAAATCATAGATGAGCAAGTTGAAGTATTAGACCCTTGCAACCCTAACACAGGCTGAAGACTATTCACTGACAGGTCGGCCGGCACGAATGGTTCAGGCATTGGCATCGTGCTGGTCAAACCATCGAATGATCGGCTGGAAAAAGGCATATAGTTAAACTTCAAATGTACCAACAATGAGTTAGAATATGAGACCTTAGTACGCAGCCTAGACATGGCCCTCGACCTTAGCGTACCTAAACTCGCAATATTCATAGACTCTCAGTTGGTCCAACGGCATTATACTTGAGAGAATCAATCATACGGTCGAATGGCAGAATACAACAAACTCGTCCGACAACGAATGGATTGCTTCCCAAAGCAGTCATCGGTCACTCATTTTCTGTAAGGAAAAAATAGACATGCTGACGCCCTCGCGTAGATAGTCGCTATGTTAAGCACATCCAAACCCAGAAATCTCTATATCAAAGTAGTTAAACGCCCAAGTATAGACAACATGGAAATCAACTCCATCAGTACTGGGGGCGAGGGTATTGACCCCGAGGATTGGCAAACTCCTTTTTAGGCCAACTTCTACCAAAGCATACTACTGGAAGACCCAAAAGAGAAACGATCATTAATGTAAAATTACTAAAAGTATTCGATCCTTAGAAGAAAACTACACAGAAGAATACCAAATGGAGTACACCTTATGTGCATATTCCAAAAAAATTTTTGTAGATGTTATCGTAAAGGAGTTACACGAATGTAATTGTGGATCACATATCGCAGGATAATCTATGGCGCTACGCGCAGTAACACAGGGTTTATTATGGCCAAACATGAAAAAATAGGCCAAAGATTATGCTAGACATTGCAATAAGTGCCATAAGAACAGACACGACATCAAAAGCCCATCCCTGGATCTCTGCTGCAACCAAGTCTCCAAGCCTTATTAGCCCTGGGCTATCTATCTAATCGGCTATTTCCCAAAAGCTTTGGGTAAGAGAGAACATGTACTCGTAGCTACGTGTTATTTTACCAAATGGGTCTAAATAATTCCTTTATGCTGAACTAGGGAAGAAGTAGTGAAGGGTCTTGTGGGAGAACATAATTACAAGATTCAGCTATCCATACATGATTCGGTGCGCTCATGAACATCTTAAGTTGGTTAAACTTTTGTATCATGTCAACCCTTCGACTTGCCTGATACTTGGGGAAAACCTTGAAGTTTTTTAAAGTTCCTTGATTTGGGCAATCCATGAATAATCGAACAAATTAAACACTTAGCGGCGACCTCAAAGCCGACCATGTTTGGTTTCGTCTAGGTTCAAACCCGTAGATAGAAATATCTGGGGGCAACCTCGAAGCCTCATGAACTTCTTGAGTTGGTCAAACCTAAGTATCTCGTCAACCCTTTGACCTAACTGATATTTGGGGGCGACCTTGAAGTTTTTCAAAGTTCCTTGATTTGGAAAAACCCAAGTGTCATGAATAATCGAACAGATTAAGCACTTGGGGGTAACCTCATAGCCGACCACGTTTGGTTTCATCTAGGTTCAAACCCGTGGATAGAAATACTAGGGGGCGACCTTGAAACTTTATGAACTTCTTGAGTTGGTCAAACCTAAGTATCACGCGAACCCTTCGACCTGATTGATACTTGGGGGTGACCTCAATATTTTTGCAATTTCCTTGATTTGGGTAAACCGAAGTGGCATAAATATTCGAAAGATTAAACACTTGGAGGCGACCTCGGAGCTGACCACGTTTGGTTCCATTTACGTTTAAACCCATGGATAGAAATACCTAGGGCAATATCGAAGCCTCATGAACTTCTTGATTTGAGCAAACCTGAGTATCACGTCAACCCTTCAACCAGACTGATACTTGGGGGCGACCTTAAAGTTTTTCAAAGTATCTTTATTTAGGAAAACCCAAGTGGCATGAATAATTGATAGATTAAACACTTGGGGGCGACTTCAAAGCCGACCATATTTGTTTTTGTCAAGGCTCAAACCCGGGGATACCTCGAAACCTCATGATATATATTTTTTCTTTTAGCAGATACATATTCAAACTTACATATATTCAAGCAGGCGAACATTATAGACTAAAAATCATAATACAACTCAAAAGTATCTAGCAGGAAACCAAAAAAAATGAAAAAGGGAGAGTACCATCGGTTACAAATTTAAAACCTACAAAATATTACAAAGGGGAAGTGTTAGGATCTATTTTCTTGGGATCGGCGATATTAGTATCTTGGATCAAACAAGTCTCGAGAGCAGTGGTCTGGTGGTCAGCAGTCGGCTCCTCGATCAGTGGACTAAGCACCGCCTCTAGAGTATGCACCATGTCATCCACATTATTACTCACAGGAGGGTCAAGGGAAAAGCGCTCAAAGGCCAAGTTCAGCAATGAATTGCTTCAACGATGTTGGCAAGTTGCATAATTGCTCGAAGTCTGCCTGGAACCTCGCGTGATCCTCCCTTAACATACCTTTGAGCTCGATGACCGTCTCCGTATGTTGCTCTTCCATGGTCAGTTTTTCCCTCGAGGCATTTGCTCAAACCAAGAGAATTTGGTGTTTCAGCTTTACCACACGGGTTGTCAACGAGAGGATGGTCCCTTTTGCCTCATTCGTAAACTCAGAGACATCTTTCACTATTTGTTTCGAAATTCTCTGGGCTTTCTAAAAATAAACTCCCCAGGCTGAGACCTAGAAAAGTTAACAATTTGAAGTAAAGCGGGAACAAATCAAATAAAATATGTTTGTTTGCAAAGGCTATATTTGCCTATTTTAACGAAGCCTCGAATCTACAAATGGCTTCCTCCGGATTTGTCATACAGAGATGCCCTATTGACTCGGCTATGTCTCGAGCAATATCATCTTTTTCAACCCCAAGCAGAGCAGCATCACTCGCATCCTCTATCTGCTCTCAAAGCCTCTTCAAAGACGATAGCTCAGAAGCTCTAGTACTCAAAGCTATAGTCCATGTCACTCGAGCCTTCTTGAAGGTTTGAAAGTTTTCTTCTTTTAGATGGTCCTTGAGAGCTCGAGGGACCTTTCAGAAGGTTGTCTATTTTCTTCCTCCTTTTCCTCAACAACTTCAACCTTTAGAAGATCACATTAATTCGATCGTTATGCTCGTTGATCAGGTCGTCTAGATAGTGTCGAGAACTATCAGAACTCCACCCCGAGGCGCTGTAAATGAACAAAATATACCAAACGAACAGAAAATACCTACTAGGATTATAAACCTTATTTCTTAGTGCAAGCTTCTCATCATCATCAAGGTGCTCGTAATTCCGAATTGTAACTACAAGATTAGAATCCCACCCTCGTCCTGTTGAACACAGATCAAGCAACTAGGTTTTTTAGGGTGATACTGAATGTGATATATGTTACCCTTCGGGTTGCTTTTCTTCGAGTAAAAGGCCACAATATCCCTGCACCTCACTAAAGGTTTACCTTCAGCCAATAACACTTTATTTAAGTCCCTAATAATTTTTATCATCTCATAGAAGTTGCCATTCATTTAACAATGGGCCATATCCTAGAAATTCAAATCCTCATTGACCAGACACCGAAGAAGGAGGAGCATACCTAGCCTAATTTTCCCTCAAAACATTCGTATTCCCCTCGCGGGCGCATCTAGGAAGGAAAACCTCAGGCCACAGGGCTCTAAGTTGAAGCCCTTACCAGCCAGATTATACTTTTAAAAAAATCTGCCAAATCTTTTTCATTCTCAAGCATCGACTTCCCCAATCCTGATACCATCGTCCTCGGTACCTTTGTCAACCTTCTTCATTATCACTTCCTTTTCCCCATCTTCCTCACTTTCTCCCTCATCACCTACTTGGCTATTCAAACCTGCCTCATCCTCACCCTCCTCTTTGTCACTCTTCCCAACCACTATAGCTCTCCTCTACCTTTGTCTCACATAGTCAACGTCGGGTTCAATAACTGCTAAAGGTACGCCATCTACTATTTACAACTCCTTTACATCACTATTCTCTTTTCTAATCGACCAAAAGCACCAAGCCTATTCAATACATCCTTTACCTCATCCATTATCCTCATGGTCGATTCATGAGTACGCATTTATTACCCTACAGAAGAAAAGGGAACCAGTTAGCTCAATATCTTCGATTTAAAACCCCTCATTAACCCTAATTTGTGCATTGTCTACCAAAACACTTGAACACAATCTCCACACTTATTACATTGATCAATAATAAATCCAATGTCTTAAAAGACTTGCAAGCACACTGTATACCATAGTGTACTAGAAGAAACGGGGTCATATCCCAAATGACTTGTGATGCGAATTATAAGTTTGTTTTGATGGTAAAGAAGATAAAATAAAATGCAAAAATAAATATGTGTTCAAACGAATCAGAGTGATAACCAAAGCGTAGATTCCACTCAACCCATTGTAACGGTGAGATAGTATACATAATTAGAGTAAAACAATTTCCCGTATTGCATATCCTTGGTCGGGTATATGCAACACATCATGAGATAAGATAATTACTGATTGGGAGCTACCCATAAACCAACTTACTCAACCATGGTCCAATTGATAAGTATGAATTATATTATATTTTTCATGATCCCAACCAATCTTGTTATGGTAAAACAAGATGGTTACTTAGATTCGTTATTCCTTCTTATCCTAGCTATGGTCAAGCATAGGATGAAGGAATACAAATATGCATTATGCCCGGAAAAAGAGAATATAATTACTCTAACTAAACTACACAATCTATACTAAGGCTACATTGGATGGAGCTTCATCTAGCCTTGGCTAAGTGGTTTAGCTACTCATTCCTTTGATCATTGCCATAACACTAGATTATTACAATAAAGGAAATGACAAGAAGAAGAGAGAAAGGAGAACTAAATTTATTGCTTGTAGAACCTTTGATTTACACTCTCCAAGATATGTAAAATGGTAGAATTCCCCTTTTATTTATAGACTATATAGAAGGGGTTACAAAATATCAACATTAATGTAAAATCTTCTAAACAATGCCTTATACCATGCATAAATATTACAACTGATCATGAGAATAACCTCTACATTAAACTCCCTTCAATAGTCTTTTATGGGCCTTTGGTTGACAACTTCAGAAGGGAATCATTGTTGGAGTGCATCACCTTGTTCTTTGTTTAAAATCAGAAAAATGTACAACTTGTTTTCCATACGTCCAATTTTTATAAATACAAGCAAAGTCACTATTAGTATCACATTTATTGAATAAATGACTAGGTAGATATAAATTTAGGAGTTGTCCACGTAAATATTACGTGTCTATTATACACCAACCCTTGGTGAAACACAAAGTATTCCCCTTCGAGTGTACTCCACACTCAACTCGAAGGAGTAATACTAAATAAAATCCCCAACCAGATGCCAAAGAATCTCAAATACCCACTCGAAGGTAACATTCAAATCGTATGTACCAAGATCGACCTCTCCGTCGACCCTTTCCTATCCTACCAAGTTAAAAACATACCATCTCTCCCAATCACAAAATCTTCCATTAATGACGAACATCATATTTTTTACAATCAACTTAAAGAGAGTAAACAACAAAATAAGATAATTACAAAAGAAGTAGAAGGCAATGAAATACCTGGCAATGGCGTGTTTAGAAGACCTTTGACAATAACAAAGTCAGTTTCATAAACAAAAAATTATAGAGTTGAGTTACAGAGCTCTCTCTCTCTCTCTCTCTCTCTTCCTCAGGTAAAAAGTTATCAGTTGAGTTAAAATGATCTATTTTCTGTCTCTCTCTTCCTTTAAACATATCAGCCTTAAAATGTAATGGTCGATTTCCACTGCTGCCATTATTACCCCCATTAATCCCACTCTATCTCACCACCTTTAATAATTCTAACAAACCATCCCTTACAAATTTTTTCTGCCTTAATAATCGTTTCGACCACCTCGCTTTCCTAGCTTCCCTCTTCAATTTTCTGTTCCAGCTCTTCAAAATAAGTAAACAAACACCCTCGCTAACACAACTCTCTCAATTTCTTGACTAACACCAACCCATCTCTTTACCTCTCGAATAAAAATATCATTGGCATAACCAAGTGTTTGTTATAATTCGAATCCTTAAAGCAAGGGATCAATAGCATTTTTAACGTGACACCCATTATAATATCCTATATTAGATATGAAGTGACTAGTAACCTTAGCTCTGCACTCTGTTCAAATAGGCAGGGCCCCTATAAGTCAAGAATAAAGCCTGCAAAAGTTAAATCATTGTAGGTTTCGACCTCTAACATGTCAATAACCTTGGGGACCCAACTACAAACTATCTACTATTACAATAATCGACCAGAATGGGATCAAAGCACTAAATGCCCTACTATTTGGTTTTCCAAGTCTTTTTTCTTCAACCTCCTTCCAGAACTTTCGAAAGTCAGAGAGCCCTATTCTTTTGTTTTTCTAAATATTTTTTCTTCGACCTCCTTCCAAAACCTTCAAAGGTCACAAAGCCCAATCCTTCAGGCTTTCAAAATCTTTTTATGACCCACTTTTAGAATCTTCGACTAGCCCATACCATTCAAAAGCATTACAGATAAATAAAATAAGCAAAAAATCTATTTATTTCGATTTGAATACAAAAAAAACAATAACAACAACAAACACAACCTACCCAACCAAAAGAGAAGAAAAGAGTACATCAATTATAGCCAGGGCAACTCTTCAAGTCCCCTGAACTGCTACAACCAGTAGCAGTATTCTCTTCCTCTACCAATCGCTCCGCTAGGTCTCTCAACGTATCAGCCTTCTTAACAACCGTCAAGAGATGTTGAGTGAACAACACCCACCAAAATTCGTACTCTTAGGTCTCGTCTCGCTCCTTACCAGTTAGCTCACCTATTTGAAAGTCGATAAGCTTTGGAGGCTTCACATCCAAGTCTATTTGGACGAAATACTCTATCGTCAATACTGCCGCCTTGGCAACTATCCTAGCTTCCTCTTGTTCTTGTTGGCTCTGAGATCGAGTCTTTATCTTGATAAACCAAGGGAAGAGAGGATTTAAGCAGAGACCAAGCAACAAATTAAGAAAATTTGCTAACCCTCCTGATGAGCGCGTAATTATGACATTTTCAATATACCCGAACATGTATTTTAGTTGCCCATTATATTTAATTAAAGATACTTATGCGCGTTTGTTTTATTGTAGCTATTGGAGATGAATATTTGAAACCAAGCTCTTAAAGTCAAGTATAAGTGTCTCCAGGAGTTCATAGCACAAAAAGTCAAAGAAAAAATATATTTGGTCTCAAGATTGAAGAAATATATATACAAATACTCTGGAGAATAGGATCAAAAAATATATTGCATCCAAGATCTTTGAAGATATTTTATATTGAAGAAATATGGAAGAGTTTCCATGAAGAAAGATATTTACATCACTTAAGGGAACTATATGCAAGAATCTTAGGAGATTGGTTGTAAAATTAGAAGATATTATTATAAAAATATTCTTTACAATTTAATTTATATTTTCTAAATTTGGGTTCCTTCTCCTATTAAAAGAACCCTCCCCCCATTGTAATGGAGCATATCATATTAGAGCAAGTTTAAAAGAAATAAAGTTAGTTTTATTTAATTGTCTTCTTCTTCTCTTTTAGTTTAATTTTTACTAATGTCATCATTAATTGTTATTGTGACGAAGTTCAAGATGAGTGGCTAATCTCCTAGCTAAGGCTAGGATGATGCCTCTTCTTGGATGAGAAATAGTTGGTATTAATTAAGTTCTAATTAGTTTTCTCTTATTACTTTATAATTATTAAGTTAGTACGTCATATCGAGGACTAGACCATAACTTTGATTTGGTGTATAATAACTTAGGATAAAAACAAGTGCTACTAACCGTAGACTTGATTTGGAGATCTAAACAAGAAGAAATACTAGAGAACTCACTTAAGCCAAGCGATGGTTGGGTTGATAATTATCTAAGACACTCTTCACAATCTCTTAAAAGCATAACCACTTAATATTTGACCATAGATTTAGTGGTTTATTTTACAACATCCTATGTGTCTTAACACGAACATATAATGGGTGGAGATATTAGGATCTAGTTGAATATTGATTAGTACTTTGAAAGGAAGAGGCCAAGTTCAAACCTTAGCTCTCTCCCTCATTAAGTTTTATAATTAGTTTTTATTTATTCTTCTTAGATTTATATCTTATAAAATCGAAATTCGGCCTAGAAAGTATTTTTTTTTCCCAGACCTCCTTGTGGATTCGATCCCACTCATCCGTAGTATAATTTAACAACCGTATTTCGAGTGGGTATTTTGCTAGAGGCAATAAAAACCACTTATCAAATAGCGCCATTGCCGGGGACGCAATGGTGAAAATGATTCTTTCTAATACCGAATTTCTTTTCTTTAAATTATTTTCTTCAATTTTTGCTTGTTGGTGTGCTATCAAGGTTAGTTGATAAGTTTGCCAATTAGTTTTATGATTAGATCTATGAGATTTCTTTTTGAATTAATTAGATTTAACAATTTCGGATAAGCTATTTCGGAGATAATAATTTTGGAAGAAACATGCACAGTTATCAATTAAGTGTGTGTTCCTGAATGTTTCACAGTTTTTGACCATCTAAACTTTATAATTGGGAAATACGTTTGTTACAAAAGTTTTAGATAATTCAAGACCCTTTTGAAATTTTTATAACTCATATTTTTCTGCTTAATCATTTGTAAGTTACACCCTTTTGAAAAAATAGTAAAAAACAGTGCTAGTAAAAGACGCCGCTATTCATTAATCACTTGTTTTAAGCAAAATTCATGAAAACTTCTTTCTTGAATATTTTTCCTTTATGAATTATCTTTCCAAATTGATATTATTAAATAATCTCTCTCAACTGAGCTTAAAGATTTACGCATTTGAAAATTAGGATATTATAGACTACAATAAACTTGGAAATTAGATTTATATCATTGTCACAAGTTCACTAATCTTTTTTCTCTTGTTTTACAGGATAGTCACAAAGTTGGTACTCAGAGATCGTGAGGAATTTACAAAGTACATTGGCAAGCTTCTATCTAATCCTTTTTGTGCCCCCTAAGTGAAGGGACACTTTTTTCTTTCGCCCCCTAAGTGAAGGGGCGGCCACAGCTTCACCGGGAAACACTTACCGTAGGTTGGTACCTCAATAAACTTGGCATCTAGAAGGGGCTCATATCCGCTCCACTCTGACACTAGGAACATAAAGTCGTGTGGACTGTGCAAATACACGATGCTCTAATAAAAAAATTGTTGTGTTTGGATTGACCTATTCCTGTGTTTAAAATTTCTTTTCATTCCAACATTAGTAAATGTAAAAACTGTTAGAGACTTGTGGGATTTCATCACCCAAAATATTATATAATAAGTAGGACCACCCATTAGAGATACGAAGAAATTCGTATCACGCGAAAATTGAATGTCTTGGCCAAGAAAAATAGCTGATAATAAAAAAGAGTAGCATGATTCCCATGAGATTTCATCGCTCAACGGATAGCTGTACCAGATCGGGTACAAACACGGGTTCGTAGGATACGGCCCCAGCCTAGCACCGTAAAATACTGGCTGTAGGTTTGCGACGTCACCGTTCCGAGTGCTGACGGACGATATGGCGACTCGCTCGGGTGTGAAGACTAAACATCTACTCTAAGCTAGTACTAGCATAATGACGCAGGGGAGTCTAAGAACCAAAGCCTTTAACCATCCTACCTTTTTGTGAATATAAAAGAATATAGGGGAGACCTAATTATTACTTCTTAAAAAATGTTGAAGTGTTAGATTATCGGTTTGATTGATTGTGTTGATTGGGCGAGGTAGTTTATGCATGACCAATTGGACACGTGGAGAAAAATGTTTAGGATGTTTACTAGAACCTTTGCCTATTTACAGCCCACCACCTCAGCCAAAGCGGAGAGGGCGACTACCTCGCGCAATCAAGACAATAGGGAACTTCAGACTCCCAATTTTAGAGGTGGGTAATCTATCTAGAGTTAACCCAATTGAGCTTTTTGGTGAGCTAGAAGTAGAAACACCAATCATGGCTGCTGCCAAATCTCTTAGGGACTTTTGGACCCCAGTAGTGAGCGATATACCTTCGTGTATCGTGTTACCAACCGTCACATCAAATCATTATAAAATCAAGCCTAGTGTGATCCAAATGTTACTTACATTTCATGGGCTTGATTCTGATAGCCCTTATAAGCACGTTCACGAATTTAAGAAAATTTGTGCGCTCTCAAAATATCAATATTTTGCTGAGCATTCTATTCGCCTTCGTTTATTCCCATTCTTGCTAAAAGATAAGGCGAGTCATTGGCTTGATTCATTAGCATCAGCATCTATCAATTCATGGGACCAAATGGAGACGAAGGTTAAAACCAAATGGCTTTTAATGGAAAAAATCCTTGCTCTTAGAAATACAATTGTTAAATTTTCTCAAAATGAGAGCGAAATATTTTACGAGTCATGGGAGAGATATAAAAATCTCTTTCACAATGTCCCCATCATGGTTTTGTAAAATAACATTTAGCCCAGATATTCTATTACTGAATGACGCCTGAGAATCGCTACAGGCTTGAATCCATGGATAGTGATAAATTTCTTGACCTTGAACCCGATAGAGCTTATGAGGAGTTTGAGACATTGGTTGAGAACTCTCAGCAGTGGGATTTTGATCCACATAGAAATGTTCATGCATCCAAGAAAGGTGACTTATACGAAGTGAGTGAGGGAACGACCATCGAAGCCCAATTAGATACTCTTACCTAAAAAATCGAGGCTATGGCTACGAATCAATTTAAGGGTAGTGTGAACCAGGTTCAGCAACCGGGGTGCACCGTTTGATATGATGTCACCCATGTGACTCAAATGTGTCTCATGTTAAATGAAATGAATGACAATCAGAAGCAAGTGAATATTTTGAATAATACCTACAAGAGGTCATTTGACCCGTACAAGCCAACTTGGCATAACCACCCAAATTTTTTGTGGAATAACAACCAACCCAGTACTGGTTTTGGAGAGACACATACCTCAGTTCATAATTTTCCTAGGAATCCCAATGCTCAGTCCTATCCTCAAGCATCTCAGCAAAACTTTCAGTCATCCAAACAATTCTCACCTGCCCCACCTAAACCATATTTGGAAGATGCCATTGCTCTCTTCATACAATAATCAATGGAAAGTCAAAAACAAGCGTTATAATTTTAGCAAAAAATAATATAATTCCAACAACAGACATTGGTGAATCAAAATTCTACATCCCAATCTATCTCTAATTTAGAGACTCAATTAGGACAATTGGCAAATGCATTGCATGAGAGACCACCAGGTAAGCTACCTAGCCAACCTAAATTTAATCTGAAAGGACCACCGAGTTTTGATTCTAGTTCAATCCCAAAATACCTTAATGTCATTACTACTCTTTGAAGTGGTAGATAAATTGATAACCGAGTTGAAATACCTAAGGTTGAGCCAACACCAGTTGCTATTGATGATGAGGTAGGTACGATTGAACCAGTTGTAGTAAGCAACCATGAACCTTCTAAGAAATCTAAGGAGTTGCCTACTTTGTCCGTTTCCATACCAGCGACACGTTTTGAGCCAAAAGTACCTTATCTGCAATGCCTTCTTCCGGCTGATAAAGAGATTTAAATTGATGAGATATTGGATACATTTAAGCATGTTCATATAAATATTCTAGTACTCGATGCCATCATGCTTATCCCTGCATATGCCAAATTCCTTAAGGATACGTGCACTAGGAAAAGGAAAACCAATGTGTACAAGAAAGTTTTCTTGACCGATGCATTAACCCTACTTAAGCTTCGAGATCCTGGAAGCCCAATCATCCCTTGTAAAATTAGAGACACAAAGTGGATAGGACGTTACTAGACTAAGGGGAAAGTGTGAATGTCTTACCTTACTCGATCTATCAGGAATTAGGACTTTGAGAACTTGAACCTACCCGAATGATACTTCAATTGGCCGACAGGCCAATGCGATACCCATGTAGTATCTTTGAGGATATACTTATCAAGGTTGAGATTCTCATTTTTCTTGTAGACTTTGTTGCTTTGAACACTGAGGATGTCACGAATCCTAGCTGTGAGATCGCCATCATATTGGGCCGCCCTTTCCTTGCTACTGTGCATGCCATTATTAATTGCTTTAATGGGGTTTTACAACTATCAATGGGAGACATGAAAATCAAACTCAATGCTTTTAACAATAATACTCAAGTCCCTCATTCTGATGATATGGCTGAGCTCAATATGATTGACTTTCTAGTTTACAACTCTTTCCCTAAATCCTTTTTTGAGGACCCATTAGAATTATGTCTTGTAAACTTTGGTGAGGACTTTGATGAAGACACGGTCGTTGAAGAGTTTAATGCCTTACTCGACTCAACTACTTTACCTATTCTATCCATTGTTAAACCACCCCAACTGGACCTCAAACCATTACCCAATAGTCTCAAGTATGCCTTTCTAGGTGATTCTAAAACTCTACCTGTGATAATAACTTCCAATCTAGATGCTGACCAGGAAGGTAGACTGTTGAGTATCCTTAAAAAACATAAATCGGCCATAGGGTAGTCTATAGCAAACATGAAGGGAATTAGCCCGGCCGTGTATATGCATCGCATCAATCTCGAGGAAGGTGCTAAAAATTTGTGCGAGATGCAATGGCATTTAAATCCAACTATGATGGAGGTGGTTAAGAAGGAGGTTCTCAAGCTATTAGACTTGGGTATCGTATACCTCATTTCTAATAGTAAGTGGGTCAGCCATGTTCCAGTTGTACCCAAGAAATTAGGGATTACTGTAGTCAAAAATGGGAATAATGAATTAATCCCTACCCGTATGACCACTAGGTGGCGTGTTTGTATCGATTACAGAAAGTTGAACACGGTCACTAGGAAAGATCATTTTCCTCTTCCATTCATTGATCAAATGCTTAAACGATTAGCGAGAAAATTTATTATTGCTTTATTGACGGTTATTATTGATATAATAAGATCCCCATCGCTTCAGAAGATTAGGAGAAAACCACATTTGCATATCCCTACGGGACTTATACTTATCAATGTATGCCATTTGGTTTGTGTAATGCACCCGCAACATTTCAGCATTGTATGATGAGCATTTTCCCTGATATGGTTGATAAATTTATCAAAATCTGTATGGATGATTTTTTAGTGTTTGGTTCCTCTTTTGATGAATGTTTGTACCATTTGGAGCTCGTGCTAGAACGATGCACACAAACTAATTTGGTGTTAAACTGGGAAAAGTGTTACTTCATGGTAACACAAGGGATTGTTCTTGGGCATATCATCTTCAACAAAGGGATAGAAGTTGATAAAACCCAAATTAATATTATTTCTTCCTTACCTCCTCCTCGGAGGATTAAGGCCATTCAATCATTTCTAGGCCATGCGGGGTTTTATCGTCGGTTCATCAAAGATTTTAGCAAAATTTCTCAGCCTTTGTGCAATTTACATCCTAAGGACATTGATTTCCACTTTGATGATGAATGTTCTAGAGGTTATGAGAAGCTCAAATTTCTATTAACTTCTGCACCAATCATTCAACTGCCCAACTGGGATCTTCTATTTGATTTAATGTGCGATGCATCTGACTACGTTGTTGAAGCAGTTTTAGGGCAAAAAGTGGATAAAAAACCTCATGTTATTTAATATGCTAGTTATGTGCTCAATGATGTACAAATGAATTACTCTACCACAGAGAAGGAGTTATTAGCCATTGTGTTTGCATTAGAAAAATTTGGCCATATCTTGTTAGGTTCAAAATCATTGTCTGCACCGATCACGCAGCTTTAAAATATTTGTTATCCAAAAAAGACGTTAAGCCTCGGTAAATCCATTGCACTATATATATATATATATATATATATATATATATATATATATAATACATATTGTTAGTTTAATAGATTTATTAGAATTGCTGCTTATCTTTATTAGATATCTTTAGAATCTTCGTAATATATTATTGTATCATTAAAAATTGTTATATCTTGTTATTATTATCAGCTCGTTGATTAGTATGTTGTTTAGCCTTGTGGGATTATAGTGAGCCGTGGTTTGCTCACTCTCGCATAACCACATTTCATATCTGTAGCTGTTGCAGTGGTGATCCTATTGGAAAGCTCAAGCTGGAGGCCTGATTCTATGTTACGTATTTTAGATCATTTTGGTTGTATCTTGAGATAGTTTGTTTCTTGCGATTGTTGTATCCAACCTGTACAAGCTGTAGTATATATTTTGTATAGCTATTGTTATTGTCTTTCGCTGTTATATTATTCTATTTATCTCTGTGTTGTGCTCTCATAGATAATTGGGCCTATATTTGTCTATGGCTAGGTTGCCTGTGGGGCACAGGTTGGCCAGCGTTACACCTTAGGATTAGCATTCTTAATAGTCCATTAAGAAGCCAATTTCGGGGGAGTGACAGATTGGTATCAGAGCTTTGGTTAACTCCTATTTCTGTCTCTTGCGCTCATAGGTTGGGTTATTTTCTAGAGCGAGTTAGGATGATTCCTTGGCGTCTTGTGTGTTTTATCGAATGTTTGGTTTAGAGTTGATCTCATGAAACCTTGTGCGTGTTGGATTGGTGTAGATTCTTGTTGTGATAAGACTTGATTGTTCCTCTTAGATTAGAGATCTAAGAACTTCGGATTGGATTCCGATTTCATAGTAGTTCATTTTTGAGGATTATATGGCATTCTTCTTTTAACCCTGTGGAGGTGGTTATGGGTTTAGCACCGTAGGTCAGCACCATGTTGGATGTGAACTGTATGTTGGGAAGGTGATCTAGTTGGTGGCACCTAGAGATGGTGGGTTTCCATGTTCAGTATGAATATCAGGTTTTGATTATAGGTTTGTAATCTTGCATTGTTTGGATGAAGTTATGGATGTCATTGCAGTGGTTTTGAAGTATAATCCAGTTTGGCGATCCACTTATAGAGTTTTGGGTATTTCCCCTGTTTGAGGTATGTTTGAGGCAAGTGTTGAATTTTGAGACAAAATTCCTTTTAAGGAGGGTAGAATGTAATGACCCAGAAATTTGTTTCTGTTAATATAGATGATTATGGTGATTTAGAGTTTGGTGTTCTACCACTTCTATGGTTTCAGTGGTTTAGGGCGGATTAGATTATATGGTGACCTTGGGAACCCCTTTATGGGTTGGTGATAGTCTTTTATGGTGGTGTAATAATGTGGATGTGATTCCAGGGAATCGTGGTTATCCTTGGATTTCTGTGGTTTTCCACTGATAGTTATCACCTGCTTTGTTTCAGGACTGTTTAGAAAGGTTCGAACAGTTTTATTATTGTTCGAACATTTTCTGCCTGTCATTTTTTGTTCGAACATTCTTGTATTCTTGTTCGAACCTTCTTAGGCCCATATCTTTTGATCGAATATAAATGTTTTGTGTTCGAACATAGGGCACATTCAAACGACCAAGTTGGGTCTTTTGAGCTGTTCTCGAGCGTTGGATTTTGCCTCGAGATGTGTGTTGGCTTCCCCATTATATATAAACACTTCATTTCATTTTCTGATTCATTTCTCCCTCTCAAAACCGACTCTTCTTCCTGAAACAAAACCTAACATTGGAAACCCTTCTCCTCCCTTCAACCCTTCACCTCTCTTGCTCATTTTGGCTCCATATTAGGTTTGGGGTGATGATCCTTAATTGTTCTCAAGGGTGGTGGTTGGTGTTGCTGATCTTGGGTGTGGAGAGAGGGCTGTGTTCCCCTCATCGGTCGCCATTCATGGCCGTTGTTCCTTTGCCGAGCTCAGTCGTCCTTCCTCCGGTAACATGATCTCCCTATAACCTTCCTCTCTTGTCGGTTTGATTACCATTTGGGTGAACCCCTGATTTCACGGTTTGTGATTAATGATGGATTGGGTTTGATTGTAGAGTATTGGGGTTTATAGAAGTGTATGTTTGTTTGCAGGTGTTGAGCTGATTTTGGGGCTGTGACTGTGGGGTATTTGATTGAGTTGGCCGGTAGTGGCGTTTGATTGGGTTTATCGCTGGTGTGGGGCGATGAGGTGTGATTGATTCTTGCCCGCTGGCGGCAATTTTGTGGGTTGTATTGTTAATGATTGGGTGGCAGAATTGGTTGGGTTTTACTGCAGTTTGTGATGATATTTCAGTTGTGGAGCTGATATGAAAATCAGTTTTGGGTTAGAATCATTTGTTGGTTTTGTGTTTGGGCTCCAGTATTTCGTAGTGGTTGACGTTGTGGTGTTCCTGCTCCTTTCGGTGACTCATTTGGGTTCCAGAAGTCGATTCGCAAAGTATTTTACCATCGAGGTGTTGTTTGGATATTTTCGCCGGGTTCGTCAACATCGAGCGTGGTTGATCAGGCGAGTTTTCCCTATATTGCTAAATTCCATTACTAGTTTACTGATAGTTGATTTAGAGTAATTCTAGTTGGTGTAAATGTTATTTCCTAGTATGGATAGTGTTCTTATCATGATAGTTGTTAATACTATGTTAGATATAATGGGTAGTCTTTATCTTAGTATAGACTTGTGTTCTCCTTGTATAATCAGTTATTATCTATGTTAGACATGTTAGGTTAGTTGCTTGTTTGTAATTGGACTTTAAGAATTGGTTGGAGTTTATTACCCCTGTTCTCGCAGCTTAGTCCTTAAACTCTAAAGGTGTAATTACTCTTCACTTATTCCGAGTGGTTGGGTATAGCAAGTTAGTATCCTAAGGCATGCAGAGTTGTGCTCTCTTTTGTCATTTAGGAAGTTGTGCATTTGTAGTGTTCCCGTGACCTTGTCCTTGAACACTGCCATGATTTGCTACTCGATATGTAAACCTTGGGTTCCGTTATCGAGTGTGATTATCTTGGATTGTTTAGCTATTTGTCGTGGACTAACAGTTTATCCTGAGCATAGAATTGTTGTTGGTCTTAGTACTCATTCTGTTTTGTATTCACGTGGCTTTGTCCATGAATACCTTTTTGTCTCTTCGAGACTGATGATGTTTTAATGCTGTGACCGTAGAGTCACTATGCATCTATGTGTTGATGTTGTAACTGTTAAATCACTATGCATCCGGATATCGACGCTGTGACAGCTGAGTTACTGAGCGCCCGAGATTGATGTCACAACTGGTTATTAGTCATTGTTTATCTGATGTTTTGATGTTGTGACTAGAAATTTGTCACTATTCATTTTTTGTTGGAAGTAGTGACGGGTTAGTCACTGTCCATTTATTTATTGGCATATGACCAGTAAGTCGCTGGCCATCGGGTTAGATGTTGCGACTGAGTCACTGTGTGTCAGTATAAGGATTGTTTACCACTTTCTCTTAGTTGGTGGTTGTCCTACGTGTGCATGCCAGGTTAGCGGCTGCAGTGTTTTGATCTCTGATGGATCTGTTGTGGATATGTAAATCATATAATAAATTCTTCTTATCTTGTTGAGATCGAATACATAAAGTTACACCAAATCGGCTGCCCCCCGATAGATTGGGTGGATTCCTAGCTCGGGTTGAAATAGTATGGTGAGTTCTGGGTGAGATACTATCAAACCTGAATAACCATCCTGGAGTATGGAATGGTATGAGATAGTTTCCCTCTGGTGCCAACACTATCCTGAGAGGTTGAAATACCTTAGAATTCAAACAGTTTGAGGACGATAACTCCTTGGGTAGAAACCCCTGTTTACTCCGATCAAGTGGTAATATCCTAGCCTGGTCAAGCTTGAAACAAATCGAACCCCTTGTCTCCAATTGTGATCTCATTAAGGTAATCTTGCGTTAGCAGTTGATCAGCCAATATAATCATAGGTCTATAATTCATCTTTCCTCATAACTCTATTCTTCCTCTATTCCTACTCTATTCCCTATATTCCTATTCCTCTTCTCTTATCTATAACTTATCTTCTCTTAGTGCTAATGTATTTTAAGCGCTTTTGCATGTTATTGCATTTTCAAGGAAGGTTAGTTGCGCGTGGTGCTGAGGGCCGCAGATGCGATTGGAGTGTAGTTATAGTCTTAGCACTCTGTTGTACTATATATATATATATATATATATACATATTGTTAGTTTAATATATTCATTAGAATTGTTACTTATCTCTATTAGATATCTTTAGTATCTTCGGAATATATTATTATATCGTTAGAAATTATTATATCTTGTTATTATTATCAGCTCGTTGATTAGTATGTTGTTTAGCCTTGTGAGGTTAAAATGAGCCATGGTTTTCTCACTCTCGCATAACAACATTTCATATTTGTAGTTGTTGCAGTGGTGATCCTATTGGAGAGCTCAAGCTGGAGGCCTGATTCTATGTTACGTATTTTAGATCGTTTTGGTTGTATCTTGGGATAGTTTATTTCTTGCGATTGTTGTATCCAACCTGTAGAAGTTGTAGTATACTTTTTGTATAGCTATTGTTATTGTCTTTCGCTGTTATATTATTCTATTTATCTATGTGCTGTGCTCTCATAGATAACTGGGCCTGAATTTGTCTATGGCTAGGTTGTCTGTGAGGCACAGGTTGGCCAACGTTACACCTCAGGATTAGCATTCTTTATAGTCTATTAAGAAGCCAATTTTGGGGGCGTGACACCAATAAAATGGTATTGCTTTATAACTCCAAGCTTCGTCTATTTCCTGGGAAACTACGATCCCGTTGGCATGGCCCCTATACGGTTAAAACTATTTTTCCTCATGGGGCCGTAGAGGTGGAAGATCCTAAGAATGGAAATATTTTTAAGGTCAATGGCCAACGATTAAAACCGTACTTAGAGTCATACACTTTTGATGAAGAGATAACATTTCTAAATGATCCAATATAACAGAATTGAAATTGTATACCACTATAGTACCATTGCAACATCATTTAAGTATGGAGGTATATTAGTCTGTCTGAAAACGATAAACTTAGCACTTCTTGGGAGGCAACCCATGACACATTTAGGTAAAAAAAATTAGTTTTCCTCTTCCATTTATTTTCTTGTTCTCAAACATTGTGGGCAATGCTTGATTTAAGTTTGGGGGTAAGAAACCATTTCTTTAAATGTTTTTTGAAGAAATGTGAAATAATGGCAATTTTACAATTTATGATATATTTTTGATGAATTTCCAAACATTTAAACTGATTTTACCTTGACATAAATTTTATGGAAAAGCCTAAATTTTGAAATTGTACCAAGTATACACCAGAATATTTTGGAATATCTTAAGTTAGATGTACTATCTTTTTATTAGCGACTAATTCAAGTTAACTTGGCATATTTTGAAAACGTTCACTTCACTGTAGTTTTGTAATTAATACCTTTAATTGATTTTTGCTCAGTATAAGCGAAATTTAGCATTTATATTAGGAATAGTTTGCTACAAGGGAGACAACTGCCTAAGAATAAGTTCATTCCAAAGAATAAATAATCATAAGCCAAATGTGCTCTAAAAACTTTTACACTGCAAGGCTACTCGCATGATTATGAACTGAAAGAGAAAAAATTATCACCAATCTCGAGTTTGACCGTGAACTATGTGAAAGGAGTATAAGAAAATCTTACTTGTGAGAATCCTGAGTCTAGGTCATGATGGGGCATGACTACGAACTAAAAAAGAAAAAAATTATTACCAATCTTGAGTTTGACCATGAACTATGTGAAAGGAGCATAAGAAAATATTATTTGTGAGAATCCTGATTCTAGGTCATGATGGGGCATCACACCCTGGCAACCTTAACCAACTGGCAGAGATTGATGACCATAAACTCCTAGTAATGAAGGTTTCACTAAGAAACAAAGTACTAAGAAAATAAAAGGCTTGCAAAAGCTGAGTAAATTATTTTAGGCAGCGTATTAAGCGATAAAATTATTTTCACTGTACACTCAAATATAGCTAAAGAAAAATACATGAATCTCTTTCTAATCAAGAGGTAGTACTTCTAGATTCGGATAAGCTTAAAATATTCTATGGTATACTTGGGAGAATAACAAGTTTAAGGATTTTTTCATTAGTATATTTTTGTCACAACTAAGTAAGGATAAGTTCACAGGAAATGAGTCATGTGTATTCTAGAATTGCTTAAAATTTTATTATTGATTTTTGAGGGTATAGTCACTGCAAACCCTTACGAGACAACACTCGTCCACCAGGCTAATCAAGGAGGCTTAACGACTTGTTGCATATGCTAAATACAATCGCGCTCCCTGCAAAAGTAGTTATTATTTTATTTTACTCGGGACGAGCAAAAGACAAGTTTGGGGGTATTTGATAAGCGCGTAATTATGACATTTTTAATATACCTGAACATGTATTTTAGTCGTCCATTATATTTAATTTAAGATACTTATGTCTGTTTGTTTGATTGTAGTTATTGGAGATGGATATTTGAAACCAAGCTCTTAAAGTCAAGTAAAAGTCTCTCCAACAGTTCGTAGCACAAAAAGTCAAAAACAATATATTTGGTCTCAAGATTGTAGAAATATATACACAAATATTCTTGGAGAATAAGATTAAATAATATATTGCATCTAAGATCCATGAAGATATTTTATATTGAAGATATATTCAAGAGTTTCCATGAAGAAAGATCTTTACATCACATAAGGGAATTATATGCAAGAATCTCAGGAGATTGGTTGCAAAATTAGAAGATATTATTGTAAAAATATTATTTACAATTCAATGTATAGTTTCTAAATTTAGGTTCCTTCTCCTATAAAAGGAACTCTCCTGCCATTGTAATGGAGCATCTCATATTAGAGCAAGTTTAGAAGAAATAAAGTTAGTTTTATTTAATTATTTTTTTCTTCTCTTTTAGTTTAATTTTTGCTACTGTCTTCATTAATTGTTAATGCGATGAAGATTGAGATGAGCGGCTAATCTCCTAGCTACGGCTAGGATGAGGCCTCTTCTTGGATAAGCAATAGTTGGTATTAATTAGTTTTCTCTTAGTAGTTTATAATTGATAAGTTAGTGCGTCACATGAAAGGCTTGACTATAGCTTTGATTTGGTGTTTGATAACTTTGGATACAAACAAGTACTACTAACCGTAGACTTGATTTGAAGATCTAAACAAGGGGAAATGCTAGATAACTCACTCAAGCCTAGCCATGGTTGAGTTGATAATTCTCTAAGATACTCTTCACCATCTCTTAAAGGCATAACCATTCAATGCTTAACCATAGATTTAGTGGTTTATTTTACAACATCGTATGTGTCTTAATACGAATATATGATAGGTAAAGATATTAGGATATAGTTGAATATTGATTAGCGCTTTGAAAGGAAGAGGCCAAGTCTGAACCTTAGCTCTCTCCCTCATTAAGTTTTATAATTTTCTTTTATTTATTCTTCTTAGATTTATCTCTTATAAAATCGTAATTCGGCCTAGGAAGTATTTGTTTTCCCAAACCATCTTATGGATTTGATCTCACTCATCCATGGTACAATTCGATAACTGTACTTTGAGCGAGTATTTTGTTAGAGGCCATGAAAACCTCTTATCACCCCCTCCACTCCTTTTATAAGAGATTAAGGAGTCATTAATAGTGTTAATTACAGTGAGTATAATAATTAATTAATGACCCCGGTAACTTCCAAGTTCACATATAGGCAGCTTCTTAGCTGGAACTCTCGATCAATATCTACTCATCCATTTTGAGGTCCCAACTGAAAGGGGGCGGATGTCGTAGCCTACTCGTAGCCTTTGAGAACAAGCTAAATACTTGAAGACTACCGATAAGCTCAAAACCTACCATACTTACAAATCTATCAATGCCATAGCAAGCCTACCGAAGCTTTGACCGCCATTTCAGTCTAGTTCAACACCAAGTCAAAAGCAAATAGCTCAGCAAATAACTCTGATTGACAAACTCTGGTACAAGATAACTGTAAAGAAAGATGCAATTATAATTTAGCTTCTCTATAAGGACATCACCTTTCCTATCTTCTATAAATAGGATAGGATAACTACCATAGAGGGGCTAAAAATTTCCCCTACACATACCCTTAAGAAGCTATGACAACCTTCGAGCCCCTTCTAAATCTTGAAGATACAGTCTACTCAAGCCTTTATTTGTAAACTCATCTATTTATACAACCTCATCATAAAATCCTCGCTAGGGTTCGTGGAGAAATCCCATTCTAGGACTCCACGTAATTGTATACTAGATTCTTTATATTTCAATTAAGTTTGCTTGTTAGAACCCTTAGTCAAATATTAATCATATGGTGTAAGAGTGTAATATCCCCTCTACATGATTAGGCCCCAACAACTATGGTACAAGTTCTTTCCAAAAAAGCTTAATATGATAAATTTCTCCTACGTTATCAATGTAGAACATTATTAGAGTCTTATAAACAAAATGTGGGGAAAACGGGTTAAGAAATACTAGTTTCCCAATCAAAAGTAAGGTAATAGAATAGGTGAAAGCAAAGAGGTGGCAAGAAGTGAAGTGATCCATTTCATACAAGTTCCAACCATTTCATAAATGAGAAGAATACTTGGCAATTCTAGTTGTCATTATATTGGTTTAATTTTGCATTCGTTACAATCACAACAAATTTGGCAAATATAAGCAGTCATGAAGGGTCGACGAAAAATTGACACTATAAGTTGTCAACATAGCTAGTCAACCTCAACATAAACATTTCCAATCCAGTACTTAAAGTTGAAACACAGCAACTTAAACAAATTAGCTAGACTACCTCAGTAGATGCAGTTAAAGAGCTAAACAGATCAAGTTAAAGTATCTTAATAAAATAAATTTACGAACATTGAAGATAACAAGACTTCACAAACATCAAATAATAACAGAGGGCACCCACCTTCTCATCAATTTTTTTCCTCTTATACTCTCTCCAACTACATTCCCTCATGACCTCAGATCTATTGCGTAAAACCCTAGAAACCTTGTTGCCAGAGAAACCCTCACTTATCGAAAATGGATTGCGGTTTAATAACAGAACGGAGAACAAATATATAAATGACAAAGAAGAGAGAAGATCCGTACACAACACAAGCAATCTGCGAGGTGAAAAGATTCACTACGAAACAAGAATGATTACAATCACTCTCTCCAACTGCGATCTCCCTCTTCTCCCGACCAAAAATGAAAGTCTGGCCCCTCTCAAGCCATGACGACTTTTGAGGCCAAAGCCCCTATTATAGCTTCTCTCTCACCTCCCAAAATCTTATCATACAAAGCCATAGTATCCACACCAAAATAATCATTCAAACCAAAATAATCCCACAAAATACATGTAACACTGCAAACTGTAGCACACGGTCACAACCTGTTGAACTAATTACTTTACTCAACCCCAACCGATAGTATCCACACCATCCTCAATATATTCCAACATTGTGGTAATGCCAACATTGCGGTGAAGCCAACCATCTCATCAAATACTCTGTGAAATCAAGCAAATCTCTCAACTGAGCTCAACAAACTATTTCCACCATCAAAGTTATTGTATAAAATGTCAACCATATGAGCCAAGACCAAATAGGAACCCAATCCTACAAATAAGATACCATGATGTATCTCAAGAACATCCCAAGGGACAAACGAGTCATAACCCTACTCGTAACATGCAGTGAAAAGAGAGATTGTCGCCAAATAAAAGAAATATGTGTAAAAGTAGTACCCACCATCGTAAAGTACTCACAGCTCCAAACATAAAAAACATACTTCAACCAACTAGATCTAAATCCAGAAACCTCTCCAAGCAGCACCCATGAGAATTGACTCCAACTCGTCAAGAAGTTGGGTCCTAGATATGAAGATCTATATCGAATATCAGCATAATGAATATAATCAACATACAAATAAGGATAAATACAAATTTACCTAAAAACTATAAAAGTAGTTGCAGGAATTCACTCATTTTTGTATAACCACGTACCCACAAAAAATATGTGTCAACTTACTTGCACCAATATTAGTGACAAAATCAAATGCTATACAAACTTCTCAACTCAGCCACACAATCCTCCACATAAGAAATGCCTCAAACATGGATCACACAATAGCCAAACCAACCATCAATGAAGTGATCTTACTTAAGTGCAAAAGTATAGCCAACTCCACATGACTGAAGTACTCGAAGTCCTCTCTAAAATTGGAGACTTTTCTAATATCTGTAAATCTCCACAAGATAAACTTAGACTCTTCTACATAGAACTATCTGAAGTTATCCAATCAATCTATAAAATCTCCTGCCATTACCAATACCTAATTTTCTTGAGAAAAACATTATCATCTCTAACCAATGACACCAATGAAGTACTCAACTTCACCTACAAACAAAATCACCCAGACCATATCCAAAATGTACCCACGTACATTATGTATGCTAAGAGTAAGCACCATATAATAGACAATCAAATCACACCTAAATATGAACTCTTATAGTATAGGATACGAACGAACAATTATATCACAGCATATCTTGCGCATACACATGAAATATGCCCCACCTAGATTAATATGAACTACAAAAGATAGTGACCTATATTAGAAAGCCCAATGCTCACCTAAAGAAACTTTTGCTTCTGTCTATAAATCCAAGAGACCCAAAACACCCGAAAATGTACCTTAAGAACCATTTGTATGAAAAATACCAAGCTGAATATTAAACCTGCGCTATCTGTCAGTTTCATAATGCCCCAAGAAAATTCACTGGCCAAAAGAAATCATACACTAAGCCAACTCACCGCTCGTCCAACTCTAAAGCACTTCTTACTTGTTTGGCTAATGGAGCAAGTATCAAACCAAGTAGAAAAAAATATCAAGCAAATGGATCATAATTTCAAAAGACCCCAATACTGGATAGCATGAAGAACATACCAAGAAAGTATCAAAAACATAAACTGAGCACCCCGTAATTTCCCACAAAACTCCACCTTGGGTTATAACTCATACTTAAATAAGTTAAAGGTACCACAGATAAATAACTGTAATAACTGCAAACCTGGATTACACCATAATCAATCAATGTCATCACGATACCCATATATCTGAAATCCCTTCATAGGCCATTGTCAATAAATAAATCCATTTCCCAGTTACTATAAACAAATATTTCTCCATATGCTCAAATATGACAATTTTCCATATAGTCAAAATTTATTATTTTTTGAAAATCCAATAAGCCATAAATATATGCTTGAAAAATCATACTCCATATGATAATGGAAAAACAAAAAATAATAATTTAGGTCAAAATTAATTATCTAAAATCTGATAAAATTTCACACATAAATTTCCAATCCGAAATTGTGCAGAAATATAAAACCTTACCTTCAAGAAGAAACCCTTAAGGTATAAATGATCCTCGTAGCGAAATCGTCAAAGTAAGTTAAATATCAATCTATTTACTTGAAGCTTTGTTGTAATTCCCGCAAAATCGAGATACCCAAAACTTCTCTGAAAAATCACTAAAATTGCTCATTTCGCTGATTTTGCCGAAGAACCCGCAGTTTAATGCTTTCCCATATCAAAACCAACCCAAATTCAACACAGAAATGCCGAACCGCCGACAACCCAAAACCAAGAATGGAAACCAAACCTCATGATACCAATTATTGCATAAAACCATAGAAACCTTGTTGTTGGAGAAATCATAGATCGCGTACACTTATCAAAAATGGAATATGGTTTGATAATGGAACGGGGAACCAATATATAAATCACATAGAAGAGAAGAGAACCACACACAACACAAGAAATCTATGAGAAGAAAAAATCTACTATGAAACAAGAATGATTATAATGATTATAATCTCTCTCTCCCAATACGATCTCCTTCTTCTCGCTACCAAAAATAAAAGCGTGACCCCTCTCAAGCCATAAACACTTGAGAGACCAAAGCCCCTATTGGAGCTTCTTTCTCCCCTCCCAAAAGCTTATCTTACAAAGCCATAGATTTGGAAAATAATTTATCCTAATCTATATAGGAGATGGTTTCAATTAATATTAGAATCCTAGTCTAAATCGAACTCGACCACTTCAAATCCTACCTTAAGTAGGAACCAATATTGTTGGAAACATCTCATAAATATGGTGTAATTAGTGTCATACACAAACTGCAGCACTAAAATTCAATTGTAACGATAACTTGGACTAGAGGAAACCAAACCAATAAGATCTTCGCCTCCTTCATGTAACCATAAACAGTAAGAGTAAAGGTTAGGGCGATATAGTGTTTACAGTGGCCTATTCCGGATCTCAAACTCAAGCCTCATCTTCGACCATCATACGTTTACTCGACCTCATCAGCATAAGATTACATGGCACACTATGGAACAACTACAGAGTTTTACTTATTATTCTCAACCTATACAACAACAGCCCGAGTCAACAAACACTCTGCCATTAATGAAGCCATTACAAAATAGAATGATCAAACCATTACACAATCAGTTTAATGACTCATCAAATTCATATTACAACGTCCATCATTAAGAATAATAATGGTCATCAAACGTTCACATTATAAGACCTATAAATAAGACCAGAGAACTACAGATAAAAGAGACATGAAATTCTATAAAGAAAATTCGATCCAGAAGCTTTACACAAAATTATCCAGAGCGATCTTTATAATAGCAAGCCATCATCAATAATATTTATCTTTCTAAATCCTCAAGAGAGGTCGTGGTTTTTAATTTATTCAAAGATTTTCCACGCTAAACTTTATGTTAGCAATTACTTGTTTCCTATTAACGCTCCAATTATCTTTGGTATGAGAGCTAAGTTTGATTTACGAAATTAGGTACTTACATTTAGTGCCATCTATGGGAACGAAGAATTTAGCCACAGTTCTCATAAACTGTTGATCTTTACTCTCTTCACAGAATGTCGCTTCTAGACCAGAATACACCAATTGGCCCAGCAGAAGGAAGTATCGTAGTAGCAGAATTACGAGCCACTTTTCACTCTGAGAATAAAAGACGAGCCATTCCAGAGTAATAGCTGGTGGATGTGCGAGATCCGCTGAAAGTTCTGCAGGGACGACAGATTACAGCCAAGAAGAAAAAAGATGCACTACCAGCCACCACATGAGTTTCCATTCGAGACAGGTTAGGACCCCAAGGTAATAGCCTGGGAGTTGACATTCGATCCAATCATAATCAGCTGGGGGCCGACTTCATGCAGATACAAGGAGTCTACCAAGAAGTTAATGGCGTTCCTATTGAAAGCAGGCAAGTGGAGGACCCACCAAGGGGAAAAGTTTGTAATGCAGTGTGTGAACGACTAAGTGAAGGAAGTGGTAACCACATTTCTCGAGAAGGACGCATCCCATGTCAGACCACTGCAATAGCTCGTCAGTACGCAACTCAGGAACATATCGAAAAATACATCAAATAATTATTTGAAGCTCAGATTTAAATCGCCAAAGGCATCTACAATAGACTATAAAAAAGCCCGATTGCTTAAGAACTATTGGATGGTAAAGTTCCCACCAGTTTCCACGCCCCAAAAATCCAAAACTACAGGGGAACTGATCCCGTGGAACACATCCAAGAATCCTAAGATGCTTTAGGCTTGCATTCTACGTCAAACCACATTTTATAACGTCTCTTTCCTACTAGCCTCCAGGGAGAACCATTGTAATGGTTCCACTCACTTCAAGAAGGATCCATTCACACATTCGGACAGTTGTGATAAATTTTTATCAAGAACTACTCGCACAACAGAGATTAAGAGGAAAATTGGTATTCTTTGTTTCGCCTTAAGCAGATACCAGGCGAAAAGCTTGAAACGTTCACTATTTTTTTTTTGGAGTTGGCCCGAAAGGTAGATCGACTGGATTAGAAGATTACTATTTTGGCATTTATAAATGCTCTGCTCGTGGATAGTAGAGTGAAGGAACACCTTATTCTCAATAAACCTACGACCCTGAAAGACATGATCGAAAAAGTAAATTGATATATTGATCAGGAACGGATGGTATCCAAGAGACAGAAGCCCCATAGGTCAACCCAAATAACAAGAGATTAATCTACATAACAAGATTTCAATTGTACTACAGATTACGAAGGAGACAGGAAGCGAACCAAATCTAATGACGATCGACCTGGGAGAGGTGGAAACTTAACAAAGCCACTTCTTCCCAAGTTAACTATCATAATAGTCAGCCTATATCCTACACTTCAAAAGGATAAATTCTTCTGCAATGCCCAATATCTCCAACCTATCGAAAGCAAATCGTATCGCATATACCACAAAGTCTGACATCATAACACATAATATTGTTTTACTTTACAGCGACTTTTGGAGTATATCTTTACGGAGGGACGAATGCATGAGTACATCGTAGACAACTAAAGTTACAAAAATGGGAGTTACGAGCTTAATACTGAGATCATACAAATAGAAGGAGTGGCAGATGAAAAAAATTTGATCCACATCTTCCTCGGTCATTTTATTGAAACTCATACAATTAACAGGTCGATTAGATTAAAAAGACGACGTCTTGGCCAATACCACAATTTGGCCAATACCACAATTTGGCCATGGTCGATAAAGAAGCTCGGTTACTCTCCGCATCTAGTTATCAATGAACAAGGATCTCCTTCGAAGATTGCGACGTTCGCTATGTCAACTTTCCTTATCATGACATACACGTGATCATGTTAAAAATGTGAAATATCGTACTACATACAATGATGGTAGATACTGGCAGTAGTATCGAACTAGTCTTCCAAAGTACGATCGATCAGAGGGGACTGGCCGACAAAGTTTAGCCTAGTGACATCGATATCAGCAGTTTCAATGGATCCAAAGAAGAATGTGTAGGAAAATTTATACTTTCTATTGCTGTTGGATCAGCGACGGTTGATATTGTGTTTTACATTATAAACGCAAAATCCTATTATTTAGGAGTCATGAGATACTGATGGCTGCATAACATGTGAGTTATCCCATCAATCAATCATTTGGCATTACGGTTTGATTAGAATGATGGCATCTACGAAATCAAAGGCAGTCAGAAGCTAGCTCATGCTTGCAAAAATATTGTTACCATCGTGATGGAACCACCAATACCACAAATCATATAGTAATTATAGAACACTATAGAGAACCATCTACTAAGTGTATAAACTATAGAATACATTGAAATTAGTGGAGACAAACGGGGTACCTATATTGGGACTCTTTAACCCACAATGGAATGCAATACTCTTATTCAGTTTCTAAAAGATAACAGTAACGTCTTTGCTTGGACATTTCAAAATATGCCAAGCATTGATCCAAATTTGGCTTTCCATAAGCTCAGTTTAAAAGATAAGGCTGACACAATCAAACAATAATAGAGAACCTTAGCATCAAGGCTACGAGAAGAAGTCAATAAAGAAATCAATAAACTTAATGTAGTTGGTTTTATTCGAAAAGCCAATTACCCCGAATGGATCTCGAACATCGTTGTAGTCCCAAAGAAAAATGGCAAGATCAGAGTATGCGTGGATTTTACAGACTTGAATAAACATACTCTGGAAGACAGTTTTCCCCTTCCTATCATCAACCATCTGCTCGATTCCATTGTGGGACATAAACTCTTATTCATGATAAATGTCCCATTAGGATACAATGAGATACCCCTTATGTTCGAAGATCAAGAAAAAATAGCTTTCATCACAGAGCATGGATTATACTACTACAAAGTCATGCCTTTCAGCCTCAACAATGCCAGAGCCACATACCAAAGACTGATGACTCAGATGTTCATAGACCATCTCGGGAAAACGATGGAAGTATACATTGATGATATAATGTGTAAAAGTCTCAAAAAGGAAAACCATCTCGCAAATTTGTATTCGACCTTTGAAATTCTTCGATCATACAAAATAAAACTAAATCCTGACAAATGCCAATTCAGAGTCCAATGAGGCAAATTCTTGGGACATTTAATTAGCAAATGAGGTATTGAGGCTGAACCATATCATATCCGTGCTTTGTTATCCATGCCTTCCCTAAAGACAAAGAAAGACATCCTAAAGATAGCGGGCAAAATAGCGGCAATAAATTGCTTTGTTTCCATGTCTTTAGACTGGTGCCAATGGCTATTCGACCTCCTAAGAGAATGGACCAAGAAGAAGAAAGGGAAAACTCAAAAAGATCTCAAGATCGAGTGGACCACAGAATGTGAAGCAGCATTTCAGGAACTGAAACGCTACTTGGGGAAACACTAGTAATGAGTATACCCAAGAAAGGAGAAGAGCTTATAGTATATCTTACAGTTACTGATAACTCACTAAGCTCAATTCTTATCTGACTTGATGAAAATATGGAAAAACCTGTCTACTTCATTAGTAAGACTCTTACTCTGGCAGAAATACGATACACTAAAATTGAAAAACTACTCTTAGCTTTCGTTTATACATCACAAAAGTTAAAATAATATTTCAAAGCTTATTTAGTTCGAGTAATGACAAATTACCCCTTGTGCGAAGTTCTATCCAAACGAGAGAAATCTAGACAGGTCCAGCAATGGTCAGTTTCTATTGGTGAGCACGATATACGTTTTGAACCACGATATTCAGAAAAGGGGTAAGCAGTAGTAGATTTCTTTATAGATTTTCCAGTAGATGGCCCTGATAGGGAAGAGGATAGTACTGAGATAAATGAGGAATAGTTTAAATGAGGATATCGATGAAAGGTTGGTGCCTTTTAATTGACGATTTTGCTGAACCAGCTGGGTCAGGCATTGGGATAGTTCTTATTATACCATCCAATGACAGAATTAAGAAATCAATCCAACTCAACTTCAAAGCTACCAACAATAAGACTGAATACGAGGCACTAATTCACAGACTAGATTTTGCACTGGAGATTGGTGTGCCCAAATAATATGTTTATACAGACTCTTTATTAATTATGAACCATTATACAGACAAATATCATAAAAATGGAAAGATGGTCGACTACGCAGCAGCGTTAGCTGACAGAATGAGCTAATTTAAAAAGACTGCAATCAAACACATATCCTGTGAAGAAAACATACATTATGACTCCCTCGCCTATCTTGTTGGAGTCCTCAGAATGGAAGCCCGATATTTAAAGATCAAAGTGGCATCCACCCCCAGTATTAACATCATCAGCTTAAATGCCATTAATACTTGGGGCGGCGAAGAGGTCGAAAATGATTGGTGATGACCTTTCCTCTCATATATCGGACCTAACAGCACATTTGATGGTAAACTCCCCAAGGATGTTAATGAAAGAAGACACTTGATAGACAATGCTAAATGATACATCGTTGACGACAATCTCCTTTACAAAAAGGCGGTTACAAGACCCTATCTCAAATGTTTATCTGATAAGAAGGCCCAAGCCTTCTTACACGATTTACATGAAGGCACTTATGGATCCCATGTGGCAAGATGATCTTTAGCAAACTGGGTACTTACTCAAGGAATCTTTTGGCCTAAAATGAAAGTTTAAGCCATCAAATATGCCAGCAAGTGTGATGCCTACCAACGACATGAGCCAAAAATTTGAGCTCCAGCTTTAAAACTCCACTCTAGCAAAGTTGTCTGGCCATTCAAAAGACGGTCCCTCGATCTCTGGGGAAAATTCCCAACTATACCGAGAAAACGGAACCACCTCCTCGTAGCAACGGACTACTTTACTAAGTGGGTAGAAGCAGTTCTTTTGAGTCGAATACGCAAAGAAGATGACATCAAATTTATATGGGAAAATATTATTATATGATTTGAATACCCCCACCTCATCAAAATAGATAATAGACCACAATTTGCTGGTTTAAAAGTTATTGACATCCTCAACCAGCATAACATCATCCACTCAACTTCAAATCCGCATTACCTACAAGAAAATGGTCAGGCCAAAATTACCAATCGTATTATAGTCGACAGAATAAAAAATCTCTTGATATAGATGAAAGGTAATTGGGTACAAGAGTTACCACATGTATTATGGGCATATCAAATAACACCCAGAGTGTCTGCTGGATGTACACCATTCTTATTAGCTTTCGGTACCGTAGTAATCATCCCCACTCAATATCATCACCCACTACATGATCATACCATGACAGACAAAGAAAACGAGTTCTAGTTGGTGTAAAACATGAACTGGATTGACAAAACAAGATATAGAGCAGTCATGAATTAGGGAAGGTACCATCAGGCTTTAGCGAAGTCATATAACAAATGCATTTGTCATAAAGAGTTCGATATTAAAGATATCGTTTTACGAGAGATCCCAAAACACAAAAAGGAACTCAATAGTGGGAAACTCGTAGAAAATTGGGAAGGATCTTTTATTGATATTGGTAAAAGCAGTCTTGGCTCTTGCGACCTCATTACATCCGATAGAGATCCAGTCCCCAATCCTTGGAAGACAAAGAGGTTGAAGCTGTATCGCAGATAGCCATCTCTTACATATTACACATTTTTGTGCGTCACTCTTAGACTAATGAAATACTTGTGTTTGACCGATCAACATTACAGTATTATTCTACTATCTCATATAGTATTATTCTACTATATTACAACACTTTTCTACTACCTCATACAATACTGTTCTACTATTTCTTCCAATTGTGTATGTCCTTGCATAATGAAATTCTTGTGTTTAACTGACCTACATTACAATACATTTCTACTATCTCATACAAGTATTTTTACAATCTCATATATACAAAGCACATATACAATATCACAGATAACCAATGGGTTCACCCCATTCTACTGCTACCGGTCGGTTATTGGTTAATCAAATTTGATCTTCTATTACATTACAGATTGCCAATTACTTCGGACAATTCAATCTTCTATCATATTGCAGGTCGGCCATTAGTTCCCCAATCTGGCAAACAGATTACACGTCAAAACCACAATTGGTCATCAAAGGCCAATACAAATACATACAAATCACTAGTTCTATTATACGTCAAATTTTTCTACGGCATAACTTTCACACTCTTTCTACTATATTTTAAGTAATGATGCAAAATTAATCCATTAGCAATCAATACCAACGCCTTTATAATATGAAGTTCAGTCTGAATGACCACCACGCGAATTTTCCCCAATTTCCAAAGGTGGCAGAGGCATCAGCTCTGGTGCCCACGACAATTTTTCTTCCTTCATCAAATCCATTCTTTGTAAGACCACCAAATTTCAGCATAACACAATCCAGATATTCACTCTGCACTAGCTGTATGTCATACTTCACACCATTTACGATTACACTTCTATGAATCGTCTCTCTTGCTTTTTCTAGTCTCTTGAGCTCGAACACAAAAAAAGATAGGAACTTCCACTATTTCTTTATCTCGCGCCACCTTTGTCGCGAGCTTAACCTTGTCAGGAATGACAAGCTCTGCAATCTTTACCCTCACCTTATTTAGCAAGTTACCAAATCTTTACAGTACGCCGCCATTTCCATTTTTTCCTTAATAGAAGTTTTATTACATGCTTCCATAACTGTCATGAACTCATCCATTTGTCCCAACATAAGCAACGATTCCTCCATAACAAACGGATTATGGGGCCTCTCATCAACCTCTATGTAAAGATTTTATTGAGCTGTTAAACGATTTACCCCCAATTTGTTGTTCAAAATAGTCAGCTCCACTACTGATTGATAGACACGTACTATTTACATGTACAGCTCCTAAATTTATATCTACCTAGTAATTTATTAAATAAATGTGACACTAATAGTACTTTTGTTTGTATTTATAGAAATCGGTCACATGATAAACAAGTCGCATATTTTTCTAGTTTTTAACGAAGATCAAGGGTGATGCACTCCAACAATGATTCTTATTTAAAGTTGTCGACCAAAGGCCCGTGCATGGAAGCCCATTGAATAGAATTAGAAATATATATTATTCTTATGAGTTGTAATATGTATGCATGATTTTACGCATTATTTAGGGGATTTTATATTAATGGTAATATTTTGAAAACCATTCCTATACTCTATAAATAGGAGGGGGATCTCACCCATGAGGGAGTATCTTGGAGAGTGTAAATCAAAGTTCAATAAGCAATAAAGTTCTTGTTCTACTCTTGCTCTTGTCTTTAAATTTTATCGCAGTAATAGTAGTATGGGAATGAACAATGGGATGAGTAGCTAATCTTCTTAGCCAAGGCCAGAGGAAGCTCTACCCAATATAGATTGTGTAGCTTAGTTAGAGTAATTACCTTCTCTTTATCCTGTATAGCTTAGTTAGAGTAATTACCTTCTCTTTATCCTGGAATATTGCATATTCGTATTCCTTCGTCTTATGCTTAACCATAACTAAGATTAGGAGGAGTAATGAATCTATGTAACCATCTTGTTGGACCATAACAAGATAGGTTAGGAACATGGAGAAGAGAACATAATCCATACTTATCAACCAGACCATGGTTGAGTAAGTTGGTTTATGGATAGTTCCCAATTACTAAATCTCTTATATCTTTTGATGTATTGCATATACCCGACAAAGGATATGCGATACGGGAACTCGTAATTTACTTTAATTATTTATGCTATCTAATGATTAAAAAGGGTGAGTGGAATCGATGCCCTGGTTTCTACTATAATTTACCTTGTAATTTGTTTCGTTCTTCTTTTAATTTCAAAACCTGCACAAACTCGTTGTTATTGGATAAAACTAGTAGCTTGAAATATAATTCATACTACAAGTCTCTAGGGATATGACCCCGCTTACCCTTATACTTAATGGTACACCGTGCACTTGTCGGTCATTTAAGACATCGGTTTATAATCGACCAAGTTTTTGGCGCCGTTGTCGGGGACTTGCAAAAGTTGCATTTTACTTTTGAGTTTTTTTATTTTAAACCAATTTTTCTTTCTGGTTTTTCTTTTCTTTTTCTTTTTCTTTTCTTTTTATTGGATCTGGAAATAAAGTGATTGAGTGATTGGCTCAAACTCTCTTGGCGCTACAGTAGCTGTAAAGTCTGTCCCTGAATGTTTCACCGTTTTGATGATTTATACTTCACATATGGGAAATTCATTTTCTATGAAAGTTTTAGATAATTCTAAACCCTTTCCGAATTGTTATAAATTATATTTTTCTGTTTAGTCGTTTGTGAGTTACAGCCTTTTGAAAAAATAGTAAAAAACTGTTTCTGTAAAGGACACCGAGTTAATTAATCACTTGTTTTGAGCAGTAGGGAAGCTAAATTCTAGAAAACTTCCTTCTTAAATGTCTTTCCTTTTTGAATTATATTTCCAAAATGATATTATTTAATGCTCTCTCTCAACCAAGCTGAAAGATATGCGTATTTAAAAATCAGGACATTATAGACTACAATAAACTTAGAAATTAAATTAATATTATTATTGCAAGTTCACTAATCCTTTTTCTCTTGTTTTGCAGGATAGTCACAAAGTGGGAAACGAGAAGGATAATATGCAAAGCTAAAAGAATCATCAAATTCATCCTTCTTGTGCCCCCTAAATGAAGGGGCACATCCTTCTTTCGCCCCCTAAGTGATGGGGTGGCCACAACTACACCAAGAAAAACTTCCCGTAGGTTGGTACTTCTTAAAACTTGACATCTAGAAGGGGTACATATCTGATCCTCTCCGGCACTAGGACATATAAAGTTGTGTAGACTGTGCAAATATACGCTGCTCTAATAAAAAAATTGTTGTGGTTGGATTAACCTATAATTGTGTTTAATATTCCTATCCATTCCAACATTAGTAAAGGTGAAAACTATTAGAGACTTGCAGGATTTCATCACCCCAAAAGATCTCTACCAAGTGGGACCATCCATTAGGGATACGAAAAAATTTATATCACACGAAAATTGAACGTCCTGGACCTCAAAATAATTGTTAATAAAAAAGAGTAGCAAGATTCCCGCAGGATTTCATCACCCAGCAGATAGGTGTACCGGACCGGGCTACAAGCATGGGTTTGAAGGATACTGCCCCTGCCTAATGCCACAAAATACAGGCTGTAGCTTTGCGACGTCACCGTTCCGAGTGCTGACGTACGATAAAGTGACTCGCTCGGGCGTGAGGACTAAACATCTACTTTAAGCTGGTACTAGCATAGGGACACAGGGGAGTATAGGAACAAGAGCCTTTTGCCATCGTACCCATATTGAACATAGAAGAATATAGGGGAGGCCTAATTATTACTTCTAAAAAAGGTTGATGTGCTTGAATTTAAGTATGATTGATTATTTGTTGCACCGGGTGCCAAATTTTATTGATTATTAGTTGTGCATGTTCAATTGGATACATGAAAGAAAACGTTTAGGAAGCTTATCGGAACCTTTGCCAATTTATGGGCCACCACCTCAGCCTAAGCGGAGAGGGCGACCACCTTGCCCAGTTAATACAATAGAGGACTTAGGAGCCCCAGTTTGGGATGAAAGTGATCCATCTTGAGTTTTTCCAATTTCGGAGGAGGGTAATTCATCTTGAGTTAACCCAATAGAACTTATTGTCGAGCTAGAAGTCGAACCCCCAATCATGGCTGCCGTCAGATCTCATTGGGACCATTGGACCCCAGTGGTGAGTGATATACCTTCATGTATTGAGTTACCAGTTGTTACGACAAACCATAACAAAATCAAGCCTAGTGTGATCCAAATGTTACCTATTTTTTGTGGGCATAATTCTGAGAGCCCTTATAAGCACGTCTACGAGTTTAAGAAAATTTGTGTGTTTTTCAAATACCAACATTTTACTGAGGATTTTTTCCGCCTTCACTTATTCCTATTCTCGCAAAAAGATAAGGCGGGTCATTGACTTGATTCATTGGTACCAGCGTCTATCAATTCATGGGATCAAATGGAGACGAAGTTTTAAACCAAATGGCTTTCAATTGGAAAAAACCTCGCTCTTAGAAATACAATTGTTGAATTTGTTCAAAATGAGAGTGAAACGCTTTACGAGGCATGGGAGAGATATAAAGATCTTCTTTCATAATATCCCCATCATGGTATTGAGAAGTAGCATCTAGCCCAGATATTCTATCGCAGAATAACTTCTGAGAATCGTTATAGGATAGAATCCATGCACAGTGGCAAATTCCACAACCTTGAACCTGATAGAGCTTATGAGGTGTTTGAGACATTGGCTAAGAACTCTCAGCAGTGGGATTTTGATCCACATAAAAATATTCGTACAACCAAGAAAGGTGGCTTATACGAAATGAGTGAGGGTACGGCCATCGAAGCCCAATTAGATTCCTTTACCCGAAAAATCGAGGTTGTGGATACGAATCAATCTAAGGGTAGTGTGAACCTGGTTAAGCAACAGGGTTGCACCGTTTGTTATGATGTAACCCATGCAACTCAAATGTGCCCCTTGCTCAATGAAATGAATGACAATCAAGAGAAAGTGAATGATTTAAATAATACCTATAATAGGCCATTTGACCCGTTTAAGCCAACTTGGCAGGACCACCCAAATTTTTCGTGGAAAAACAACCGACCCAGTTCAGGTTTTGAAGAGCCACAAACCTCAGGTCTTAATTTTCCTAGGAATACCCTCTCTCAATCTTATCCTCAGGTATCTCAGCAATCCTTTCAGTCATCCAAATAGTTCCCGCCCGCTCCACCCAAACCATCTTTGAAAGATACCCTTGCTCTCGTTATGCAATAATCAATGGAAAGCCAAAAACAAGCGTTGCAATTTCAGTAACAAATGATGCAATTTCAATAACAGACTTTGGTAAATCAGAATTCTACATCCCAAACTATCTCTAATCTCGAGACTCAGGTAGGAAAATTGACAAATGCATTGCATGAGAGACCACCAGGTACGCTACCTATCCAACCTACATCTAATTTGAAAGGACCACTGGGGTTTGATTTTAGATCAATCCCAAAATAGGTTAATGCCAATGTAACTCTACGAAGTGGTAGACAAGTTGATAACCGAGTTGAAATTCCTAGGGTTGAGCTAACACCTGTTGCTATTAAGGATAAGGTCGGTACGATTGAACCTTCTAATAAATCTAAGGAGTTGCCTACCTCCTCTATTTCCCTACAAAAGGTACATTTTGAGCCAAAGGTGCCTCATCCGCAATGCCTTCTTCTGACTAGTAAAGGGATTCATTTTGACGAGATATTAGATACATTTAGGCAAGTTCATATAAATATTTCAGTACTCGATGCCATCATGCTTATCCCTGCATATGCTAAATTCCTTAAGGATGCGTGCACAAGGAAAAGGAAAATCAATGTGCACAAGAAAGTCTTCTTGACTGAGACATTAACCCCTCCTAAGCTTTGAGATCTTGGAAGCCCAACCATTACTTGTAAAATTGGGGATCACTCGAACCTACCCGAATGACACTTCAATTGGGACTTAGAATTAGGACTTAGAGAACTCGAACCTACCCGAATGACACTTCAATTGGCTGACAGGTCAATACGATACCCACGTGGTATTCTTGAGGATATTCTGATCAAGATTGATATTCTTATTTTTCCTGTGGACTTTGTTGTTTTGGATACTGAAGATGTAAAGAATCTTAGTTGTGAGATTCCTATCATATTGGGTCGCCCTTTCCATGCGACTGCTCGTGTCATTATTAATTGCTTTAATGGGGTCTTACAACTATCAATGGGAGACGTGAAGATCAAGCTTAATGTTTTTAACAATAATACTTAATTCCCTTATTCTGATGACATGGCTGACCTGAATATGATTGACTCCCTAGTTTACAACTCGTTCCCTAAATCATTTTCCGTGGACCCCTTAGAATCATGTCTTGTGAGCTTTGGTGAAGACTTTGATGAAAATCCAATATGATTGACTCCCTAGCTTAATGCTCTACTCACCTCAACACCTATTTGTAACAAGTCCAAATAAGGACCTCATGTTGAACCTCTGGAACCGTCCACTACTTTTCCTATTCTATCCATATTTAATGTACCCAAGTTAGACCTCAAGCCATTACCTAAGTCTTTGAAGTATGCTTTCTTAGGTGATTCTCACACTCTGCCTGTGATCATAGCTTCCAACCTCAATATTGACCAAGAAAGTAGATTGTTGGGTGTCCTTGAAAGGTACAAATCAGCCCTAGGGTGGTCTATAGAAAACTTAAAGGGGATTAGCCCGGCCGTTTGCTAGCTTCACATCAATCGCTAGGAAGGTGTTAAAACTTCTCGCGAGATGCAGCGGAGGTTGAATCCTACCATGATGAAGATGGTAAAGAAGGAAGTTCTCAAACTTTTGGACTCGGGTTTCATATACCCCATTTCGGATAGTAAGTGGGTCAGTCCCATTTAGGTTTTTCCAAAGAAATCAGGGATTAATGTAGTTGAGAATGATAATAATGACCTAATCCCCACCCGCATGACCACTGGGTGGCGTGTATGAATCAACTGCAGGAAATTGAAAATGGACACAAGGAAAGATCATTTTCCTCTTCCTTTCATTGATTAAATACTTGAACGCTTAACCAGAAAAAGACATTACTGTTTTCTTGACGGTTATTCTGGATACAACAAGATCACCATTGCCCCAGAAGATCAGGAGAAGACAACTTTCATGTGTCTCTACAGGACAAATGTTTATCAACACATGCCATTTGGGTTGTACAATGCACCCACTACATTTCAGCATTGTATGATGAGCATATTTTCTGATATGGTTGATAAATTTCTTGAAATCTTTATGGATGATTTTTTTAGTGTTTGAATCGTCTTTTGATGAATGTTTACACCATTTAGAGCTCATGCTAGAACGATGTACACAAACCAATTTGGTGTTTAACTGGGATAAGTGTCACTTAGTTCTTGGACAAATTATCTCCAATAAAGGGATTGAAGTCGATAAGGCCATGATTGAAATTATCCCTTCTTTACCTCCATCTCAAACGGTTAAGACCAGTCGATCATTTTTGTGGCATGCTGGGTTTTATCGTCGGTTTATCAAAGATTTTTGTAAAATTTCCCAACCCTTGTGCAATTTACTTGCTAATGACACTGATTTTAACTTTGATGATGTATGTTTAGGAACTTTTGAGAAGCTCAAAATTTTATTGACTTCAGTCCCTATCATCCAACCTCCCAATTAGGAACTTCCCTTTGAACTCATGTGCGATGCTTCTGATTATGTTGTTGGAACGGCTTTTGGGCAAAAAGTAGATAATAAACCTCATGTTATTTACTATGCTAGTCGTACGCTCAATGACACACAGTTAAATTACTTTACCACGGAGAAGGAGTTATTAGCCATTTTCTTTGCCTTGGAGGAATTTCGATCATATCTTGTTGGATCCAAAATCATTATTTACACCGACCAAGCAGCCTTAAAGTATTTACTATCTAAAAAAGACGCCAAGCCTCAGTTAATTAGACGGATTCTTTTGTTACAGGAATTTGATATCAAAATTTGAGATAGGAAAGGTGTTGAGAATGTGGTTGTGGATTATCTATCTTGAATTCACACTGAGGGTGCTGAAGATTTTCTCCCTATCTTAGAGACATTTTCTGATGAGCAGCTCATTGTTGTCTCAAAACTGCCTTGGTACGCCAATATTGTCAATTATCTTGCTACGTAACGATTACCTGCCCATTGGTCAAAGCAAGATATAACCAAATTCTTGCACGAGGTTAGACGTTTTAGTTGGGGCGATCCTTATCTTTATAAGTTTTATTCCGACCAAGTAATTAGGAGATGGATCCCAAATGATGAGTTCCATAGTGTACACACATTTTGCCATACCTTAGCTTGCGGAGGATATTTTGGAACCAATAAAATGTTGTAATAGTCCTTCAATCTGGTCTCTATTGGCCTACCCTTTTTCGTGACGTGCACTCCTTTTGTTTTAAATATGATAGGTACAAGAGAACCGGGAATATTTCCCATTGAAACATGATGCCCTTGAACAACATCATTATTGTTAAACTATTTAATGTTTGGGGCATTGACTTTATGGCCTCATTTCCTTCTTCTTGCGGTTACCTTTACATTCAAGTTGCAGTCGATTATGTTTCTAAATGGGTTGAGGCGGTGCCATGTCAAACGAATGACCATAAGCCCGTGGCAAAAATTTTGAAAACCATTTTTAAACATTTTTGCACACCTCGGGAAATTATTAGTGATGGTGGCAAATATTTTGGTAACCGTGTCTTCAAAATCTTTTGAAAACTGACTCCATCAGTCATAAAGTTGCCACACCTTATCATCCACAAACAAGTGGTCAAGTCAAAGTATCCAATCGGGATATCAAAAGAATTTTTAAAAAAACTGTTCAAACCGATTGTAAAGATTGGTTTGATCGTCTTGATGATGCCCTTTGGGCATATAGAAAAACTTATAATACCCTGATTGGTATGTCACCCTATAGACTTATCTTTAGGAAGGTGCACCACATACCTGTGGAATTGGAACAGAAGACCCTCTGGGCAACAAAAGCCTTCAACTTTGAAATGGATAAAGCCGGATCACATAGAAAACTTCAACTTTCTAACTTGACAAACTTTGTCGCGAGGCTTATGCTTATGAAAATGTAAAAATTTACAAGGAACGAACTAAAGCTTTTCATGATAAGTCGATTGTTCGCAAAACTTTTGAGCCTAATCAGAAAGTGTTACTCTACGAAATTGTGTTCTCTATGGTACGACCCTTTTGTAGTTTAAACTATTTATCCTCATGGAGCCATAGAGGTAGAGGATCCTAAGAACAAAAATATCTTTAAAGCCAATGGCCAACAATTAAAACCATACTTAGAGTCCTACACTTTTGATGATGAGATAACATTTCTAAATAATCTAGTATATCAAAACTGATATTATGTACCCCTATAGTGCCATTATAAATCATTTGAGTATGAGGGCGCATTTGTCTGGCTGAAGATGGTAAACTTAGTACTTCTTGGGAGGCGACCCTTGACACATTCAGGTGAGACATTTTAGTTTTATCTTCCATTTATTTTCTTGCTCTCCAACATTGAGGGCAATGCTTGATTTAAGTTTGGGGAAGGAAACCATTTCTTGATATGCTTTTTGAAGAAAAGAGAAATAATGGCACTTTGACAATTTATGATATATTTTTGACGAATTTCTAAACACTTAAACTGATTTTACCTTGACATAAATATTATGAAAAAACCTAAATTTTGAAATTGTATCAAGTATCACTAGAATATTTTGGAATATCTTAAGCTAGAAGTACTATCTCTTTATTTGCGACTAATTCAAGTTAACTTGGCATATTTTGGAAATGTGCACTTCACTGTAGTTTTGTAATTAATACCTTCAATAGATTTTTGTTCAGTATAAGGGAAATTTAGCCTTTATGTTAGGAATAGTTTGCTACAAGGGAGACAACTGCCTAAGAATAAGTCCATTCCTAAGAATAAATAATAAGCCAAATGTGTTATAAAAACTTTCACGTTGCAAGGCTAGTCACATGATTAAGAGCTGAAAGAGGAAAAATTATCACCAATCTCGAGTTTGACCATGAACTATGTGAAAGGAACAAAAGAAAATATTACTTTTAAGAATCTTGAGTCTATGTCAAGATGGGGCACCATACCCTAACAACCTTAGCTAACTGGCGGGAATTGTCGATCGAAAACTCCTTGTAATGGAGGCTTCGCTAAGAAACAATTTAATCAATAAGAAAAGGCTTGCAAATGAAATTAAAAAAAATTAATATTCTAGGAAGACGAATTGACTAAGGCACTTGTTGAACTGACCGTTGAATTTAATCCAATAAAAATTAGACTACCAAAAACTGAGTAAATTATTCTAGACAACGTATTTGGCGATAAAACTATTTTCATTGTACACTCAAATAGAGCTAAAGCAAAATATTTGAATCTCTTTCAGATAAGCTTAAAATATTATTTTGTATACTTAGGAAAATAACAAGTTTGAGGATTTTTTTATTGGATTATTTTTGTAACAACTAAGTAAGGATAAGTTCACAGAAAATGAGTCATATGTATTCTAGAATTGCTTAAAATGTCATTATTGACTTTTGTGGGTATAGTCACTGTAAACCCTCACAAGACAACACTCGTCCACCAGGCTAAACCTGGGGGCTTAACGGCTTGTTGCATGCGCTAAATATCACCGCGTGACATGCAAAAATGGTTTTTGCTTACTTTTGCTCGAGGACTAGCAAAATATAAGTTTGGGGGTATTTGATAGACACGTAATATTTACGTGTACAATTCCTAAATTTATATCTACCTGGTCATTTATTATATAAATGCGATACTAATAGTGCTTTTGTTTATATTTACTAAAATCGGTCACATGATAACCAAGTCGTACATTTTTCTGATTTTTAACGAAGAACAAGGGTGATGCACTCCAACAATAATTCTCATTTGAAGTTGTCAACCAAAGGCCCATGCATGGATGCCCATTGAAGAGAATTAAATATAGATACTATTCTCATGAGTTATAATATCTATGCATGATTTTAGACATTTTTTATGGGATTTTATATTAATGGTAATATTTTGTAAACCCTTCCTATACTCTATAAATAGGAGGGGAATCTCGCCCATGAGGGGGTATCTTGAAGAGTATAAATCAAAGTTCAATAAGCAATAAATTTTTTGTTCTTTTTTTATTCTTGTCTTTTAATTTTATCGCAGTAATAGTAGTATGACATAGATAAAAGGGATGAGTAGCTAATCTTCTTAGCCAAGGCTAGAGGAAGCTCTACCCAATGTAGCCTTAGTGTAGATTTTGTAGCTTAGTTAGAGTAAATACTTTCTTTTTATCTTAGAATATTGCATATTCGTATTCCTTCATCCTATGCTTGACCATAGCCAGGATTATGAGGAATAATAAATCTATGTAACCATCTTGTTGGACCATAACAAGATAAGTTAGAAATATTAAGAAGAGAACATAATCCATACTTATCAACCGGACCATGGTTGAGTAAGTTGGTTTATGGGTAGTTCCCAATTACTAAATATCTTGTATCTTTTGATGTATTGCATATGCCCGACCAAGGATATGCGATATGGAAACTCGTAATTTCCTTTAATTATTTATGTTATCTAACGGTTAAAAAGGGTGGAGTTGAATTGATGCCTTGCTTTCCACTCCAATTTATCTTGTAATTTTTTTCATTCTTCTTTTTATTTCAAAACCTTCACAAACTCGTTGTTATTGGATAAAACTAGTAGCTTGAAGTATAATACGCACCACAAGTCTCTTGGGATACAACCCCGCTTACCCTTTTACTTAACGGTACACCGTGCAATTACAGGTCTTTTAAGTCATCGGCTTATAATCGATCATAGATGTAGGGAAAGAATATATGAAACTTAAAAAGTAGTTAGCAGAAAAGTGAGTAAATTATGTAATAGAGCAAGGTGTGTGGTTTAGGACCTTTATACCTAGGTAAGGGGAAAAGGTACATTATCAAGTGCCCAGTATGGATTTATTAAGGAGGGAGAAAGGAATTGGGGAAGATGTAGAGATTAGGTACTACAATGAGTCTGGGATGGCAGGCCCGAATGATGGGTTTCTAAGTTATCTGAACCAGGACATATACAGACTTTAGATTTCATTAACCTTTTTTCATAAATGGATTATGAATGCATTTCAGTGCTGCACCGCATAATTAAATGGGAATATTTATGAGATGATGAGGGTGTGTGAGGCGTTGAATGAGAAGTTGAAAGAAAATGGGAATGCAAAGTAGTTCGTAGCAGCTAACGTACTGAAATTTTATAAAATGATGTATGTCAAAGACGGGTTTATTTGACTGCGTAGCTCTTGAACAGGCCGAGTTAAAGCAAGTGCTCAGAGAGTTGAATATCCGTAAGGTTAAAAGAGTAAACTCCAGAGTTTCAAAAGGTTAACGAGCTTACAAAAATCAAGCTATGGCTGAGAAGGGTATGAAGAAGACCCTTCTTCCTCTAGGGGATTTGATTGGCATCCCTCCGCCTCTGCTAGGGAGTTCGAGCGAGGCACAAAAGAATCTTCACATTCTACTGTGGGGGCGGTCCAAGGGAAGAGGACGATAAGTTGGTCACTATAGGTGTGGTGGAGTAGCAGGCGGTGAATGAGGTCGCTCCTCTAGAAGCAGAAAAGAGGTCTTTTATATGAAAGCAACATGAGATCGAAGGTATTGACCAAACTTAGGCTTAGGTTATGGCCAAGCTGAGGAACATAGAACAAAGTTATTTTAAGATTGCAAGGACTGAGTCGATACAGCTCGTAAAGGCTTTTCAAGAATAAACAACAAATGTACTTATTAATATTTTCTATTTCCTGTATTATGGTTGATATGCATATTACTGATCTCGTGTATTGTATTGGCAGCTCTCGATATTGGTAAAAGGGGCTATAAACTTTATTGAAAAGAGAAACCAAGAGTTTTTAGAGCTTACTCAGAGGTTCGATGCTTAAATAGCTCAGACGAAGGAGCTCAAGGAGGAGCTCAAAAAGGAGAAATAAAGCAAGGCAGAAGAGGTGAAGGCTATTGAAGAGCGGTATGCAGAACTGTCGGAGCGCAAAAAGACCCTGGTAAAAGCTTTTTCAGAGGTGAGGGTTGGAAGAAATAATATTATCCAATCCAACCATCATTTTGGGTTAACCGAAACCGATATCAATCTGGGCCTAGAGGGTAAGTTTCAGGAGATAGTTTTTTCTTCGGATACGGAAGATGAACCGATTGATGATGGCGTTGCTCCAGTTAATATACCCCTCCTTGAAACTGAGCAAGTTCCAACTGCTGGTATTGAAGTGGAGCCACCGTCTGAGGTAGAGATTAACATGAATACTTAATATCATTCAGTGGTCTCCTATATGAACTATTTCGTTCTGTTCTTTTAATTTTGATGAGATTTTTTTTTTGTGTTTTAAAACTGCTAAGTTTAACAGACATCTATTTATTGTGCCTTGCTTGAATGTTTGTTTGATAATAAAAAATTTGTAATTTGTATAGGACATAGAGCGATTGAGAAAAACTATTACCACTCTGGAGAGAGCGTTGAGTAGAATGAGGGACTCTGTGGCTTGTATTCAATAGGTATTAAATAAAACTGAGTATGAGAGAAGGAAGTTTAAATCTAATTCAGAGAATTTTTTAAAAGAATTATATGATCTACAGTATAGATACATAAAAATAAAAATAGAGAGGGATGAGGTTTTGAGAAAAGAGGAGGATAGAGGTGTACTGGTATGAAAATCTAAAGACTTGATCTGCTTTTACTGACCTGAGTGATAAAGCCAGGTGTTAGAAGCTTTTGGTAACTCTGGCACTGTATTTTGAGGTTGAAGTAGATAGTGAGCAGGGTTTAAAAGGGGCTTATGTAGAGCTCTTAAAGGAAAGGGGTGTAGTACCTAACCCAGCTCGAGTTATGTTTTTAGCTTAAGAGACACGTAATTTTCATAGGCAAAAAAGTGCTCAGCTCAAGCTGGTGTGTCTGTCATATGGGGTGACGTAGGCCCCTTACCTGATATTCTTGGATTTGTGTAAAATCAAAGAGCAATGAGGATTTTATTTTTCAAAATAAGGAAAGAGCATATAAAGGTGCAAGACAAGTTAAAGGGTGAGTTAAACGAGGTACAAAATGTGTTGAAGCAAAGTACAGAACAAAATACCTCTCTGGCAGATCAAATGACAAAATAAATAGCTGTTAGAAAGAAGGTAGAGGGGGAATTGAAAGAGTTGGGTATATTGCAGAAGGATATGCGTAGGCATCTTCATAGATCGAATATGATGTTGAAGGAGCATATGTATCCGACGCGAGCAAAGGTCGCAGCTCAAATGGACCATGAACGCCATATAGAGAGTATGATTAAATTTTACCTAGGGGAGCTAGTGAGGGTAGAGAATTAATTTAGGAAGTATGTGATGGATTTTGGGAAAGACTTTGATTTAGAGAAGAAAAAGGTTGAAAATATGCAGTTTAAAAAGGATGGGGAGGAAAAAGGTATTAAGAAACCTGCTCCTAGACTAGCACAAAATTTTCAGAGGAGGTCGAGAGCATGATACCTCAGTCACGGTGAAGGCAGCGCCCGCAGGAAGTGGTGACCTTTATAGTACCTTTGGATATGCAGGTAGATAGGTCAAGAAGATCGGGAGATAGAGGGTAGTCCTCTCGTAGTTCGAGGAAGCAAAAGTAAAGTATCTATGTTGTTCAACAACTAGCATATGCATTAGATATCTATATACTATTTTGTTGATAAATAAATTTGTTCTGTTTGTGATAAATATAAATAGAGATGTAGATCGATCGTAAGATCGATCATACATAACTGTTATGAGTAAAATTGGGAACTATGTTTTAAAAACTTTTTTGATGTACGGTCTATTATGTATGTGAAAGTAAACTGGTTATGCAGGTTGAAATAGAGGAGGTAAAAAGTCAGGATGATTGAAGAACACTAAAAGATGTTGCGCGTTTTAAAAGAAAAATTGAATGCTGATTTGAACTTTCATCATAAATCACTAAAAGATGTTGCTAAGTTAAATTTAAAAATAGAAGTGAGGATGATTGAAGAGAAAGGTATGGTGGGTTGTTTGACCGAATAATTGGAAAGAAGAGAGACTAAACTAGCCAGTGTGCAAGAAAAAATGGAGGAATTAAATGAGATTATAAAAATAAAAAAAAGGAGTTGGACATTATAAAAGGTCAATGTCATATAAGTAATATCTCAGAATGAGTAACCCAGCATGGGGTAGAATTAATACCTACACGAATAAAAATGAAAGAGTTGTCGGCGATGTTGAAGAAAGAGGAGGACAGTGCTCAGTGCTTGTAGGTTCGAATAAACATGCCAGAGGCAGAAGTAGTTGGTATGCGAGCTGCTGTGAGGAAGGCAGATAAGCGGGACATAGAATTTAAAGAAATGTGGAATGTTGTGAAAAATAACAAAAAGGAGTTGGAGGAAGTGAATAACAAACAAAATGAGTTAGTGAAAATGTATTAGGGTAAGATAGAGAATTTGGAGGACGTAATTCAAGTGATGGAGTTAGACCTTATGGAATATCAGACATAAGTTATCAATTATAAATCGACGTCTTAAAAGACCCGCAAGTACACGGTGTACCGTTAAGTATTAGGGTAAGCGGGGTCATATCCCTAGAGACTTGTGGTGCGAATTATACTTCGAGCTACTAGTTTTATCCAATAGCAACGAGTTTGTGTAAGTTTTGAAATAAAAAGAAGAACGAAAAAATTACAAGATAAATTGAACTGGAAAACCAAGGCATCGATTCCACTCCACCCTTTTTAACCGTTAGATAACATAAATAATTAAAGTAAATTATGAGTTCCCGTATCCCTTATCCTTGATCGGGCATATGCACTACATCAAAAGATACAAAATATTTAGTAATTGGGAACTACCCATAAACTAATTTACTCAACCATGGTTCGGTTAATAAGTATGGATTAAGTTCTCTTCTCCATGATCCTAACCTATCTTGTTATGGTCCAACAAGATGGTTACATAGATTCATTATTTCTCCTAATCCTAGTTATGGTCAAGCATAGGACAAAGGAATATGAATATGCAATATTCTAGGATAAAGAGAAAGCAATTACTCTAACTAAGCTACACAATCTACATTAAGGCTATGTAGGGTGGAGCTTCCTCTAGCCTTGGCTAAGAAGATTAGCTACTCATCCCTTTGATCATTGCCATACAACTATTACTACGATAAAATTAAAAGGCAAGAACAAGAACAAGAACTGTATTGCTTATTTAACTTTGATTTATACTCTTCAAGATGCCCTCTCATGGGTGGGATTCCCCTTCTATTAATAGAGTATAGGAAGGGTTTACAAAATATTACCAATAATATAAAATCCACTAAAAAATGCCTAAAATCATGCATAGATATTATAACTCATGAAAATAGTATCAATATATAATTTTCTTCAATGGGCTTCCAAGCATGGGCCTTTGGTTGACAACTTTAAATGAGAATCATTGTAGGAGTGCATCACCCTTGTTCTTTGTTTAAACCGGAAAAATGTACGACTTGCTTATCATGTAACCGATTTCTGTAAATAGAAACAAAAGTACTATTAGTGTCACATTTATTTAATAAATGGCTAGGTAGATAAAAATTTAGGAGTTGTACACGTAAATATTACGTGTCTATCAAATACCGCCGAACTTATAGTTTGCTAGTCCTCGAGCAAAAGTAAACAAAAACTATTTTTGCATGTGCACGCGGTTGCATTTAGCGCATGCAACAAGCCGTTAAACCCTCAGGTTTAGCCTGGTGGATAAGTGTTATCTCGTGAAAGTTTGCAGTGACTATACCTACAAAAGTCAATAATAACATTTTAAGCAATTCAAGAATACATATGACTCATTTCCTGAAAACTTATCCTTACTTAGTTATGACAAAAATATACCAATAAAAATATACTTTAACTTGTTATTTTCCAAAGTATACCAAAGAATATTTTAAGCTTATCCGAAACAACAGGTACTACCTCAATATTAGAAAGAGATTCAAGTATGTTTCTTTAGCTATATTTGAGTGTACAATGAAAATAGTTTTATCACCTAATACGTTGTCTAGAATAATTTACTCAGCTTTTGGTAGTCTAGTTCTTACTGGAATAAATTCAACGGTCAGTTCGACAAGTGCTTTAGTCCATTCGTCTTCCAAGAATTTTACCTTTTTTTCATTTCTTTTACAAGCCTTTCCTTATTGAGTACATTGTTTCTTAGTGAAGCCTCCGCTACAAGGAGTTTTCGGTCGACAATTCCTGCCAGTTAGCTAAGATTGTTAGGGTGTAGTGCCCCATTATGACCTAGACTCAGGATTCTCACAAGTAACATTTTCTTGTGCTCCTTTCACACAGTTCATGGTCAAACTCGGGATTAGAGATAATTTTTCCACTTTCAGCTCTTAATCATACGACTTGCCTTGCAGTGTGAAAGTTTTTAGAACACATTTGGCTTATTATTTTTAGGCAGTTGTCTCCTTTGTAGCAAACTATTCCTAACATAAATGCTAAATTTCCCTTATACTGAGAATAAATCTATTGAAGGTATTAATTGCAAAACTACAGTGATGTGCACGTTTCCAAAATATGTCAAGTTAACTTGAATTAGTCGCTAATAAAAAGATAGTACATCTAACTTAAGATATTCCAAAATATTCTAGTATATACTTGGTACAATTTCAAAATTTAGGTTTTTTCATAATATTTATCTCAAGGTAAAATCAGTTTAAGTGTTTGGAAATTCGTTAAAAATATATCATAAATTGTCAAAGTGCCATTATTTCACTTATTTTCAAGAAGCATATCAAGAAATGGTTTCTTTCCCCCAAACTTAAATCAAGCATTGCCCTCAATGTTGGAGAACAAGAAAATAAATGGAAGAGAAAACTAAAATGTCTCACCTGAATGTGTCAAGGGTTGCCTCCCAAGAAGTACTAAGTTTACCGTCTTTATCCAGACAAATGTACCCCCATACTTAAACGATTTATAATGGTACTATAGGGGTACATAATATCAGTTTTAATATACTGGATTATTTAGAAATGTTATCCCTTCATCAAAAGTATAGGAATTTAAGTACGATTTTAATCGTTGGCCATTGACCTTAAAGATATTTCCGTTCTAAGGATCCCCCACCTCAAAGGCTCCATGAGGATAAACAGTTTGAACTACAAAAGGTTCGTACCAACGGGAACGTAATTTCCAAGGAAATAAATCTAGCCGTGAATTGTAGAGTAACACTTTCTGATTAGGCACAAATGTTTTGCGAACTTTCGACCTATTATGAAAAGCTTTAGTTTATTCCTTGTAAATTTTTGTATTTTCATAAGCATAAGCCTCACGACGAAGTTCTTCAAGTTCATAAAGTTGAAGTTTTCCATGCGATTTGGCTTTATCAATTTCAAAGTTAAAGGCTTTTGTAGCCCAGAGGGCCTTTTGTTCCAATTCCAAAAGTAAGTGGCAAGCCTACCAAAAGACAAGTCTATAGGGTGACATTCCAATCGAGGTTTTATAAGCTCTTCGATATGCCCAAAGGCATCATCAAGATGATCAGACCAATGTTTATGATCGATTCAAAAAGTTTTTCTAAAATTCTTTTGAACTCCCGATTGGATACTTCGACTTGACCACTTGTTTGTGGATGATAAGGTGTGACAACTTTATGAGTGATGGAGCAAGTTTTTAAAAGATTCTGAAACACACGGTTACAAAACTGTTTACCACCATCACTAATAATTGCCCGAGGTGTGCCGAAACGATTAAAAATGGTTTTCAAAATTTTTACCTCGGGCTTATGGTCATTTGTTTGACATGGAACTGCCTTAACCCATTTAGAACCATAATCGACTGTAACTAGAATGTAAAGGTAACCGCGAGAAGAAGGAAATGGGCCCATAGAGTCAATGTCCCAAACATCAAATAGTTCAACAATAAGGATGTTGCTTAAGGGCATCATGTGTCGATTAGAAATATTCCCCGTCCTCTAGCACCTATCACATTTAGAACAAAAGGTGTGTACGTCACGAAAAAGGGTAGGCCAATAAAGACCAGATTGTAGGACTTTTGCAGCCGTTTTCTTGGTCCTAAAATGTCCTCCGCAAGCTAAGGTATAGCAAAATGTGAGTACACTATAAAACTCATCATTTAGGATGCATCTCCTAATCACTTGGTTAGAACAAAACTTATTAAGATAAGGATCATCCCAACTAAAATGTCTAAACTTGTGCAAGAATTTGGTTCTATCTTGCTTTGACCAATGGGCAGGTAATCATTGCGTAGCAAAATAATTGACAATATTGGCGTACCAAGGCAGTTGTGAGACAGTTATGAGCTGCTTATCATGAAATGTCTCTAAAATAGGGACAAAATCTTCAGTACCCTCAGTGAGAATTCAAGATAGATGATCCGCAACCACATTCTCGACACCTTTCTTATCACGAATTTCGATATTAAATTCTTGTAACAAAAGAATCCATCTGATTAACCGAGGCTTGGGGTCTTTTTTAGATAGTAAATACTTTAAGGCCGTATGGTCGGCGTAAATAATGATTTTGGATCCATCAAGGTATGATCGAAATTTCACCAAGGCAAACACAATGGCTAATAACTCCTTCTCTGTGATAGAGTAATTTAACTGTGCGTCATAGGACGTACGACTTGCATAGTAAATAACATGAGGTTTTTAATCTACTTTTTGCCCTAAAACTGCTCCAACAGCGTAATTAGAAGCATCGCACATGAGCTCGAAGGGAAGTTCCCAATTGGGAGGTTTGATGATAGGGGCTGAAGTTAATAAAATTTTGAGCTTCTCAAAAGCTCCTAAACATGCATTATCAAAGTTGAAATCAGTGTCCTTAGCAAGTAAATTGCACAAGGGTTGGGAAATTTTACTAAAATCTTTGATGAACCGGCAATAAAACCTAGCATGCCCCAAAAATGATCGAATGGTTTTAACCGTCTGAGATGGAGGTAAAGAAGAGATAATGTCGATCTTGGCCATATCGACTTCAATCCCTTTGTTGGAGATAATGTGTCCAAGAACTATCCCTTGTGTCACCATGAAGTGACACTTATCCCAGTTTAACACCAAATTGGTTTGTGTACATCGTTCTAGCACGAGCTCTAAATGGTATAAACATTTGTCAAAAGATGATCCAAACACTGAAAAATCATCCATAAAGATTTTAAGAAATTTATCAACCATATCATAAAATATGCTCATCATACAATGCTGGAATGTAGCGGGTGCATTGCACCACCCAAATGGCATACGTCGATAAGCATATGTCCCGTTAGGAAACGTGAAAGTTGTCTTCTCCTGATCTTCTGGGGCAATTGTGATTTGGTTTTATCCAAAAAAACCGTAAAGAAAATAGTAATGTCTTTTTCCGGCTAAGCATTCAAGCATTTGATCAATGAAAGGAAGATAAAAATAATCTTTCCTTGTGAACGTGTTCAATTTCCTATAGTCGATACATACACGCCAACCAGTGGTAATGCGGGTGGGGATTAGGTCATTATTCTCATTCTCAACTTCAATAATCCCTAATTTCTTAGGTACAACCTGAACGGGACTGACCCACTTTCCATCCGAAATGGGGTATATGATACCCGAGTCCAAAAGTTTGAGAACTTCCTTCTTCACCACCTTCATCATGGTGGGATTCAGCCTCCGTTGCATCTCGCGAGAATTTTTTGTACCTTCCTCGAGATTGATACAATGCATGCAAATGGCCGGGTTAATCCTCTTCAAGTCTGCTATAGACCACCCTAGGGCTGATTTATTTCTTTCAAGGACACCCAACAATCTACTTTCTTGGTCAATATTGAGGTTGGAAGCTATGATCACAAGTAAAGTGTTTAAATCACCTAAGAAAGCATACTTCAAAGGCTTAGGTAATGGCTTGAGGACTAACTTGGGTGCATTAACAATGGATGGAATAGGCAAAGTAGTGGATGGTTCCTGAGGTTCAACTTGAGGTCTCTATTTGGACTTGTTAAAAATTGGTGTTGAGTCGAGTAGAGCATTAAGCTCTTCAACAATCGGATTTTCATCAAAGTCTTTACCAAAGTTCATAAGACATAATTCTGATGGGTCCTCAGATAATGATTTAGGGAATGAGTTGTAAACTAGGGAGTCAATCATATTCAGCTCAGCCATGTCATCAAAATGAGGGACTTGAGTATTATTGTTAAAAACATTGAGCTTGATCTTCATGTCTCCCATTGATAGCTGTAAGACCCTATTAAAGCAACTAATAATGGCATGAGCAGTCGAAAGGAAAAGGCAACCCAATATGATGGGAATCTTACAGCTAGGATTATTTACATCTTCAGTGTCCAAAATAGCAAAGTCTACAGGAAAAATAAGAGTATCAACCTTGATCAGAATATCCTCAAGGATACCACGTGGATATCGTATTGACATGTCAGCGAATTGAAGTATCATTCGGATAGGTTCAAGTTCTCCAAGTCCTAATTCATGATAGACCGAGTAAGGTAAGATATTCACAAGGTTGAGTAATTCCCTATCTACTTTGTGATCTCCCATTTTACAAGTGATGGTTGGGCTTCCAGGATCTCGAAGCTTAGGAGAGGTTTACGTCTCAGCCAAGAAGAGTTTCTTGTGCACATTGATTTTCCTTTTCCTAGTGTACTTATCCTTAAGGAGTTTGGCATATGCAGGGATAAGCATGATGGCATCGAGTACTGTAATATTTATATGAACTTGCTTAAATGTATCCAATATCTCGTCAAATTGAATCCCTTTATTAGCCGGAAGCAGGCATTGTGGATATGGCACATTTGGCTCAAAATGTGCCTTTTGCAGGGAAATAGAGGAGGTAGGCAACTCCTTTGATTGATTAGAATGTTCACTCGTACCAACCTCATCCTCAATAGCAAAGGGTGTTGGCTCAATCCTAGGCATTTCAACTCAGTTATCAACTTGTCTACCACTACGTAGAGTTGTAATGGCATTAACCTACTTTGGTATTGAGCTAGAATCAAAACCCGATGGTCCTTTCAGATTAGATACAGGTTGGCTAGGTAGCGTACCTGGTAGTCTCTCATACAATACATTTGCCAATTGTCCTATCTGAGTCTCGAGATTAGAGATAGATTGGGATGTTGAATTCTAATTCACCAAAGTCTATTGTTGAAATTGTATCATTTGTTGCTAAAATTGCAACGCATGTTTTTGGCTTTCCATTGATTATTTTTGGCTTTCCATTGAATGTTGTATAAAGAGAGCAAGGGTATCTTCCAAAGATGATTTGGGTAGAGCCGGTGGGAACTGTTTGGATGACTGAAAGGATTGCTGAGAAACTTGATGATAAGTTTGAGAGAAAGGATTCCTAGGAAAATTATGACCTGAGGTTTGTGGCTCTCCAAAACCTGAACTGGGTTGGTTGTTCTTCCATGAAAAATTTGGTTGGTTCTTCCAAGTTGGCTTGTACGGGTCAAAGGGCTTCTTGTGGGTATTATTCAAAGAATTCACTTGCTCTTGATTGTCATTCATTTCATTGAGCAAGGGGCACATTTGATTCACATGGGTTACATCATAACAAACTGTGCAACCCTGTTGCTGAACCTGGTTCACACTACCCTTAGATTGATTCGTAGCCATAGCCTCGATATTTCGGGCAAAAGTATCTAATTGGGCTTCGATGGCCGTTCCCTCACTCACTTCGTATAAGCCACATTTCTTGGTTGTACGAATATTTCTATGTGGATCAAAATCTTACTGCTGCGAGTTCTCAGCTAATGCCTCAAACTCCTCATAAGCTCTATCAGGTTCAAGGTCCTGGAATTTGCCACTATGCATGGATTCTATCCTATAACAATTCTCATAAGTTATTCTACGATAGAAGATCTGGGCTAGATGTTGCTTCTCAAAACCATGATAGGGACATTGTGAAAGAATATCTTTATATCTCTCCCCTGCCTCGTAAAACATTTCACTCTCATTTTGAAAAAATTCAATAACTACATTTCTAAGAGCGAGAGTTTTTCCCATAGAAAACCGTTTGGTTTTGAACTTGGTCTCCATTTGATCCCATGAATTGATAGATGCTGGTGCCAATGAATCAAGCCAATGACTCGCCTTTTCTTTTAGCGAGAATGGGAATAAACGAAGGCGGACAGAATCCTTAGTAAAAAGTTGGTATTTGGAGAGCCTACTAATTTTCATAAACTCGTAGACGTGCTTATAAGGGCTCTCATAATCAATCCCACGAAAAATAAGTAATATTTAGATCGCACTAGGCTTGATTTCATAATGATTTATAGTGACAACTGGTAACACAATACATGAAGGTATATCACTCACCACTAGGGACCAATAGTCCCTAAGAGATTTGGCGGAAACCATGATTGGGGGTTCAACTTCTAGCTCGACAATAAGTTTAATTGGGTCAACTCTAGATGAATTACCCTCCTCCGAAATTGAAAAAACTCGAGATGGATCACTTTCCTCCCAAACTGGGGCTCCAAAGTCCTATATTGTATTAACTGGATGAGGTAGTCGCCCTCTCCGCTTAGGCTGAGGTGGTGGCCCATAAATGGACAAAGGTTCTGGTAAGCTTCCTAAATATTTTCCTTTACGTGTCCAATTGATCATGCACAACTAATAATCAATTAAATTTGGCAACCGGTGCAGTAAATAATCAATCAAACCTAAATTCTAGCACATCAACGTTTTTTAAAAGTAATAATTAGGTCTCCTCTATATTCTTCAATGTTTAAAATGGGTACGATGGCAAAAAGCTTTGGTTCCTATACTCTCTTGCATTGCTATGCTAATACCAGCTTAAAGTAGATGCTCAGTCCTCACGCCTGAGCGAGTCGCCTTATCCTATGTCTGCACTCGGAACGGTGACATCACAAACCTACAAATTGTATTTCACAGCGCTAGGCTGAGGCCGTATCCTACGAACTCGTGTTTGTACCCTAGTCCGATACACCTATCCGTTAGGTGATGAATTCTCGCGGGAATCTTGCTACTCCTTTTTATTAACAGTTATTTTAAGGTCCAGAACGTTCAATTTTTGTGTAATACAAATTTTTTTGCATCCTTAATGGGTGGTCCCACTTGTTGAAGAGCTTTTTGGGTGATGAAATCCTGCAAGTCTCTAACAGTTTTTACCTTTACTATTGTTGGAATGAAAAAGAATATTAAACACAACAATAGGTCAATTCAACCATAACAAAAAATTTATTAGAGCAGCGTGTATTTGCGCAGTCCACACGACTTTATATGTCCTAGTGCTGGGGCGAAGCAGATATGTACCCCTTCTAGATGTTAAATTTTAAGAAGTACCAACCTACGGGAAGTGTTTCCCGGTGTAGTTGTGGCCACCCCTTCACTTAGGGGGCGAAAGAAGGATGTGCCCCTTCACTTAGGGGAACAAGAAGGATGGATTTGATGATGCTTATAGCTTTGCGTATTGTCCGTCTCATTTCTAACTTTGTGACTATCTTATAAAACAAGAGAAAAAGGATTAGTGAATTTGCGACAATAATATTAATTTAATTTCCTAGTTTATTGTAGTCTATGAGGTCCTGATTTTCAAATACGCATATCTTTCAGCATGGAGGAGAGAGAGCATTAAATAATATCAATTTGGAAATATAATTCAGAAAGAAAAGAAATTCAAGAAGAAAGTTTTCTAGAATTTAGCTTCCCTGCCGCTCAAAACATGTGATTAATGAACACGGCGTCCTTTACAGAGACTGTTTTTTACTGCTTTTTCAAAAGGCTTTAACTCACAAACGACTAAACAAAAAAGTATGATCTATAACAATTTAGAAAGGGTTTTGAATTATCTAAAACTTTTGTAGCAAACGTATTTTCCAAATGTGAAGTATAGATAATAAAAAATGGCGAAATATTCAGGGACCGACTTCACAGCTACTGTAGCGCCAAGAGAGTTTGAGTCAATCACTCAATCACTTTGTTTCCGGATCCAAAAAAAAAAAAAAATTGGCTTAAAATAAAACAACTCAAAAATAAAATGCAACTTTACAAGTCCCCTGCAACGGTGTCAAAAACTTGATCGATTATAAACCGACGTCTTAAAAGACCCGCAAGTGCATGGTGTACCGTTAAGTACAAGGGTAAGCGGGGTCGTATCCCTAAAGACTTGTTGTTGGGTATATGTTTGGTCGGGCATATGCAATACATCAAAAAATACAAGAGATTTAGTAATTGGGAACTACCCATAAACTAACTTACTCAACCATGGTCCGGTTGATAAGTATGGATTATGTTCTCTTCTCCATGTTCCTAGCCTATCTTGTTATGGTCCAACAAGATAGTTATATAGATTTATTATTCATCCTAATCCTAGCTATGGTCAAGCATAGGACGAAGGAATACGAATATGCAATATTCTAGAATAAAGATAAAGTAATTACTCTAACTAAGCTACACAATCTATACAAATGCTACATTGGGTGGAGCATCCTCTAGCCTTGGCTAAGAAGATTAGTTACACATCCCTTTGATCATTGTCATACTACTATTACTACGAAAAAATTAAAAGACCATAACAAGAGAAGAATAAGAACTTTATTGCTTATTGAACTTTGATTTACACTCTTCAAGATGCCTCTCATGAGCAGGATTCCCCTCCTATTTATTGAGTATTGGAAGTGTTTACAAAATATTACCATTAATATAAAATCCTTTAAATAATGCCTAAAATCATGCATAGATATTATAACTCATGAGAATAGTATCTATATCTAATTCTCTTCAATGGGCTTCCATGCATGGACCTTTGGTTGACAACTTCAAATAAGAATCATTTTTGGAGTGCATCACTCTTATTCGTCGTTAACAACCAGAAAAATGTACAACTTGTTTATCATGTGACCAATTTCTGTAAATGCAAACAAAAACACTATTAGTGTCACATTTATTTAATAATTGACTAGGTGGATATTAATTTTAGAGTTGTACAAGTAAATATTATGTGTCTATCAATCTACTCCCTTTGGATATAAGTAAAATATCTCATCCTTTGCCCCTGCATCATCTTCATCTACTACATTACTCTCTTCCCTGGGCCTTTCAGTTCCTACACCAATAGTGACTTCCTTCATATATACATTCTTTTTCATACCTCCATAATCGTCCTCTCTACCCGACGATGATGTTTCCTTCAAACTGGATGGCACTACAAATTTACTACTGGGCTTTAGGTTTTTTGAGCGCATACTGGGCCTATAGGTACAAGCAATCTTATATTATTTCATTTATCTCTATGATTCAGTACTTACACAATTACATGATATACCACAAACACAGCAGAAACAAACCCCACTTATACCTTTTACCGAGTTAAGACATTTATTTTCAAAACTTTCCAAAATAACAAAAAATCAATTTCAACTTTCCCTCTTCTTCCCAAAAATAGTTTTCTCTTTCTAGACCTTTGTTACCATACCCAAAGCTTTTGCAAATATCCGCTAATATAGGCAAATAATCATCTTTTAACCCCTATATTCCTAAATTTAACATCCCCAATCAATTATATACAAAGGCGATTAACAAACCAACACATACATAGAGTACCATTCATTACAATCTAAACAGAGGAACAAAATTAACTAACGTTTACTAAAATACCCACAATCTTCTACTATGCCCACACCTTTCATAGAGATTGACAGGTTTTATTGTTTCTCCAATAAATTTCTTTCACCAAATACAACTTTCGCTATGGGATTACTGATAAAAGGATTTTTGTATCCTCTACAAAATACCCACTCAAAGTACGGTTATCGAATTGTATCACTGATGAGTGGGATCGAATCCATAAGGAGGTTTGGGAAAACAAATACAATCAAGGCCGAATTATAATTTTATAAGAGATAAATCTAAGAAGAAGAAATAAAAATTAATTATAAAACTTAATGAGGGAGAGAGCTAAGGTTCGGACTTGGCCTCTACCTTTCAAAGTACTAATAGATATATAACTAGGTCTTAATATCTCCACCCATCATATGTTCATGTTAAGACACATACGATGTTATAAAATAAACTGCCAAATCTATGGTTAAGCATTTAATGGTTATGTTTTTAAGTGATGGTAAAGATATCTTAGAGAATTATCAACTTGACCATGGCTAGGCTTGAGTAAGTTCTCTAGTGCTTCCTCTTGTTTAGATCTCCAAATCAAGTCTACGGTTAGTAGCACTTGTTTGTATCCAAAGTTATCGTACACCAAACCGAAGCTATGATCAAGCCTTCGATATGATATATTAACTTATCAATCATAAAGTACTAAGAGAAAACTAATTAGAACCTAATTAATACCAACTATTTCTCTTCCAAGATGAGGCCTCATCCTAGCCTTAGTTAAGAGATTAACCACTCATCTCGGACATTATCGCATTAACAACTAATTATTTACAAAATAAAATAAAAGAGAGAAAAGATAATTAAATATAACTAAGACTTTATTTCTTCTAAACTTGCTCCAATATGAGATGCCCAATTACAATCGGGGGAGGCTTCCTTTTATTAGAGAAGGAACCCAAATTTAGAAACTATACATTAAATTATTAATAATATTTTCACAAATAATATCTTCTAATTTTACAACTAATCACCTAAAATTCTTGCATATAATTCCCTTAAGTAATGTAGAGATCTTTCTTCATGGAAACTCTTGCATATATCATCAATATAAAATATCTTTAAGGATCTTGGATGCAATATATTATTTGATCTTATTCTTCGAGAATATTTGTGTATATATTTCTTCAATATTAATACCAAATATATTGCTTATTTAACTTTTTGTATTATGAACTGTTGGAGATACTTTTCCTTGACTTTAAGAGCTTGGTTTAAAATTTCCTTCACCAATAGCTGTAATTAAACAAACGTACATAAGTGCCAAAAATTAAATATAATGGACGACTAAAAAAGATGTTCGGGTATATTAAAAATATCATAATTACGCGGTCATCAAATACCCCCAAACTTGTCTTTTGCTCGTCCTGAGTAAAATACAATAATTGCCACTTTTGCAGGGATCATGATTGCATTTAGCTTATGAAACAAGTCGTTAAGCCCCCAGGTTTAGCCTGGTGGACGAGTGTTGTCTCTTAAGGGTTTGTCGTGACTATACCCACAAAAGTTAATAATGGCATTTTAAACAATTCTAAAATACACATGACTTATTTCCTTTGAACTTATCCTTACTTAGTTGTGACAAAAATATAGCAATGAAAAAAAAAAATTTAACTTGTTATTCACCCAAGTATACTTAAGAATATTTTAAGATTATCTGAAACTAGAGGTATTACCTCAAGATTATAAAGAGATTCAAGTATTTTGTTTTTGCTATATTTGAGTGTACAGTGAAAATAGTTTTATCGCTTAATACGTTGTCTAGAATAATTTACTCAGTTTTTTGTAGTCTAGTTTTTACTGGAATAAATTTAACGGTCAGTTCGACAAGTGCCTTAGTCAATTCGTCTTTCAAGAATTCTTTTCTTTTCTTTTCTTTTGCAAGCCTTTTCTTATTGAGTACATTATTTCTTAGTAAAGCCTCCGTCACAAGGAGTTTTTGATCGACGATCCCCGTAGGTTAGCTTAGGTTGTCAGGGTGTGGTTCCCCATCATGACCTAGACTTAGGATTCTCACAAATAACATTTTCTTGTACTCCTTTCTCGTAGTTTATGGTCAAACTCGGATTGGTGATAATTTTTCATCTTTAAGCTCTTAATCATGCGAGCAGCCTTGCAGCGTAAAAGTTTTTAAAACACATTTGGCATATTATTTATTCTTAGGAATGAACTTATTTTTAGCTAGTTATCTCCCTTGTAGCAAAATATTCCTAACATAAATGCTAAATTTCCCTTACACTGAGCAAAAATCTAGTGAAGGTATTAATTGTAAAACTATAGTGAAGTACATGTTTTCAAAATATGTCAAGCGAACTTCAATTAGTCGTTAATTAAAAGATAGTACATCTAGCTCAAGATAGTCCAAAATATTCTAGTGTATACTTTGCACAATTTTTAAATTTAGGTTATTCCATAATATTTATGTCAAGGTAAAATTAGTATAAGTGTTTGGAAATTTGTCAAAAATATATTATAAATTGTCAAAGTGTCATTATTTTACTTTTCTTCAAAAAGCATTTAAAGAAATAGTTTCCTACCCCCAAACTTAAATGAAACATTGTTCTCAATGTTTAATAGCATAAAAAATGGAAGATAAAAACTGTAATTTCTCACCTGAATGTGTCATGGGTTGCCTCCCAAGAAACGTTAAGTTTACCGTCTTTACCAAACAAATGTACCCCCAAACTTAATTTTTTTAATATGAATGGAAGGGTATAAAGTTGAAAAGGTGATGTACTATCCTGGTTGCGAATTCTCTTTCAAAAGCCAGATAACACATTAATGGTGATCTTTAATATTAACCCCAAATTGGGCAGATATATTCTGTAAAAAACAGATAGAGTTTAAAACTAATTCTCTATGGAAAAGATTTTTTCTAAAAACTTTGCCAATCATTTGATGATTCCAAGTTGAAAATTTTGGACAAATCAAGAAAAACACATACCTAGGGAACATATTTTCCTTTAGAATTTTCAATACAATCATATGATTACTATGTGTTGCAGTAAATAAAAAGATTGGTAAACAAGTATTTGTCCCCGAAAATGTACTAGATTTAAAACTCAATTTTCCTGGAAAGATATTTTCTTTGAAAATTTTCAAAGCCCCCATGTTATCGTTGATATTCCAAAAAATGTGATAGGTAGTTCTGACAAAGCAAGTCCGTGAGGCATCTCCAAAATTATAATTTTTCAAAAAAATATTTTCTTTTAGTAGAAGAAAAACTATATAGCGTATTTGTGGATCTGGGGATCGGGAAACAATTGACTATAATAAACATTTAAAATTGGTATGCCAAAAATCACAACTTATCACAAGGTACTCATCCTGACAATTGACGTGGATATTCATTGGCTTAGGGACATGGCCAAGTTGAAACATATTTTCAGATGCTAATGATTGTACCATTTCACGAATCTCAGGATCATTCGAGTCCTCAAAATAATTTAAACATTCATCAACAGAAATCCAGCAAGAATTATCTTCATACAAGTCCTCAAAATCATTTATGGCCATGGTACCCCCATAAGGCTCAGGTGATGGAGGTATGGATTCAAGGAAGAGAGATAAAGAAGGTGATACTGGTCTAGATATAGATGGAGCTCATATTTTCATAAGAATCGATGTTGAATTCACACTTCTAAGATATTTGTCATCATCCTCATCATCTGAGAAATCGTCCAAGAATTTGGAAAAAAAACTCAGTTTCTTTCATGATATAATTTGCAAATTGGTGGGGCTCTATCGGTGAAGGGATGGATAATGACATCGGTAGTAGAATATTGAGGGCGAAATTAGGAGGTGATTAAGAAAGAATTTAAGTGAACTTGCTAGCCGCTTCTTTAAGATCTTCTTGTGACATAGGATCATCAACCTTAAAATGTTCATCTTTTAAATCTGTCTCGTAATATGGTATCCATTCACTCGACGAAAAAAACATTCCATGATTACGCTTGAATTCATCATTTTTAAAATTATAAGGGGATTTAACTTCTTATTGTTCTTCTTTATTGCTTAGAAGTTTTTCGTACTCTATTTCACTCCACGTAGTTCACAATTAAGTCATCTGGGTCTCTAATCTAGATATAGATTGGGTCGTAGAAGTTTGATTTACCAATATCTGTTGTTAGAATTGTATCATTTGCTGCTGAAATTGCAACGCTTGTTTTTGAATTTCTATTAATTGGTGCATGAAGAGAGAAAGGGTGTCTTATAAAGATGGTTTGAGTGGAGTGGGTGGGAACTGTTTGGATGACTGAAAGGATTTATGAGACTGTATATAGGAAAGAGGTTGGAAAGGTTCCACGTATTGAGAATTTTGGTGATCCCATGATTGAAAATGATTTTGAGGATATTGAGGGATGTTAAAATATGAGTCGTATGAATTCCAATGTTTTTGCATATACGGCATTTTTACAATTAAATTAGCACCCAATAAAAAAATCAGTCAAGCATAAAACTCTAGTACTTCAACATTTTTTTAGAAAAAATAATTAGGTCTCCCCTATATTTTTCTATGATTACAAAAGGGTAGGATGGACAAAGGCTTTGGTTCCTACACTCCTCTGCGTCGCTGTGCTAGTACTAGCTTAGAGTAGATGTTCAGTACTCAGAACGGCGATGTCGCAAACCTACAACCAATATTTTGCGGTGCTAGGTTGGGGCAGTATCCTACGAACCCGTGTTTGTACCCCGGTCCGGTACACCTATCCGTTGGGTGATGAAATCCCATGGGAATCTTGCTACTCTTTTTTATTATCAGTTATTTTCAGGTCCAGGACGTTTAATTTCCGTGCGATACAAATTTTTTCGTATCCCTAATGTGTGGTCCCACTTGTTAGAGAGCTTTCTAGGTGATGAAATCCCACAAGTTTCTAACAGTTTTAACCTTTACTAATGTGGGAATGAAAAGAAATTTAAACACGTCAATAAGTCAATCTAACCACAAAAAATATTTAATTAGAGCAGCGTGTATTTACACAGTTCACACGACTTTATGTTCCTAGTGCCGGGGCAGAGCGGATATGAACCTCTTCTATATGTCAAGTTTACAGAAGTACCAGCCTACGAGAAGAGTTTCTCGGTGAAGCTGTGGCCGCCCCTTCACTTAGGGGGCGAAAGAAGGAAATGACCCTTTACTTAGGAGGCACAAAAAGAATTAGATAGAAGCTTACCAACATACTTTGTAAATTCTTCACGATCTCTAAGTACCAACTTTGTGACTATCTTTCAAAATAAGAGAAAAATGATTAGTAAACTTGTGACAACGATATTAATCCAATTTCCAAGTCTATTATAATCTATAATGTCCTTATTTTGAAATGCGCATATCTTTTAGCTCGGTTGAGAGAGAGCATTAAATAATATCAATTTGGAAAAATATTCAAGAAGGAATTTTTCTAGAATTTAGCTTTCCTAACGCTCAAAACAAGTGATTAATGAACAGTGGCATCTTTTACTGAGATTGTTTTTACTGCTGTTTCAAAAGGCTGTAACTCTCAAACGACTAAACAAAAAAATATGATCTATAACAATTTGGAAAGGGTTTTGAATTATCTAAAACTTTGGTAGCAAAGGTATTTCCCAATTATTAAGTGTAGATGATCAAAAACCGTAGAACATGCAGGAGCACATTTTTTGCTGAAAGCTGAGTGTGTTTCTTCCAAAATTAATATCTCTGAAACCGCTTATCAGAAATTGTTAAATCAAATTTATTTGGAAAGATTTCTCATAGATCTAATTATAAAACTAATTGGCAAACGTAACAACTAACCATGATAGGACACCAACAAGCTAAATTAGAAGAAAATAATTTTTAAAAAAAGAAATTCGGGTGCCATTTGATAAGAAGATTTTTGTGTCCTCTACAAAATACCCGCTCAAAGTACGGCTATCAAATCGTAGCACGGATGAGTGGAATCGAATCCACAAGGAGGTTTGGGAATACAAATACTTTCTAGGCCGAATTACGATTTTATAAAAGATAAATCAAAGAAGAAAAAATAAAATTAATTATAAAACTTAATGAGGGAGAGAGCTAAGGTTCGGATTCTGCCTCAACCATTCAAAGCACTAATCGATATATAACTAGATTTTAATATCTCCACCTATTGTATATTTTTGTTAAGACACTTACGATGTTATAAAATAAACCACTAAATCTATGGTCAAGCATTTAGTGGTTATGCTTTTAAGTGATGGTGAAGATCATCATAGAGAAGTATTAACTCAACCATGGCTAGGCTTGAGTAAGTTCTCTAGTGATTCATCTTGTTTAGATCCCCAAATCAAGTCTACGGTTAGTAGCACTTGTTCGTATCTAAAGTTATCGTACACTAAACTGAAGCTATGTTCAAGCCTTCGATATGATATACTTTGGTGACCATTTCTTGGAAATGTCGATACCCGCTCCTATTCTTTTGATATACCACGACTTTTCGGAAGAGGAAGCGGTTGAAGCAGAGGAAGATTTCTACTATAAGTGGAGGTTTCATGTCATCGCCTTGACAAGCGAGGAACGGTAGGTCTGTCTTCGCACTCATACGGGAAACAGGGTTAGGGCTTCATATGCAGGGATAGGTGTATATGCGGGGAAGATATGCTGATTTCTAGTGTCGCAATAGATTCTAAGGTTGGTCCCTCTTCATCTCTATAAACTCTTCGGTGGTGGTGGTTATAGGAGAGGTGGTGTTAGCAGTGGAGGAGGAAGATTATAAGTGGGAGCCTGCTGACGCATTTCCATCGTGTTTTGGCACTCATAAGACCTTTATCTTGCTTTATGGAAGTCAGCACTGAGTTTACTGCTTGCATAGTTTCTATTTGAAGTTCGACTGGACTTCGACCAAACTCATGTGAGGGAAAATTTTTGTTGTGTCCAATGTCTTCTTTACATCTAAGTGAAAAATCACTGAATCAAGAAGAACTAGAAGACATAATGCCTTGGCGTACCTGAATGACCTGTGACTTTTAACAAACAGGGAAAACTTATTATCTGTAAAGTACCTGGAGTTTTGTACTAGACGGATAACATTCTATTGTATTTCTGAGGTCTATGTGGTGAAAAATTATTATCTGTAAATCGTATATAATGTTTTCGACATGAATAAAAGTTGATATTCAATAAACTGTATATAGACAATTTTTTAGAATCGAACTGAATTGTGTTGGGTATTGGGGCAAATAACTGCTTATAAGTGATGAAGCAATATTGTAATGCTGCTCGAACTAAGATGAACACGTGCTGACAATATCATTTTGATGTAAAAATGGTTTATGTTTTTAGCAGGTGAGGGAGAGAAATTGTAGAAAATATGCAATCAAAAAATTTTAAGCTGTTATAGGTCGATAGAGATACTATTGTGGTAGCGCAAGGTCGAGTGCAGTAATTAATATGTGTACTGGTGAGGGGATGAGTTCAAATAACTTATTTTAAGATTTTGGGCTTTGCTGTTATGAGATATAAGGTAAAAAATTACATATTTGAGGGGAAAGTGTGTGTGAGAAACATAGAAATACGGGTAGGATGATCTGTAAAAAAATGGGGAATGGATTAGGATGGTACATACTCAATCTCAGAGGATTCGTTATGCCGCGGAAGGGTAATCGGCTATAAAAATTACTGAAGTACGTGAGAGGATCTTTGATTCATTTGGTTATGATGTTGTGCTATCGGGGAAGGAATGTAAGCTCGAAGGTTTAGATGTCAGGAGTAGAGAACAGGACTATTCTTTTTATTTTTATGAGGTGTGCTTCCGTGAATTAATTTAGGGATGCGGTAGAACGAGAAAAGTAGGTGGATTTGATAGCTGAAGTTGTGACCGAATTCAAAGATCTGAGGACTGACGAATAACGTGACGGGATGACATCGTTCAGTTTACTAAGGCTGCGATAGATGTTGTATAAAGAGTTTCTCATAAATAATATATTTGTTTTGAACGTAAAAGAAATGATATAAGTCAATCATATCCTTTATAGGTGCGAATCTATTTTGAGACTGTTTTAGCAAATAATTTAAATTATTTTGAAATTTTGCACAGTTTAGAAAATGACGTCAATCACTATAAGTATGATAAGCAAGGATAGAGAAACAAAAATATGAAAATGCATAAGCTTCTCGATTTGTTTTGTATGCAAAAGGAAATAGGACTTTGACATCATATAAAGTGAGTCAGCATGAGTGTGGGAAGGTCAGGAAAAAATATAGAAATAGGGAGAAAAAATATGTTAAAAATGAGGGGAGTTGTAATGATGGAAAGGTGGTTTTATTCAAAAGGTACAAGGCGTCTAACATGGAGAGTGGAAAGGATGCCTCAGTTCTGGAATCGAGGATAGTTCGTGCGAGGAGCAATAAATGCCAACCGCTTGAGAGAGAAAGGATAAATAGTGCTTCTTTATCTCCAATCAAACCTTTTGCAACTTCTAAAAATTTAGAAAGCCATTAAAGAGAAAGACCAAAGATTAGGGGATTTGATAAAGAGTTATCCGAAGGTGATAAACGGTTGAAGAGAGCTAAAGATTTTGGATCTCGTAGGTGGCTATACAGCAACGTTGTGAGGGAAAGGCTTAACGCAACTGCCAATTCTCATTCGGATACTGAAGGTTAGTAGAGATGTATGCAATATATATACATATATATATATATATATACATAGATGGAAGAATGATAAATACCATAACCTGTATGTAGATCGAGCGTGAAAGGCATCTGTGTAGGTCGAAAACGTGCCTATAGAAATTGTTTTTAAGATGGGTAGTTCATCTGTTAATGAGGTATCGATCTGTGGTCAGACGAATGAGTCTGATAATGATGGGGAAGTAAGATTGGAACAATTCTTGGGTTTCCCTGGTCAATTGATATCTTATCCTCCTGGTTCTGATGCCTTTAGAGAGCTTTGTTAAGCCAAGGCGGCTGTAGGAGTAAAATGGAGCAATTATGTAGAGTTTTCCGGTAGACATTTTAGAGGTTGTACGGTAGCGGTGGGGGAAGAGTATTTTTACCTGTTGGCTGATTTGGAAGTGGAAAAATGAGATAGAGGTATAGATGAATCGATCTCGTTAGAATATTTTGATGGGGATGTCCGGAGTGACCACTCGGAGGGTTTTTTGTGTTACCTATCTCAATTAGAGTATGGGTTGATTCTTCCCCTCACCAATTTGGCGAAGGGGATTATGAATCCAATTGAGGCATGTTGTTCAATTGAACGGGAATATGTGGGAGATAATAACCGTGTGTGACCATCTGAATGAAAAATGGGAAAAGGAGGGAAAAGTGAGGATGATAACCCCTGAGGACGTTTTGAAATTTTATGGGGTGAAGAATTATAAGGCCAGTGGGGGGTCATATATTTGTGTGACCGCAACTCAGCGCCGCTTCTTCGATCTGAATTTAGCAGGTCAAACCTGGAATGACAACATCATATGGGTGAAGGGTAATTGTCTTCAAAGAGATGATGAAGAACCTTTGGAGATTCGGTTTAGAACTGTAAAGCAAAGTAAGTATAGACATGCATAGATAAAATTATTGTTATGTTTTACTGACAACTGTAGTTGATAGTAAAAATGTTGTTATTGTAGGTGTGAAGTCTAAAGTGGAGAGGAAGGAATCTCTATTGAACGAAGTTGCGGAGGAGGAGACTGAACTCGAACTTGTGCTGGAGGGACTCTGCCTGAGTAGAAAGAAGGGGTTAGTAGTAGGTCAAAAAAGGTTCGAAAAGCTCAGTCTACCAAGTTGATGGCGGGTATTGATGAAGGGAAAAGGCAAGTAAGTGGTGAGGAGGCTCGAACTAAGTTTTCCAAGACTCCTGGAACTGGCACTTCGGCTCAGCCGAATCCTGTTAAGCCGAGCAAAATAGTTCTAAAATATCCGATGAAACGGATGTTAAAGGCTCTACCGGCCTCTGGTATAACTTGAAGTGGTGAGGTCGCAAAAGATAAGAGGAGGAGGGGCGAACCCTCGGGGGAGTCAGGAGGGAAGGTTGTCGAGGGGAGATCTGCTGTGGTGGATGACCTCAAAGAGGTCGAGGAAAGGGCCAGGTTGGCGGTTCTCCATGGAGAGGAAGACACGAGAAAGATGGTAAGTTTATATTATCTGAAAGAACTGCTTAATACGTTTCAAGCTAATCGCTGAGATCAATGTAATTTTTGCAGGTTGTTCATCCTGTTAAGGGGATTTAGCTCGGTATTGAGGAAGAAAAAAGTGAGATGAAGAAGGTGAATATCGAGCTGGAAAAAGAATTAGCTCGATCCAGTACTGACGCTTTGAAGGATGTTAGGCAGCTAAAGGCTTCTCATGTCGTGGAGATTGGTCAGCTACAGATGGAGACAAAGCCAATCTTCATGAGATGGTTGAGGAGCATGATATACTAGGGTGTCATTTGATGCTAAAAGGTTATTCTGAGGAGGAGGTGGATGCCATTAAGGCGGACACCTATGTTGAGGAGGAAGATGAGGAGGAAGCGGAAGCTGTGGGGATCGTGGACGGTCTGGATAATATTTCCCGCCAGGCAGTGCTCGGCAATCAAGGTGATGACGTCGAGCTCTCTGAAGGTGGTAGTGAGAAGGTAGGGTAGACACGTGTGTTTGTATAAATATTTGTAAGTTGTTTGAACTGTATGTGGGGAAGAAACTTTTGTAGATTGACTTTATTTTATAAACCTTTTGTAGGCAATTAAAGAGATGAGTCTCAGAATAAAAGGTCTAGAGTCGGGACTTGCCTGGGAAAGAGAGACCTTTAAATCCTTACTGTCAGCGCAACCGGAACTACAGGTTAGATCGGGATAGGTTTTTTAACTTGTATGTTATACCAACATTAAGTTATCAAGTAATTAGGATATAAATGCATGGTAAAAATCCAACGCTATTAATATAGAGTAGCATATCGAAAGTATGTACCTTGTACACCGAAAGAAGACTCATGAAGCGTTCATCTGAGAATGGGCTCCAACTTTTAGTTAAAAAGTAGTTGGACTGCAGATGTTTAAAAATCATATAATCTCTTTAGAAATGTAGTATGTATATATTTAAAAGCTTCCTGAATCGAACTGTACTAAAAATTGTTATATTTATCAGGTCGAATTAGATTCATCTCGCTCACTTGAGGACGACGTACTCAAGTGTAATCGGGAATTTGTAGAGAAATTCGATAGGATTAAGGAGGCGAGCGAGAATAGAGAAGATCAATACGTAAAGGCGCATTTTAAACTTATGGAGGTGACCCAGGCCGTTTCGACCTGATTCTTCTAGTTGAAGAGAAAGATGCTGAGATAAATAAGGGATTAAAAGAGCTAACGGAGGTAACAGAACGCGGTGAGAAGCTTCAACGTCAAGTTGACGCGTTGGCTGTGAAGGGTAAGAAAACCGACATGGCTCAATACCGTATTCAGGCGTTGGAACAATCGAAGGAACGATTTCGATCTGATCTCCAAAGATGCAAGAACGAGCTGGAGTGAATGAGACAAAAATTGGCTGAAAAAGATGACGTGCTAAGGGTGACTCAAGAAAATCTATCGGCTTTGGAAGCCACAGCTGAACATTTGCAAATAGCCCTACCCACCAAGGATATGGAATTCCAGGAAATACAACGAAGGTGTAATGATTTAAACGAGAAGGTTGCATGACTTAAGGTCGAACTGGCGCAGATTATTGCGCATGCCAAGAAAGCCGAGGCTAGATAACGTTCAGGGGGAAGTAGAACTGAGGTTAATACTCCTTTAGTTCAAGGGGATGTAGTTAGTCTTTCAGGTCAAATTAGAGAGCTAGATAGTAACGTATCTCGTATTCAGGGGCATGTCCAAAAAGGAAATGTGAACTTGAGGGAATGCCAACATAAGTTAGATGTTGCTCTTATCAGGGAGAAAGTTCTAGAAGGGGAGATCAAAGCAAAGGAATCGCTGGTGAAGAGAAAAGAAGAATTATTGAAAGATATTTTGGCTAGGGAAGAGTTGAACGCAGAAATTCAGAGACTTCATGCTCGGGTAGTAGACTTAGAAGCCATGTACCTTGCTGAATCAGCTAAGTATACAAAAAAGTTGGAGGAAAATGTAATCTATCATGCTAAGGTAGATGCGGAAATAACTGAATAGAAGAATAAGTATGTCAGGTTATAGTCACGCCTCGAGAAGGTGAGAGACAAATTTACAGTAATGGTTATACTTGATGCATCACGCTTCGACCTGCTAAAGGCGATTGATGCATACTTTATAGAAGAAGTAAAACGACTTGAGTCAGAACGAGATATCTTGTTCAAAACACTGTCGGATAAGGGATGCATTTGTGGAGCTAAGATAGATCGAGGGAACTGTATGGGCATCATGGAGACCCAACTAGACTCTCGAACTGCTGAATTGATAGAATCGGGAAGAGCTGCTATGATCCGTGAACTGAAAGTTCAACCTCTTGATGTAGGGGGAAGCACTGCAGACTCTCCATCAGCAGAAAAGAAACCCTTGTAATATGAATTTGACCTAAAAATAAATAGTAACTGTTACAAACACATTAAAAGAGATGTAAACTAGTATGACTATTGTCTTATCTTGTGTCTGGTGGGACCTTTGATATAAAACAAATTTTGTACATTCATTTTAATCGCAGAAATGGGTTGAGTTAAACCAAGTTGAAACTTGATTTGAACTATAGAAATGTCACAGACATATTGAAAGAGATGAAAGCTAGTATGACCTTTGCATTATCTTATGCCTGGTAGATTCTTTGATGTAAAACAAGTTTCTACACTTACTACAATCGCAGAGATTTAGTAGAGTCAGCCAAACCAAGTAATATCCTTGATCCAGCCGGTATAAATGATCCAAACAAGTTGAAAAAGATGAAGACTAGTATTACATTTGCTTTATCTTATGTTTGGTAGATTCTTTGATGTGAAACAAGTTTCTACACTTGCTACAATCACAGAGATTTAGTAGAGTCAGCCAAACCAAGTGATATCTTTGATCCAACCGGTATAAATGATCCAAGCAGGTTGAAAAAGATGAAGACTAGTATTACCTTTACCTTATCTCTTGTTTGGTAGAGTCTTTGATATGAAACAAGTTTCTACACTTGCTGCAGTCGCAGAGATGTTGTAAAAGAAGCCAAATCAAGTGATATCCTTGATCCAGCCGGTATAAATGATCCAAACAAGTTTAAAAAGATGAAGACTAGTATTACCTTTGTCTTATCTCTTGTTTGGTAGAGTCTTTAATATGAAACAAGTTTCTACACTTGCTACAATCACAGAAATGTAGTAGAGTCAGTCAAACCAAGTGATATCCTTGATCCAGCTGCTATAAATGATCCAAACAAGTTGAAAAAGATGAAGACTAGTATTCCCTTTGCCTTATCTCTTGTTTGGTCGAATCTTTGATATGAAACAAGTTTCTACACTTGCTACAGTCGCAGAGATGTTGTAAAAGAAGCCAAATCAAGTGACATCCTTTATCTAACTTTGATAAGATTGATTATAAGCTAGTATTATCTATGCTTTAATATGTAGAATGTGGTCGAATATTCATGAAGAGAATGATATTGTTAAAAAAAATAACTTTCATTGATAAGTTCAAAATTTACATTGGATGAAGATGAGAATCTCACTTTTGGAATTAAAAAACAAACAGCAAACAATAGAAATAGAGTAGTTAGACGCCTAACGATATTACCGCTTCATTCGCCTAGTGTTCCAAGGATTTGAAATGGGGACTCCCCCTTCTGTCATGAGATAGTATGATCTCATGCCTGAGAGACCTGTGATAATGAATGGACCGTCCCAATTTTCATCAAATTTTCCAGTGTGAGGCTCTTTGCGATGTTAAGAAATTTCTCTGAGGACAAGATCTTTGATTTGGAAAGTATAGCTCCTGAATCGGTTATTATACGATCTGACAAGCATTTAATGATATCGACCTAGGTTAAGGATAGTGCATTCCCTAGTCTCATCTATCATATTAAGGTTGCAAGCCAATTCAAATTCATTTTCCTCGTCAGTCAACTCGTGATCGCAAACTGGATGATGATAATCAGAAGGAATGACAGCCTCAGTGCCATAAGTAATGAGGAATGGGGTACACCTAGTGGATTGATGAGGAGTGGTTCAATACGCCCACAGGCCATGAGGTTAGTTTACGAACCCAATTTCCTTTTTTCTGTGAGTGAAGCCATTTTTTTAGTCCATCCACGATGGTTTTGATGGTGATTTTAGCTCGGCCATTGCCTTGAGGGTAGTATAGATTTAATGGTAAGTGGATGATATTGTGGTGGTTTAGGAAGGTTACGACCTTATCTCCCACAAATTGAGGCCCCTTATCGATACGAATTAGGTGGGGGCACCCGAACTGAGTGATTATGTAGTTCCAGATAAAAGAGATGACCTCTTCTTCTCTGGTTCGACATAGTAGAATTGCTTCTACCCATTTTGTAAAGTAATCGATAACTACGAGTAGGTGACGGCGATTACCTGGAAAGTTTGGGAATTCACTGACGAGGTCTAGCGCCCATCTTTTAAATGGCCAGAAAACCTTGCTTGCATGGAGATCGAGCGCAGGGGCGCATATCATATGTCCATATATTTGGCAGGTATCGCACCTATGGGAATACTCTTGCGCTTGCTTATGCATGCTGGGCCAGAATACTCCTTAAGTGATAGTTTTGTTCGCTAATGATCTACCTGTAGCGTGGGAGCTGTAAGTTCCTTCGTGTAATTGCAGAGCAGTTCGTCTGCTTTTGACTTGGAGAGGCACTTAAGGTAAGGCCCTGTAATGGAAAAGCAGTAAAGTATACCGTTTTGAGTAATATAATGCTTTGAGTTGTTGATCAGCTATCGATGCTCATTTGGATCTGCTGGGAGTGGTCCGTTGCAATTGCTGTCAACATCGAAGTAGGCTAAGAAAGGCTTTTGCCAATTGTCGTCTCTCCCTTTATCGCCCCCAGTGTTGATCGTGCATGCAGATATGTGATCAATGCTGGGGGTTGAAATGATTTCAATCTGGAGATATCGAGCTTCTGTACTTAAGACCCCGGCTAGATATCCCAAGAAATCAGCGTGTCTATTTTCACCTCGAGGAAGATATTCGAGAGTTGCTTTCGTGAACTTACTCATCTTATCTGCAACGAGGGCTGCGTATTCGATCATCTTCCCGTTCTTCTTGTATTGCGTGAAATAGTGATGAACGATGAGTAATGAATCTGTGTAAACTGAGAGCGAGGGCTGCGTATTCGATCATCTTCCCGTTCTTCTTGTATTGCACGAAATAGTGATGAACGATGAGTAATGAATCTGTGTAAACTGAGAGTTCAGGGACATCGAGTTCAATTGCGAGGTCGAGTCCATGAATGAAAGCTTCATACTCGGTGACATTTTTTGAGGTCTTAAAATCTAAGCGGATTGATTTCTCAATTATGTCATTAGAAGGGGTAATCAAAACGATCCCGATCCCTGACCCTGCGGGTCCTGCTGATCCATCTATGAGAAGCCTCCACCCTGACGTAATGATCCAGTCAGCTCGTTCGTTGAATGGCTTGGTGGTTGGATTCTCTGGTATGTCTTCGGTAAGGTCCGGGTCGTGCTCCTCCCACTCGGGATCCTCTACTGGAAAATCCGCAAGAAAATCGGCAATGGCCTGACCTTTTTCAGAATGACGCGGTTCGAACTTGATATCATGTTCCCCCAAACTGACTGACCACCACTATTGCACTCTTCGTGACTTCTCTTTATTGGACAGAACTTTCCGAAGTGGGTAGTTCATCATAACTTTGAAAAAATGTGCTTGTAAGTAGTGTTTGAGTTTCTGCGAAATGTAAACAAGGGTGAGAAGAAGTTTCTCAATTTTAGAGTACCTTGTTTCTGCTAGTGTGAGTATTTTGTTGATGAAGAAGACTAGCTTCTCTATTTTCCCATCCAGGCGAATGAGAACTAAGCTGAGAGAAGTATTTGTGACTGCTAGGTAGATTATCAGATCCTCATTACCTACTGGGGATCGACTCTGGGCATTTCTTTGAAAGATCATGCAAAAACATCTCGATTGAGTTGGAAGAACTGAATGAGAGTATCTTTGTCATGATGAACCAGCTTGGTTCCGATGAACGTACCTCTGCTAGGTCCATCAATGTTGACATATTCTCTGGGCTTCTCTGTAGGTGATTGATTGTCGAGGGGATCAATTTTTGGTGATTGCTATGCGGCCAATCTGTCAGAAATATCTAGAATGGTAGAGACAGTATTTTCACAAGCTCAAAAGAGTTTCTGACTACCTCTGATCTCATAAATACTGTTATCGTACTTGAATCAGAGTACTTGATGATATGTGGAAGCGATTGCTTCCATATTAATTATCCAGCAGCGGCCCATAATCCCAAGATAGAGAGATTTGGCATTGATGACATAGAAAACGACGTCGATAGTGGTTGGTCCTGCGGTGATAGGTAAGATAATCTTGCCTACTCATTCCTCCCTGGAGCCATTGAACCCACTAATGTCTGTGTCGCTCTGAATGACTTGATCGGCCAAACCCATCAGGTCGATCGTACTCTGAAAAAGAATTTCAATACCGCTCCCAGTATCGATCATCATTGTATGCATGAAAAACTATTTCATCTTGAGCATTATAACTAAGGCATCATGATGTGGAAATTTGACATGGCTAGTATCGCAATCCTCGAAGGAGATTCCAAGTCGGCGATTGCTCGACTCGGGAAGAAGTTTGGCTTCTTTGTCTTGAGGTGTAAGATCACAGCATTCTGAAAGCCTCTAGCGCTTTGATCGGTTTGAATTGGTGATTTGGCTGATTTCGATCATGTTGCTAAGGTGCATAAAGTAGAGATGCTTCTCTGCATCTCTATCGTTGACCTGAACAACTTTGAGTTGCTTCTTATAGTTGCCATCTTGGTATGACTTCAGGTTAACATTGTATTCGAGCATCCGTCCCTCCTTGAAAATGTGCTCGAGCAACTACTGTAGAGCATAGAGATTGTCAGTAGTATGATGATTTACCTTATGATGTATGTAAAATGGTCAATTCTTGATGGGCTCAATTGAGAGATGCGGTAGAGTGGGTCTTTCAACAGCAGTGGAAAAATTGTAGAGATTCGGATGTTCAGCTTTGGGAGGACGAGTTTCTTTTGCAGACCGCTTTTCTGAGGGTATCCAGTATTCCCCTTGGTGCGTTTCTGATCTCCCTGTTCCGCCTTAGGTTCGCTAGTTAGATATGTAGGTGGGACTTTGGTGGAGAGGACAGATTTAGTAGACTTTTGTCGCTCAGTCATCATCGTCTCCAAGTCGACGTAACCGTTAACTTTGGTGATCATCTCCTCTAATGTCACAGGTTTGTTAAGGAAGAGGTATTCTTTGGCCTTTCAGTCGAGCCAGAGAGTATTGGTGAAAGTGGTAACAACTATTTTTTGGTCAAGGTTATCCACTTTTATTGTGAGGTCTAAGAATTTCTTCAAGAAGTTTTTGAGCTTTTCTCCATGTAACTGCTTAAGACCGATAAGAGAATACAAGTTCTCCTCTTTGTCTCTGTTGTGAGCATATGTCTTGATGAGCTGCTTCTGTAGCTGATCGAATGTGTAGATGGATTCCTCAGGAAGAGAATGAAACCATCGGAGTGGCTCCTCCTGCAAACTTATGGTGAACAGACGGCAGAGAATGTGGATAAGATTGGTGTACAACCCCAATGAATCGTGTTATTGTTGAATATGCTCCTTCAGGCCAGTACCTTTGTATTTGTGAATTTTGGGAGTATGGAAACCTTTCTGCATCTCCAAATAGAATAGTTATTTGACAATCGGACTTCCATGTAACTTTGAGGTATCATCGGTAGTACCCAAAACTTGTGCCTCGATCAACTCCTTAATCTGTTGGTCAATGTGTTCTTTTGTGATATAATGATAAGTTAGTTGAATCGCTGGATGTGCTGGCAGGGGATGATGAGTTCTCGTACCTTCACCCAAGCGATCTCGTGTTGGAACTTGATATAGAGGTCGTTGGTCTTCCTCCTGATAGATGGAAATCTGGTGGCCTCGACTGACTTCTGATTAAACTTCTCCCCCCAAATGGATGGAGGATTGCAGTCCGTGTGGTAAATTTCAAGAAATGCTTTACTGGCGACTCCCCGAGGTCCCAATCTTTCCCTTTCTAAAATGCGAGAGGTCTCTGGAAGTTGATCGCGAACCCTGGTTGGAGGAGCCAGCTGAGTATTTTGTAGAGCCTCGAGTGCAGTCTACATCGTCGTCATCTGATTTTCGTGTCGTTTGAGTGCTTTCAAATGAACTTATCATTCTGCATCGAGCTCTTTCTCTTAGAGCTCGCATTCCTTTGACAACAGAAGTTCGAGTTTGGCACGTTTCTCGGTATCGGCGTAGAGATTCGCCCATAACTCGGTGAGCTGTCCCAGATCCATAGAAATTTTGAGCTAAGTTCCTGTAGCCGGCCGTCTGGAAGAACCCATAATTGAAAATTATAGTGAAAGACTGCCTTAGGGTACCGTAGAAATGCAATCTTTCCCACAGATGGCGCCAAATGAAATGGCCAAATTCCGTAAGTTAAAAATGATTAGGAATTAGCTATCACACCAATGAACCTGTAACAATGTTCTAATAGAAAGTAAGAAATGGAAACATGTGTTTTTAGCGTAGAAAACCTCTGAATAGGTAAAAAACCATGACCTCGTATGGTGGATTTTTGTAAAAGTATCTTTATTGCTTGAAGTGGATATCTTTATTACAAGTGATCTCTAAATATAGAAATGTTTTTGATCTCGTAAATAAGAAGCTTGTGTAATTTATTTGGACCCTGTCTCTTCTGGAACTTTTCCTTTATATAGGCTTTTCCCATAACTCTTCATCATGCACATTTTTTGAATAATGTGGTTAGTGGTGGTTGACTGAATAACTAACGAGTTTGTGGGGCTGGTTGGAATGTTGACTGGAGTGTTAAGTGTTAAAAATACGTGAGCCTGAGATGGAGGTAAATCGAGCTTCGTGAGCTCGATTTTGAGTGAGATCGAGGGATAAGCCCCTATACATATCAATCAGATTTTGGGAAATGATATATTCCACAGGAATAATTTTTGAAAACAAGGATATTAGCATAATTTCAGGAATATTTTAGCCAGTATTACTTTCTATAGTAGCCTACTCATAGCCTTCGATAAACAGTCGAAGCCTACTTCACAACCTACTGGAATATATCGAAGCCCACTCAATCACAGACTCCTAGAAATCCTCCGAAGATGAAGCTTTGAGATCAAACAAAGCTTCGAGGATGGATTAACATACTACAGCAGAAATCCTTTGACCTTAGTAACACACGATCAAAGGAAGATAAGACAGACAGCCACCTCACCAGATAAAATGGCGGATTGATTGGCCCTTGCAGCTACAGTGACAAGTCCAATAACCGCATCGTTCAGAGACATCACCAATAAATGTAGCAGTGATAGTACCGAGATGACCGGCGCCCATAACTCGCAAGGATTTCTTGACAGTAATCATGTAATCTTGACCTACACTTGGTGACTCAGCTCCCTGTGTCTCTATAAATAGAGGAGAGGGGAAACCAAGATGGGGTTAGAAAAATCATCTCCGGCCCTTTACATTTTACCTTCGACCACCCAATATTCACTGTATTCGAGCCCTCCAATTACTCTTCAGTAATATAATCTATCTTAAAAATCCTCATCAGAGGTCGTAGAGAGTCACATTCGGGCCTCTACGTAAGTATTTGTCTATAGTTAGTTCTTATTCTAGACTAATTGCTTGCATACCTTTAATTGAAGATTGGTTTTATGTTATAAGAACCAACTTCCCCTTCGAACGAAGTTAGATCCCTACAATTGGCGCCGTCTGTGCTTCCCACACCACCAATCTCGCTTCTTTTTTTCTCTCCCCTTTTTGTTTTCTACCTCAACTAACTATCTTCAATGGCACCCACACACCGTTCTAACTCAACCCAGGCAGGCAACTACATTGATGGAGTAGCTGCCCAAATAACCTTATTATCCTAACAAGTCCCTCAGGCAGAAGAGCGCCACTACAACCAACTAAACCAGGAGCGTGAAAGCCACCGCTTGACACTAGAAACTGGGCAGAATCGCAGCTTGGATGATAAAAACACACAAAACAGACTAATCAATGAACTGCGCAACACTGTCCGAGAGCTACAGAGATTACAGCCCTTGGAACTTGTTCGCCCGTCCCAGGTACCAGACCCATCACGCGTATCTGCTCGCCCGCCTAGGACCTTCACCAAACCTTGAGATACCCCCCGTTCACACCGGTGCCAAAGGTTTTCCCCGTATTATTCCCACAATCGGCTCCATTCACCTCAGGATTCACCCCACAGAAGACTCTTCTGACTCAACCCTCCGCTCCTCCAGACACCCCAGACGCCGTCCTACTCGGGAACGGCTCGGCGAACGCAGTGATGATTTTATACCACACAGTCGACCTCACAAACTTTAAATTCATCAATCTCCCTCACATCCTGCATATGTTACATAGCAGGACTTCGACCACCAAATATAACCCGTTATTCACGTTAGCACGAGTCCAGCAACAAACTCCTGAAGCCACCTTAATAACCAGATCTCCCCTCAACTTTTGGCTAGCCAAATACCCTCCAACATCCGTGCCCCCAAACTCAGCAAATACTGTAGCACAGACCCCAAATCACACATTCTCAAATTCCAAAATTCCCTGAGCCTCTCCTCTACGGCTGACTACCTGCTATGTCACCTTTTCCCAATGAGCCTTACTGATAACCCCCTTCGATGGTACCACAACCTCCCCAATGGCTCGGTACAAAGCTTTGAGCAGCTATCACAACTTTTTATTACCCAGTTTGCCATCAACAGAGACAGAGAGATCAGAGTGGACGCTCTATTCAATTTTAGAAAATCTGACAGTGAGACCCTCGAAGCTTTCACCAGGAGATTCCTCAACGAATCCCTGAAAATAGAAAATCTCGACTGCTCAAATGTTATTTTGACATATTCGAATGCCCTGCCCGACCATAGCCGAGTAAAAGAGCATCTAGTCCTCCACAAACCAAAAATACTCGAAGAGATGCTCTCGAAGGTCAATGGCTATATCGATCTCGAGCGCCTTTAAGAGTCCCGTAAACAGAGCCAGCCTTCGCAAACAACAAACTTCAATAAACCTCGGCAACACCCCCACTCTGCTCCCACACCCCTGATCGTTTTTGTCTCACAGGAGACTGAGAGCCGCAAATGCCCCAGCATTGATAACAGCACCGAAGCTCGCAAGAGGCGACTAAGACCCGTTTTGCCTATACTCACTGCCCCCCTCAACACCCTTCTACCATACATACAGGCAGACCCCATTTGGCGCATCCCTTTCCCCATCAAATTTAGACCAGACGAATCTTACTGTGCCAACCATAAGTGCAACTGTCACCATACCAATAAATGTTTTGCCCTTCAGCGCTCTCTCAAACTTATCTTTAGAGCAGAACGTTTGCACCAGTATATTGCTGATCTTCCAAGCTACCTCGATGGGTCCTACCTCAAATCTCTATCCACCCCTACTACTGACCCAGCCGAGGTGCACATCTATAGAGTCAAGTTTATCAAAATTAACAACATAGACAGTGGACATTCCAAAAGAAAACGAAAGCGCATCGAAGAATGTTACAAGCTCACCTATAAGGAAAAATTTCCTACCCTTATGCCAGAATCAAGCTATCACCCTTGACTCAAAGGTATTTCTTTCATCGACTGTGACACTTCACACGTTTGTTTCCCCCATTCCGATCCATTAGTCATCATGACTAAGATCAAGAACCTCGTCCTCCATAATATGCTCCTAGATACTGGGAGCGCAGCTGATGTCCTCTTTCTCCAAACAATCTAAACCATGAAGAAAACGGACCTCATAACCGCTGCCAACATCGAACTAAAAGGATTTAATGGATCAACAGAAGTCATTGTTAGCCGTATCAGCCTACCCGTCACTACAGGCCCCATTACCCTTCAAACCAAATTCATCGTCATTGACAAGAAGTCTGAATATCTCGGTATACTCGGACGAGATTGGCTTCACGCCATGCGAGCTATGCCTTTGACCTACCATCAGACCCTTCGATTCAGCAATCACGAGGGTACTTGGAATTTTAAAGGCTCTCAACGCCTTGTCCGCTCATGCGAACACGCAGAGATCGACCAAACCCAAAAACTTGTCAGCCTCCTATAGCAATCATAACATCAATCTATCCATTTGACATCGACAGATACCACCTCATCCATCGAACCCACTATTTATATCGAACTCGACGGTCCTGGTCGGGGTACATTTATCATAACCTTCCTCAATGAGTCGGAGCGCCTCGAACTTTCCGAGTTCCTTTGAGCAAACAAAGACATCTTTGCCAAGACATTTCAAAAGATGCCTGGTGTTGACCCCAACCTAGCCTGCCATCGCCTCGATCTCATCCCCTATTCCACAGCAGTAAAACAAAGGAAGCGTACCCTGGAACCACAACTTTGAGAAGCCGTGAACCTTAAAGTAGACAAGCTCATAGCCACAGGCTTTATCAAAGAAGTGAAGTACGCAGGCTAGATATCAAACACTGTAGTAGTTCCTAATAAGAATGGCAAGATCTGAATCTGCGTTGACTTCACAGACCTCAACAAGAACACACCGAAGGATAATTTACCCCTCCTAACTATCTCAGCACTCCTCGATGCCACTGCTGGACACGAGCGCCAATCCATGATGGACGTGGCTTTGGGTTACAATCAGGTACCCCTCCTCCCCGAAGATCAACTTAAAACTTAATTTATCCTAACAAGGCCTTTACTGTTTCAATGTTATGCCCTTCGGCCTTAAAAATTCCAGAGCCACCTACCAACGCCTTATCACAACCATGTTCAAACCTTTGCATGGCAAGTCCGTCGAAGTCTATATCGACGACATGTTATCTAAGAGCCTTCATAAAAACACCCATATCCAAGACCTCTCAGACATCTTCTCAATACTTTGCACGTATAATATGAAACTCAACCCAGACAAGTGCCGATTTAGCGTGTCACCCAGAAAAATTTTGGGCCACCTTATCAGTAAATGCGGGATAGAGATGGACCCCACCCACAATTGAGCCCTCATAGACATGCCTTCTCCCCGAACCAAGAAAGACGTCCAAAAAGTGGCAGGCAGGATAACAGCTCTCAATCATTTCATTTTTAAATCTTCAGATCGATGTGCTTGGTTCTTTTCCCTCTTATGCGATCAGGGCGTCCACAAAGAAAAAATGAAAAACAATCCCGAGATTGACTGGACCCCTGAGTAAGAACAAGCCTTCCTCGAACTCAAAACTTATCTTGGCCATCCACCGATCATCAGCACACCTATCGAAGGAGAAACACTCTCTTTATACCTTCCTGCCACAGAAACCTCTCTGAGCTCCGGCTCATTTGACTTGATTCCAATATCGAAAAATCTATATATTTAATCAGCAAAACCCTAACCCCCGTAGAAACTCAATATTTAAAACTTGAGTGCTTGCTCCTCACACTTGTTTATTCCGCCCGTAAGCTTAAACCATATTTTCAGGCTCATCCCATCCGTGTTATTGCCAGTTATCCCCTTCGAGAAGTACTTAGCAAAATGTAAAATCCAGACGAGTGCAACAGTGGTTCGTATACCTTGGCAAACACGACATTACCTTTGGGAAGAAAATATCCCAGAAAGGCCAAGCAGTAGCAGACTTTCTAGCTGACTTCCTGGTTGAAGACGTCAATTGAGAAGAATACGAAGATGACTTATCAAAAGATCAACCCAAAATAGTAGATCCCTGGGACCCTCTCACTGGCTGGCGGTTATTCACAGATGGATCAGCAGGAACTAATAGCTCAGGAATTGGTATTGTCTTGGTAACACCCACTAATGACCGCATAGAAAACGCTGTCAAACTTGCCTTCGAATGTTCCAATAACGAAGCAGAGTATGAAGCCTTGATCTACAGCCTTGACCTCGCACTCGACCTCGACATTCCCAAACTTGTAGCCTTTACAGATTCCCAGCTTGTTCAGAGACATTACACAAGAGAAAACCTAGCTAACGGTCACATGGCTAACTACGCTTTTATTGTGCGATAGCGCATGGACCGGTTCCCCTAAAAATCCACAATCACTCATTACCCTCAATGAGAAAATAGACATGCAGATGCCCTCGCCTACATAGCAGTTATGCTCGGACAATCAGAATCTTGGACCCTCCATATCGAAGTACTCAAACGCCCAAGTATCGACCAGATGGAAATCAATACCATCAATACTAGGGGCGAGAGTCACGATCCAGACGATTGGCGAACACTGTTTCTTCATTACCTCAACAATGCCATCCTCCCAGATGATGCCAAAGCTAAACGGTCTCTACTAGAAAACTACCGCATATATACTATCTACAAAAACCAACTACATCGAAAATCCCCAAATGGCGTCCTCCTTCATTGCATATCCTAAGCCGAAGCCTCACAAATCTTAGCCAAACTCCATGAAGGAACCTGCGGTGCTCACACCGCCGCATTCTATGGCCCTTCGAGCTGTCACCCAAGGATTATTTTAGCCCTATATGAAAAAAACAAGCTTCAGAATATGCAAAACATTGTGATAAATGCCAACGTCACACCCATGACATCCATTGCCCCTCTCAAGACCTCCATTTCAGTCAAGTTTCCTTGCCATTCAAAAGATGGGCCATCGATATCATTGGACCCTTTCAAAAAGCCTCGGGTAGCAGAGAAAATATCCTCGTCGTAACCGATTATTTCACCAAATGGGTCGAAGCTGTACCTCAATGCCGAACCAGAGAAGAGGAAGATGTCAAATTTTTATGGGAAAACATCATCACTCGCTTTGGCTATCCCCATATGATTCGATGCGACAATGGTCCCCAATTCATTGGCAGCAAAGTCAAAAACTTCCTCAAAAATCACAACATCATCCTCTCACCCTCCACACCTTACTATCCCCAGGGAAACGGTAAAGTCGAAGCAATCAACAAAACCATTGTCGATGGTCTTAAGAAGAGAGTCGATGCAAAGAAAGGACGATGGGTTCAAGAGTTACAACATGTCATCTGGGCCTATCGCACAACCCCAAGAAAATCTACAGGATGCACCCCCTTCCACCTAACATATGGAACCAAAGCTGTATTACCAACTCAATTCGAAGTACCCACTCGAGACCCTAACCTCCCAGACAAAGATAATGAGTTCAAACTTGCATGCAACATGTTATGGATCGATGAAACCAGAGATCGAGTTATCGCCAACCTTGGCCGGTACAACACATCACTTCAGAAATATTACAACAAAAGAGTTCGACCATGGAGTTTCAACGTGTTAATCAATCTTCAAAACCTCAAAATACTGGCAAGTTAGCCGAATCTGGGGAAGGACCATATGTCGTCTATGATAAAACAAATAAGGGTTCTTATTACTTAATAACGGAAGACGAAGAGCCTCTTCCAAACCCCTGGAATACAATGCAGCTGGTCTCCTATAACAGGCCATATCTCCAACCATGTACAACTGATGTAATCCAAAACATTCAATAAATAAGTTTTTCAACCCTTACTTCGTCTCCTATTTCATTTTGATTTTCTTGATTTAACTCAGGTATCATGTCAACCCTCAACCCGACTGATACTTGAGGGTAATCTCGAGATTTTTCAAGCTCCCAACTTCGAGCAAACTCGAGGGGCAAGAATGGTCAAAAGATCGGACCCTCAGGGATGTATTGGGGGCGATCAGATATTGCTTTGCTGTGGCCAATGCCATCGAAGTCCATTTTTTTTCTTGGTTTACCGCGGGTATCATGTCCACTTTCACCCCGACTGATTCTTGGGGGCGACCTTGAATTGCTCAAGTTTCCAATATTCGAGCAAACTCGAGGGGCACGAATGGTCGAAAGACCGGGCCCTCGGGAATGCGCTGGAGGCGATTAAATATTGCTTCGCAGTGGCTTAGGCCTTTGAAGTCCAGTAAATTTTTGGGTTTCCTCTAGGAATCACGTCCCCTCGGCCCGACTGATACTCGGAGGCGATCTGGAAATTTTTCAAAATTTCAGCATCACTGTGACTTTGGCCTTCGATGTCCAACAGATCATTCAGGGTTCGATCACTCTACAGTTATTCGACAGAAACAGTACATACATACCTAGTTCGATCAAAGCATCTTTGACACTCTTCAGAGTTTGATCACACTACAGCCATTCAAACCGTAACAGTATACAAAAATACTGTCTACAATTCTATCAAGTCAACATATTATCCATCAGAGGAACAGTGCGGTACAATTCAAATATTAATCATCAAGAGTCCAAAAAAAACAGAATCAATAGAATACTCATTCAAATTCCAACAATTCAAAGTCAGAGCAAGATAACACAATCAATCAGATATCAAATCAAAAGTTTAGAATCAGCATGTTCAGAATCAATATATGCAGAATTTACTCCAGAAAATGCGCATCAATATGTTCAGCATCAATTTCAGATGTTCAATAGATAAACACAAACAACCCACCGAGTTCAGAGACCAGCAGAAAATAATAACATCATTCAACATATTACAACTCAATATTATAATCAGCAGAAGAAGACATGAAACCCCAACCCCAAATACCTCATGTCGGTGTGGTTATACCTTCTTGCTCCACAGATACCCCAACAGCTTCATTCGAACCTTTGAGGACCAAACCATCAGCAATTTTATCAATGGGCATTCCAGTAAGAGATGTATCTGTACCACCCCCAGTACTTCCAACTGCTTCTTCAACAATGTTCACCTCTTCTCCCTTCATATACAAATCATCCCCTTCAACAAGTTCTGGAGACACAGGATAAGGTTCAAATGTCTCGGGGTCATACCCCTTATCATCTATAAAGCTTTTCAACTTAACATTTACCTTGCATTCGTCATCATACTACCGCTGGAAATTTACCTTTTGTTCCGCTTTCTCCCTCTCACACGCCACAAGCTTTGCAGATCACTCTCTCCCCAGCCTCGATCGCTGCAGCTCGAGCCTCTCATAATAAGAGTCGGTAAGCACCCCCAAATCTTTCTTCAACTTCCTGACTTCAGACACCACTGATGCTTCATTCCCACGAGAAAGATTCAGATTGTGCTTTGCTTGTTTCAATTTCACCTTTACTGACTTCATTGCCTTGCTGAAAGTTTGTACCCAAACATCCATCTGCTAAAATATTCAAGAAATCAGTGCAACTCGAAACTCGAAGAATTTTCAAGAAATCTCAAAGTACCACAACAGAAAGCCACATATAGTTACCTGAAACATGTGCGTCTTTATTTCCTTCGAAGCCTCGTCTGGATAATCTTCCCAGAGCTCAGCCATCGAAGCCTGCTTTGCCACAGCCTACTCTTGTCCTTTAACCTCCGTCATCTCTTCATCTTCCTCCAGTGTATCATCCTCCCCCAGCACCGTACGCCTCTTGCGTTTGCCAGCCTTTGATTCCTGCACCTTCGGGGCTTCGGGAGCTAACCGGCCCTTCCCCTTCTCAATTTGAGTTGCTACCGGCCTCGACCTCAACTTCGACGCATCTCCTGCCACTTCGGGCACTGGCGCTGCTTGCTTCGATCCCCTACGCGATCTCGGCACAAACTGGTAGTTCCTTGGCAACTCTCCCCTCCCATCTTTTTTTGACCCTTTGAAACACCTTCACCTCTTTTTCTCTTTGGTAGCTTCGGCGTAGCGGGTACGTCTCGTAGCAGGGAATCTTCCTTCTTCCTCCTTTGCCTTTTGATTTTGAGACTGTCAAACACATAATTTACCCAGCCTTCACTAGCTTCGGGCAGAGTATCAATATAATTCACCAGATTATCCCAAGACGAACTCTTTGGACCTGCAGATTAAAACAAGAACACAGTTATCACTTATTTCAGATACACATCAACAGCAACCCTTCGAAAGTAAACTTACTTTTGTTATATACCCTATGATATAATTTATACGGGTCATCCCTATCTACATTTTAATAGTTAGCCCTTACTATTAGTAAATCTTTATTCCACCCCCGGCCTGTCGAGCGCATATCAAAGAACCATGGTTTCTCTGGGTGACATTGGATGTGATAGGTCCCCGGGTTCTGACTAGCTTTCCTCGAATAAAATGTGATAATGTCAAACCACTTAATCAAACTTCGACCCTCACTAACCAGTTTTACATTCATCCCCTCTACAACCCTCATCATCTCATAAAAATTATCGTTCATTTGCACTGGAGCCACCCCCCAGAAATTCAGCACCTCTTTCACCAATCTTCAAAGAGAAGGTCTAGTACCAATCAAATTTGGCCTCTATAAGCCATAATCCCTTCCCCAGGGTCCGACTTGAAGGTCAACTTTGCCCCCGCAATACTCAGATATACCCCCACCTTGAGAGTTTTAATTTGGTAGCAAACCGATCTAATCAAATCCTATCTTTAGCTGAAACGGCACCTTCAACCCTATCTGACTCAGTTGAATCCCCACTATCTTCACTCTGCACCTTATCTCCCTCTGCACCACCCGAAGGCCCTACATTAGCCCCCTCCCCCCATACTGTTTCCTCTTCATCATTATCTTCGATCACTATTGTCCTTCAACTTCTCAAAACTGGAACCTCCTCAGCCGGCAGAACCATAGACAATGGAACCTCGGTTACAACATCTAACACTTCTACATCACTACCTTCATCCATTGGGGTTCGACCAGAAATACTAGCTTCGAATTCTTCGACCTCCTCATCTATCATTCTCCGTCTCGAAGCTTGACGTTATGCATTTTAGCCTACAGAAGAAGAGGCACGCAATTAGATCGATAAACTCGACAATTCCGTGTTCACACAACCTATCCCGTCTAGCCCCCTCTAGAAATTTATCAAAACTTTGATCTCAAACCCTATATTTCCTCCAAACCACCTCCAACCCCAGAATGGGTCGAAACCCAGATCCACCAAGTCTTCTTACCCTCAAAAATAATACCTAAACCCCAAACACAGAATGTCCTGCATCCTCAAAAAAAAAAAAAACAAAGTAAGGTGGGCAGAGATCAAATGACTTACTGGCGATTAGCAGTACTATCCTCGACTCAGCAAGATTAAAACAACAAATGCAGTAACCACCACCAAGTTTGAAATGGCATACGTCCTCTTCTCTTTACACTCTTTAATTTATTTAGTAAACCGTACAGTAACTACTCTTCACGCACTTATATATATTTCTAAAAAACCACAACTGCCTCAATTTTCTAACCACTATCATTACCACGACCCCACTACCGCAGCGTTTTGACTACAATGTGTTTTGACCAATGTACCCCTCGTATCTCCTACGTGCGAACAACACCTTCACTTCAAACTGCCTGCAAAGAGCCAAAGCTTCTCGAACCATCTTTCCCCCTACTCAAAACTAAACAATCAAATCCAAATAGTCACATCATACCCTTTTCCATAATATGAGTAAAACATAATTATTACTTTTTGCACACTACCCCAGGCGCTCGTACCAGTCTGACAGACCAGCCATCAGGGTTGTCAGAATGGCTAATCCCATCAAGCATAACCTTTGACACAATCCCCGAACTTGAGTACTCAACCATTCTACGTCTCGAGAAAACCTCATCAGATAGCTTCCAATCCACTGATCAAATATATCGACCCTTCGGCCGACTACAATCAAAAACTTCGGTCATTCAAAATTTATGCTTACAGATAATGTTTTCAATTTCGACACACTGTATCCTCCGCTTCAACAAAATTCATTCTTACCTTCGAATAACACAAACAATACATTCCGACTGTCGTACTATCAATTCAACGATTCAAGATACTATGTCCAGAATTTAGATTATATTACTACTACTCGCAGTTTGACAAAACATATTATTCCAAGAAACCATTTTCATTCAGAAAGGAAGCAAACATTACAAACCTCGTACAAAAAAAATAGAGTAAAGAAAGGCAAACAACACCAACATATGACAGAGGACCCTAGTTATTAGCGGGATGCCCCACTACAACCACGGCCACTGCATCTGCATCCTCCTAGTCCACTATATCCTCTGCGAAGCCTTTGAGAAGAGATAACCAATGGTTGGGTAACGGCCCCATCATCTACACTATTCCCCACCAGTACGCAAGGAGCATGCCGTAGAGTGGTGCCTCGGGTTCAACTTCAAAGAGGTCTGGCATTTTAGTTTTAAAATCCTCCTCTATACCGAACCTCCGTTGCAAACCCAACAAGGCCTCCTGGATTCTTCTGGCCCTCACCACCGCTTGATCTTCCTGAACGGGTACGTTTCCAGCCATCTTGCTCAAACAAAGTTAAAGAAATAGATGAAGAGAATACTGCAGGACAGGCAAAGAAATTCCCTCTACCCTACCCCCTTTTATACCTACAAACCTACCACAACTTTCCATCTTCCCTAACCGAATTAATGACAACCTTTAATTTCCAACCTCGAAAAGTCAGCATATAACCTTTCCAACTTCTTAGATGTAACTGATTCAAACCTCATTCCTGAGGACTTCTAGTCGAGTGTACCTCCAACGTCGAGCATTCGTCCATTTTCACCATCGATCATCACAAACAGTATCTCATCATAGCCTTCGACTACCATTACCTTCAATCGCATCATTATACCTTGACACCCCTAACAGTTTAATAACATGTGTGTGTGTTATGCGTGCCTACAAGAGTATTCATCTACATTATCAACCAAACACAGTAATACCAGTGTGCAAAAAATATTATGTCCATTCTTAGTATCTGGTCAAACAAACAGATTACATTCCTACTACTATCCCAAGCAAAAAACCCCATACAGAAAAACCAAGCATGCCAAAGATAGAAAAATCCCTACATTAGCCAATGGTCCTACTTCCAGAAGGCCCAGCTTCAGTTGCTGAGCCCTGCTCGTTGACGATCTCTTCTGCACAGACAAGACTTTCAGCCAGAGCCATCAGGAAGAGATAGTACCTCTCAGCAGTCATAAAATAAAGCCTCAGCAACTCCCACAAAGAGGCATAAGGATTACCTTTGATGAACACCTCAGGTCCTACCTCCACAAGGTCCGGCATGTCCCAGTTCAGATCATGCTGCCCAAAAAACTTCATATGCAGTTTTGCCATCTTCCACCCCACTCGACGATCACGAGTGAAGCCCATCCTCTTCTGGTAATGCATGTTTAGCGTGGTATCTATTCAAATGCTCAGAATCCAAAGAAATAGTAGAAGACCACTGCACAAGGGAAAAGATACAGCATCCCATCACAATAACCCATCTTTATAGCCTTCACCTCATTTATTACCCTATAACCACCTATACCTCTTAATTACCCTCTTTTATTACCCACCCGAAAACCAACAGTCAAACCACACAAAATCCAAGACCAAACAGTTTTCTTAGCGAATACCTCTCTACCTGGCTTCGAGACCTTCACTGAGAGGGGGTGAATGTAGTAGCCTACTCGTAACCTTTGATGGGCAGTCGAAGCCCACTTCACAACCTACTTGAATATATCGAAGCCCACTCAATCTCTAAAATAGACTCCCCATAAATCCTCTGAAGGCGAAGCTTTGACATAAGACAAAGCTTCGAGGACGGATTAACATACTACAGCAAAAATCCTTCGACCTTACTAACACACGATCGAAGCAAGATAAGATAGACAACTACCTCACCAGATAAGATGGCGCATTGATTGGCCAGTACAGCTACAGTGACAGGTCCAACCACCGCGCCATTCAGGGACATTACCAATAAATATTGCAGTGAGAGTACCGACATGACCGGCGCCCATAACTCGCTGAGATTTCTTGACAGTAATCATGTAATCCTGACCCACACTTGGTGACTCGGCTCCCTGTGTCTCTATAAATAGAGGAGAGGGGAAACCAAGAGAGGGTTAGAAGAATCGTCTCCGGCCCTTTGCTTTTTACCTTCGACCACCCAATATTCACTGTATTCAAACCCTCCAATTACTCTTCAGTAATATAATCTATCTTAAAAATCCTCATCAGAGGTCGTAGAGAGTCACATTCGGGCCTCTACATATAGTTAGTTCTTACTATAGACTAATTTCTTACATCCCTTTGATTAAAGATTGGTTTTACATTGTAAGAGCCAACTTCCCCTCTGAACGAAGTTAGGTCCCTACACTTTCCATTCTAACAAGTATATATCTTATGAGGATCTTATTCATATTGTGCACAGATGACGTATCCGAACAGATAGAGCGCGTACAGAATAGTCAAATCCGTCCTTAAGCAGTTACAACCAAGCATGTATAGACATATATCCTTTACCCAACTACATAAAAGAATTTTCCAAGCAGTTTGAAACAATTTCCCTAAAGGACCGTCAATTCACCAAGATCTCAAAGTACAAAATCAACGCCCTCTATCACCAGCGAAAGACACTTATAACATGCCAACAACATACTCTGACTCCTACAACAGGGTACAGTTCATTAGAATTCTAACAACCTAGTCCACAAAAGTATGCATATTGCAAATGACAATTGTGCCAAATGCTATTATACAAGTTCAATATGGTAGATCGAAAATTATACAACCAGTTCGCATAATACCATCATATGTAATTACTATTTGACATGTCATAAATCCTACAAATAGTTCAAGTTGCCATTCTCATTTCACATTTCGCTTTATCAAAATAAGGCATTTCCAAAGTATGCTAGACATATAATTTTCAGTTCGAACTATAACACAAAATTGACACACAGCAAGAAATTTTTATTAGCTCAAATATTTCTTACAGAACCTCAGAACTTCCTTACAGAATAATCTACACATTACATTACAGACTAAAACTCTTCTTTAAGAAATAAGAAGATGGTTGTAACAGAGCCTAAAGATAAAAAAAAAATAGAAGCATGCTTCCACTCTCCGTCTCCCTTCTTCCACTATAACTCCCCCCACCCCCGCATGGGAGAAAAAGAAAAATGATTATATTTTTGTATAGAATCCACTCACCAGCAGGGTACCAGTAAGATTTCCTCAGACGTACACCAGCCGCTTTATTCATAGCTGCAACAGCCTTCTTCGCCAGAAGACACAATCCATTCCCCTGCCCCTCCTCCGACGTCACCATATAGTGAAAGTGCACAATTTGGTAGTAATCACCATCAGCTTCCACCACCTCTTCATACGTCATACCATGGTAGGTAGGACGCACCGGAATAGGGGTGGGAAGATCTAAATACTGGGTCTCAAAGTACCAGAACTGCAGCTCTTGCACTTTAGCAAGAACCCTAGCCTCGCGAAATTTCCTTCTGGTGGTTACCATCCTCTCAACAGCACAGTTATAAAAAAGGAAAGTTGCAAAAGATATGGATTCAAAGAAGTACTTGGTGAATAACAACTGCAGCCATCAACCATAATAATATTTATACTACAAATATCATTAAAGATGATATTCCAAATTCCCAATATCATAAGGAATTCCAATGCAACAATTTTGACCAAAGCCATTAGCTTTAGAAACCCAACAGCCAAATTGATATTCATTAAGGAACATATGAAATGATCCACGGGTATTAAATATAATATTATTGATACTTCTCAACCAATACCACTCGCCCATGATTTTTTTCGTGCTCTTGGCTGAGAGGGGGCGGTTAATGAGTGCGTAATTATGATATTTCTAATATACCTGAACATGTATTTTAGTCGTACATTATATTTAATTTTGGATACTTATGTGTGTTTGTTTGATTATAGCTATTGAAGATGGATATTTGAAACCAAGCTTTTAAAGTCAAGTAAAAGTGTCTCCAACAGTTCAGAGCACAAAAAGTCAAAGACACAATATATTTGGTCTCAAGATTGAATAAATATATATCTAAATATTCTTGGAGAATAAAATGAAAGAAGATATTGCATCCAAAATCCTTGAAGATATTTTATATGGAAGATATATGTAAGAGTTTTCATGAAGAAAGATCTATACATCACTTAAGGGAATTATATGCAAGAATCTTTGGTGATTGATTATAATATTAAAAAAAATTATTGTGAAAATATTATTTAAAATTTAATGTATAATTTTTAAATTTGGGTTTCTTTTCCTATAAAAGGAACTCTCTCGCAAGTATAATTGGGCATCTCATATTAGAAGGTAATAGTGAATAAAGTTAATTTTCTTCTTCTTCTTCTTCTTCTTCTTCTTCTTCTTTTTCTCTTTAGTTTAATTTTTGTTAATGGCTTCATTAGTTGTTAATGCGATAAAGTCTGAGATGAGGTCTAATCTCCTAGCTAAGGCTAAGATGAGGCATCTTCTTGCATGAGCAATAGTTAGTATTAATTAGGTTCTAATTAGTTTTCTCTTAGTACTTTATGAATGATAAGTTAATGCATTATATCGAAGGCTTGACCATAGCTTCGGTTTGGTGTACGATAACTTTGGATACAAATAAGTGCTACTAACCGCAGACTTGATTTGGAGATATAAAAATAGGAAACACTAGAGAACTCACTCAAGCCTAACCATGGTTGAGTTGATCATTCTCTAAGATACTATTCACCATCACTTAAAAGCATAACTACTAAATGCTTGACCATAGATTTACTGGTTTATTTTACAGCATTGTATGTGTCTTAACATGAACATATGATAGGTGGAGATATTAGGATCTATTTGAATATCAATTAGTACTTTAAAAGGTAGAAGCCAAGTCTGAACCTTAACTCTCTCTCTCATTAAGTTTTATAATTAGCTTTTATTTCATACTTTTAGATTTATCGTTTATAAAATCGCAATTCAGCCTAAAAAGTATTTGTTTTCCCAAACCTCCTTGTGGATTCGATCCTACTCATCCGTGATACAATTCGACAACCGTACTTTGAGCGGGTATTTTGCTAGAGGGCCCAAAAATCCTTTTATCAGCTGTTGTAGTTGCCTATTCCGAATCTCAAACTCAAGCCTCATCTTCGACCATCATATGTTTACTCGACCTCATCAACATATGATTACATGCCACACTATGGAACAACTACAAAGTTTTACTTATTATTCTCAACCTATACATCAACAGCTCGAGTCAACAAACACTCCATCATTAATGAAGCCGTTACAAAATATAAGGATCAGACCGTTACATAATCAGTTTAATGACTCATCAAATCCATATTGTAACGTCCATCATTATGAATAATAATGGTCATCAAACGGTCATATTATAAGACCTAAAAATAAGACCAGAGAACTACAGATAAAAGAGACATGAAATTCTACACAGAAAATTCGATCCAGAAGCTCTACACAAAATTATCCAAAGCGATCTTTGTAATAGCTAGCCATCATCAATAATATCTCTCTTTCTAAATGCTCAAGAGAGGTCGTGGTCTTTAACCTATTCAAAGGTTTTCCATGTTAAACCTTGTGTTAGCAATTACTTGTTTCTTATTAGCACTCTAATTATCTTTGGTGTAAGAGACTAAGTTCGATATACGAAATTGGGTTCTTACAGTGTTTACCCCCACTTAATGAGTCATACTTACCGGTTAAACCAAACTTTGACCAGTTTGACTCTACTTGACTTGGTTTGACCAAAAAATATTTTATTTAATACCTAAACTACCCTTATATCCCAATTAATCCATTTATGACTGACAGCAGAAAATTGGTTTTAGGTTTTATTTTCTGACAAAATTTCCTTTTCCGACGACCATGACTAACATCTGAAGTTGATGTCACCGGAGCTACAAGTTCTAATCCAATCGCAGCCCCAATGAATCAATGCCCTAATCACACCAACTCGTTGTCTCTTCATCTCGCAAAAAATCCTAGGGTTTATTATCAGATGAGAACTTAAAAATTCTAGGGTTTCAAATTCCACAATCCAACACATCTCTAGGGTTAGAGGTCAAAAATAATATACAAATGTGGTTAAATTACAAAATTATAGGTCAATCAGAGAGAGAGAAATAGTTGATCCAAACACCTGCATAAGAGGGTGTTGTATCAGCAAAACAATCCCATTACATCTCAACCCCTCATCCTTTACTCTCCTCGCTCCAATTGCCAAAGGGTTAGAGAGCATTGTCTACAGAGCAATTCTCAACAATACCAAAGTCACCATTACTTATCAACCTCCACAACTTCCACAAGCACCTACAACTACTCTGGTTTGTATATTTTTTTTTAATAAAATTTTAATCTTTATGTGTGTTTATGTTTGATTTTGATATAGGATTTGTGATTTTATGTTATCACAAACACCTCTCGATCTTCGTCGTTTTTAGAGAGAGTTAAGTGGAAATGGGAAAATGAAATCCTTGCCCTCCATTTTGATAATAAAAATCGTGTTCATTGGTTCAAATCTAAAGCACGGGTTTTGCACTTGGGGCGTGAACTTCAATATTTTGCAGTTATGAGGGGCAAGTGCGAATTTGATCAGTTATGTGGGGGGCCCTGACGGTTAATTATTAAGTCATGCCTAAAGTGTGGGATAGCACAAATGCACAACTTACGGGCAAGAAGTACTTTCTCATTTAAGTGTCCGTTTGAAATTACTATCTCAAGTATCACATCGAAAGTGTTCTCCAACAAGCTTAGGGGATCCATAAAACAGGAACATTCGCCATATCATAGTAATCAATGGAGTTTTCTGCCCAATATACAAACATATTCAGTATCTTAGCTCTATCTGTAGCAACACTTGTGACGGTACACTCTTTGCGGCAGCAAAAACTTCATGGCCTGCCCGTATGGCCGATCATAGGAATGCTTCCTTCTCTGTTATTAGGTCTAAGAAGTGGTCTTCACGAGTGGTTCACCATGGTACTTAATCGTCAAAACGGAACTTTTATTATGAAAGGTCCTTGGTTTAGTAGTCTTAATTGGGTTGTAACTTCCTGCCCTACAAACTTAGAGTACCTCCTCAAGACCAAATTCTCGAATTTCCCCAAGGGTGAACATGTTAAAGATATCATGCGTGATGTTTTCGGTGATGGCATGTTTAATATCGACGATGCAGGGTGGTTCTTTCAAAAGAAGGCACTGAGTAAGGTGTTCAACTCTAAAAAATTTCGTGATTTGACGGCTGAGTCTGTACTTCATCTAATCCATGAGGGTTTGCTGCCAATTTTAGAGGACCAAATTGAAAAATACGCAAACCCCATTATCGACTTACAAGACGTACTTTTAAGGTTCACGTTTGATAACGTGTGCATGATAGGCTTGGGAATTGATCCCGGCAGCCTTAAACTTGGTATGCCTGAAATACCATTTGTTAAGGCATTTGAGGATGCAACCGAACTAACGTTCTATCGCTTCTTTCTACCAACGTTTATTTGGAAATCGATGAGGTATCTAAACTTGGGGTTTGAGAGGGAACTGAAGCAATCCACAAGGGAAGTATTTGAGTGGATGGAACATGGTCTTTGTAAACACAATATAGATGTTTCTTCAGAATCAAATGAGAAGAGGTTCATGTCTGATATAATTTCAACATTCTCGGCTTTCAATGATGATAAAGGTACCCCGTTCCCTGAGATAAGCTTACGGGATAACGGTGTAGGACTGATACTTGCAGGAAGAGATACTTCATCGGTGGCATTGACCTGGTTCTTCTGGCTTTTAGATCAAAATCCGGAGGCTGAAGAGAAAGTTCTTGAAGAAATCCGAGGGATAGTGGGAGAAAGGGAAAATTGTTCTATTGTCGAATTCAAACCACATGAGCTGAAGAGGATGGAATATTTGCATGCGGCTCTTTCCGAGACTCTACGATTGTACCCATCAGTGCCTGTAGACATAAGGAAGGTATTTACTTATTTCCGGAAACTTCACTTGGTATGAATTAATGAGCAAATGCGTGCATGCAACAGTTATAAGTTATAACATGGGGTTCACTAACCTCAAGTTATAACGTTGTGGGTTCATTAAGCTAAACCAATCAAGATTGACATGGTACATCCAAAATAAAAACTAGGGAAAATATTGCTTTTGTCCCTAACAGAGTGAGGGTAACTAATTAAAGGAAATTAACCAACGTTTGCTCGGGGGCAAAGTCAAATTTTCACCTAAAAAATACTTCAACACCATAAGATCATTTTTATGGTGGAAATTGAAAATTTAACTGGATCTAATTCTGTCTTGTGATTGGATTGCTCTTTAATTTTCGGTTTTGCTCGTGCATATCCAACGGGACTTCATACAAGCAAACTGAGTTTATTTTCATCAAATGTGTGATCGTGACACATTGGCAATAAAACACGATCATTAAGTTTGCTTTAAATTTTGAAAGAGAAATTTTTCGAAATGAAAATTTTCAAATTAAAGAAAGCACTTCACAAATTAAATCCTTGTATGATATTGTGCTTGTTAAGGCTCGTGAAGAAGATATGTTCCCTGACGGTACCATAATAAGAAAAGGAGCAAGAATATTCTACTCGATTTACGCCATGGGGAGGATGGAGAGTGTTTGGGGAGAGGACTGCAGGGAGTTTAAGCCAGAGAGATGGTTGAAAGATGGACGATTTGTAAGTGAACCGGCTTTCAAGTTTGCGGCATTCAATGCTGGTCCAAGGGCATGCATAGGTAAGGATTTCGCGTACTATCAAATGAAATCTGTTGCTGCATCCATCGTCTACCGGTATCACATTAAAGTAGTGAAAGATCATCCCGTGGTGCCGAAACCTGCATTTGCCTTGTACTTGAAATATGGTTTGAAGGTGACAATTAGCAGAAGGAAACATATGTAGATTATAGCTCTACTCTAGAAATAATTATACTTAAACGAAAGAATAGAAATATATGCTGTTTTGCTTTTATATTTTGGGTACCAGAAACTTTAATTCGATCTAGAATTAACTACAATGAGGGGAAAATACCAAAAGAAAGAAAAGAAAAATGAAAATTTACATAATTTATAGATCGGTAACTCAAAATTAAGGCAACCCCTGACAAAGCTGGGGTAGTGCAATGACTGAAAAATTATATAACAATACCCTACTGGTAAACCAAAAGCAATCAGCACAAACCTAAACGTTATTACCATCATTTTCGCCCCAATGAGGTTTAAACTCCGAATCTCTTCTATGGTGGCGGTGCACACCACCACCGGGCAAAAGTGCTTAACCGCGGAAGTTTTGAAGTGAACTAATTAAAGGAAAGGAATATATAATCATTAGGGTAAAACTCAACAATGTTAGATCTAGTGTGATCCAAGATAACCTTCCTTTAAATTCAAGTAAGTTTATTTTTTGCAATCATAATCTTCTAATTAAAAAGGATCAAATAGAACTAACTTGCAACCACCTCCAACCCTTCTTTTTAAAAAGAAAAAAATTAAGCACCATAGCTGGTGAGGGGCTAGGTCGACCCCTACCTATTCGTTGAAGCAAAAAACTAGATACAAATGGGAGGACTAGGCTTTGCCCAATAAAAGAAAACAAGATTACCGTGGAAAAGAAACGACTCCCCTTTTGTCCATAAGGAGAGCAGCTTTCACATTGCTAGGAACATCTCTAATGCAAAATTACAAACAAGAAATCAAGTTATTTACATATTTGGAAAGCATATCAGTGTAATTGTGAGAAAGGGAGATGCCCAAGAGGTTGCCCAATCTTAAAACTTCTTAGAGCATCTCCGGTAGTTGAGATTTTGCGTGTGGATTGGGTTTTTTTGTCAGCCCTCACTTTTCTCCTTGCACCAATCAAAAAATTGGGTGAGTTGCTAAGTTGGCGGTGTCAGAACCTAACCGGGTGTGGGGAGTTTCCACTTAGAAAAAAAAATGTGTGTAAGGAGTTTAAAACACTGTGCGGACTAAATTACAATTTGCAGATTAAATATTTTTTTATTGGTGTGAGAGGAGATGACTAATTGTGGCGGAGTAAAGAAGTCCACCGTGGACTAAAAATATTTTTTCATTAAATAAAGACCGGCCACATCAACACCAACTTCTGAAAGACTTAAAAGTATGGTTGAGTTTTTTAGTCGGACCTGTGGGTCAGGTGCACCCATCTGCTAGCGATGCTCGTACCCACCTCCACCCCTATATAACAATATTGTCTGCCATGAAAAGAACAAAATGAGAGCAAAAAGTGCTAAGTAACCACTATGTCCAATATCCCATTCTTCTTTCTTACCCTTCATCATCATCTCAGAGGGGACCAAAGTCACCAAGTCAATAAATGAATTAAATACTTAGTATAAATAATAAGTTATAAGAAAAAGAAAAATAAATAAATAAGTGGGTATGATTAAATACCACCCATGAGCATGCACATGGCTTTGCTCCCTCTTGCTTTAAGTAAATTACATATTATAAATAAAATAAAATAAAATAATATCAAAGAATTAATCATTTATATAACATGATACAAAGAATCAAATATGAAAAAAAGAAGAAAAAACAAACAACAAAACAGCTACAATAATATCAGTACAATTACAAGCCCAACCAGAAGAAGATTATTACATAAGCAAACCATATTAAATATAATAAACAAGTCTTGGATCCATAACAAATATCCAAATTTCATATTTTTTCCATCATATTTATATATACCAAGCCAAAATACAGACACACCCAACCACCCAGCTTGAGCCGATAAATCTTTCGCGATTTCTTCGTTGTCACATTTGATCTTTCCCATAAAGGGAAAAATAAATCGATTAAGCGGGTTGTAGTTGTTACCATTCTAGCTTCTGTTCTTGCATTTTTCCACAGCTCTTGGTGCTATAATTTCACAATAAAATAAATAAATTTAGAAAATAAAGAGAATGATGGGTAGAGAAAATAAATTTGCAAAAAGACATCATTAGGTACTAACCAAGCCCAATTGCCTCTGATCCTTTCATGATACGCATGCGCTTGCATGATTCTACAAACATCCTGGATATATTCCAAGAGAAAATATATCAATAATATACAAATTTTGAATAAAAACTAGACGATATATCCCTTTTACGAGATATTACGTTTATAATTGTAGTGTCTTTTATCCAATATATATTTATTTTAAAAAATTAGACTAGGAGCCTATTATTTGGGTTTATCATCATAATATTAAGGGAAATAATATCAACTTAGGTCATATATGGAAACCCATGTTTGGTTTCCCATGTATAATTTTTTGTAGAAGATAAGGAATAAAATGAAGATGAACTTACTCCCACGGGACATCACCGACAAGCATCCAATCACCGTCCTTGTCTTCGTAAGTCGGCACATACTCGGTACCGTTCAAAAGATCCATCAGCTTGCTCTCATTCATGAAATCCTTCATTCCTTGTGTTCCGCAATTGCCTTCAATGAAAACCATAATCTTGCTTAGTACTCTATTTTTTTTATCGTAATGTTCTTACAAAAAAACTTCATGTTTTGTCCATGTATATGTGCCACAATTGTTTTTCTTCTTTCTTCCTAACCTAATGATCAAAAAATTAAATATACCACAAGCAATGCCTTACCAATGGTAAAGGAGCTAAACATCTTGCCCAAGGCGTCAGAGAGATCTTGGTAGCTTTTGTACATCTTCAAGTCGACCTTACGAAGGTATGGTGCACCATCCATGCTAACCTTCACAAAGGCCGCGCTGTTGCTGACCTTTTCCTCTTCAGCCTTGCTCTTTTGAGTAGATATAATATTCTTCCGAAACGACCGGACGGGTGGCCAACCTACCACCTGCGCTCTACAATCCGACCGGATCGTTATAATTTACATGTATTTTTTGCTAGAACTACAAAAATGCCACTAGTTTTGGCATAAAGGAATATATTTGGTAAGAAAACCACCTACTTTCCTTTGAAAGTAAAAAAAATTAGAGGTTTTTTATTTTTTATTTTTCTTTAAGCATTTATACGTAGAGAAGTATTTCATATAGAAGAAATATTTTCAGAAAATATAGATGAACTTAGGGTATATAACAAAAACGAAAAACTAAATACGAGGAAGCTATAAACATTAATTTTTGCTTACTTGGGAGCCGAGGGCTTCACAGGATCATTAGTAGGAAGAATGTTTTTTTCCTTAGGTGAAGCCCTGATCATCTTCTCGCTTGGATCCATAACTAAATCCTTTGAAGGGAGGTTAAGCTTCAAATCAATAGTTTCCGCAAAGCCTCTCTTTCCTGGGGTCTTCCCGGTCTCGCCTTCATTTCCTCCTCCTCCTCCTGGTAATCCAAGACGTAACTCCGTCTCCTCAAAATTCAATGTGTATTGGTCTTGCTCCGCCCCGAGCATGTTCGTCATTTTACGACTAACTTCCATCAACAATCCAACAATAAAATTCAAGCTTTCTTGTTACTTTTATTAGGCTTTGTGGTCAGAGTGGAAGAGAGATTTGTTATAAGAGACAATGATAAAAAAAAAAAAAAGTAATGGAAGAAAGTGTAATTGGCTTAGTGTGTATTAATGTATATGTGACGGGGTACTTAGTTTTATTGAGGTCCAACCGTTTTGATTACGACACGTGGATGGATCTAACTTAGCTGGATTTCCCGCGGACTTGCCGGGGCTGCCGTGGACATTTAACGAGCATTTACCCCTGGTTTACAGATGGTCCTATTTGACCTGATTCAAGGACACAAGATCCCATGATGATATGCATTGCACAATCTTTCACAGGGGCTGACTTGATGCCTTCCGTTGACTTACCGTGGAACAGGCAGAAGTGCAAGTTGATAAATGATTTTAATTAAGGAGTTCAAATTTGCCGAATGACAAATAATGGGTGATTAGTTGGTGACAGAAACAAGAAATTGGCCTACCAAAAAATGGAAAATAAGTTGTTATCTTTCTTCTTTCAATTTCCACCATGAAGTTCAAATTTTCTCCCAAAATTAAGAAAGAGTAACTACATTTATCATAAGCTTGATGTGTAGCTCTCTCGCGATGCGCATTTTGACGCGTTGGTTTCACTTAAACGGTCATTGAATCGTCTGAATATTTATCATGCTTTCACCTCTTACTATGAAATATACTCTCAGTTGTTTGTCTTTCATGAATCCATTTAAAACTTGTATAGTGATGGTCCAATTTGTGGCAAATAAGAAGTTATATGTAATCAAGGTTCATAATTTATCACCACTTGCCTGACTAACCCCTGAATCAAAATCTTCCGCTAAAAACTAATCTAAGAAATGTTTGAAACATAAGAAAGCTCGGCAAAAAATATATGGGTAATGAATATCAGCTTCTAATCGAACTGCCATGGAGTTGGTTTCTCCGTCCGGGCGAGGGATCAAACGAAGATATGTAGGACCCAGGAGTTGAAGAGGATGGTGGGGGCAACCAAGTCAACCATTGGCAAAGCATGTGGTGAGATTCAATTGATTAGGTCCCATGTACATGAAGAAAAAGCATGTGAACATGTTGGGTGTGTCTACCTAGCCTCAGACCCACTCCCATGTGCGCTGCTTGAGGTAGAGAGTCCCTACCAATCAATCAATTCCTACTAATCCATCATTTGCTTTCAAGATCCCCAAAACCTGTAATGGTACATAGTAAACTTTGTGTAGTTTAAACGTACTATAGTAATGCTAACTACTTTTATTTGATCATGCAGAAATATAGAGTTATTTGATCATGGACATAACGGTTTAACCCCCCGTGATAGTAAAAGCGACCAAGAATGTGGTGACATTGTAATATGAATCTTGCAGAGTTTGACAAAAACCGATGAAATGCCATGAATTTCTGGAAACTTACTCAACATTTTTCAGCTGAATATACCTAAATATATGACTAGGAAGGAAACTACGCTTTCCTGCACCGAATTTTCCTTATTCATTGAATATAAAATACTTGATCTATCTAATCTAATCTAATCTAATCTAATCTTTAAAATCAGTCCAGCGATTGCCTTTTGTATATATAATAAGGTTCTGATTGCTTATGTAAGCAGTGACTAACACAATCTTTCACAACTATAGGAGCAAATGTAGGATACTGCTGAAATAAGAACAGCGCATCATCAAGCTAAACTAAAGCACACCTAAAGTGCTCTTTAATTTTCAACTTAGAAAGTACTGACACAGTGCTAATATTGTGCTCTAAGAAAACATATTTGCGTCTCCTTTAAGCCACACCCTGAGTATTTTCAGTGTTTATCTATTCAACGCCCTCAAAGAGGTTAGAAATCATGAAGTGGGTTATTTCATTCAGATATATGTTTCTTGACCAGTCTCAAGAATTGTGAATACCTACTAAGTTACTTCGAGAAAGCTATAATGCTCATAAGTCATTAACATGCAGTAATCAAAACAATGAAATTAATTAGTATAAAACTATATAGTCACAGGTAACAACTTTAGTGCAGGATCGAAGCCAGAAAAATAATAGATAACAACAAAGAAACAAGGAAACAAAGAAAGGGACATTTAAACTACTACTTATGTGTGTGGGAACCTTTATTAGGGTCCTACATTCTTACTATCAACATCTAAGACACCCCTCGTGTGCATGGATCAAGTACTCCCCCTCCCATCAACCATTAATTACACACTCCCAACTTCCCTCTATGTGCGCATGCGTGCGAGATCCTATGTACGAACCTCGTGTACTTTCAATGAACCTTTCAACCAAGGGAGGCTGCAGGCGAAGCGTCATAACCAGAGCTCCTGCGATTGATTCTCTACCAACAAATGTCACCCATCAGGAGGAATCACGTCTTTCCTTTAGGTTGGCAACTGAGGGACGAGAAGTAGTTTGATTGGTTTAGATTGGCAAAAATATCGCAGATGGAGGAAAGACATACAATTTCATTAAATAAAACTGGATTGGTAACTAAACAATATGTGTTATTACAAAATACAATAAAAATTATATCCCGGGGAACTATTATAGATAATGTCGACGCTACGTGGAGTTCAAACTGTGGCGTATACATGAACACAATACACAAAGTATTGGAGTATAATTATTTTGGAAGATTAAAACGAGATTACGTCCACGAATTCTGGTCCTCGACCAATCCTTATCAGTCTAATCAAAACATAATTAGGACCCGAACATCTATCTCTAAGGTCCGGATGGGTTGTCCGTGTCTTACCTACGGGACGTCCATACATTCCGAATAGCGATAAAAGATGTAATCAAATATCGACAATAAAATCTACGTGTATCTATGACCGGCCCTCCTATTATAAATTTGGGTTTATCTCCGGATGACCGAAAATGATGTCGGGCGACATCCATATTGTTACAAAGCATGTGTTCACATTGCTAAAATTAGGTCATGATCAACAATGAGATGGCCCACAATGTTAGGGGAGAAAGTGTTATGCATGGCTGGCATGCCAAAGTTTTGAGAGAGAGATGAAGTCATGTTACAGATAATGGTGGCCCCTTTGTGTCTTTTGAACACCTAATATGTCCAATGTTTCTCTTTTTGAGATGAAGAGAATTGAGCTTTCATGAGCTGTTTATGTGTCTACTTGTATGTAGGGGACCCTAAAACATGCCCTAGGGCAGAGAAAGATAGATGCATTGGCACCGTCCTCTCTCGATAGGGCGAATTTGTTGCCACGACAACCCTTTTATTTCGCTGTCCTCGTGTGTTCTAAAGCTGTTTGTGGATTAGTTGTCATGCAACTAGGGTTGCAAGACAACTCCCTCCATGTAGTTTGGGGGCCAGTTGGGAAACTGAGGAGCAATTCTTGCATTATACAATATGCAAAGAGAAGCCTGGCGAAAGAAGTGAGCATCTCAAGTTCAAATGAGCATCATTGTATGCGTACATTGAGCCACGTTTTGGATTTTATGAGTTTTTGTCCCCACACAGAAGAACTAAAGGAGTTTGCATGTAATCTAGCAAATAGTGATAAATTATAAACCCTTATCACCCGTTCAGCAAAAAAAAATCCCTCAGAATTGAAGACACCTTTTGATTTACGCGTCCATACTAGTCCCCCATTATCCCTATGATATTCTTGGCGCTATCAGCTTTAATGTCATTCTTGGAGAGATTTTCAATCTGAGTAACCCTTGCAAAAGCAGATGGCCTTAGAACATAAATCACCCTTTTCCATGACGATGTAAACTGAAAAACATTCACAAAAAAGCCGACTGGCATTGTCGTATTGTGCTTGGAGTACTCAAATCAAGGTGTGTTCCATCCGTTTCAAAGTAAGTATGAAGCAGACCTACAGTGCACCCATGACCACAAGTTTTAACCAAAACAAAATACACATTTTATTACAATCTAGTCACGAATGACACCAACAACTTGTAACCAGAGAACCCTAAGCCTGCGGACGAAAGCCATAGGTTTGGAGAAGACAGCAAGCTAGCATTGTGCGATACATGGTTAGGCATCACTGTCTTTGAATCTATCAGTTTACAAGAAGTCGTTAGATATGCCTTTCACATAGAAGGATTTAGCTCATACACCCACCACATATCTTATCTAACCCGGCCAAATTTTAGTCCAATGCAATATCTCAATCATAGTAACATGAGTGGTATCTAATTTAGCTGTTTCATTTTATCACTGATAGGGATGCTTCAAATATATATAGGCTAAATACCTTTATATACGTTAAAGCGATGGATAGCGCGGAAAAACCTTTATATAGGTTAAAAACCCAAGACATCAGCATGAAATTTCTTAGTCCTTGCGATTAATCGATTATGAAAAATTAGGTCAAATTTGCTAGGTCGATAATCCTTGATTCAATTTTCCAATAATGCCTAATTCAAATCAATTATATGATCTAGCGTTAACAAGTAATAGCCAATAAGCAACAACACACAATTTTAATTATATGCGAAACCTTTCTCAGGAGAAAAATCCACAGGTCATTCTCGAATCCTCAACAACTCAAATCCACTATGATCAAATAATTACAAGAAGTTCGATTACCTACAGACTTGACAAACACATCCCGTGGTTACCTCTCTTCAAGCAATCTTTTAGCAATTGATCATTTGTACTCTTAACACCTTCGTTCTTGCAACGCCTCGCTTCGGATCACGCACCAAAGTTTTTCAAGCTCGAATCCCTCAAGCTCTCAAATTGGGAATTTGGGAAGTTAATCGCAACTCTCAAAAAGCAAGAGGATTGATGTTAACCTATGAGAAAACTTGCTCTTTGGCACGAGTAAAAACCCTAAAAAACAAAGTAAAGTAAAAGCCTTAAAAAAGAAGTTTTTAACCAAAAAATCAGTTCAGCCCGAGATTTGTTTGAACAGAGGTTCGAACAGAAAACTGTAGATTTGTATAAAGCCTTAACAGTTCGAGCCCCTATTCGAACTAGGAGATTCAGAATGTATAAAACCTTAATAGTTCAAACCCCTGTTCGAACAGAGAACTAATTATTTCAAAAAAATTATAAAAACTCAAATAAAACAGTCTATAAAATCTTTTTTAAGAAATCATTGGGACTTTACTCATACCAAAGGTCCTTCTCAAGTCAACTTACCTGATTTTTGACTTTTATGTTGGCTATTGGAGCTAAATCCAGCTTATCCAACGGGCTATCTCTGTCAAGGAGGAACCACGGGATAAACTCTGACACACTAGGACCTCTCTAAACTAGTTTTGGCATGAAATGACGCCAATACAAGTATGGATGTTTCAATCTTCCCCTTTGGTTCATTTTGTGACAAAACTCCTATATACAACCAAAGATAACCCTAGTGCACTTACATAACACAAAGCCACTCTAAAGCTGACACACACAAAAATTGGAAAAAATTACAACTCGACGAAGAGAAACTCAATCAATAAACTTCAACTCATGAAATGAATTCTTTCTTACTTCAACACTTGCTGTTTGATATCCTGTATAGTACTAAATAATATAGATCATGATACATTTTAAAAGAATTGAAAATATCAATCACACCATGAGCATCTCTCCCCTTTTTGTAGTGTCACGGAAGAACAAAAGGTGAATGGAAAGAAATAAAACCAAATCAATATCACATTGGAAAAGTACTAGTTATTTGTCCCTCAAAATAAGATTCATCTCCCACAAAAAACAATGGTGACCCCAGTTATAACACAAATACAAAAAATCAATTTTTGTTTGGCATAAATAGACATTGGCAAACACACCCCCTTAACACAATGTATGGCACATAAATAATTAATATAAAATATGCAAAATAGATCAAGACATTTTACTGTGACATAAAAAGTCACTAAAGTATATTACTTGGTGTGTGTGTGTGTGTGTGCACAGTCAGATAGATTCCTAGTTTTCAATGAATTACTCAACCACAATTGGATTACTATGTTGGAACTTGTTTTGGCTTAGGCCTCTTATGGGTGGTCACTCAAATATTATTAAGATTTTATTGATATGCACTCGTTGGTAATATGAGCATGAATAAGTACAACGAAGACTCATATACCTTGAATAGGCAGAAGTTTTTGGAACAATCTCATGGAAAAGAAATCAATTGTTGGTGAAAGTGACAAGTTAACAACCATAGACTCCCACCCCTCATCTCTACTAAATTGACCGCACTAGACTCAGGATCAAATAGGTCTTGTAAGGGTTGTAATGTAGGCTAAGGTAAGGTTAGTGATGGACATGGTGATTTGTTGGCATTATAAGTATACTCTATTCTTTACATTATAACTGGCTCACTCAGACTACACCGTACTCCACTATCTTATTCTTATTACAACTCACTCTTAACTACATCAACCTTCAACTATTCAATCTTGAGTTCTTGTTCACTTTGTCAATTTAACAACCTTTTTGAATACATAATTCTTTCTCTGAGCTCTTTTCACACTTCTTAAAGTTTAAAGCCATAATTCTATCTCAAAGTTTTTTTTACACTCCTTCAAGTTTAAAGTCATATAATTATCTCAGAGCTCTTTTCCTAAGTATCCTCAAAATGAATAGGGGGAAAGGAGAGTGGCTACAAATGATGGCATCTTTTAGGCTTAAGGGACAAACGGTTATAAGATGGGTAATCATCAAAAGGCCAAAATGTAACAAAAAAAATGCCTAAGATTACTGATCGATTATAAACCGACGTCATAAAAGACCCGAAAACGCACGGTGTACCGTTAAGTACATGGGTAAGCGGGGTCGTATCCCAAGAGACTTGTGGTGTGAATTATACTTCGAGCTACTAGTTTTATCCAATTACAATAAATTTGTGTAGTCTTTGAAATAAAAAGAAGAACGAAACAAATTACAAAATAATTTGGAGTGGAAACCAAGGCATCGATTCCACTCCACCCTTTGTAACCGTTAGATAGCATAAATAATTAAAATAAATTATGAGTTCCCGTATCGCATATCCTTGGTCGGGCATATGCAATACATCAAAAAATATATGAGATTTAGTAATTGGGAACAACCTATAAACTAACTTACTCAACCATGGTCTGGTTGATAAGTATGGATTATGTCATCTTCTCCATGTTCCTAACCTATGTTGTTATGGTCCAACAAGATGGTTATATAGATTCATTATTCCTCCTAATCCTAGCTATGGTCAAGCATAGGACGAAGGAATATAAATATGCAATATTCTGGGATAAAGATAAAGTAATTACTTTAACTAAGCTACACAATCTACACTAAAGATACATTGGGTAGAGCTTCATCTTGTCTTGGCTAAGAAGATTTGCTACTCATCCCTTTGATTATTGCCATACTACTATTACTACGATAAAAGTAAAAGATAAGAACTAAAGAACAAGAACTTTATTGCTTATTAAACTTTAATTTACACTCTCCAAAATAATCCCTCATGGGTAGAATTACCCTCTTATTTATAAAGTATAGAAAGGGATACTAAATATTATTATTAATATAAAATCCCCTAAACAATGCCTAAAATCATGCATAGATATTATAATTCATGAGAATAGTATCTATATCTAATTCTCTTCAATGGGCTTCCATGCATGGACCTTTGGTTGACAACTTTAAATGAGAATCATTGTTGGAGTTCATCACCCTTGTTCTTCGTTAAAAATTGGTAAAATGTACGACTTGTTTATCATGTGACCGATTTCTGTAAATACAAACAAAAATACAATTAGTGTCACATTTATTTAATAAATGACTACGTAGATATAAATTTAGGAGTTGTACACGTAAATATTACGTGTCTATCAAATACCCCCGAACTCATATTTTGCTAGTCCTCGAGCAAAAGTAAACAAAAACTATTTTCGCATGTCACGCGGTTGTATTTAGTGCATGCAACAAGCCATTAAACCCCTAGGTTTAGCCTAGTAGACGAGTGTTGTCTCGTGAAGGCAGTGACTATACCCACAAAAGTCAATAATGACATTTTAAGCAATTCTAAAATACATATGACTCATTTCCTGTGAACTTATCCTTACTTAGTTGTGACAAAAATATACCAATGAAAAAAATCTTTAAACTTGTTATTCTCCCAAGTATATCAAATAATATTTTAAGCTTATCCAAAATTAGAGGTACTACCTCAAGATTAGAAAGAGATTCAAATATTTTGCTTTAGCTATATTTGAGTGTACAATGAAAATAGTTTTATCGCCTAATACGTTACCGAGAATAATTTACTCAGTTTTTGGTAGTCTAGCTCTTACTGGAATAAATTCAACGGTCAGTTCGACAAGTACCTTAGTCAATTCGTCTTCCTAGAATTTTTTTTTCTTTTTCTTTACAAGCCTTTTCTTTTGAGTACTTTATTTCTTAGTGAAACCTCTGTAACAAGGAGTTTTTGGTCGACAATCCCTGCCAGTTGGCGAAGGTTGCCAGAGTGGTTCCCCATCATGACCTAGACTCAGGATTCCCACAAGTAACATTTTCTTATGCTCCTTTTACATAGTTCATGGTCAAACTCGAGATTGGTGATAATATTTCCTCTTTCAGTTCTTAATCATGCGAGTAGCCTTGTAGCGTAAAAGTTTTTGGAGCACATTTGGCTTATTTTTATTTTTCTTAGGAATGAACTTATTTTTAAGGAGTTGTCTCCCTTGTAACAAACTATTCCTAACATAAATGCTAAATTTACCTTATACTGAGTAAAAATCTATTGAATGTATTAATTGCAAAACTACAGTGAAGTACACGTTTTCAAAATATGCCAAGTTAACTTGAATTAGTCGCTAATAAAAAGATAGTACATCTATGTTAAGATATTCCAAAATATTCTAGTGTATACTTGGTATAATTTCAAATTTTAGTTTGTTTCTATAATATTTATGTCAAGGTAAAATCAGTTTAAGTGTTTGGAAATTCGTCAAAAATATATCATAAATTGTCAAAGTATCATTATTTCACTTTTCTTCAAAAGGCATTTAAATAAATGTTTTCCTACCCCTAAACTTAAATAAAATATTACCCTCAATGTTTGAGAGCATAAAAAAAATGGAGAAATAAAAAGTAGAATTTCTCACCTAAATGTGTCATGGGTTGCCTCCCAAGAAGCGCTAAGTTTACTGTCTTCAGCCAGACGAATGTACCCCCAAACTTAAAATTTTCAATATGACTGGAAGGGTACAAATTTGAAAAGGTGATGTACTATCCTGGTTGCAAATTCTCTTTCAAAAGCCAGATAACACATGACTGGTGATCCTTAATATTAGCCCTTAATTGAGGATATATATTCTGTAAAAACCAGAGAGAGTTTATAACTAATTCTCTATGAAAAAGATTTTTTCAAAAAACTTTGCCTATCATTTGATGATTCCAAATTGAAAATCATAAACAAATCAAGAAAAACCATTTTCTCCAAAATAAAGCAAATACATACCCAGAGAATATATTTTCTTTTAGAATTTTCAATACAATCATATGATTACTACGTATTGCAGTAAATAAGAAGATTGGCATACAAGTATTCATCCCCAAAAATATACTAGATTCAAAACTCAATTTTCCTAGAAAGATATTTTCTTTAAAAAATTTCAAAACCCCCATGTTATCGTCGATATTCCAAAAAATGTGATAGGTGGTTCTGACAAAGCAAGTCCGTGAGGCATCCCCAAAATTATAATTTTTCGAAAAGATGTTTTCTTTAAGTAGAAGAAAAACTATATAACATATTTGTGGATGTGGGGATCGGGGAACAATTGACTCTAACAAACATTTAAAATTTATGTGCCTAAAATCATAACTTTTCTCAAGGGACTCATCCTGACCATTGACGTGGATATTCATTGGCTTAGGGACATGGCCAAGTTGAAACATATTTTCAGATGCTAATGATTGTACCATTTCACGAATCTCAGGATCATTCGAGTCCTCAAAATAATTTAAACATTTATTAACAGAAATACAACAAGAATTATCTTCGTACAAGTCCTCAAAATCATTTATGGTCATGGTACCCCCATTAGGCTCGAGAAATGGAGATATAGGCATAGGTATAGGTGTGGTTGGTGAATGAGTAACCAAAATAGAATCAACCCCCAATAATAGTGATATGTCCTGTAAATAAGGGTCATCTACCCATTGGTTTTCAACATTATAATTTGTGTCAGGTAGACGCGGTTCAAGGCAAGGCTGAGGTAACTCATAAGGAGACTGAGAAGGAAATGACAAGTTGATAACATCTGCAACAGGTTTGACAATTTCTAATTTCTTGACTTTGGTACAAATATCATCATCTACAAATTCCTCGCAAATTATTGTATAATAAGTTGGTAATTCCATATATTCATATTTTATCTCGTCATCATCATCGTCAGAAAAATCATTAGAAGAGAGGGAAAAATATTCAGTCTCGGTCATAGTTTCCTCGAAATAATTTATTGGGTTAACAAATGAAATGATGGATGGTGACATCGATGGCTAAATTTAGAGAGCTTCTTCAAGATCTACTTGTGACATAGGATCGTCGACCTTAAAATATTTATCTTCAAAATCTATCTCACAATATGGTATCCATTCACCCCACGGATAAAATATTCCTTGATTACGCTTGAATTCATCCATTTCTAAATCACATGGGGATTTAACTTTAGATTGTTCTTCTTCATTGCTTAGAAGTTTTTCATGCTCTATTTCACTCTACGTAGTTGACAACTGAGTTATCTGAGTCTCTAATCTAGAGATAGATTGGGTCGTAGAAGTTTGATTCACCAATATCTGTTATTGAAATTACATCATTTGTTGCTGAAATTGTGCTGATTGTTGCATGAAGAGAGCAAGGGTATCGTCTAAAGAAGATTTAGGTAGATCGGGTAGGAACTGATTGGTTGACTGGACGGACTGATGGCCTGTATATATGAATAAGATTGGAAAGGTTCGCGTATTAAGAATTTTGGTGATCCCATGATTGAAAATGATTTTGAAGTTATTGTGGAATGTCGAATTGTGAGCTGTATGGATTCCAATGTTCTTGCATGTATGACATTTTAAAATAAAAGCAACACCCAATGCATTAAACAACCAATCAAACCTAAACTCTACCACATCAACATTTTTTAGAAGTAATAGATAGGTCTACCTTATATTCTTTTATGTTCACAATGGGTAGGATGGCAAATCAATCCTAAACTCTAGCACATCAATATTTTTTAGAAGTAATAATTAGGTCTCTCCTATATTATTTTATGTTCAAAATGGGTAGGATGGAAAAAGGCTTTGGTTCCTATACTCTCCTGCGTCACTATGCTAGTACCAGCTTAAAGTAGATGTCCAGTCCTCACGCCGAGCGAGTCACCTATCGTATGTCAGCACTCAGAGCGGTGACATCGCAAAACTACAACCAGTATTTCGCGACACTAGGCTGAGGTCGTATCTTAGGAACCCGTGTTTGTACCCTGGTCTCGTACACCTATCCGTTGGGTGATGAAATCTCGTGGGAATCTTGTACTTTTATTTATTAACAGTTATGTTGAGGTCTGAGACGTTCAATTTTCGTGTGATACAAATTTCTTCGTATCCCTAATGGGTAGTCCCACTTGCTGGAGAGCTTTTTGGGTGATGAAATCCCGCAAGTCTCTAACAGTTTTTACCTTAACTAATATTGGAATGAAAAATAATATTAAACATAATAATAGGTCAATCCAACCAATAAAAAAATTATAATTAGAGCAGCGTGTATTTGCACAGTCCACACGACTTTTTATGTCCTAGTGCCGGGGCGGAGGGGATATGTACCCCTTCTAGATGTCAAGTTTTAACAATTACAAACTTATGGGAAGTGTTTCCCGGTGTAGCTGTGGCCGCCCCTTCACTTAGGGGGCGATAAAAAGGAAGTGCCCCTTCACTTAGAGGGCACAAGAAGGATGGGTTTGATGATTCTTTTAGCTTTGTGCATTGTCCGTCTTGTTTCCAACTTTGTGGCTATCCTTCAAAATAAGAGAAAAAGGATTAGTAAACTTACGACAACAATATTAATTCAATTTCCAAGTTTATTGTAGTCTATGATGTCCTGATTTTCAAATGCGCATATCTTTCAGCTCGATTGAGAGAGAGTATTAAATAATATCAATTTGGAAAGATAATTCAGAAAGAAAAAACATTCAAGAAAGACATTTTCTAGAATTTAGATTCCCTACCACTCAAAATAAGTGATTAATGAACACAGTATCCTTTACAGAGACTGTTTTTTACTATTTTTCATAAGGTTGTAACTCACAAACGAGTAAACAGAAAAATATGATCTATAGAAATTCGGAAAGGGTTTCGAATTATCTAAAATTTTTGTAGCAAATGTATTTCCCAAATGTGAAGTATAGATGACCAAAAATGGTAAAACATTCAGGGATAGACTTTACAGCTACTGTAGTGCCAAGAGAGTTTGTGCCAATCACTCAATCACTTTGTTTCCGAATCTAAAAAAAAGAAAAGAAAAAGAAAAAGAAAAGAAAAACAAGAAAGAAAATTGTCTTAAAATAAAAAAACTCAAAAATAAAATGCAACTTTACAATCCCCCAGCAACGGCGCCAAAAACTTGATCGATTATAAACTGACGTCTTAAAAGACCTGTAAGTGCGCGGTGTACTGTTAAGTACAAGGGTAAGCGGGGTCATATCCCAAGAGACTTGTGGTGCGAGTTATACTTCGAGCTACTAGTTTTATCCAATTACAACGAGTTTGTGTAGGTTTTGAAATAAAAAGAAGAACGAAACAAATTGCAAGATAAATTGGAGTGGAAACCAAGACATCGATTCCACTCCACCCTTTATAACCGTTAGATAGCATAAATAATTAAAGTAAATTACGAGTTCCCGTATCGCATATCCTTGGTCGGGCATATGCAATACATCAAAAGATACAAGAGATTTTGTAATTGGGAACTACCTATAAACCAACTTACTTAACCATGGTCCGGTTGATAAGTATGGATTATGTTATCTTTTCCATGTTCCTAACCTATCTTTTTATGGTCCAACAAGATGGTTATATAGATTCATTATTCCTCCTAATCCTAGCTATGGTCAAGTATAGGACGAAGGAATACAAATATGCAAAATTCCGGGATAAAAATAAAGTAATTACTCTAACTAAGCTACACAATCTACACTAAGGTTACATTGGGTAGAGCTTCCTCTAGCCTTAGCTAAGAAGATTAGCTACTCATCCTTTTGATCATTGTCATACTACTATTACTATGATAAAAGTAAAAGATAAGAACATGAGAAGAACAAGAACTTTATTGTTTATTGAACTTTGATTTACACTCTCCAAAATGATCCCTCATGGATGAAATTCCCCTCCTATTTATTGAGTATAGGAAGTATTACTAAATATCATCATTAATATAAAATTACCTAAACAATGCTTAAAATCATGCATAGATATTATAACTCATAAGAATAGTATCTATATCTAATTCTTTTCAATGGGCTTCCATGCATGGACCTTTGGTTGACAACTTTAAATGAGAATTATTGTTGGAGTGCATCACCTTTGTTCTTTATTAAAAACCGGAAAAATGTACGACTTGTTTATCATGTGACCGATTTCTGTAAATACAAACAAAAACACTATTAGTGTCACATTTATGTAATAAATGACTACGTAGATATAAATTTAGGAGTTGTACACATAAATATTACGTGTTTATCAATTACTAAAGACAAGAGAGTGTTCTAGTATTATAACTTATATTTGATGTCACCTTCAACAATTAATTATAAAAAATGAGAACATGAATTTTATTTTATTTTGCTAGAACTGGAAAGGAATTTACAAAATAGCACTCGAAGCCTGTAGAAATGCTAGATCCTCGCATAACATTGGGTAACGAAGTCTCCATAGATATCCTTAAGGGTTTCTAATTACGATTGGTTTTAGTTTAGACAAGGATGCAACTAACTATTGTGAATTATGATTTTTACAAAGTAAATATTCAATGAATAATTGTTCCTCAAAAGCACTATCATAGTCTTACATGAATAAATCACATCAATAATTCTAAGATGTAAAGTACAAACACAAATTATACCCCTATTGTCCTAAAAAGATGAAGAGAATAATATAACATAATAGAGGGTAAGAGATGTACATAATCAATGGAGCAGACGCCGAAAGCCCAAATAGTTGTTAATGGAACATTGTATCATATCTAAAGTGTCAACTCATCCTTATACACCCAAATAGCTCGAATAGCCTTGGGAGATTGAGTTTTTCGAGTAAGCATTAAAGATTTTTTGAACATGTCATTTTCCTTGATAGGGAGCCATTCAACATGTCTATTATATGCAGGAAATCTACAATATGCTACATAACGTCCATTTCTACCACATGCATGACAATAAATAAATCGATTGTAAGAAACCTTTTTAACCTGACCATGTGTGGCTGATAACATACTATATTTGGGCAATGAAGTAGCTTTAACAAAGGTTGTGACTTGAAGAGTTTTTAAGTTCAAAATAAGATTTTAGTATCCAAGTCCCCTTTTGTCACTTTCATATTTGCCCAAACTTAGCATCTTATCTATATTTATCGCTCCATGACAAAAAATTTGAAGTTTTTGATGAGTTGTTACTAAGTCAAGTTTGGACTTTTCAAGTTCATCTAGAGTTGACTTAACTTTCTCCTAAGCATCATGAGCTTCCTTTTCTAGTAGCTCAAGTTTTTCTAGAAGATCTAGTCTCTCAGTTTCAAGCTTTTCAATCTGAAGGCTTATATCCTCGACTTGTTCTTTAAGTTCCTATGTGAGTGTACTAACTTGATCTTTCAAGGATTTGTTTTAACCTTTTCAAATTTAACACACTTAAAAAATATCCAAGTATACAACTCTTCAAGATCAAAGTCCCCAAACTTATAACTTATATTATCACTCTGACTTTTAGCAGGGCTTTCTAGCTCAAATGAGTCAGAACAATTATTACTAGGGTTTATTATAGCAGGATCCCTCAAGCTCCTAAATCACAAATTGGGTATTTTAGAAGTTAATTGTAACTTTCAAAAGCAAGAGGATTGATGTTAATCTCTGAGAAAACTTGCTCTTGAAAATTACTCTTTGGTATGAGTAAGAACCTTAAAAACTGAAGTAAAGTAAAAGTCCCAAGAAATAAGTTTTTAACTAAAAAATTAGTTTAGCCCGAGCCCTATTCGAATAGAGGTTCGAACAGAAAGATGCAGACTCGTATAAAGCCTTAATAGTTCAAACCCCTATTCAAACTAAGAGACTTAGAATTAATAAACCTTAACAGTTTGAACCCCTTTTCGAACTAGCTAGGAGGCTCAAAATGTATAAAAAAAACCTTAATAGTTTAAACCCTTGTTCGAACAGTGAACTAATTATTTCAAAAAATTTATAAAAACTCAAATAAAATGGTTTATAAAATCTTTTTTAAGAAATCATTGGGACTTCACTTATGCCAAAAATCCTTCTTAAGTTAACTTACCCGATATCTGACTTTCATGCTTACTAATAGTGCCAAGTCTAGCTATAGCTGATCCAACAGGAAATCTTTGGCGAGGAGGAACTGTAGAATAAACTCTGACACATTAGAGCATCTCTAAACTAGTTTTGGCATGAAATGACACCAATACAAATATGGATGTTTCACCACAGCAGATTTTTCAATGTAAATTTTATTGATGATGATGATTGTGTTACAATGTCAAAAAAATTATAGTAGAGCCAAAAAGTCCAGAGTTGTTCTCCCTGCTTGAATAGAATTGGTTAGGTCTAACTCAACCCTAGTAGGGTTAGATGTTAGGTGCGAGTGAGTTAGGCACGAGCTGGTAATGCGTTTGGCATTGAGCTAGCTCGCTTGGCTATATTAATGGTTTTCAATCTAGTGGAGCTCGAATATGCAAAATATGATACTACATGATCCGCCGGCCCCTTCTCAGCTACATTAACTTTTGAGTTAAGCTGAGAAGCTCTGCTCCTATTACCAATGCTTGTAACCAAATATTCATCTTGGACGCAGTTGCAGTATTTGAGGCACTTGTTCAAATCCCTTACCCCAGTTAAAGGTCGACATAAAATCTTGTGTAAACTACAGAGATAGTAACTGATCAACTACTTTTCCTCCAGTTGGAGGCCGAGTTGTCATGAAAAATATAGTAATTGTGCACTTTGTTACCCCCGGTTGGAGCTCGAAGTGAGATGTAGTGACTGTTCGACTTCCTTGCCCCTAATTTGAGCTCAAATATTAAATAAAACTAAATATGAGATAAAGCAGTTTAAATCTAATTCGGAGAAAAATTTAAAAGAACTATATGACCTACCGCATAGATATGCAAATAAAAATATAAAGGGATGAGGTTTTGAGAAAAGAGGATGATAGATTTACATTTTTACGAAAGTCTAAAGACTCGGTGTATTTTACTGATATAAGTGGCAAAGCCAAGTATCAGGGATTTTGTTAACTCTGACACTGTATTTTGAGGCCGAAGTAGATAGTGAGCGGGGTTAAAAAGAGGAGTATATAGACCTCTTAAGAGAAAGGGGGGTAGTACCTGATCCAGCTCGAGTTAGGTTTTTAGCTCAAAAACACGTAATCATCATAGCTTAGAGGCAAAAAAATGTTCGGCTCGAGCTGGTGTGTCTATTATATGGGGTAACGTAGGTCCCTTAACTGATGTTCTTAGCTTTATATAGGATCAAAGTTCAATGAAGATTTTGTTTTTCAAAATAAATAAAGAACAAAGAGTGGTGCAAGCCAAGTTAGATGGTCGGTTAAACGAGTTGTAAAACACACTGAAGCGATGTATATAACAAATACATATCTGGCAAATCAACTAATAGAAGAAATAATTGTTAGAAAGAAGGTAGAAGAGGAGTTGAAAGCTTTGGGTGTATTGTAAAATAATACACATAAGCGTCTGCATAAATCGCATATGCAGTTGAATGAGCATTTGTATCCATCGCGAGTAAAGGTCGTAGCTCAAATAGACCATGAACGTCATATAGAGAATGTGATTGAGTTTTATGGAGGGAAGTTGTCAAGGGTGGAGAACGAATTTAGGAAGTACGTTATAGATTATGGGAAAGATTTTGATGTAGAGAATGATAATGCTAAAAATATGTGGTTTACGAAGGATGAGGAGGAAAAAGGTGTCGAAAGACCAGCTCCTAGACCAGCACAAAATTTATCAGAGGAGGACGAGGAGGAGGTTGAGGGTCTTATACCTTGGTCATGGCAAAGACAGTACCAGCAGGAGGTGGTGACCTTCATTGTACCTGTAGATGTGCAGGTAGACGGGTCAGGATGATCGGGGAATAGGGGCAGTCTTCTCGTAGTTCGAGGGAATGAAAGTAAATTAACTATGCTATTCAAACCTTGCGTATGCATTAGATATTTGTGTACTGTTTTGATAATAAATTGATGTGCTCTGTTTGTGATGGTAGAATAAATCTGAACAAAAATGCAGATCGATCGTACACAAGTATTTTATTGTCGTAAGATCGATCGTACATAATATTTGTGAGTGAAATTGTGAACTGTGATTTAGAACTGTGATGATATGTAAACTATTTTCATGCACGAACTGTTATGTATACGAATATAGACGGTTGACGCAGGTCAAACTGGAAGAGGTTCAAAGTTAGTGTGAGGCACTGCGTATTTTAAACAAAAAATTGAACGCTGATATGAACTGACATCGTGAAGCATTAAAAAATGTTGCGGAGTTAAATGTAAATATATAGTTAAGGATGATTGAGGGGCAAGGTACGGTGGGTCGTTTGACCAAACAATTGGCAAGAAAGGAGGCTGAAAACAAGCATACAAGAGAAAATGGAGGAGTTAAATGAAGTTATGAAGAAAAAGAATTCCGGCATTGAGAACGCTCATTATCACATAAGTAATGTCTCAGCACAAGTAACCAAACAAGAGGCAGAATTAATACCTGCGCGAGCTAAACTGACATTGTTGCAGGCAGTATTGAAGAAAGAAGAGGAAGGTGCTAAGTATTCTCAGGATCAGATCAACACGTTAGAGGCAGAGTTAGTTGGTTTGAGAGCTTTTGTTAGGAAGGTAAATTAGTAAACCAGAGAGTTTGAAGGAATATATAATGTTGCTAAAAATAAAGAAAAGGATTTGGAAAAAGTTAATAGGAAATAGAATGAGTTGGTAAAAACATGTTGAGCTAGGATAGGAAACTTAGAGAACGAAGTTCAAGTGTTGGAATTAGACCTTATGGGGTTTCAAACGATAGTAGACGAGTTGACTAGCTCGAATGAAAAATTGGAGGTAGACCTTGTAACAGCCTAACAGGATCTTAACATTGAGGTTGATCAGAGGTGTCATGACCAGTTTGTCATGGGGGAATCGTTGGAGATGTTGGGACAAATAGATGAGTTTATGACTGATACAGACCAACTTAAACACAAGCTTGGTACGTGCAACACTCAAGGCACGTACCTCAAGTAAGCCTAATTATTCGTCTCTTTCAATCGTCTTTTCAACACAATATCACATAATATTGCATTATCTCAAGGGAACACAAGCACTGTACAAAGGGTCTTTGAAAACATCATTTCATTCATTTACCAACAACAATTACAAAGCTTTTATTCCATCTTGGATGTATCGGAGTCAAGTCCTCTACATATATAGCTACTAAGGAAATAGATAAGAACTAAAAGGAAACATCAAAGTTGGAGACAAATCGTACTCTCCCTTTTGGCTAACCTAAACTTTGCAGAAATAAACAAAACTTTATACATGACTTTATTATAACCTAAAGATACTATTTACAAAGTTTGGGATCAATTCACTGAGGCATCAAACTCTCTCCCACTCAGCTTGGAGATGCCCTCGTCGACTTCTTCTTCTTCCACATCTGCCTATTCTCTTTCCTCTCTTGCTTGGCCTCAATCTTCCTGAGTCAAACCAGAAGGGGATGAAAATCTTGGTACACCCAGCTAACTTCGGTGTTTGACAGATACTTCCACTTCACAAGGTACTGGTAGACTTCCTTATTGGTGTCTGGGTCAACGTGGGTCACTCTGTGAGCAAGAAAATTCTCTGGACCTTGGTATGGGTTGACTGGATTGAGAGGAACCTGAGGTCTGATGGTACTTCTACTTGGATCTTCCTTGTCTTGGTGGTAAGGCTTTAAGGCACTGGCATGGAACACTGGATGGGTGAAGCAAAGATGGGGTGGCAATTAAAGCTTATAGGAAACCTTTCCAACTTTGCCAATGATCAGCATCAGACCGATATTCTTGGGTACCAGGCCTTTGTGTACTCTGTCACTTCGGTGCTTGAGGTGGGAGTTCTTGATCAGAACAAGGTCCCCAACTTGAAAAGGATCTGGTCATCTCTCCTGATCGGCCCATTTCTTCATTCTGGCAGACGCTTTCTCCAAATAGGCCTGGGCAATATCAATATTTATTTGCCATTCCTTTGCAAACTGGTAAGCTCTCGTAACACTTCCTTTATAACCGGATACCACGGTGTGCAGTGTGAGGGGCTGTTGTCCCAATAGTATCTCAGAGGGACTCTTGTTGGTTGATGAACTCTTCTGTAAATTAAAGAAAAATTGTGCTACATCCAAGAGTTCGGCCCAGTTCTTCTTGTTCACCCTGATGAAGTGCTGAAGGTATTCTTCTAACATTATATTAAAGCGTTCAATCTGACCTTCTGATTGCGGGTGGTCGCTGGTTAAGATGTTGAGAGTGGATCCCAGTAATCTGAATACTTCCCTCCAAAACTTCCCAGTAAATCTCGTATCTCTATCACTGACAATATCCTTTGGCACACCTCAATACTTAACAATGTGTTATTTTATCTGTCGTGCAAATAATCAGGCTGGAATGAACGTTGCATACTTAGAGAATCTGTTGATGATCAAGAGTATGGAACCATATCCTTTAGTCTTAGGTAACCCAGAGATAAAGTCTAGAGAGATGATTTCCCAAGGTCGTGTTGATACAGAAAGTGGCTTAAGTTATCCAAGTGGCAAGTCCTGATCCACATTGTCTTGCAGCAAATGTGAGAAGTCCGCGTATAATCCATCACTTCATTTTGATCATTGGGCCAATAGTAACCTCTGTGCAATAGGAATAGTATTCTCCACCAACCAGGATGGCCTGCCCAAAGTGTGTCATGTCACTTCTTTATCAGCTCCCGTCTTAGTCTTACAAACTGAGGAACATAAATCCAATGTCCCTTCGTATATAAAAGACCATCTTCTGCCCATAACTATTTTGTCTTCCCCTGTTTCTCCCAGTTAATGATGACCTGGGTCTAAGGATCCACCGCCAATCCTTCGCGGATCCTATCTTGGAAAGTACTGGTAATATGAGAGTGAGAATGTTTGACGGCTATAAAGATGGCTGCTAGTTCAGCCTTACGGTTCAATGCATCCGGTATATTGTTCATCCTCCCTGGCTTGTGCTCGAGATCTAAATCAAACTCTGCTAGAAACTCTTACCAACAAGCCTACTTCGAGGTTAACTTCTTTTGTGTAAGGAAATGGCTTGCCACACTGTTATCGGTCATCACCAGAACCTTTATTCAAAATAAATAGTATCACCATACTCGCAGACAAAGCACAATAGTTAGGAGTTCCTTCTGTTGGGCTGAATTTTGTCTCTCTGTATCATTCAGTTTCCTACTTTCATACACAATCAGATGCTCATCCTGCAATAACACTCCACTGATAACATAATCAGACGCATCAGTATGTACTTCAACGACTTGGTAATATATGGCAAGGCTAAGACTGGGTTGCTCATTACCGCATGCTTCAGATCGTCAAATGCTGTTTGACTTTTCTTAGACCATGACCAAGATACGTCCTTCTTGAGAAGATCTGTAAGGGGTGTCGCGCGTTTTGAATATCCTTCAAAGAACTTGCGGTAGTAGTTCACAAGGCCAAGAAAGGAATGAACTTTTGTAACCTCCATGGGAGCTTTCCACTCCTTGATAGGGCGGACCTTTTCTATATCCATGCGGATCCGTCCTCCGCCAATGATGTGTCCAAGAAACATAACATGTTTCTGGGAAAACGAGCATTTCTCCAACTTGACATATAGTTGGTTCTATCGTAGGACTTGGAATACCAAGGGAAGATGCTCCATGTAATCCTCCATAGTGCGGCTGTAGATAACAATATCATCCAAATACACCACCACAAACTTGTCGATATATTTCTGGAAGAGCTCATTCATAACAGTAAAGAATGTTGCACGAGCATTGGTCAAGCCGAATGGCATGACAAAAAATTCATATGTCCTATACCGAGTGGAACAGGTCGTCTTTTATTTGTCCCTGGCAACAATCTTGACTTGATAGCAACCTAATCTCAAATCAAGTTTAGAGAAGTACTTTGTGGATGTAAGATGGTCAAATATGTCGGCAATGAGCGGTATTGGATGCTTGTTCTTCACCGTTACCTTGTTCAAGGCTCGATAGTCAACACATAATCGTAGACTTCCATCGTGTTTCTTCTGAAATAAGACCGGGGCACCAAATAACGTCTTTGAGGGGCGAATAAAGCCTGATTCCAATAGTCTGTCAAGCTGTTTCTGAAGCTCTGTTAGTTCAGGCAGACTCATTCTATACGGTTCTTTGGCAGGATATTTGGTTCCAAAAACTAACTCGATCTGATGATCGATAGGCCTTCATGGAGGTAACACCTTTGGCAATTCCTTCGACATCACATCCTTGAACTTAGTAAGTACCCAGGAGACTTCCGTCGGTATGACACTATAAATCTGATCATCCGGCTCTAACCGTAAGGTAGCAAGGTAAGTCAACTCCTCTCGCTTCATTCCCTTCTCCAACTGAAGAGCAAATAAGATTCTGCCCTCATCTCTATGCATTGACATTTGTATTATTGATGGATAATCGCCAAAAAAATCCCCTAGGAATTGGCGAACGGCGTCGAGACTACTTTGTGGTAGCAAAGAAAGTTTATTCCCAAGATAATCTTTAAATCATCCAACGTTACTGCGAGAAGGTTTACATTCCCACTCCACTGTCCCATCCTAACTGGAACCAACTTGACAACCCCATGTATCGGCATTGCGGTGGAGTTGACAACCTTCATCCTACTAGAATATTTCACCAAATATAGTCCCAACTGATTCGCTTCCTGAATAGTGATAAAGTTATCGGTAGCACCTGTATTAGCCATCGCCAAAGTGCTCTACCCATTAATACTGAGGTCCACGCATATGAGTCCCTTCTTAAGCTTAGTCTCTGTCAACTGAGTGGTCACAGCATTGAGCATGTAAAGAGAGCCCATATAAATTTTACCACTATCATTTCCCTGAGTGGTGTCATTAGCATGGTCTCCTTGCGATGCCATTAGAGCATTCAGGGCCATCTTCTGAGGACACTGATAAGCTTTGTGATTCCCACCACAAAGAAAACACTTCAAGTTCCCTGGACGCCCATGAAACCTGGATAAGGAAGAAGCACCACCATTGTTACGTGGCCTTTGGAACTCGAGCCACTGCCCGTACTTGCTCCACCACTTGTGTTATAGCCATGACCTTGGTCTCCCCATCTTCTAGCTTGGTATCCTTCATTCTTGCCCTTATTATAATTATAGGAGGATCTCGTTCTCTGCTGTGACTGGGAATTAGACTGAGACTGAGTCGGTCAACGCTCACCCTACATAGGAGTATAGTCATTGATAAACTCATCGGAGGCCATTGCGGATGCCAAATCTTGAACCCGTTGTCATTGCAGTTCATTCTGGAACTATGGTTTCAAACCTTCCAAGAAACATAACAACTTACCATTTTCAGACATGTCCCAGATATCCAACATTAGGGCTGAGAACCGCTTTACAAATTCACGGATGTTTCTTGTCTGCTTTAGATTCCTTAAACTCCTCCGAGCAATGAACTCATCATTCTCGGGCAGGAACTGATTCTTTAAGTCATCCCACGTGCTAATAGTATTGTGACTGCTCTGGAACCCAACATATTTGGTGCTCCACCATAGTTTACCATCACCGCTGAGGTACATGGTTACCATTGATACCTTTGCACCTTTGATCTTAGGCCTGACTACATTGAAGTACGTCTCCATATCAAAGATGAAGTTCTCCACCTCCTTTGCGTCTATCGCCCCCTCGTACGCCTTAGGTTCGGGGACCTTGATTCGGGGCCATTCTATACTGTCGCCCAAAGGTGCTAGTTCACCATTCCCAACAACCTTAACTAGGAGATTCACCTTCAAAGATAGTTCAGTCACCCGATCCAGAAGAGTAGCCATATTGCCTTCAACCACTCCTTCTAGCATAACGAGACGTTCACCCATATGGGCTTGATCGTTTGTTAACCTGTCTAATCGTTCCTCCAAAGTCATTATTTAATGGATAATCCCACATAGAGATTGCATCCTAGAATCTAATTAGTCCAACCGCGTTCGGGTATTCATCATCCTGGGATTGACAGGTGGTCCTACCACTTACGGGGCAAGAGCATGGACGGGGTTTATAACATTGGGACCCTCCGCCATAGCAACTAGATCGCTTCCAACTCAAATGTTAGCTCTGGCACCGACTGACACAGACCAACTTAAAGACAAGTTTGGTACGTGCGACACTCAAGGCACGTACCTCAAGTAAGCCTAATTATTCATCTGTTTCAATCATCTTTTTAACACAATATCACATAATATCGCATAATCTCAAGGCAACACAAACACTGTACAAAGGGTCTTTGAAAACATTATTTCATTCATTTATCATCAATAATTATAGAGCGTTTATTCCTTCTCGGATGTATCGGAGTAAAGTCCTCTATATATATAGCTACTAAGGAAATAGATAAGAACTAAAAGGAAACATCAAAGTTGGAGACGAAGCATACTCCCCCTTTTGGCTAACCGAAACTTTAGAGAAATAAACAAAAATTTATATAAGGCTTTATTACAACCTAAAGATACTATTTACAAAGTTTGGGTTTAATCCACTAAAACTTCACAATGACATTAATGGAAACACGTAATAAAATTTCTATTGAGGAGAATGCTCTGGTGGCAGGTTGTTGTAAAAACTTGGGAAATTTGATAAAAAATGAGGATTGTAGAGCTCACCAAGCCTAACATTGGTAAGCTCGAGGTAGATGAGGTACATGATAAAGAAATGGTAAAAGTGTTTTACTTCTTTATGTCTGAGATGAAGAGACTTGAAAAAGAAGAGACACGATTCATGATAGTATGATAAAAAATAGTATGAAGTATGAAATACAGCTAGAACAGACTGAATACCTGGATCGTATTATGTCAAAAATTGGCGTACTTACTAAGAACAGATGTGATGAAGGAAAAGAAATTGCTACTGCAAAAGCACCAGAACGGATGCTTCTACGACCTTCAAAATTTGGAAAAAGTTCGCGTGATGGACGCTTTAATTGAACATCGGAATTAGGGGGCGCTGGTATTGATTAAAAATGAGTTACTTTTGCTTTATCACCCAAGATACTGTAGATAAGAGTGTGAAGGGTAATGTTGCAGAGAAATTTGTGGTCTAATAGTTGAATTAGTGATCTGTGTATAATAGATATTTTCGTCGAACTTTGATGAGCCAATTGTGGTTTTGAAGTATATAATTTGTTGGCCAAATTGGGTGAACTAATAACTGGCCTGTAATGTATTAGTAGATCAAATTGGACGAACCAATAACCGACCTATTATGTATGAGAAGATTAATTTGGATGAACCAATAACCGATCTGTAATGTAGTAGTAAAATTGGATGAACTAATAACCGACCTGTTATGTATTAGAAGGTCAAATTGGATAAACCAATAACCGATCTCTAATGTAGTAGTAAAATTGGATGAACCAATAACCGACCTGTTATGTATTAGAAGATTGAATTGGACGAACCAATAATCGATCTGTAATATAGTAGTAGAATTGGGATGAACCCATTGTATATATGTAATATAGTAGATATGTTATGTATGCATGGTAGATATGAGATAGTAGAAGAGTACTATATGAATAGAAATATAGGTCGGTCAAACATAAGTATTTCATTAATGTAAGAACGACGTACAAAAATGTAAGAAATAGTATAATGTAAACTGTGAAAGGTTGTTATCTGTGATACAACTTCAATCTCCTTGTGTTCCAAGGATTGGGGACTCGATCTCCATCTGATGTAACGAGGTCGTAAGAGCTGAGGCCGCTTTGCCAATCACAATAAAAGGCCCTTCCCCATTTTTTGCGAGTTTCCCAGTATTTAACTCCTTTTTGTATCCTGGTACCTCTCGTAGAACGAGATCTTAAATATCGAACTCTCTATGACAAACGCGCTTGTTGTATGACTTTGTTAAAGCCTTATGGTACCTTCCCAAGTTCATAATTGCTCTGTCTCTTATTTCTCCGATCCAATTCATGTTGCATGCTAATTAGAACTCATTTTCTTCGTCTGTCATTGCATGATCACGTATTGGGTGATGATATTGAGTAGGGATGATTACTTAGGTACCGTAAGCTAGCAAGAATGGTGTGCATCCAGTCGACACTCGAGGTGTTGTTCGGTACACCCATAATACGTGTGGTAATTCTTGCACCCAATTACCTTTTTTCTTTGTCAACCATTTCATTATCCTGTCGACTATAGTACGATTGGTAATTTTTGCCTGACCATTTCCTTATGGGTAATACAGATTTGAAGGAGAGTGAATGATGTTATACAGATTGAGAAACTTGACCACCTTTGAACTGACGAACTGTGGTCCATTATCTATCCTGATGAGATGAGGGCAGCCAAACTGTATGATAATATTTTCCCATATGAATTTGATGACTTCGTCTTTGCATGTTCGACTAAAATGGACTGCTTCTACCCACTTGGTAAAGTAGTCCGTTACTATTAGGATGTGTCTCCTTTTTCCCCGTGAATTTAGGAATTCTCCTATGAGATCGAGAAGCCACCTTTCAAATGGTCAGACAACTTTGCTAGAATGGAGTTTTAAAGCTGGAGCTCAAATTTTAGGACCATGTCGTTGACAGGCATCACACTTGCTGGCATATTCGATGGCTTGAGCTTTCCTTCGAGGCTAAAAAACTCCTTGAGTAATAGCTCAATTTGCTAAGGATCGTCCCCCCGTATGAGACCTGCAAGTGACTTCGTGTAAATCGTACAGGAAATCTTGGGCCTCCTTATCAGATAAACATTCGAGATAGGGCCATGTGATCGACATTTTGTAAAGGAAATTATTGATAACGATGTATCGTTTAGCATTGTCTATCAATCGTCTTCTTTCATTGACATCTTCAGGGAGTCCGCCATCAAATGTATTGTTTGGTCCGATATATATGAGGAAAGGTCATCTCCAATCATCTTCGACCTCTTTATCGCCCTCAGTATTAATGGCATTTGGGCTAATAAAATTAATTTCGGGGGTGGATACTACTTCTATCTTTAAATGTCGGGCTTTTGTTCTGAGGACTACAACAACATAAGCGAAGGAGTCAGAATGTTTGTTTTCTTCACGAGGTGAATATTCGATTGTGGCCTTTTAAAATCAGTTTATTCTGTCGGCTACCGCTATTGTGTAATCCACCATCTTTCCATTTTTTTGATATGTGTTTGTATATTAATGGTCCACAATTAATAAAGAATCCCTGTACACGGATAATTCAAACACACCGATCTCCAGTGCCATATCCAGTTTGTGGATGAGTACCTCGTATTCTGCTTCGCTGTTAGTAGCTTGAAAGTTGAGTCCAATTAATTTCTCAATTCTATCATTTGAGGGTGTGATAAGGACTATCCCGATACCTGACCCAGCTGGTCCGGTAGAACCATCAGTTAAAAGGTGCCAACCTTTTTTGGATATCCAATCTAATTTTCCTTCAAGTTGTTCTTCATTTATATCAGTATTATCCTCTTCCCAATCAGGGTTATCTACTGGAAAATCTGTGAAGAAATCTGCTACTGATTTCCCCATTTCAGAATGTCGTGGTTCGAAACGTATATCGTGCTCGCCAAAAGTAACCGACCATTGTTAAATTCATCTGGATTTCTCCCATTTGAATAAATCTTCGTATATGGGATAATTTTACATTACTCAAACTGAATGAGCTTGGAAATATTATTTTAACTTCTACGATGTATAGACGAGGGCTAGGAGTAATTTTTCAAATTTAGTATTCTGTGTCTATGCTGGAGTAAGAGTCTTACTGATGAAGTAGACAGGTTTTTCTATCTTCTCTGCAAGTCGAATAAGAATGGAGCTGACTGAGTTATCAGTAACTGCAAGGTATACCGTAAGTTCTTCCCGTTCAGTGGGTGTACTCATTACTAGTGGTTTCCCCAAGTAACGCTTCAGCTCCTAAAATTCTACTTCACATTCTGTGGTCCACTCGATCTCAGGATCTTTTTGAGTTTTTCCTTTCTTCGTCCCTTCTCGTAGAAGGTCAAAGAACCATTTACACCGGTCTAAAGATTTGGAAAAAAAACAATTTATTGCTGCTATTTTGTTGGCTAACTTTTGGACGTCTTTCTTTGTCTTTGGTGAAGGCATGGATAATAAGGCCCGGATGCGATCTGGGTCAGCTTTGATACCTTGCTTGCTAATCAAATTTCCTAAGAATTTTCCCTATTGGACTCCAAATTGGTATTTGTCAGAACTGAGTCTCATTTGATATGATCTAAGGATTTTAAATATCGTGTACAAATCTGCGAGGTGGCTTTTCTTCTTGAGGCCTTTACACATCATGTCATCAATGTAAACTTTTATTATTTTTCTGAGATGGTCTTTGAACATTTGGGTCATCAGTCTTTGATAAGTGGTTTCGGCGTTCTGGAGGTCGAAAAGTATGACTTTGTAACAATATTATCCGTGCTCTGTGATGAAAGCTATTTTTTCTTGATCTTCAGGCAAAAGGGGTTTCTAATTGAACCCTAACGCGGCGTCCAACATGGATAAGAGTTCATGTCCCGTAGTTGAATTGAGCAGATGGTTGATGATAAGAAGGGGAAAACTATCTTTTGAAGCAATTTTATTTAAATCTGTGAAATCCACGCATACTCTGATTTTGCCATTTTTCTTTAGAATTGCTACAATATTCGAGATCCATTCGGGGTAATTGGCATTTCGTATAAAACCAACTTTAATAAGTTTATCGATCTCTTTGTTGACTTCTTCTCGTAGTCTTGGTGTTAATGTCCTCTATTTTTGTTTGACTGTCTCACCTTTGTCGTTTAAGCTAAGTTTGCGGCAAGCCAAAGTTGGGTCGATGCCTAACATTTCATGGAACGTCCATGTGAAAACGTCATTGTTATCTGTTAAAAACTGAATAAGAACATTTTGCTCTATCATGGGAAAAAGAGTCTCAATATAGGTCCCTCGTTTATCTCCACTAATCTTGACGTATTCTATGATTTCTGCACTTGGTAGCTGGTTCTCTGTAGGTATAGTGTTCTATAATTGCTATGCGACACATTTTTTGGAATGTTCTATCACGATGGTTATAGTATTTTTGCAAGCTCGAGCTAGCTTCTCACTACCTTTAATTTCATATAGACTGCAATTCTAATCGAATCGTAATGCCAGGTGATAGGTCGATGAAATGGCTCTCATGTTGTGCAGCCAGCATCGTCCCATGATTCCTAAATAATGAGATTTTGCGTTTATAATATAAAACACAACATCAACCGTTGTCGGTCCTGCAATAATAGGAAGTATGATCTTTCCTCTTTCCTACGCGTTCTTCTTTGGAGCAATTGAAACTACTGACATCGATGTCACTAGGTTCAACTTTGTCAGCTAGTCCAATCTAATCGATTGTACTTTGGAAAAGTAGTTCGATACTACTACCAGTAACTACCAACATGGTATGTAGGATGATATTTCTCATTTTTAACATGTTCATGAGTGCGTCATGATGAGGAAAGTTGGCCAAGTCATGGCATTGGCCGAAATGTCATTTTTAGAATCTAACTGATTTATTGATTATATGAAACTCTATAAAATGGTTGAGGGATATGTGGTACAAATGTTTTTTCTCTGTCTCTCGTTTTATCTGTACGATCTCGGTATTAATTTTGTAGCCCCCATTTTTGTAACTTTTTACGTCTACGATGTACTCGTGCATTTTTCTGTCTACGAAGATATACTCCAAAAGTCGATGTAAAGTGAAGTAATGTTATATGTTATGATGTTGGACTTTGTGGTGTATGCAATATGGTCTGGTTTCAATGGGTTGGAGGTATTGGACATTTCGAAAGAATTTATCTTTCTGAAGCATTAGATACAAGATGGCTATTGTAATGGTCAACTTGGGTAGACATGGTTTCGGTAAGTTACTACCTCTCCGAGATCGATCTTCATTAGATTTGATCCATTTTCTGTCTCCTCTGTAATTTGTAGTACGATTAAAATCTCGTTCTGTGGATTAATCTCCTATTGTCAGAATTGACTTTTGAGGCGTCTGTCTTTCGATGAGCATTCTTTCAAGATCGATATAACCATTTACCTATTCTATCATATCTTCTAGGGTCGCAGGTTTGTTTAGAATTAGGTGCTCATTTGATCGACCTTCTAGGAGCAAAACATTTATAAAGGCTGAAGCAATAATCTTTTGATCAAGCCTATCAACCTTTCTGGCCAACTCTAGAAATTTCTTAGTGAACGATCCAAGCTTCACTCCCAGTATTTGTTTAAGGCTACACAGAAAGTAGAGATTTTCCTTTTTTTCTCTATTGTACAATTTGTTCTTGACGAAAAGATCTTTAATTGCCCGAAAGTATAAATGGACCCTTCTTGCAACGAGTGGAACCACTACAAGGGCTCGCCCTGGAGACTGGTAAGAAAGAGACGGCATAAAATGTGGTTCAATGTAGAATGCAAGCCTAAAGCGTCCTGAAATTCTTTAACGTGTTCCACGGGATCTGTTCGCCTGTACTTTTAGATTTTTGGTGCGTAGAAGCTGGTGGGGACCTCGCCGTCTAATAGATCCTAAGCAATCGGACTCTTCTATAGTCTGTTGTAGATGTCTTTGGCAGTTTTAATCTAGGCTTCAAAATAATTCTTTGATGCGCTTATCAACTTTCTCTTAGGTTACGAACTGATGAGCTATAATGGTCTGACGTTAAAGACATCCTTCCTGTAGAATGTGTTCGCCACTTCCTTCACTTAGTCATTCACGTACAAGAATACGAGCTATTCCTCGGTGTGGGTCCTCTGCCTGCTTGGGTTCAGCAGGAACGTTATCGACTTCATGTTAGATTTCTAGTACCTATATGAGCTTGGGCCCCAGCTAATTGCATCGAATATAAGCTCCATAGTTATTTCCTCACGGTCTTAGCCTGTCTCGAACTGAAATTCTTAAGGTAGCTGGTAGTGCATCTTTGTTCTTTTGGATTGCCATATGTTGCCCCTGTAGAACTTTCAACTCATCTCTTACATCTGCCAGCTATTGTTTTACAGCTGCCCATCTTTCTATCTCAGAGTTTAGAGTGGCCCGCAATTCTACAAGTGTGGTACTTCCTTCTACTGGGCCAACTGACGTATTATAGACAGGAAGCGGCATTCTATAAAGAGAGTAAGTATCAGCTATATTTGAGAAGTTAGGCTAACTATTTTGTTCCCAATGACGGCGCCAAATATAAGAACCTAATTTTGTTTATCAAACTTAGTCTCTCACACTAATGATAATTATAGCACTATCAAGTAATTGCTAATACAAGATTTAGCGTGGAAAACCTTTGAATAGGTAAAAAATTACGACATCTCTTGAGGATTTTAGAAAGAGATATTATTGATGATGACTAGCTCTTATAAAGATTGATTTGAATAGTTATATGTAGAATTTCTTGATCAAAATTTTTTGTCCTTAATCTACAGTTCTCTGGTCTTATTTATAGGTCTTATAATATGACCGTTTGACAACCATTATTACTTTTAGTGATGAATGTTACAATATGATTTTGATGAGTCTTTGCACTGATTGCGTAACGGTCTGATCCATCTATTTTGTAACAACTTCTTTAATGACTCTAAGTGCTCGTTGAATCGAGCTGGTGGTGTGGAGATCGAATTTTAGGCTTAGGTCGAGAACGATAAATAAACCCTTCTTTGTAGATACTTCATAGTGTGCCATAAATGTGCCATGTAACCGTATGTTGTTGAGGTCAAGTAAATACATGATGGTCGAAACTGAGACCTGAGGTCGAGATCTAGAATAGGCCATTAGACGTATTGATAAGCGCGTAATTATGACATTTTTAATATACCCTAACATGCATTTTAGTCGTTCATTATATTTAATTTTGGGTACTTATGTACGTTTGTTTGATTACAGCTATTGGAGATGGATATTTGAAACCAAGCTCTTAAAGTCAAGTAGAAGTGTCTCCAGCAGTTCATAGCACAAAAAGTCAAAGACACACTATATTTGGTCTCAAGATTGAAGAAATATATACATAAATATTCTTGGAGAATAAGATCAAAGAATATATTGCATCCAAGATCCTTGAAGATATTTTATATTTAAGATATATGCAAGAGTTTCCATGAAGAAAGATCTCTACAACAATTAACGGAATTATATGCAAGAATCTTGGGTGATTAGTTGTAAAATTATAAGATATATAGTAAAAATATTCTTTACAATTTAATGTATAGTTTCTAAATTTGGATTCCTTCTCCTATAAAAGGAACCCTCCCCTCATTGTAATTGGGCATCTCATATTGAAGCAAGTTTAGAAGAAATAAAGTCTTAGTTTTATTTAATTGTTTCCTCTCTCTTTTATTTAATTTTTGTAAATAATTAGCTAGTTCATGCAATGATCTTGGGAATGATAGAAGGCTAATCACTTCTAGCTATGACTAGAAGAAAGCCCTTACCCGAGTAGCAATAGTTATGTTGTAGTTCTAGGATTAGTTCTCTTTTGCAATCTTCTAAAATAGCTATAATCTACTTCTAGACTTAACCATAGTTCGTAAGTGAATTTAAACTATTTAGCCAAAATCCATTGTTATAAACATTAAATCGGATTTTAGGGCAAACACGAAGAGAACTCGTAAGAGAAATTCGACCAAGGTTAACCATAGTTGGAAGAATTCGTCATATACATCGGATTACGTAAAACCTAATTTGACCAAACCTTAGATGCCTAACCAGGGATCTAGGATTGACATTTACATCAAAGATGCCCTACCCGGGATTTTTGACATAAATAATCCGCCTAGTAAATCTACATAATTACTATTATTGCTTTGGTTGGGCCGAATTCTAGTCATACTACACCAAAACAGTCAATTTGCCACAGTTTTTTTTTTGCCACAGATATTATCTGTAGTTCATTAAACACAAATTTTATCTGTGGCAAATAAATTAGAGCCTGTGGTTTTTTTTTCTTTCTAATTTGGCTCTAATTTTTGGTTTCCCTCCAATATTTTGGTTTTCTCTCTTGGAGTCTATTTGCTCACTTGCTGAAACTGAAACCGAGGGAAGAGAAACTAAGGAAGAAAAACATAAGGAAGAGCAATTTACAAACCAAAATCGGGTAGAAGAGGGAAGAGAAATTTACAAACCAAAATTGAGTAGAGGAGGGAAGAGAAATAGAGGGAAGAGGACTCAAAATCCCCACACACTTGATCTTAAAATCCCTGTAAACTATAGAATTATCTCCACAAGTAACTAACTGATATCCCCTTTTGCCCATTTCACATTTCAAGTGATTAATTTGATGTGTTCTCTATTGGGTTTGTGTAATTATTGGGTTCTGTTAGGTGGGGTTTGGATTATGAAGGATTTATTTGTATATTAGCAATGGGGTTTCGATTATTTTAAGTTTATGTTTATATATCTGTCATGGGGTCTTGTTTATTTGAATTTATGTGTATATATCTGTCATGGGGTTTGGTTAATTTTGAGGTTAAATGTATATTGTCTATCATGGGGTTTGGATTTTTGAGAATTTTTTGGGTACTGTTGGCATGAGATTTTGATGTTGTTTATTTATGTGTTTTTTGGTATTTTGTAGGTGTGGATATTAGGACAACAAAGGTGTGTGAATCTGGGTTCTATAATTATATGGCTGAGAATGTGCTTTACACTTTAAAAAGAAGAAAATTTCCATGTCGTTCTGATTACTATTGGGCTTCTGTCTTTAAGGTATAATCTCTTTTAACATACAAGATTCATTCTGCTTCAAATAATGTTATGCTTATTTTGTTCAATGTTTGTGACATTTAGTTTTGAAGTAGTGGTTTAGGATTTCAATAGATTATTTCGCTTAAATGAGCACTCCTATTCTTGAATAAGTACTGCAGTTTATGATAGTTTTCATGCTATTGCATTATATGGTGGAGGAGAAAGACAATTATAAGGGGTACTCTCAAACTCTGTATAGTAAGTTAGTAACTTAAATACCAAAGAAGTCAATTCAGCCATTTGTCGTGAACATCTTACTCCTCTATGTCTCTTTAGGGAAAAATGGTGGTCAAAGTGTGAAATGAAAATTTCACTGTTTTCATCTAATATCATTTCTATCACTTCCATATTCATTTGAGGCCTTCAACTCCACATTTATTTCTTACCCATTTTGTCAAGAAATATGAAGTTTACATACACCCATCTGCACCATTTTCATATTTTCTTGACCTTTTGAGTCCTTCCGTCCTTAACCAAAAATTCTCTGTCAAGAGTATTGCATGCCCAAACCATCTTTGGAGGCAAGATTATCTCTAAAAAACTTGAAAATCCTTGACTAGCCACTATTATTCTAACAGTAGTAATACCCCGAACTACTATAATGTATGACCCTAATGTAAAGATGGTTTGTGAATGTTGTCTCAGGGAGTTTAAAATCTCTATTTGATCCTTCTCCGAAACACTAGTCAATATCCAAGTTTTATGTAACCACTCTATTAGCCTTAGTTGATGTACTAGAATTCTCGGTCTTCTTTGATAAAACTGTTTCCAGATTCTGTTCACCCTCATTAGAAGTTTCCATCATCAATGTTGCATTTTGATCATGACTATCCATTCCATGTTGCTGAGATGAAATAGAAGTTTCTGAAGTTCCTATTTCTGAATGAGTGGCTTCTAAATTCTCTGTGGCTGAACTATTCTTATGTTCTTGCTGATTACTTAGTTTTGTCACTACTGAATTGAAATCGAATATATTACTTGGTTTTGTACCCTTTCCCTCATTCTCCACGACATTTGCAGATGAGTTGTTCTGAACGGTTTCACCATCACCAGACGCCTTTGGGAGTGAATCATTTGTATTGGAAGTGACATCCTCACTGCTGTTAGTTTTATTTTCCTGCTAAAACTCAACATTTTATGTTTTTTCTACTTTCTGTTCCTCACTTGAGGTTACTGAACCTTGATTTTCAGCCTCAGTAGTTATAAGTTGGGTCTCCCGAGCTACGACACTGGAAGTATCATCCCCTTTGTAATGCTTCTCTCGGGCCTCTTGAGAATTCTTCAAATGCTTCTTCTTCTTCACCACCTTTCTTATTCTCAATTTCCACTTGAGGATTGAGGTCTTTCCACCCAAGTTTTAAGATCTATGTTTAATTTTTGCTCGAGACTTCGATTTTGATTAAAGAAACCTCATTCATCAAAGAAACACAAACTTCTTTCTTATAACTCACTTTATTAGTTTTCCTGTGTTAATCCTCATTATATTTAACACAGAGGGGGTTTACTTGAAATATTTTATACATATGCATAGGTACAATATATATTACTTACATAGAGCATGGGTAAATAAGTTACTCTATTGATTTTTTGTTCTTGAGCATTAGCAGGGTTGACATTGTTTTCTTTGTTTTAAGTAGTTCTTGGAGGTCATTAAGCTGGAGAACATTAGTCACTGTCCAGAAGACTCGATCATGTCTAGAGACATGTTTCTTTTGCAAGTAAGTGCCCATTCTTTCTTCTTTCTTGTGTCACACAAATATTAACCGACCATATACTTAGAAGCACTATGTTCATGCCGCTTTAGTATAGAACTTCTTTGACAAAGTTGTCAAACCTTTGTTCTCTATATAAATTTATAAGATTAATATATTTTCTTAACAAAAAGTAAAATGTATACTACTAATTCAAAAGTAGATACTGATAATTTTATGTTTTTTATCCTCGTCTTATGGCCTTAGAATTAATTTATGGATCAACTCCCATAAGTTTGGGGACCCACCCCATATATATATATATATATATATATTTGGAGTGTTCTATTAATTATTTAGGTAAATATATATGCAAACTGCTATTGTGCATGCTACAAGGTCTACCTTTTCCGATGAGATTTTATGAGTTTTAGAGATTAGATTCATACTGTTGGTACACCTTATGACTTCACCAAAGACCTGACCTATATATTCCTATAACGAGTCCAGATATGTCTGTCAGTTTTGCACCCTGTCGAACAAGTTTGCTAATGATTTACTTTGATTTAGTTTTTAGTCAGACTGGTGTATTAACTATGTGCCTATTATTTCTCTGTACTATGTATCCACAGGTCTGTAGTGGAATGGATGACAATTCTATTGGCACCTGTGCTGAACTTATCTTTACACCCATTGATTCAACTTTTGCTGATGATGCACCTCTCTTACCCTCTGGTTTCCGCATTCCTCCTGTTGACTTTACGGTGGTAAGTCTTTTATTTGATGCATGTATTGTCAGAGCTTCTATTTGATGTACATTTTCTATTAGTTGAACATCCTTCCAACTTGTACATGAAATAATATTTTATCCTTGAACCTTGTTATCAGAAGGAAACTGTAATCGCCATATGTACTGTAACTCTAACATTCGATGGTATAATGGGGAAAGTAGTAGTTAACATACCCCTTATATTACCTTCTGCTCTATTAAGGTTGATGACATGAGTCAGTATGAACATAATGCAGGATGCCTCCATTCCTAACAGGACACTTGATCTTGCTTCAGCTCTTGAGATTAGGCCAACGGGAAATAGGGCAGCTGGTGATAACTCTGGAAATTGTGCAGGCATGAGATCTGTTATGACATTAGCATTCCAGTTTGCATTTGAAAGCCATCTGCAAGAGAATGTAGCATCCGTGGCTAGGCAATATATTCGCAGCATTATATCATCTGTTCAGAGGGTGACACTAGCTCTCTCACCTTCCCTGCTCAATTCTCACTCTGGTCTTCGGGCACCTGCAGGCAGCCATGAATCACATACTCTTGCTCGTTGGATTTGTCATGGCTACAGGTGGGATAAATGTTGCTAGCATTCTATATTGTCAATTTCCCAGCTTTTTCTTCAAAGAAAGTACTAATAGAAAATGATATATCAATAATGTACAGTAACTACATTAATTCTGAACCATCTTACCTATTATTACTGAAACAGTTAGGTAAATGAGCTATCTAGAATTTACAATTATTTTAGATATGGAAATTGGAGAGAATGGTAAATTAGGAGATAAAACTATACCAACGTATAAAGGATTTAGATGTGCTTTCTAATGTCCCCTCCACACACACACACACACACACACACACACATACTCACATTAACTTGCGTAGACTACAACTCTAGCATTCCATCTGTCTTAGACTCATGCACCAGTACTAACCTAGAATCCCAAGTATATTTACTTAAAACTTCCTCCTCGACTGGGGCATTTCTAATCTCTATAAATACAATGCAAATTTTTTTTAAATTATTCTTAGGTTCCTCCGAGTATATATTTAAGGATGGAGCTCTAATAGATGGGCGTAGTGTTAAACCTAGTGATTCTTATCAACTTTAGTTTTGCCATTGATATGTGTTAAATGTTGGTAACAATCTTAAAAGTTTTTGTTGTTCCCTCTTATAACAGGTGTTATTTTGGTGTTGACCTACTAAAGCCTACCGGTGAAGGAAGTGAATCAATTTTTAACACACTTTGGCATAATTCAGATGCTATCATGTGCTGTTCTTTAAAGGTTTGCATCTACATACTTTTCCTAGTTTTTCCAAGTTTAAGGTGTATTGTGAGTGGCATTTTCAAAAGAAAGTAGACACACTTATAACACTCTCAAATCATCGTGTACCTTTGTCAGCTTATCAATTCTTCTTTTATTTTTGCCTACTTCTGGTTGATACCAATTTGTTTTGACATATACTTAAGCCATGAACAAAAACATAGCAGTTGGATTAAGAGTCAGTTTATCATATATGAATCCAACAGCTACAGGAAGCTAGGAATAGTCAATAGCATAGTTATAGCATAGCGAGAAGAAGGTAGGATCAAATAGAAGATGAGGATCCTATTTTCCATCATCAAAGAAAATGCACAGAAAAAGAAAGAAAGAAAAGAGTGAAAAAAAGGCATGGAAGTCTATTCCCCTTTCTTTGGCTGGGCGGCTGAAAATGTAGGGAACTACTGCATACACGTATGTTTAGTTATACAATGGAGAATAAGTTTTTTGGAAACAGCTAGGGCAGTGGATACTTGAATAAGGGTTGTGAAGTGTTCTTTGTGTTCTACTAGCAAAGCTAGTAACGAAAGCATTGACCTTCTTCTCATGTACTGCTTATTTGTTAAGCAGCTATGGCACTGGATACTTGAAAGATGCAATATTCACAGAGCTCCTGGGAACTGGCTAAGTGATGATAGTGAGACATGTAGCATAGGCAGAGAAGATACAAGGTCATCAGCGAGATAGCCCACATTATTGATACTGTCAAACACATTATGACAGATGTGAGTAACAGACTCACTCATAATATTACCAAGATTCCTGACTCAACAACAGCTAGATATATACATATGTAATTCATGGAATCTTCATCTCGTTTTTACTGTTAAGTTGCTCAATTGGTGCAAATAGGAGCCACCTGACCAAGGTTCATACAAGATAAACTGTTATGGTAGCTCAAACTCAGATGGGGGGAGTTATGGAGGCATCGTCAGGGATGACCAAGGGAGTTGTATTATCTGCTATCATGGGAAGCAAGCTCCAGTCCAGGAACATGCAACTCATGCAACTTGAAAATAAATAGTGATTCTTACTCATCCCAGATGCTGCACCTCAGCAGGGCAAAAATGATGCTTACTTGTCCCTTTTACTCTTACTTTTTTTTTGTTGATTAGGTTCTTGGGCATGTGCTTGTTTACTAGAGTTGCAAATCATGTTGGGGTAGGAGTGCAGTTTAACCCATTTGTGAAGTGGGAGGATAAGGTAGACAATTTTAATGTACAATATCTCTTAATGTGTCAGCTAATTATGTTGATATAACCTAATTATGGTTATTAGAATGTTACTCTTTATTTCTGACTTGGATGATAAAATTATGACTAATGACTAATGACTTACGAAAATTTGCCTTCTTAATACTTAATTTTCTCCATAGGTTATTCAAACACCGTCTAAACGAGTACACGGGCAAATCATAGCCGAAAGAAGTATATAGATAGAAGTGAGGTCCACTCTAAGAGTGAATCACCCAATTTTATATGTTAGTTATTTGCTCTTTATTAAGCTTGTAGATGCACATAGTCATTTCACCACTCTTTGATCTATCCATCATAAGCCAAACTATTTACAGTCCCTTTCATTGAAAACTATTTTTCGTAAGTTGGTGAAATTTGCCTTCTTTATACTTGTGGACTATCTTAACAGTCTCTTAAGTATTTTGTTATATTTCTCTTCGAGCAACGTAAATGCATTTTATATTTCAGGTCTACTTCTTTTTGGCCCACCTGGTAATGGGAAGACCATGCTGGCTAAAGCTATCGCATCAGAGTCATATGCGACATTTTTTAATGTTTCCTCTTCTTCTCTTACATCAAAGTGGGTAAGTCTCTCTCTCATACCTTCTCACTCGCGCTCTTATTCCTCAAAGGGGTGGAAATAGCATTTATTTAATTTTTAATTTTAGTGTAAATTGAAAAGAAATATTTTAAGTGTTGTTATGCTTTAACAGGTTGGAGAGGCTGAAAAGCTTGTTCGGACACTTTTCATGGTTGCTATTTCCAGACAGCCAACCACTATTCATGGTGGAGTATTTCCACCCATCCTACATCTTTAAACTATGTCTCATAAATTCATTATTCTTATAATTGTAATAGGTTTATGTGGTGGCTTTCTTTCTCTACAGATTGATAGTATTATGTCGACAAGGCTTACTAATAAGAATGATTCAAGTAGAAGATTGAAATCAGAGTTCCTTGTCCAGTTTGATGGGGTGACCCCTCAAATCCTGATGATCTAGTAATAGTAATTGGTAAGCTAGACAGATCTATTTTAAGCTTTTTTCCTCTTCAGGCTCACAAGATATATCGCTTCATTTGTATGTACTTCTCTTGCTATTTTAGTGTGTTGCTTATGACGCACTTGCTCTTAAGTATTATTTTTTCATTATCACACCATTTTTGGTATATAAGCTTGTACAAAACCCTGCATTACTTGCTCCCCACACCTCTACAGTGCCTTATTATCCTTCTACTTATTGCTTCCTCTTGCTCACCTCTCCAACTATGGTTTATTTCCTGCAATCATTTTTGTCCTGTCCATCCAGAGTTGAATGTCCGGTTCTCCCATAAAATATCGTTTATGTGATATTCTAAATCAACTTTGTAGAAGTTAGGAAAGATTGGGAGGGATTAGATAGGGAGCACTTAGACCATTTAGTTTGAACTTTGTATTTGTTAGGGGATGAGGATATAACTATGCATTATTTTCTAATATCTAATGTGCTCAACTTCATGCTGCTGCAAACCTAAAATGAATATATAGTTGTTTGAGATTCATGTAATGGTAATGCAGGTGCAACTAATAAGCCACAAGAATTGGATGATACAGTTCTGCGGCGTTTGGTAAGCTAATTACTATCTCTTCTACAGTTTTTGTTTCTTTCATCTTATCAAGATGTAGTTCATATGATTGGAGTCAAAGTTAAGAGAGAGAAAGGAGACGTAGTAAGGAAGCATATATGGCATGACTTGCGTGAGACATTTGACAGAATCCAACTTTGGTGTTTTATTCTATAGTACAGATAATCACATGTCAGAATTTTGGCTAAGTAATAGGACTGAGCAGTACTTCAGTGAAAAGATGGAAAAGAGTTGAAACTATAGATAGTGTGGTTCTTGTATGTCAATACCTTGTCTATATTGGTTGAACTATTTATTTCCGATTTAACATCGCACTTATGCATGATTCTAAGAGAAGCAAAGAATTATGGAGAACAGTTGAAAGCAAATACCTTGTATGTCAATACCTTGTCAATACCTTAGTCTAGTCAGTCTAGCGATTAGTCTATCCTATAGTTTTCTTTAGTAGTTGAGGAGGAAGAGCAAGAAATCATAGAAAAAAAGAAAAGAAATGCGAGAATGGCTTCTAACGCAAGCTGCTCATAGTTTAGAGAAGAGCGCTGCTTCTAGCATTCTGTCATCCTATTGTATGGGTCAATTCGCGTAGCACTAGCACATGTTCTTGGCCAGTAGTCAGTAAGCACTAGAAATTGGCTAGGGGGAACAGCAGCAGCTCCAAATCCAACAAGCCTTAGGTGTAGAGCTAATGCCCATCATAGAAGGATCAAGTTGATGATGTAGCCCAGCCACAAACTTCCAGTTTACAAAAACAAGCAAACAATGTGATTCAGGGAATATGGTTGCAACTAATTCTCAAGCGATGACTAAGTAAATCGTTGACAATGCTAGCCCTTCCTGGAACTGGTTCACTATGCTTTCGACCGTCAAGCAAATTGCTTCTTCTTTTGTGGAGTTTGAAATTTTGTATGTGTTTTGTGAATGCAATGGCTGTGCAAGTTCATCTAGCTGCATCTATGACTATTTTTGGTGTGATTGTCTTTGCTCCTAGCGCCTCCCTAAAGGATGTGTAAAATATATGAGGATGCTACCTTAAACGACTTCATAAAATGTAATCTGCTTCTTATTCTTTAATGGGTCTGCCTTACAAATGTTTCCTCTTTGTTGCCTCTGCAACAAAATAAAGAAAAATGAATACTCACATTTGGTTATTTTTATTGTTTCCTCTTTGTCAGGTATAATTGAAGCTTACAAATGTTCAAATTATGTCTTTCACTCTCATTTGCACTGTGTTCTATCTAGATTTTTTTTTCTTTTCATATTTGAGAAGTTATTTTGGTACAAATTTTGTTTACAGGCAATGGAAGAAATGTCATCTAACGCGCAATGGTCTAGGAGAATACCACGCCAATCTCTCACGAGGAATCTGGAGTTGGATCCATTGGTAAGTTAATTGTTTCTTAGTAGTACTTCAGTTATCAATATTTAAGTTATTAGGGGTTCTCTGTCGGGTCACCTCTTACAAAAATGGTTCTCCTTCGGTTTGCTTCTGGGTTATGCTTCACATGTGCCAAATTTATTTTGTCCGCCTTTGGCAATTCAAGGCAAATGGCTCAAATTTTTTTTTTTCAAAGATGGAAAATTCAGTTTGGTTGCATCATGGTACACATTATCTGTAGAGCTGACATATCTGACTGACCTATTGAAAATCAAAGTGACTGGAATGATATATCAGCTAGATAAGTGTTGTCTTATTAATTAATCGATTGGTAATAATACCGCGCTATATGGGTTGGAATGCTGATACTATCCTATATGGGATACTACATATTATTGTTTCTTGTTATCCCTTTTAATTTGAAGACAAAAAAGTAGATTATAATTTCTCACCAGTTTTTTAAAATAACGCGATATACCGAAATGATTTTTATTTGATATATCTTTCTGACTGTTACTATATACAGTATTCTTTAATGATAGAATTCGTCATTTGACCCTTGGATGGAACATGAAAGCACACTTAGTTACTGTTACTAGTCATTTATGTTTGCAATGAATATCGAATTCTCATTTCATTAATACGCAAGAGATTCTTGATTGAATCCACATGATTTCTCTTTTTGACAAAGCTGATGAAATTATGTACATTATATGGCCACGAGTCTAAATAGTAAATACATTTGGGTATTCTTGTCTAGATTGGATTGGGAAAGTGCAATCCAAAGTTGACCAGAATTTAGACTGTTGGATTAGATTGCATTTGGATCTATGAAATGCCTTCCATATTTGAATTTTAGTCAAAGTTTAGGTCAAGTCTTGGATTCCAGTTCATGGGCAGCTCTAGTTAAGGTGTCAAGTCTATATTTTGATCAAAAAAGAGAAGAAAAAAATTGAATTTATGTTTCTCTAAATACTTGCACTAACTGTTTCGTAGCACATATAGACCTACTGGTCATAGAAACTTTGTACAAAATGAAGCTAGTGTTATGCAAGGAAAATCATGTTTAAGTTCTGCTTCATGTCTAATCTGTCTAATCTTATTATTGAAGGATATACAAAGAAGCCTTAAAGCCACATGCGAAGATTTCATCACTTCAATTACTAAGGTAGTCAATTTCGGCTTACCAACAGGTAGTAAAATTTGGAATAATTGTAATTTGGAACAATTTCGGCTTACCACGGGAGTACTCTTTATTCTATCTTCTTTTTCTCTTATACATATGTTCTTTTAGCATATGGAACAATTGTATTTGGATTTTTTAATGTTTAATGGAATGACGGATTTATTTTGGATATTTATTTTTTGTCCATGTATCATTAGTATGTATGAAATGTATTGTTGGAGGCTTGGGAGTGTTTTGCAGGTTCAGGAGTGCAGTATTACAGTATTTTTAGTTTTTTTTTTAAATAAAATAAAAATTACCACAAACTTTATCCGTGAAAAAATGGGTATCATCTGCAGTATTTACAATAATTAACCACAGACAAACTCCGTGGCAAAAAAATTGCCACGGATTTACTCCGTAGCAAAATAAATTAAATAACCACAGACAAACTCCGTAGCAAAAAAATTGCCACGGATTTACTCCGTAGCAATTTAAATTAGATAACCACAGACAAAGTCCGTGGCAAAATAATTGTCACGCATCATTTACTACAGACCTCCACCACAGACTTTATCCGTGGCAAAATGACTATTACCACAGATTAGGCCTGTGGTAATTTAGTAAAATTGATGTAGTGATAGCTATTCTCTTGCTAATTGTTTTTGATATTTCTTTCTTTTAGATTCGGCCTAGAAAGTATTTGTTTTCCCAAGCCTCATTGTGGATTCAATCCCACTCACCAGTACTACAATTCGACAACCATACTTTGAGCGGGTATTTTGCTAGAGGCCATAAAAACCTCTTATCAAATCAAATGGCGTCATTAAATAATATCCTGCAAAACCTCTTATCAATTGTCTCTTCTTCTAAAAAAAAATGTATGATACGAATTTCCTTGATCTTATACCAACTATACTACTTTTACACTTACAAAACTCCTTCAACACATTTGACCCTATAGGATAGCGATAGAGATTACTAGGGAAGTTTGGAAACTTGAGTTGTTCCTCCCCTTCCCCTTCCTCTGAGTTGATATCCCCCTCAACATCTAGAGCGACATCATTCGAGTTATTCTTATTAATCTCGCCCCCCATAGAGTTGACAGCCTCACATCCTACAATTTCATCAGCATTCGCACGACCCGAGGTGGAAGTTTCTATCTCGAACGAAAAGCTTGAAAAAGAACGTCTATTTCTAAGGTTTTTTACACTCATCTACACCTACATAAAGGTCCAGGTATTACAATCAATTTCTATATTTGTCTTTGATTGTTATTTTTCATATAAGAAAAAATATACATTATATAATTTTCATATCTCTATAGTACTTTGCACTAAAACAAAAAAAAATTCAAAAACTATTTTTTCCTCAAACAGTACAGAAGCAAAAATTTCCCCATGTAGTAAACTTTTCAAAATTCAAAATTAGCGAACAAAAAAAAGAAGAGAAACATCCACAAACACAAATATCAATCAAATCACACCAAAGTTAAAAATTTATGCCAAAGCACTAACCTTCAACGACAAATGAGGAATCAGGAACACCACGCATTTCCTCCTTTACCACAGCAGCAAACAACAAACAATTCTTCTCCTCCTTGAAAATTATAATCACCTCACCCCTCTTAACATGATGATTCAACTCTGGGTTTTCTCAATAATGCCTTTGCAATCAGATTTTTTTTCTCTCTCTATATGTTCGACTCTCTATTTTCTGTAAACTTTTTGAAGAAGAGAAGAAGTTATTTATAGATTTCTTTTCAAACCGCTGGCAGTTATGGGGACTCGTGTTAGTCGTCATCGATTTTTTAACCAAGACGTCCCTTCTACTGCTTTTGTCAGTCCCATCACACCTTTTGGAGATATACACTTTTTCATCATTACAACCACGCCTATCATTAAATGCATTTTTCTCTCTCTTACTCATTTTTCTCATACACCTCTCTACACCCATAATTCCTTACTACAAACAATTTGAACTCACACTCAACCTTTCATCTCATCCTCATGATTTTCAAATTTTTGTTGTAGAAGATCCAAAGTACTTATAATCATTTCGATGATAATTCCAAAGCAAACACATTTAAAAATTCAAAATCCAAACTGAATCCACATAATAAGGAAAAAAATACGCAAAGTCCAACAATATTTTTATTTTTATCCCATTACAATATTTTGAACTGTCATACAAGCGATCTCTCAAAATTAATTGTATCTTAAACATCCTAAATGTTCTACAACTTTACATCTGATCAATTCGCCACCCTCAATCACCTCATCTTCATCAGCTATCTCATCCAGAACAATCTCTCTCACAACAATCTTTCGAGCTTCAGGGTCAGTTATCATATCATGAACAACGTCACACCAAAAATGTCGATCCCGTTCGATATCCTTTTCTCTTACAGACAAACCTTCGAGCTGTAGTACAGAAACTGACAGATCGTCCTCATATCTGAGAAGCCCGAACATCCGTTCATGCACTTCTGCAACCTTTATCACCAAATTCCCCTTTCTTGCATGACGAACTCTTTAAGAACGAGTCATCACCATGTTTATTAATTCCAAACTTTTATCTACCACCTTATTTATAAGCACAAAGTACGATATTGTCCAATCCCATCTTTTACGTTGCTCAAATATTCCCTAATAAAGATCACAGCTATTATAGTTATCCACCCTAACAAATAGATACTTATCTCTCCCCCTCAGCTTGAAAAATACCTCCTTATTTGCCCAAATTTTGTCACGTTTATTTTCAAACTGTACTTTTATCATAATCTCTTTGAGTTGTGCATGCTCATTTTGTCATACAAAATTACTATTTTCATCAGTGCGATACACAATTTTTTACACTTTAAACACAAACATCTTTCGCATAATACATCACACACAGTTCGACACATTTTTCATTCGATCTAATCATACTATATTCTACAGTTTGATATAATCAATTTACATATACTAATTCAGAGTTTAAGACGTTCGATTGAAAAATCTTTTTTTTATTATCTCGAAAATACGCACTACAAAGTACTTTACAAGAAACAGTAAATTACAGATACTTCCTACAGATAGTTCTATAAATTACAATCACTATCAGATATCGGCAAGACTTCCCAGTACGAGAGCCAGAAGCTTCATCCACCTCTGCAAGAAAATGAAAATGGTTGTAACAAAGTACATTTTCCACCTCTGAAACCACCACCTCCGCAAGAAAATGAAGATGGTTGTAACAGAGATCTTCTACCACCGCCTCTACCTATAAAACCCAAACACTCGCAGAATAACGGCGGTACTCCTGACATAAACGCTGACCTACTCATCCTCCTCAGTAATGACTTCCTCTACAAGGAGACAAAAACACAACCTGCGTTGCTCACCCTCTACCACCAAATAATGGAACCGTGCCATCTGGTAGTAGTCATTATCCACTTCCACTACCTCCTCATGTCATACTATAATAGGTAGGATGAACGGGTATGGGAGTAGGTAGATCTAGGAACTGCGTCCCAAAGTAACAAAACTGGAGTTCCTGCACTTTGGCAAGAACCCTAAATTCATACACTTGGCGTTTAGTACTCACCATTATCACTACAAAGAAACTACAGAAGATTTGAAAAGACGGAAACTTGCAAAAGAATAACCGGCAGTACGACAACAGTATTTATAGAGACATAACATTCAATGCAGGGAAAGATTTCCAAAGTAGTTATCATTCAAAGAATACTTATGGGAAACCCAAACGCCAACTAAACCAGTTAGAATCATTACAATATTTAAATTCCCAACAGTCCATTATACTTCCAATGTAAAATTCCACATCAGGAAATCTATTATTGCTTATGTCAAACAACCTATTCATATTCCAATACTGAGCTCGATTGAACCTTCTCAACTGAAGGCACGTGCCTTCAGTTAAGAGAAGGTGATTGTAGTGACTTATCCCTCAAGCTGGGATATCATCGAGCTAGTACCATGCCAAACTCACGCAACAGACACATGATTCACTGGCAACATTGACACCTGGACTACGAACTGTATAAGAACGTGGCTCGAGCACTATAAATGAAATAGAATAAGTCAAGACACTTGTCTCCCACGAACTAGCAGTTACATAGATAGCCTCCACATTTCTCCCAATTACAGAGAACGTGCTAATACATGTAAACGAACTGAGAGTAAGGTCTATAAAAGGAATAGAACACAGAGAAGAAGATGACCAACAAAAGTTTTTCTAGCTCAAGATATTATAATTTGTAAATCAAAATATCAGTCTTAAACAATAAAGTTACAGTTATTAAATTCTCAACCTGTAGTCGTGGTTTTCACATATTCAAAGGTTTTTACGCTAACCGCATGTGTCATCTTATATTATTAGTTATACTAATTGTGTCACAGGTACATTCGATGTAAGAGCTTATTCGAGCTATTACAAAATTAGGCCCTTACAGGTTCGAGTTGAATCGATCTTCAAGCCTTAGAGAATGAGCTAAAAGGTTTCAGAGCTCTCAAGTGTGATGGGGAAAAAATCTCAACCTCTCTCTAGTTGTTGTCGATGCTCTACAACGCCACTTTTGACTGTGGGGAGGGTCAATTTGATTTTGTTGACGTGGAAGTGGTTTCACCTAGGGACTTTCTTTTGGTCATGCTCTAATGATCTTTGATCAAATGTACAAACGATTAAAGATGACGCCCAACATAAAAATATATGAAGATACACGCTATCAAATTGCATCGAAGCCATTCGAGAACAACATAACCCCACATTCGCATATTATATGTAGTGAAGGTGGGAACGATATCAGATATCAGATATCAGATATCAGTGCAATACGACCTTGGGCCCTAAGATACGCCTTCTCGAAGCTCCTGGGCAATCAATTTTCCTCCACGGGGGGTAATACTCATATTTAACACATCGGTAAATAGAAGCGCGTGTACCACAACTAGCTAGGCACAGAAGTAACACATACAAAACGTACGTGTGCACTTAAAATCTTGATATTGCAGGACCTTGTATCCATATCTACATGACATCCCATGTGACATGTGCAAGCCCATGTCTTCATCAAGACCTGCTAATTTCAACTTTCTAACCCACATGGGCATGCCAACTCCATGTCTAACAATCAACCGTGGATCCCTCTCTCTCTCTCCTTGCATCAATGATCCTTGTTTCCCTCTCCCCATCCCAAAACCAAATCTCAACCATCCATTTAGGTTCAAGTCTTCTAAATGGGCGGCTGAGTTTGTCCCACTTTTGTCCCCAAAATGTCATGACAACTACTTAATAGCCCCCGACAACTTAGCTGTGCATGTCCCAAAGGCATGCATGAAGAGAAATAACAACCCAGACTATGTCCCTTACTCTATATCTCTATAAAACTATCCCACTTGACAATATCAACATATCACAAACTCTCTCTACAAAACATTTGTGCAACCTTGCCTCAATCACACAACAAACTTCCCCATCCAGTTCAAGGGTATCATTCTACGGTCATCAGAGATGGAGAGCGCGACAGTATTTGAAAGTGAACTCAACTTTAAGGCGACCGAGCTTACATTAAGGTTACCGGGAACTTCGGAAGTTAAGAAACAAGATATGCCTCCTAGTGTTGTTAGGAGCAACAAGAGAACATTAGAAGAGAACAATTCTGATGTATCGGATGCGACAACAAGGGATGCCGCTCCGCCTGCCAAGTAAGAATGCTAATCATGTTTTAGGGTTTTGATTATAAATTTGAGTCATTTGAGTTTGTATTGATATATGGGTTTTTGTGTAGGCAACAAGTAGTTGGGTGGCCACCGGTTCGGTCATATCGGAAAAATAGTCTTAAAGTGAAGAAGAACGAGGCCGAGGGGGCTGGAGTTTACTTGAAGGTGAGCATGGATGGAGCTCCTTACTTGAGGAAAATTGACCTAAAGGTTTACAAAGGTTACCCTGAACTCCTAAAGGCATTGGAGAACATGTTCAAGTTTACAATTGGTGTCTTCTCAGAGAGAGAAGGCTATAATGGATCTGAGTTTGTACCTACATATGATGATAAAGATGGAGATTGGATGTTGGTTGGAGATGTTCCATGGGAGTAAGTCTCTCTCTCTCTCAATTGATCTTGTCTTCTTTTTGTATAATATAAACTCATGTGTTTATAATTTATCTTTGCAGGATGTTTATCACTTCATGCAAGAGGCTAAGAATAATGAAAGGGTCAGAAGCCAAAGGTTTGGGGTCGGGTGTGTAAACACCATCACAAGCAAAACGGCCAAAACAACTCACCAAAGAAGACAACGGATTTGATCTCTCTCAGTTTATCATCTGAAGATGGGCTAGAGATGCCAACACAACAAAGAAGAACATTTAGAAGAAAACAGATATGATTTTTGGTTATATTATAGATGTCATCCACAGATATGATCCATGGCTTGTTTTAAGGCCTTCGGAGATTGTTGTTATAATTAACCCTGAAACTGCTTATAGAGATGTAGTAAATATTATGGAATTGTACAGAGGGATATAACATTATAGGTTAATTACTTCAGTTTTTGTCAAAGTATTCATTCCTGAGAAAAATATGACTGTATTTACATATGTTGAGTCAATATCTATATATGTATAATGTATGAATTTGATAAATCAGAAGCACATACTCAGTTCTTTAGTAACACCGCAGTCTTTTATCAAAATGATCCAACTTAAAGCATCTTATGCGATTTCATCCTTAGCAGTTCTTCAAATCAGAAAGTCCTGGAATGATAATCATACCAATGGATCAGTATAAACGTACTTAATATGTTTTCTAATAAAATCTATAATCGGAATGATAAACAGGAACTAACAGCATTCCTAACATGTCCCCACCATTACACAAAATCTCCATCACTCCAGCTAATATTTCTGAGATCCAAGGAAGGTTCTGCCGGGAGAGACGAAAGCAAACAGGTGAAGAAGATTAATGGTTTTAAAATAACTACTACACCAGTATAAATGACACCCTTAACTATTTTCATAATTGAGAAGCATTATTCCTAAATAGTCCAAGGTGTTAATAGGAAACACATAATAAATCCACACTTGTTTGTTTACAGACGACAGTTAAACGACATCGACAGTCTCAGTAAAGTATAATTAAAGAAAAGAAAGAAAGATCAGAGTATGAAGGCTAGTTTGGCAAAAAGATGATTATGTTTAGAGGGACATCCATAATAGCATTTCAAATACTTAGGACTGAATAGGTAGGGTTTTGCCAATAAGTTGACATTGTAAGGTAGATCGAGAACTCATGGGGTCCGAACTCCCTGTATATTCACTGCATGCACATGGGTAGACAGGTATGGGGCACTCAACTTGGGGACCCTTTAATTTGTGCGTGAATGGTTCTTGTTTTCAGTGAAATGATAAAGAATGGCTTTGATTTCTAGATCAATTGAACCTTACGAGCAAGACCTGATATATTTTGTAAATAATAATAATAACTTGGGAAGGAGAACGAAAACTGTCACAGTGATCATAGCAAAGATTAACAACAAGAAACATGAAACAAGTCCAAAACAATCAATCCCCCATGTTCTTTGAAGACAAAACTTTCGGAATCGTTGAAATGAGCTAAAGATCAAGGAAGCTAGGTCAATCTGTAAGTGAGAACAACAGAGAACATAGACAGACCCTTTTAGGCCAGCAAATTACCACATTTCTTTGAAACAAAAAGAAAAATATTTTCAGATTAAATTTGCAAGAAACCTAAGCTGAGATGCTCCAGGTTGTTTCAAGAATGAGGAAAATGAAAAGGTGGTGATGGACATTGTTGAAACTATGACAAAAACCAAACACAGGGGTTCCACTAGGTACGCCGGAAATCTATCCGGACCACAAAGTTTTCCTGGTAATTGCTAACAGTTTGATTCATGTATGAAAGAAAATCTTAATTAATTGGCAACAATTACTAAATCCCCAAAAATCTTTCTGATAACAATTTTTTCCAGTGTACAAAGCGGAGCCAAAGACAAAAATTATATTTTCTGAATGTCTCTAATTGCGAAAGGTCATAATGTATTTAGGTATACATTCTGTCATTATATAGTAGATTACTTTAAACTGTAAATAAGTAATCAGTGTGTGCATGCTACGCCAGTACTTCTTGCGCTTTTACTCTACTTGCTATGTAAGAAATGTGTAGAGCAATATTCATACCTTGATGAGAAAGACAGCACAAATCAGCATGACTGCAAGCTGATATATCCATACATCAGGCATACCTTGTTATATAATAGGTACAACCTGAGCAATGTATTCAGTTGTAGACAGAAATTGATGGATGTGTCAAGCAGAAAAGTAGAGAAATGAGGAAGTTTTAATTTAATTCCAATCCTGAAATCGTCACTTTATTATGCACGCACACACACAAGAACGACCCAGTTCAGAAAATCATTAGAATTTTTTTTTCCGCAATTGTTGATAACTTCTCCAAATCTATTTACAATTTCGTTTATATTGTCATATTCATGACAGAACACGAAAACCATTTATCCATCCTGTTTTAGTGCTGAAGACAAATCTTGTAATGAGCGTTACAGACCAAAGAGGAGGCAACAAAATCAAGAGGAATGCAGGAGTAATAACAGCATATATGAAAGCAGCTTCAGAACAGCACAGATACTCTTTGAATCTGTATGTGACAAATCCCCCATGACGAACTCATGAAATACAGAACCCTACTCAACTTGAACCTTTGTTCATTCTCTGACCAGTGCTCTTAAACTTGGTAACAGCATCCCACTTTAACAGCAGCATAAACATTAGATTAAAGAACATATATATACTAGATTTAAATGACTCCAGCTTCCTTGCTTGCTTATACGACTCTTAAAGGCCCAGCAAAAGTCAACCATAGAAGTATGGTCACTATACATAGCTTATATCCCAAACTCTTCGCTCCTTTGTTCAAAAAACTGTTTGCCTTCGCCAACAATTACTCCATGGTTACAAGTAATTAAAACACCAAGAAAAGTTGCACCATCTGGTTATGCATTTTCCCTTCACATATCACTGCACAGAGAAATTACGCCAGGGCACATTCGATGATTTGCAAAGGTCGTAATCATATCAAAGCAGTCCTTGCTATAGCCTTTTTAATTATTTTAAAGGCCTTCCAGCACTTCCACTCTTTGCATACATATCAACGAAACTAGTGATTAGCTCTAGATTGAATAAGTGTCCAAAATATAAATCAACAATCCCTTAGGCAGCTTAAAGAATTCCAAATTGAGAACAAGCTGAAGCAACTACCAAGATAAACGTTTCATCCGGATCTACTCTTTTTAAACTGCTCGAATACTTCCAAACTGTGTCGAGGTTGTCTAATTTTGGCTTAGTAAGAAATCATGGTAGATCATGCGACCAGATTCTTCTCAGGCATCTGATCGAATAAACTCCCAGTGTGGTCAATACTCATTCATATTATGGTACACGACATAAACATTTTTCCTCGGCAGAATGTTCAAGTACTCTGTTTCAACTTCTTGAGATTTACATCAAGAGAAACCAAGCAAGAAATGAGACAATTCATCAAGAGTCGTACTGAAAATTTTCAGAAATGACCAGTTCATACCACTAATAAATTAGGATAACACCCAAAATACATAACACCTAAATTCTAGACCTTCTAATTTACAGACAAACTAAACCAAGTAGTACTGAGCCGAAAAACACTGTCATCATCACATCCGTCTATGGACTCAAAGTCTAACTGTACCCAGGAAAATTTCAAAGGTTAAAGTGGCAGAGATTACAAAATGATGGAGAGCCCCAAGAAGACCTGTAGAGAAAGGGTGCTCAAATTAGATAGTGTATGTATTATTTCTTAACCTCCTTTATTCAGTGGGAAATAACTGGAAAAATACCACACAATAACCCAAAAGACAAAGAATACATACAGGTGATTAGGCATCTTTTCTTAATTTAACTCTAACTTAGCACTCCATAGCTACACTTACCCAAACAAGAAGCAAGCATTATTGTTACGAATTACGTTTGCGGAAGCATCAAAATTCAATTAATTAAGAAAACTAGAGTTTCTAGAGTTCACCCAAAAACTCTCACAAAAAGAACAGACAAGCTCCTAGCATATATAGCTGAATCGTGCAATCGTGACAAACGACCCCACGAGAGACATGATCTATCAACTCTCTGCTCCTAAGAAGAATTCGATCATGAAATCTACAGCCAAATATAGTCTTCATAAAAAGTAGGATCTATCCGCACGAATGACTCCCCAGATATCCATGAATCCTCCTCTATACGATCGACCCATCATATCAAGAACTCAACATTTCCTGCAACATCCAATCGTTTATCCAATATCTCATCGAACTCGTTACTCAGTTGTACTCCAGATGTAGGTGTCACTGGATGGGGTGGAACGTCACCATAAAACTGGGTTAGAAGTTTGACATTCGCCACCTTCGAATGAGCTCCTAGAGCTCATAAGCATTTCTCTCCAATATGTTTAATGGTACGGAAATGTTTTAATTTCCATAATAAATGTTTGGAAGCCACACCCGTGCGCATCCCCTTTTTAATGTCTAACACAACCAAGACCCCAGGTGAGAAAATAACCTCCCGTCTATGTTGATCAACCCTCACCTTGACTCCCGCATACACCTCTTCTAAATGTCGTCGAACCTCCTCATGTATAACTCTAATGGACTCAGCGAACTCTGCATCACTATCTGACGTTGGTACTAGTTGGGGGATAATAACTAAATCCAACACCATATCTAACTTATCACAATCTGAAAAGGGGTAGTCCTGTTAAACTGTTGACACTGTTGACAGAACTATTGAAAGCTAACTCAGTTTGTGACAGCTTACACACCAGATATGGCATTGGATTTAACACCTATCCCCTAAAATCCCACTCTGTAGGTATGTCTCCTGTAATGCAATGCAATAAATCACCAAGACTGCCCTGTAAAACATCTATCTCTGTCAGATGTAATCGACCGGAGCACCCCATGTAAATGTACTACCTCCCAAAAGAACAGTCATTGGTAACCCCGTAACGAAATCCATCGAAACGTCTCTCCAAGGGCTATCCAGAATCAATAAGGGCATGTAAAGACCCATGTTTTGCTCTCTCCCCTTAGATGCCGTACATGAATAATACCTCCTAATAAAGGCATTGACGTCTCTCCGCATAGTATCCCAAAAGTACTTCTCTCTCATCAATGTCAGTCTTAATGACCTTGAAATGACCTCCAAGACCACTTGCATCTATATCTGTAATCAACCGTTCGCGCATAGAAGACACCGGGATGCAAAGGGTTGTGGCCTTGAACAAATATCCATCATGAATAGTATAATTAGCATAAGATACTTGGTTTTGACTACGAGTCAAAAATCGGCCCAAAAAATACATGAGGGCTATAAGTCACGTAACTCAAAAAATTCGAACACTAACGAGCGAAGAGTAACTAAGAGATGAGTCGTCCTGCTAGTTTTGTCAAAAAACACATTCTCTTTACCCTTAATAAGATGAATGCGAAAATCAAAGCTTTGGAGATAGCCGAACCACTCTGCCTGCCTATCCATCGAAGTTCTCTGCTGGTTGTGCATGTGTTGAAGCGCGTCATGATCAGAATGAATGACGAACTCTCGATGAAGTAGGTAGTATCTCCAATGTTGCAATGCCCGTACTACAGCCAACAACTCGATGTCATAGGTGTTGTTATTTAGTTGTGTTCCTGACAACTTCTCACTGAAATAAGCGACAGGCCTCCCAGACTGAGATAATGTTACCCGAATCCATGTATTGCAAGTACCTGTAGTAACCTCAAAAATCAGTCTGGAGAAATCTGGCAATGTAAGAACAGGAGATGTAGCGAGCTTCTATTTAACCAATCAGAATGCATCATCAACCACTTACGTCCACTCAAAAGGCACATTCCCCATAAGGGACGTAATAGGAGTCGTAATACTGCTGAACCCATCAATAAATCGTCTGTAAAATGTAGCCAGCCCATGAAAACTCTGCACTAGTGGTAGGAACTGGCAAATTATTGATAGTATCCACCTTTTCTTCATCAACCCGAATCCCCTCTGACGAAATAACATACCCCAAATACTGTATTTAATCCATGAGGAACGAATACTTTTTCAACTAAAGAAATAGGTGGTGCTGCCATAAACCTTGCACAACCCTCTCTACATAAACAAGATGTTCCTCTCTCGTGCGGCTGTGAATGAGAATGTCATCGAAGTATACCACTGCGAACCTCTCTGCAATACAATCACGGAGAACCTCTGTCATCAAACACATAAAAATGGAATGAGCGTTAGACAATCCAAAAGGCATAACCAACCACTTATAAAGATCATCCTTGGTCTTAAATGTTGTCTTCCATTCATCCCCAGGCCGTATTCGAATCTGATGGTGCCTGCTCTTGAGATCGAGTTTGGAAAAGAACCTCACCCCATAGAGATCGTCAATAATATCTTCTAATCGCAGAATAGAGAACCTGTACTTCACCGTTATCTTATTTACCACCTGCAATCAACACACATCCGATAACTCCCATCTTTTTTGGGGACCAATAGGGCTCAAACAACTATTAGGGGCATACCCTCTCTCAAGACCCCATCAGCACATAACTCTGCAACCTGCCTCTGTAATTTCGCATTCTCCGCTAAAGCCATGTGACAATAGGGAAAATTCGGCAACGAAGCACCTGAGATCAAATCAATGTTGTGTTGAATATCGCATACCGGTAAGAGCTTTAGTGGTTCGGGTTCCCGACATACATTAGGAAACCGATCAAGTAGCGGCTATAAATTCTCAAGAACCGTTGTAGGAGTTGTCGACATCGCACATACCAAAGCGTAGACGATTCCCTTCTTTCTTATTTATGTTAGAAAACTACTTGGGTTTGCAACTGTTGTCTCTTCAGGTGGCAGACCTATCCACCTCTGTAGAACTCCTTTTCCACATAAAAACATACACATTAGGATGCCCAATGTGGATTGTGTTCCTCTCCCATTGCCACGGTCTGTCCAACAATAAATTACACGCATCCATCTTGATAACGGTACACAATATGAATTCTTCATACTCATTCATTTTTAATCTTCACACGTACGGTATATACTGTCACCTCTCCCGTTGTACTATCCTTCTGCAACCAACTCAACGTAGTGACCTTGGGATGGGGTACAACGTTAATAGATTATTTTGATCTTAATTACTTCCATGAGTTCGATTATATAAAAGATTGGTATCAAAGCCATACCTTTCTCGATAAATTTTCTCTTTGTAATCAACTAAATCAATGGAAATAAGATGGTGAAAAGGTCCATGAATACAAACACACGAGTAGAGTTCGTACGGAGGATTGAATCGAGAAAGCACTGCAACAACTTAAATAAAATTTCTCAAAATAGCAGCCACCACTTTGATAAGGGACTGAGGCCACTTGTAAATAGCCATATTGAAGATTGGGATTTTATTAAAAATAGCTTTGGCAAAAACAACCCTCCCCTGGAAAGAGATAAGTTCCCCTAACCCAACCATTAGCCCTATTTATAATTTTCTCCATAAGAAGAAAACCTAAGCAAGTCTCAGGTAACTTACCTTCAAGAAATTCAAAAAATTTATTAACTTTTTCCAAGAAATTTTTTACTCTTTTCACTACTAACCATCTGAAGCCTTTTGATAATTTATGACAAAGATTTAAAATTCTTCAGGGTTTTAGTTTCTCCATTAACAAACAGGAAAATATCATCAGCAAAAAGGTATGTGGGAGCAACCACCTTTTTTTTAACAAAACCATAGGCTGGATTTTCTTACTTTCTCTAAGCACATGTAAATTAATACTAAGGATGTCTTCTACAGCTCCTCTTGCTAGCCCTCATATTGGGTGGCTCATAGGTAGCGGCAACAAAATTGACTTTTGGAGGGACTCTTGGGCACCTGAGATCCCTCTTAGAGAATATATTGACTTTCCTAGACACCTATAGAGCAAGTGCACTGCTAAGCTAGGTTCATTCATTGAGTCTACTGGTTGGTGTTTTCCTATGGATATTGGGCTGATGGTTCTTGCTCTTGGCATTAATCTTGATAATATTAATTGTCACCCAAGAGATAAAGACAAATAAATTTGGAAAAAGGATCTGCATGGGGTTTTTACAGTTAAAAGTGCGTTTGAACTACTGGGAAAAAAAAGCTATTGCCCGATGGTGGATGCATGCTTGGAATAATGGTCTTCATCCTAGGCTTAGCATTTTTTCTTGGAGATTATTAAAAATGCCATTCCCCTTGACTATGTAATTAAAAAGAATAATAGGTATGTGAAAGGTTGTATTTGTCTCATTTCATGCTTGTGGAGTTTCTGGTTGTCTCAGACGAAAATACAGATCACAGGACAGAAGGTAAGTATTACTCTCTGATAAAAGGAATGAGCATTTCTTTTTTTTGTCGTTCAAACTAATTTCCTTGTCGTTTGAACGATGAGTCAAGTCCCCTGGAAATTTGGCCCATAGACAATTTTTTCGTTCGAACGAGTTTTATTGTCGTTCGAACGATGTGTTAAGTCCCCTGGAATTTGGCCCATATACAATTGTCGTTCGAACGAGTTTTCATGTCGTTTGAACGGCTTGTCAAGTCCCCTGGAATTTGGCCCACATGCAATTGTCGTTCGGACGAGACTTCTTTTCGTTCCAACGATATGTAAACTTTCTAGGGTTTTTGCCCAAATTAATCGTAATTCGTTCGAACGACTTTTGGTCTCGCTCGAACGAATATCGAGAGAAATAGAACTACTATTTAAAGAAACCCTAGTTTCTTTTTCAGGGGCTCTTTTTTCTCGGGAAAACGATTTATCTTTCTAAGGGCTCCAAAAGACTATCAGAGAGGGTGAAGAACTTAAGATCAATCAATCATCCTTTGATCACAAGATTGATGTTGAGTTAGGGTTTCAAAGACTTCTCAATTATTTTGTTCAAGAGCGATTCTAGAAGAAATTTCTTGGTGAGAGATCAAGACGGGCTATTGCGAGAATAGAAGAAGTTTCTTGGTGAGAGGTTAAGAAGAGTTGTTGTGAGAACAAGAAGAAGGTGGAGCGTGAAGCTTTAGTCAGAAGAGTAATAATCTTGTGACTAGGTTATTAAATCTATAAGTGTAATTCGGTATAACTCTTTTTGACTAGTGAAACTTTTGGTTGTCGTGATCCTCAACAATGACCTGTAGTTTTTCTCCTGAGTAAGGAGTTTCTGCAGGGTGAACATTTGCTTGTGTCCTTTAATTCCTAGTCTGTGCTTTTGATTGTTTATGTTTAACCTTAGACTATTGATTGATAGGAACTGTTCTGACCTAGTTTCTCGAAATATATTAATTACAAGCAAATAGAATTTCATTTGGTATCAGAGCAGAATCGTTTGTAGGTTTTATATCCTGAGCAGTGATCCTGTTTTTGTACATGCTTGATTTAATGGATTCCAAAAAATTTGGAGGTCCTATAAACCGTCCACCACTCTTTGATGGCATGAACTTTCCTTACTGGAAGGTTCGAATGGTTGCCTTCTTACAATCCATGGGAGAGGATGTCTGGATTGCCATTGAAGATGGATGGGTGCCCCCTACTGTTATGCGGGGTGAACCAGCAACTGCTTTAGAAATTCCTAAATCTAGAAATCAATGGACCAAGGAAGAAAAAGAAACATCTGGGTATAACTCTAAAGGTCTTAATGTTATCTTTAATGCGCTGAGCCATAGTGAGTATAGGCATATATTCGCATGTTCCACTTCGAAAAAGGCGTGGAACATCTTAATACGTACTCACGAAGGTGATGACACTGTTAAAGAAAGCAAACTTCAAATACTCACATCTCAATTTGAGAATATCCGGATGAGTGAGGATGAGTCCTTTAGTGAGTTTTATGCCAGACTTAGTGACATTGTCAACAACAGTTCTTCTTTAGGAGCTGGATACACCGATGTTCAAATAGTACGTAAAATCTTAAGATCTCTTCCTAAGAGTTTTAGATCCAGACGTGATGCCATAAAAGAAGCACAAAATCTTAAAACAATGAAACCTGACACACTTGCTGGAAAATTACGTACATTTGAAATCGAAAAGGAAATAGAAAATCCTAAGAAGAGTAAGAGTGTGGCATTTAAGTCTTCCTCCAACTCTTCATCTTCTCAGGGAACCAGATATGTTAAAAACTACTGTGCTTCTGACAATAATAAAAAACTTGACTCTGACTCTTAGATTGCTCTCATAAGTCAACAATTTAGAAAACTTTTGAAAAAGAGGTAATTTGAGAAACATGGACAAAATGTGAGTTACAAGTCTCGTCCTCATGACCGTGTTAAGTCTTATGGAAAACAAACTAACTCAAGTACTCATACTCATAATGACTCAGAATAAGACCTCAATAAAGTTGAATGTTATAGGTGTCACAAGTATGGTCACTATGCTCACAGTTGTCCCACTAAGAGCTCTAACAGGAATCATAAAGCTATAAACATTACCGCTACGTAGGATGATAGTGATGATGACTTTAATGACCATGTTGATCCTTTCCAAGAAGGAGGAAATGGTTTGAGAGCTCACATTGTTGTTATCTCCTCAGGAAGTGATCACTTTGATGTGTTTGCACTTGAAACTGACAGAGATGATCATAATAACTATGAAAGTGATAACTGTGAAGAGCCGAGCCTTGAAGATTTGTACTCTCAACTTGTTTCTCAGCTTGAAAAACTTAAGAATGAGAAACAATCTCTTAGTGGTCAACTTAAGACATGTGAACAAAACAGACTCATTGCTGTAGAAAAGGTGAAATTGGGAGAAATAGAAATTGAGAAACTTAGACTCGAGTTGACCTCCACTCAACAGAAACTTGAAGTGTTTTATCATGGAGCTAAAAACATTTACAAAATACTAAGTATGAGCAAAAATGGATCTGACAAAAGAGGATTATGATTTGATGAGCAAAACGTCAAGTCCACCTCATCTCAAGTCACTAAGTTTGTCAAAGCTACTTCAACTCCATTTTTGCCCAAACCTAGTATTATTGATGCTCCTCATAGGAAGACTGGGCAGTCTTTTGTCTTTTATGTATTTTATTGTGAGGCTTGTGGTCGAAAGGGTCATCTTGCTCCCTATTGTAGATATGTTCCTCAACTCCGTGGTAGGAATAATCTATGTCTAGAAAGAGAGAAACCTCATCAATCATATGCCCAATCGTTTGCTAACTTTTTTTGTCCAAAAGTCATTTAATGGCTTCAGGAATGTGACTCAAGCAACAGAAGAAAGAAAGAAAGAAAGTGAGATTTATCTGGGTTCAGAAGAAGGACCTTGTACCATAATTAAGGTCCAATGTTGCAGTAATGGCTCTAAATGCTTTTAACTCCACACAATGGTACGTAGATAGTGGATGCTCTTGACATATGACAGGGGATGCTACACATCTTAATAATGTCATAGATGTTCAAGGAGGTAATGTTACTTTTGGAGGAGGAATGAGTGGAAAGATTGTGGGAAAGGGGAGTGCAAAAGGAATTGGATGCCCGGCAGTCGATAATGTACTCTATGTCAAGGGACTCACTGCAAACCTTCTGAGTGTGAGTCACCTATGTGATGCAGGCAACACAGTAACATTTGACAAGAAAACAAGTCGTGTCTTTGATTGTACCGGGAAATACATTGTAACTGCGGATAGAACTTCGGACAACTGCTATGCTGTATCGCAAAAGGAGATATCATGTAAAGTTACTAAGATAAGCGATGTGGAACTTTGGCACCAACGGTAAGGACATGTGAATTTCAGTGATCTGGAGAAGATTACGAGTAAGAAAATAGTTCGAGGGGTTCCAAAACTAGGCAAGCTAACTGATGCAGTATGTGGACCATGTTAAATTTGAAAGCAAACCAAGAGTCCGCACAAAAAATCTACCAACATTGCTACTACACGAGTTCTGGAGTTAATTCATATGACTTGATGGGTCTTATGAGAGTAAATACTTTGGGAGGAAAGAAGTACATTTTAGTTATGGTTGATGGATTTTCACGATTCAAGTGGATCGCTCTGTTAAGGCAAAAGTTAGACACATTTGAAGAATTTCATGCCATAGCTCTGCGAATACAAAATGAGAAGGATTGTTCTATTGACAGAATTCGTAGCGATCGTGGAGGTGAGTTCAAGGACAGCGATGTGATAGAGTACTGTAAGGCGAATGGAATCAAACATGAATTTTTAGCACCAATCACACCACAACAGAATGGAGTAGCTGAGCGTAAGAACCGAGTCCTACAGGAAATGGGGCGAGTTTTACTTCATGGAAAGAATGCCCCTAGTCACTTTTGAAGAGAAGCTGTCCATACCTCTTGTCACATAATCAACAGGGTTTATCTGTGTCCTCTTACACTTAATACGCCTTATGAACTTCGGTTTGGTAAAAAGCCGAACTTGAAATATCTTCGTGTGCTTGGAAGTAAGTGTTATATTACATGTGATCGGGAGAACATAGGAAAATTTGATGCTCGAAGCGATGAAGGTATTTTACTGGGATATGCCACAAGCAGTAGAGCTTATCATGTGTACAACATGAAGCACAAAATGGTCATGGAATCGATTAATGTGGTAGTTGATGACTCGGTAGTTCTTGGACAAATAGATGATGGGGATAGTAATGTTCAAGAAGATTCCCTACCAACCTCATCTAGTGTGACACAAGATGCTCAAGAAGAACCTCCTGCTGAAACTATTCCAACATCTTCTGGGGAGATTGAAGTATCAAATGATATTGTTCGTACTAATCCTCCTCGGAATTGTGGTGCTCCTAGATACCTTGATGATTATGAGTGTTCTACAGTTCATGAGTCCGCTAGATGTGTGGGGTATCATTGTTCTACGGTATATGAGACAGTGGAGAGTGTGTGTTATGTGTCCACCACTGAACCAACCAATGTCAAAGATGTTTTATCTGATGAATATTGGATTAACGCCATGCAAGATGAACTTAATGAATTCAAGCGACAAGACGTGTGGGACTTAGTATCACGACCGGCAAATACTAATATTATTGGCACTAAGTGGATTTACAAGAACAAGTTCGATGAGAACGGTGATGTTGTCCGGAACAAAGAAAGGTTAGTAGCTCAGGGATACAACCAAATAAAAGGGGTGGATGTAGAAGAAACTTTTGCTCCCACCGCTAGACTTGAATCTATTCAAATGCTTTTGGCGTTTGCGTATCACAAAAAATTCAAACTTTATCAGATGGATGTGAAAAGTGCGTTCTTAAATTGGCTACTTGAGAAAGAGGTATATGTAGCTCAACCAAAAGGATCTGAAGATCCCCATCATCCAGAGTATGTGTACCGTTTGAAGAAAGCACTTTATGGCCTAAAACAAGCTCCTCGAGCTTGGTATGATAGACTCTCAAACTTTTTACTTGGAAAGGGGTTCATTCGAGGGGTTGTTGATAAGACATTATTTATTCAGCGGGAAGATGATGAAATTCTTATTGCACAGGTTTATGTCGATGATATTGTTTTTGGCTCATGACGAACTCTCGTGTTAAAGCATTCGGTAAGTTAATGGGAAGGGAATTCGAGATGAGCATGGTTGGAGAATTGACCTACCTCTTAGGTCTTCAAATCAAGCAACGGGAAGATAACATTTTTGTTTCTCAATCTAAATATACCAAAGATATCGTCAAAAAGTTTGGTCTTGATTCTTCAAAACATGCCCGCACGCCAATGAGCACTACCACAAAATTGAGTAAGGACTTTGCAGGTACTGATGTGGATCAAAAGGTGCATAGGAGGATGATAGGAAGCCTGTTGTATCTTACAGCTAGTCGCCCAGACATCGTGTTCAGTGTTTGCATATGTGCACGTTATCAGGCAAGTCCTAAGGAGTCCCATTTACATGTTGTTAAACGTATTGTTCGATATGTGTCTGGGACTTGTGAGTTTGGCTTGTGGTATACTCGAGACACTACATCAAATATTATTGGATACTCAGATGCTGATTGGGCTGGAAATTTTGATGAAAGAAAGAGTACTTCTGGGGGATGTTACTACATTGAGAACAATCTCGTTACATGGCAAAGTAAAAAACAGAACTTCATTTCACAATCTACTGCAGAGGCAGAGTACATTGCGGCAGGAAGTTGTAGTACACAGCTAGTTTGGATGAAGCAAATGCTACAGGACTATGGGGCGAATCAGGGAGTGATGTCACTTTACTGTGATAATACAAGTGCAATCAACATTTCCAAAAATCCTGAACAGCATTCTAGAACCAAGCACATTGACATTCGATTTCACTTCATTCGAGACCTTGTTGAGAAAAAGATTGTTATTGTGGAGTATGTCTGTACGGGGAATCAACTTGCTGATCTCTTCACCAAGCCCTTGGATGCTATTCATTTTGAAAATCTTCGATGCGTTATCAGTATTTGTTCTAATTCTTAGATTTCTAAGGACTTTCTGGTGTTGATCTAGTTCTTGTGGACATTGTCAGGTACTATCTTCCTTATTTTTCCTTTGAGCTAAGTCTATAATTGGGTGGCATATGCATGTATGGAAATTCTTTATATGTTATATACTCATTTAATGCTTAAGTTCTTGGTATTCACTTATTCGTCACAAAGTTCAACTGTCCCTGACTCTAGGTGTAAGTAGAAATCTTGAGGGTATGTGCAAAGACTTCATTACCTAACATTATGTGAGGATCTAACATTTTGTTCTACCGTTGAGTGTTATTAAATAAATTTTTTCCAGCAAAATCTCTCTTTCTTCTTAATCTCATTATTTTTTGCATTAGTCGATTGTTGGTGGTGACATAAAATTCAAGTTAAAATACTAGAACATTTTCTTTACTTGATTCAAGGCGAAATAAGAAATTGTACAAGTCTTAGGACATGATTCTAGGCATTTTCATTAATGAACCTGTTTTGGCTTTTCAAATTTTAGCCTAAATCATGTATTCACTTGCTACACGTTGAGCCTAAAATTAGCCTTTTCTTTGTATTCGCCAAATTCTTGTTTTAACCCTTGTTCTGAGGACTCAAAGTGAGAAAATTTAAAGAAAAATGTGTGTTTGTGTATAGTTGGGAGATTGTCTTGTTAAAAAAATTTTGAAACGAGTATCGTTGTTACGAACAATAATGGAGGAGTTTTGATTTCAACAATGGAGGAGTTTTAATTTCAAACAATGGAGGAGTTTTGATTTCAACAATGGAGGAGTTTTGATTTCAACAATGAAGGAGTGTTGATTTTAACAAATGAGGAGTTTTGACTTCAACAATGGAGGTGGAAGTTACTTTTTGTCCTCAGAATGCCAGCAAAACACCTTTTTCCTCACTAGCCTACCATTGCCGTCACGATTACCTTAAAAAACCTAGTTGATCTTAAGCTTGTTACAATCAATTTAGTGGAGATGATAGTTTGAAAGTCTATTGTATTTAACTTGACACCACCAAACACAATTGATGTTCCTTTCATGAGATCTTCAGTACAATAGCGCTGCTTTCTTGGATCATGAATTTTTACTTTATTTACTCATATTCATGTCCTTAGAGCGATATCTAGTAAATTATCAGTGATTTTGAGTGACCAACCATGAGAGGCCTATGTTGACTCATATGTCCAATATAGTGCTCTTCTTATGCTTATTTGTCAGCTATTTGTTTGGACTACACACACACACACCGAGTTCTTTTGCATTATTTTGTTTATATCTCAATAATTTTTTCTATATTATGTATTTCATGTGTTTATAGATTTGACTCTGCAGGTTTTGAGGGGGAGTGTGTCTGTGTCCTATCGTTGTTGTTTTCTGTGTGTGTCAGTGGCAACCCGATGTTTTAGGGAGAGTATTTGCCTTAGTTCATTTTTTTGGTCTTACTTTCTTGATCAGTTATTCTATTCTCGTTCAAACGAACAATCTTAGTCGTTTGAACGACTCTCGAGCGGATTGTATAAAACCACTGCGACATTTTCATTTTTTTTCTTTCTTTCAAAATCACTCCTCTCACTCAAAATTCGCTCCTCTCTCTCTCTACCTTGATTTCCAGTTGAAACTTCAAATTTCCTCTCTCTTGATCTTCCCTCTACTATCCAACATCACTATTTAAGAGTTTGGGTTTTCAATTTTGGATCTTGAATTTCAACAGTCGACAGACTTGACCTAGGGTTCTTCACATTGCGGTTCTTCCTTGAATTCAAGGTTGGTTTGTGATTTAATTGTTCTCCTATCAGTATTTCATTGTATTTATGCTTGTGGTTCTGATGTACATGGGAAGGATTGAGTTGTGATTTGAGAAATTGTACTTAAAAAATTTGGTACTTGGTTTGTTTGAGGGTAGTGGATTGTACTGGGGTTGCGTGTATTATCTTAGGTTCCCCTGCTCCCTTGTGTTGTTTGAGTGTGGGGAAGAGGTAGTTCTTTCTTGCAGGTGGTTGGAAGACTGGGTTTGGTGTTTGATATTAGAGGTTCCATTTTTTTTACTATTTCTCTAAATGGCACCTAGGGTAGGAGGCGGCAACAAGAGGTCACGAGTGGACGATTCCGTTATTCTTGATGGCCAGAGGGTTGGTGAAAATCTTGAGTTTTGGGCTACTGAGAAGGGGTTTAGAGATCGCCCAATTGCGAGGGAGCAGATGGTGGACATAAAGAGTATCTCTGCAGTGAATGAAGACTTTGCTCGGGTGTTTGGAAAATTTCGAGCTAGTCATTGTTCTAAGATTCTTACTCCTACGGGAAAAGTTTATCCGCGGATTGTACGTCTCTTGTATGCTTCTATGTCACTTGTGCCCACCCGAAATATGTCAAGTCACTCTTTTCGAGTAACTCTTGATGGCTCTGAGTACCTGATTACTAGGGAGAGAATCTATAATATTTTGGGTTTCACTCCTTCTCAGTATATCATTTTTCCACGATGTATTTGGCCACCAACATCCTATCCTTGGCCGGTTGTTAATTCTATGGGTGGGGTTGTTGCTGGCGAGGATGAGGAGGAGCCTATTCTTTTTGAATTTCGAGATATGGTGATTGATATTACGGCTCAGAGTCGGTTGTATAATGGATCGGGTATTATTTCCCGCAGAATGTTAGATAATGAGCCTCGTCTCGTACATAGCATTGCTATTACGAATATCATCCCGCGGTCCCAAAAAAATGAACTTTCTGAGCGGATGAAGGTTTTTCTTTATGCCTTCAAAAATGATATAGAGATTGATCTGCCTAACATCATTATTGAGGAGATCCTTGAGGCTAGATCTAAAATAGCAACAAGGAGTTCACTGTCGTTTGCTAGACTGATCACAACACTCTTTTTTGATGCTGGCTACGCGGTGGCTTTAACTGAACCTGAAGATACCAAGGCAGACCGTTTGGATTCGAGCAATTGCAATAAGAGTTCCTCTCATCTTCCTCATGTGCTACCTTCTGAGACAACCCCTCCAGATTAGCACATTGGTACTTCTAGCTCAGCTGCTCATGCACCTCAGGAGGTATTTTCCCTTCAGAGTATTGGGAACATGCTTCAGGTGATGTCGACCAGGATGGGCATTATGGAGACACGTCTGGTGACAATAAAGAGTCGACTGGGGTCTATTGAGGCAGCAATTCATAGTCGTCATTCGGGTCAGGAGACAGAAGAGGGTGATTACGAATCTGATTCTGGAGAGCTGTGACTGTTCATTTGTATATTTTGTTTTCTTTAGTCTATTTTGCCTTTGAGACTAGTATGATTTTTATTTGAGCGTTTTGTGAGGTAGGAATCTCTGTTCTAACTCTGCATATACGCTAGTACTATCTTTTGCTTATATAATTATCCATTGTCTCTAATTACTTTTCCTTGAGATATTTGGTCTACAGTTGTTTGATTGTTTCTTCCGTGACAATGGAGAGATGCGTCTACTTATCTGGTTTGCATATGCTTCTTTGGACGTATTCGTTTGTGATTTATTTCTTCTTGTATATATGCATATTTTTTAAGTTTTATTTTTGTCACATATATTATAACCGAGTTTGCCGAAGTGTGCAGATATTTTGTAAGAAGATTTTGTCCATAGAAGAGGTCCAGAGATTGAACCTGTTCAAGAAAGGGGTGGTGGTTGTCTTAGTTTTTATTTGTCACGAAATGAACCAAAGGGGGAGATTAAAAGGTTTTATTTGTCTCATTTCGTACTTGTGGAGTTTCTGGTTGTCTCAGTCGAAGACACAGATCACAGGACAGAAGGTAAGTATTACTCTTTGATAAAAGGAATGAACATTTCTTTTATTTGTCGTTCAAACGAATTTCCTTGTCGTTTGAACGATGAGTCAAGTCCCCTGGAAATTTGGTCCATAAACAATTTTGTCGTTCGAACGAGTTTTATTGTCGTTCGAACGAAGTGTCAAGTCCCCTGGAATTTGGCTCATATGCAATTGTCGTTCGAACGAGTTTTCATGTCGTTTGAACGACTTGTCAAGTCCCCTGGAATTTGGCCCACATGCAATTGTCGTTCGAACGACTTTTGGTCTCGTTCGAACGAATATCGAGAGAAATAGAACTACTATTTAAAGAAACCCTAGTTTCTTTTTCAGGGGCTCTTTTTTCTTGGGAAAACGATTTTTTTTTCTAAGGGTTCCAAAAAACTTTATCAGAGAGGGTGAAGAACTTAAGATCAATCAATCATCCTTTGATCACAAGATTGATGTTGAGTTAGGGTTTCAAAGACTTCCCAATTATTTTGTTCAAGAGCGATTCTAGAAGAAATTTCTTGGTGAGAGATCAAGACGGGCTATTGCGAGAATAGAAGAAGTTTCTTGGTGAGAGGTCAAGAAGAGTTGTTGTGAGAACAAGAAGAAGGTGGAGCGTAAAGCTTTAGTCAAAAGAGTAATAATCTTGTGACTAGGTTATTAAATCTGTAAGTGTAATTCAGTATAACTCTTTTTGACTAGTGAAACTTTTGGTTGTCGTGATCCTCGACAATGACCTGTGGTTTTTCTCCTGAGTAAGGAGTTTCTACAGGGTGAACATTTATTTGTGTCCTTTAATTCCTAGTCTGTGCTTTTGATTGTTTCTGTTTAACCTTAAACTATTGATTGATAGGAATTGTTCTGACCTAGTTTCTCGAAATACATTAATTACGAGCAAATAGAATTTCAGTATGTCCCTTCTATTTTCTCTCTTGGTTATGAAGCGGAGGAAGATACTATACATTTTTATTGTCGTTGCCCCACTACTTTGATATTATAGCAATGGGATACTAATGTGCTTAATTTTTCTTCTATAGCAGATATCGACAATTGGAAAACTATTTTGAAAAAATAATAGCAATCCCAATGTGAAAGACCTCGGACCTCCACGGTGTTCCTTTTAACAACTCGAAATAAGATTATATGAATTACAACAATGACAAGCCTTTATATAGGCATCACAAGAAGATAAATCAAACTTGGCATGCAAGCCACTATACAAGCATTACCATACTATTTTACCTACTATGACCACTATTGTTTGAATCACATTTGTGGACTTTTATTCAAACACATGTAACATCTGCAAACATGTAATTCTCTAACACCCTACCTTAAACTAGATGTGTTAACACTATTTTATAAAGTAAACGTACTGCCTTGTGTGATGCCAATTTTTCTTTGCAACACTCTCACTCAAACGAACAAACCCTGGAAGTTTCTCAAATGCGTCTAACTTGAGGGTTTTGGTGAATATGTCTGCAACTTGATCATTGTTCCTGTAGTGGTAGTGGATAGGATTAATCGTTCTGCCATTTCACAAGAAATGGTAATGCACATCAATGTGTTTTGTTCTCCCGTGCTGAACTGTATTTTTTAATAATTTTATCGCCAAGTTATTATTGCAATAAATAAGATTTACACTATTTTGATGAAACCACAGTTCACCAAGCATTCTTCTTAACCATATCGCTTGACATGCACAAGACGCAACAGAGATATACTTTACTTCTACGGCCGATAAAAAAATAATCTGTTATTTCTTTAACAACCATAAAATCGCTCCAAATCCCATTATAAAATCATAACACCTGAAGTGTTTTTTCAGTCATCGGGAACTCCACCATAATCGCAATCAATGTAGCCTATTAAACCAGTAGCCTCTCTTTTCTTTTAAAAATTTCACAACCCATTTATACCTTTCAAGCATCATAGAATTCTCTTTGCAACATTTAAATGCCAACTCCGCCGGATTCTCCATGTATCGACTGATGAAGTGACATGCGGACTGGGTTAAAATTCTTCATTTGGAATCGTTCCAAAATCTCCTAAAGATTTTGATTCTGGGATCATGAGCGATTTCATGGTTTTCAAAGAAACAACCGATTGTTTCTTTATCTACCACGAAAGCAGTGTATATCACTACTGCATTTTGTGCATGTCAAGCAATATGGTTAAGAAGAATACTTGGTGAAGTGTGGTTTCATCAAAATAGGGAAACTCCTATCTATTGCAACAATAGTTCGACAGTAAATTGTTGAAGAATCCAGTTCAACATGAGAGAACAAAGCACATTGATGTGCGTTACCATTTCTTGTAAAATCTTGCGAAAGACAGAATAATTGATCTTTTCTAGTGCAAAAGCGAAGATCAAGTTGCAGACGTTTTCACCAAATCTCTCAACTTAGCATGTTTGAGAAACTTCATAAACTACTTAGCGCTTGTTAGCCTGGGTGAGGTTGTTGCAAGGAAAACTCGGCATGATGCGAGGCAGTATGTTTACTTCATAAACTAATACTAATACATTTAGTATAAGGGAGGGTGTCAGAGAAATGCATGTTGTATGTTACATGTGTTTGAATAAAGGTCCACAAATATTGTGGCTCAACCAATAGTGGTCATAGTAGGTAAAATAGTATGGCACTGTTTGTATAACGGCTTGCATGTCTAGTTTGATACCTCTTCTTGCAATGGTTATATGAAGGCTTGTCATTGCTATAATTCATATCATTTCATTTCGAGTTCGATCAATAAACATTTCTTCTTAAGAGTTCATAACTCTATTTTCAACAGTTCTCAATCTGCTACAACTTGTCTAATACTGGAAACAAATTCATATTTAAAGCTAAGCAAACTTCCTTACAGAATTTGAAGCAAGTTGGCCTCAAGGATGTGGAGGTTTCTTCTATCTTATCAAAAAAAATCTATGTGCAACACTCTTCATAACTTTCAGGTCATCAAAGATCTTAAAGTTCGATGCAGATTCAGACATAATACTGTCAGAAGTTGTAGATGGTCTCTTCCTGCTCAAGACAAAATTAAACTGTGTTGTGAATCTTGTGATGGTTCTATTATGGGCAATCATGGCCCTGCACGGGTGAGTATCATTTATAGGGATCATGATGGAACTGTTCTTGGCACTCTTAGTAAATTTGTTGGTTCTCTAACTAATTATATGGCTGAATTGATTGCAATTTTTGATGGGGTCAAGAAAGTTGTGGATGAAGAGTTGAGAAAGTTGTAGGTCGTCTCTGATTCTTCAGCTGCAATTAAAGCTTTTCAAAGCAATAAGATCCCTTAGATCTTGTCTAACTCAATGGAACTACATGTAGGATTGTTTCATTTCTATTAGATTCAGTTCAATTTGGAGAAAAATTAATATTTCTGCAGACAGTGTGCTGTTAGTAGAGGCTCTAGAGAAGCTTAATTTTTTGAAGAATAGAGTAAACGAAGACCTGATTTCCTGCGCAGGATTGAAGACCCTTTTATAGAGTATTTTAAATTTAATTCGTCTTGATGTTAAAAAAAATTGCTCATATTGTTTGTGTTTGTGCCTTTCTAACAAAGGTGGGGGATTTGTTGTTGTTGCTGTTGTTTGTACTCTGGTCTCCCTATTGAGCTTATTTTGGCTCTCTTGATGTCCTCTTTTGGGTTTTTCTGGTTTGGTTATATACTTGGTTTTTTGCAACACCTAGATAAAAATGGGTTTTTTGTGGAATCGAGAGATTGAGAAGCGATTGAAGACCCAAGTTACGGATTGGAGTTCTTCTGACATTGGAGACTTTAGTGAGAGAGAAACCTGACTTACAGAACCGGCCCGATCCGACTACTCCGGTTCGGTTTCGATTTGGGTCCGAATCTGGATTTTGAAGATCCGAGTTTTCCAGATAGGATCGGGTCCAAGCCGATCCAACCCATATACAGCCCTAACAACTACGACTACGGTTACCAGTAGGAAACGTCCAATGTATATAGTGGTGATAGTAGACAAACATATTTTGATATTTTGAGAATTCATTTTCGCCTCCTTTTGATGGTTTGAGTTGGGGGATAGAAAATTGACAGAGCAAAAAATCATCTTCCTAATTCAATAAGAGAGTTGATTTTCAAACAGCTCGAACCAACATTTATAGCGCAACCTTTCCTACAAAATCCAAAGAAAAACAAACAAAATTACATAAATTTGTGCGTGTCGCCTTTTTTTTACCAGTTGCAACGAGCCAACCACAATTAATATGAGAAAATCGACCATACAGTAAAATTGAGAAGAAGAAAAAAAAAAGGTTACAAAATACAGTAAATATTCACAAAATTTATCCACTAACAATTACAAGTACATGTCATCGGCAAATTCGGTGATAAGGTTCGGACTAGGGAGTCTGGTGAACCCAACAGTCCATGGTGAAATTCCTAGACGCTTGAGACTAATCAATTTCGATTGTTTTAGGTCTAAATCGATTAGGTCCGAATTCCTTAGAATTAATGTTTTAACCTTAACCTAAATCGAATCGATGCAATTATCAAGTGTTCACAGGCAATTGGAAATTAAAGAACACATGCAAATATTTTTAACCCTGTGGGAAACCTTTCTCAGGAGAAAAACTCACAAATCGTTGTCGAATCGCCCGACAACTAAAACAATCCAATATTGAAAAAGAATTACAAGTATTCAATTACTTACAGACTCGATAAGCACATCCCGTGGTTACCTCTCTTATAATCGAACTCCCCGCAATCAATTCTCCGTTCTCGCAACTTCCCACGTCCTCGCAACGCCTCGCTCCAATCTCTCGTCGAAGCTCCAAATCTTGAATCCCACAAGATCTTTAAATCAAAGTTAGGGTTTTTAGAGAAGTTAGGAGAGGAAAAAGGAAAAATTCTCTTTTATTAAGAAAACTGAGTTTCGCGATTCTTACTCGAATATTTTCTATTATATTCGAATATTTTTCTACTGTCGACAAAAATTGACAACTAGAAAAATAATCAAAGTTTAAAAAAATTTAAGCAGGAAAAAAATATTCGAGCAAGATTAGAATATATTCGAATATTTTTATTCTGCCGAAAAATATTCGAGCAAGATATAAAATATTCGAATATTTTTCTTGTTTTCAAATAAACTCTGTTTTATGATAAAACATACATTTTTCATATTTTTCATTCTCCTTAGAATACTCAGGGCTTGATATTCTAGAATGAAGAGATATAAACCCACTTACCTGTTCAGTGTCAGTCCAACTGTAGTCTCTCCATGTACACTCACTGACGACGGATAACCACGAGATAGTGCCGACACCCATACTAGACACTAAATGAAGCAAACTCCAAAATGGATGTTTCGCATGGTATACCACCCACTGCCACCGACATAGCGCGTACGGGTGCACCCCTACAACAGGAACCAAACAAGATGGCGCTACCATTTATCCGGCAGCACAAGTACAAAGGAAAATCTGTTTACGACAAGAGCCCCTACCCAACTTTTGACAAGCTGATCCAGTTTAATATCTTGACGATGCGCAAAAACCCGCATCTTATGATCCATGTGATGCACTAGGCCATAGATAGGACTAATTCATAATTGGGCTCCAAACACAGATCTCCACCACCGGATCCACAACTCCGACCAACCGTCATGTTAGCAAGCTCACCCTAAGCAGGGCTATTATGTGCCACCGTATTAACTTTATGCTTTGATAGCTCTACATTTAAGAGTTCATGGTTATATATGATTAGAGTCCAAACCAAGTTTAACGATATATATATAGAGAGATTAAGTTGGATATTGGGACAACGGGTGCCAGCCTCCTTGTTCACCACCTAGACCATCTCACCTGTATTAGCACCTTCTTGTGACGACTCTTTTGGAGACAATCCATATTGTGGCTCCTTGATCGTTTCAGTATAACCAAAGTTCCTTACCATAAGGTATTATTGTTCTTATACGCACTATACCTTGAAGAAAGATGTAAGATTCACCATTCTTCAGTTTTTCCAGCTGTAGTCCTTAAAGGAAAACTAGGTGATTTTCACATGACTAGGGTTGAATGATAACGGATTGCTTTTGTGGCCAATTGTTCATGTAATTACAATGTTTACCCAAGAATATCATTGTTCTTCCGAGCAGTATAACCTTGAAGTACGATGTAAACCTTAGCATCTCAGAGTTTAGCCAGTTGTAGTCCTTAGAGACGACAAAACGTTTTTCAGACGATTAGAGCTCGACTGTTAAAATACATATGGCACCACTCTTCAATGTATTGGCTCTTCTCATAGCTTTCGCGTGCGGTGAGAAATATTGGAGTCTAATCCCAGATTTGTGGTCCTCTAGCCCTTTAAAACTCTGAAATATTAGTTAAGATCTAGTAGACACACCTTCATCACGTTCTTAGTTATATGTATTGACAGATGCTTTTGGAGATATGTTGACTATAGTTTTCCTATCTAACCTACTCAACCTCATACCAATACACAATTATTAAATATGCTTAGGGGTTTATCAGGCTTAGGGTGAGGAACCCAAAGGAAAAATTGTTTACAAAAGCAAAACACAGAAGAAATTGTTAGTGTTCCGGAATTACTGAGGTTTTAAAATATAGAAAGCACTGGGTGTTTGTTTTTTTGCTCTTACTTAACTTAGAGCTCTTACTCAACTTAAAATCTCTTACTCCCCTCTTACTCTCGACTTAGAGCCGTTTGTTTTTTGCTCTTACTTAAATAAAATCTCGTACTCAAGTGAATAATCTCTTACTTCAGTTTGCTTTCAGAATGGGCTGGTTTTGGTGTAAGAGGCTCTTACTTGGCTTTTATCTCTTTTTTACCCCTCTCAAAACCATTATTCCTTACCCCTAATCCTTCTCCCCGAAAACCAAAACCCAAGTTTTTTTTCTTTCTCCTTCCACCACCAACCACTCCACAGCAAGAGCTCCAATCCCTCCCTCTCCACTCCACTCCACTCCACTCTCTTCATTCTTTACTGGTTGCATCTCTCACACTCACTGGCTGTAAAACGTTTTAAAAATAAATAAATTACTTGAGATTCTCTGAAAACTAAAGCAGAGAACCCTAATTTGATCTTTGTGGTTCAGTCTTATCATCAGATTCTTGGGAAATTAGGGTTTGTTTCATCAGCTTCAGCATCCGAAGGTAAGGTTAGTTGAATTACTCTCTTAATTTGCGTTTTAGAGGTTAAAGATTCGATCTTTTGATCTCTTTTTTGGTGTTTATGATGTTAGAAGAGTAGGTTAGGTTGACATAGGGTGTTTTGTTTTTTTTAATTTTGATAATTTTTGTGTTTGTTTCGATTTCATATGCATTATGTGTGAATTATTAGGGTAAAAGTTGATAGTATGGATTTGCCAAAATATGCATTATGAGTAAATTTGAGTTTAATTTCCTAATGCTGTTGGGTTTGCCAAAATATGGACTCCTCCAGATGTAGTCTTAAAGCTAGGTGGGTGCTTCTGAGCAAAAAAAAAAAACTTGGAATATTGCGGGGCTGTAAGCTAAAATTGTATATATTCATAATATGTATATGCATGTAATGTAAATCCATATTGAAGCAACTCACTAGACATATCTGGAAAGTCAAAAATAGTAAAAGTGCTTAAAGTTAAGGTGGATTTTGGTCTGAAATGGCATGGGGATGAGTATAATCCTCAATGTTTTTTGTGTATTTCCTTTTCTGTGTCATTAACTGCTTATATTGTTATGAACTTGCCCAAATATCCATGCTCTCTTCAAACTGTTATGAACTGCTTATATTGTTATGCTTATGAACTATTATGCTTGACTGTTATGCCTGAATGGGTGATATATATGCAGCTATACCAATAATTTTGTTTAAGATCGAGAAGATACATGTATTTTGGTAAGTGGAAACAAGTTCATTAAAATGACAAAAATATTGTGATTCATAAACTAAAATTTGCTTGCAAGACTAAGGGTATGTATCCCTTTATATAAATTTATTTGATATTTGGGGTTTAAGGGTTTATCTGATATCATACTATTGTAGAATAGTGACTATAGTGAGTGTTTGAATTTGCTTATGTATTTGGTTGGATTTGCTTGTATCATTATGTAAGGGTTTAGCTGATATCATTATGTACTTGCATATGCTTTTCTCTATTCCTAGTACTTCAACCTCTCTATAATTTTTTTTTGTATTGCTTGTGTATTAAAGAGTTATTGATTTGATTTGTGGTGGTTCCTGATAGGTTGTGAACTCTCTCTATCTCATCTCTAGACTTTGAAAAGGTATGACACATTTATTTTTTGTAAATGTTAATTTGATATTATTGTTGTAAATGTTAATAATATATTATTTTGTACTTAATAGTAATATATTATAAATGATGGTTGATGTATCGTGCAATACTTATTTGTTAAACTCTTATTAGGGGAAGATGAATAATTGTCAGTATATATTAGCTATTATTGCAACCATTATCTTGTACATGGAGCTGGTCAAGTTGAATAGGAGAGTTCGTCAGAAACTTTGCACTTCTGCACTGACTGGAAAACAATATGTCCATGAATTGATTCAGGGTCCTGCCACCAATATGTACAATATGATGAGGATAGACCCTGATTCTTTTAGATCCCTTGTGGCTCACTTTAGGGATACTGGGTTGCTTAAAGATAGCATGCATATAGATGTTGAGGAGAAGCTACCTATTTTCATGCATATCATTGCTCATAAGATGTCAAATCGAGCTGCAAATTCTAGGTTTCGGCATTCAACTGCTACTACGAGCAAGATATTTCATGAAGTTCTTGATGCTATGATGATATTCCAAAAGGATATGATAGTGCCTCCTAAATTTGATCAACTACCTGGACCTATTACACATCATAAAGCATTGAGGGAGAGACCTTTCAAAGGAGTTGTAGGGGCAATTGATGGTACACTTATTAGTGCAAGCATTTTAGAGGATGACAAAACTCCTTATAGGGAAAGAGGTAGAGGGGAATGCTTCCAAAATGTGATGGCCATATGTGATTTTAACATGATGTTCACATATGCTGTAGCTGGATGGGAAGAAGTGGCTCATGATGCTAGAATTTTAAGTAAAACATTGGTAAATCCAGCCAATAATTTACCAATGCCTCCCTCACGTGGTAAACTCATTTTCTCATCTTAAAGATACTTCTAGTTTTTAGTTTTGATTTGAATAACAAAACTTATAAATTCTATTTTGGGTATTGTAGATTTATACTACTTATGTGATGCTGCATATGCCCAAACTAGAGGCTTTATGTGCCCATTCAGAGGTGTGAGGTATTGGTTGAATGATTATAGGCGTAGAGGTCAGCCAAAAAATCCACAAGAACACTTTAATCATGCCCATGCTCAACTGCGGAATGTAATTGAAAGGAGCTTTGGAGTATTGAAAGCAAGATTCCCAATTTTGAAAGCAATGCCTTCTTATGACTTTCCAACCCAGAGGGACATTGTTATAGCATGCATGGTAATCCACAACTATTTGAGAAGGGTGGCTCAGAATGATGTTCTCTTCCGTCAGTTCAAAAATGCAGATATGGGGGGGGGGGACAACAATGAAGATGTTGATGAGGAGTTGCCTCCTAATGCTATCTTATTTGGAGCAGATGAGCGGGAAGCATCTATTGTTCTGAGAGACATGATTGCAGCCGAGTTAGCTTTAGCTCATAATGCCCAAAATGTTAATAATGCTCTAAATTAATTAGTAATCTTATGTTAGGACATGCTTTAATTTGTTTTGTTAATTAGGACATGTATCCTGGACTTGTAATATTGAGATTACAAGACTTGTATATTTATAAACTTATTTTATGGATAACTACTTTGCAGTTAAATGGTGATTTATACTTGCGTATGTAGAAATGGGGTAACAAAGATTTCCAAAACCCCAAGGAATCCAAATTAGGCATATTGTCAATGCTTTTATGTGGTATAATATTTAAATTTTTAATTATAATTAAGTAATGCCTAGACATATATATAAGTATCTGAAATGCTTATTACCTATATACACTATGATGCAGAACACGCATAGGGACTGTGGCTTTTGGTGTTGGTTGGATGAGTATATGATATGTCCATGTGGTGTTGGTCCATGCAAACTCATTACTGCATCAATTAGCAAAAGAAGATTTTATTATTGCCCCCAATCAAAGTCCAAACATGAGAAAGGTTGTGGATTTTTCAATTGGTTTGATGATGTCAAGGATGATGATGTATCATCTTCCACTTGTGCTACCCCTAGTACCTCTACAACTTTTGAAGAGTTGGAGAACAAGCTCAAAATGGACCTTCTTGTTTCAAAGACCAAGACTGAAATGCTGGAAAGCTTTCTTACAGAAATTGGGAAGTTAAATTTGAAGGATTAGGATATTTTAGATAAATGTAATTGGTTATGAACTAGAAAGTATAGTTATGCCTAAATATTGTTAAATATATTTTCATTGTTGTTATTTTTCCTTGGACATGTTTATCGATTATTTATCTTGTTTCTAATGTTTCTAAAGTGTAGTTAGTGATATATTCTATATATTTGTTGTTTATAATTGTTTTTGTTGCAAAGCTATGAGACGAAAGAAGGCACCACAAGTTGATGGAGAAGATAAAGAAAATAAGGCAAAACACGTGTTTAGGAAGCATCTAATTATGAAGATAGCTTTTATAGAGAAATGTCAAAAACAGATCAACAAGAAACGATTGCAAGGGAATTCTTTGAGTCCAGCTGGTTGGAAAGAAGTGATGGCTGAGATGAACGCAGAATTTTATCAAGCTTTCACTCAAAAGGAGCTCAAGAACCAATGGGACTACTTGAGGAAGAGCTATATGTTGCGGAGGTCCTTGACCACTAGGACAGGTCATGAATATGATGAGGCTTCAGGGACGTTTGACTCGCCAAAGGAATATTGGGCTGACATTTTGGTGGTAATTATTTTTTCACAGCCTTTTCTACTTGTGTGAATTTGGTTTATCTATATTCTAAGTATATATATATATATATATATATATATATATATATACTTATGTTCTTCTTTTGCATTTGAACAGGCATATCCCAAAGCAAAGAAGTTTATAACAGCTCAACTTGCACATAGGGAGTTGTTAAAAGGCCTGTTTGAGGGTACAATTGCTACAGGAGACTATGCCTATGCAACAGGTTTAGAGTATGTCCCTATTACCCAACCCACTAGTGAGTTTGTTCACATAGTTGATGGTGATATCCCCATGGACACAGCTGATTTTGGGGCTAGTAAAATTGATAACCCATGGGATGGGATGAATATATCCATAGATGATGTGCCTATCAGTCCTACAATTCAGCCTAGTCCTGCTAATACTACTCCACGTACACCAGCATCTAGAAATGGATCTGCTAAAGGAAAGAGGTCTGCTGCAAATGTTGAACCATCTTCTTTGATCAATGAGCTGATATCCGCTATTAGTAACAATGGCCCAGATTCTGGTTCCAACAACAATAACAATACAATGTCTGAGGTAATGCATATTTTGGACAATATGTTGGAAACTAATGAGATAGAGGAATCTTTTTACTACTTGGTGCTGAAGATGTTGGGAGGAGCAGACCAGTCCAATTACGGGATTATTTTTTTGAACTTGGATGAAAGACGCCGTCTTGGGTTTCTGAAAATGCTTATTGGGTAAGTATTATAGATGTGGCCTTGAACCCTTTCTTAGCTTGTGTGGTAAAAGACTATTTTATGTTATGTGAACTTCTAGATGCTTGAAGAGACTATTTTATGTTATGTAGCCTTGAACTCTTCTAGATGTTATGTAAACTCTTTCTGATACTTATGTAAACTCTTCTAGACTATTCTCTGCCTATATCTATTTCAGTTTGTATCATTCTTCTAGCATTTCAATAAATGACCTTCATAAAGAAACTATATGCCTATGAGTTTTTGTTTCTTGCTCTTGTATTTGGTTGCCCAAATATCTCAGCTTCTGTAGCTGTTATGTTTTTTGTGTAGCTGTTATGCCTGCTTATACTGTTATGGTAATAACTATTTTTTGTGTAGCTGTTATGTTTTTAAGGGGCAATCTGTTTGCTGGAAGAGAAGGTAATAAACAAATGAAGTACAGTCCATCTGTTATGCTTGACTGTCTATGAACTATTATGCTTGACTGTTATGCCTGAATGGGTGATATATATGCACAAGCTTGAGGGAGAAGGCAGAGAATAGAGAGTATATATGCCTATGAACTGTTATGCTTGACTGCCTGCTATGAACTGTTATGCCTACTTATACTCAAGGGATTACTCAGTCATGAGTAGTGAGTATATATGCCTTTGAGTTCAGCTGCTTGACTGCCTGACTGTTATGCTTGACTGCCTTAAAGTTAGTTTGTATATATGCCTGCCTATGAACTGTTATGCTTGACTGCCTTAAAGTTAAGTTTGAATATATGCCTGTCTATAAACTGTTATGCTTGACTGCCTTAAAGTTTAGTTTGTATACATGTTTTTATACCTTGCTCTTGTATTTGGTTGCCCAAATATCTCAGCTTCATTGTTGCAGTATAATCCACTACCATGTGTTATCCACCATGTGTAGCTTCATTGTTGCAGTATTCTCACTGTATAGTTACAGTATTATCCACCATGTGTTGAGTGTTACATGTGCCTATTTTCAGTATTATACATAGTGAGTTTGTAACTATCTGGAGATTGTAGTTGTTCCATCTGTGTACCAGCTGACAAACCTTACAAGAACTTGCCTGCCTATACTGTTATGAACTGCTTATACTGTTATGCCTGTTTACTGTTAATAGCTTCAAGGGATTACTCTGGGAAGAAAAAACTGTTATGAATTGTTATGCTTGACTATGAACTGTTATACTCAAGGGATTTCTCAAGGGATTACTTTGTCTAGATGCCTGCCTATAAACTGTTATGCTTGACTGCCTGCCTATGAACTGTTATGCCTGCTTATCTGCATATTGCTTCAAGGGATTACTCTGGGAAGAAAAATCTTGCATGATTCAGTTTATATTTGGATAAATGCTTTGATAAATGCTTTGATAGAGTATAGAGCATGATTCAGTTTATATTTCATATTTTTGCATAAGTGACTGAACCATAACTGATATGTATTGAGGGGTAATTTTGTAATCTATGATTTTAGGGTTTTAAGTTAGCTCTAACTATTCTAAAAAAGCAAATAGATTATCTTCTATAAATCATGACTTAGAGGTTGAGTAAGAACTGAAACACTCCTCTCTGACTGAACCTCTAAGTTGAGGTAGAGCTCTTCTTCAAGTTAGAGGCTTACCTCTTACTAAAATAAACACCCCCTAAACAAACCAAAAAAAGAAGAAAAAGATACACAACCACAACAACATTATTTTCATTTTAAACACTCTACTCAAATGTTTACTCGAGATTTTAATTCTTAATATTCTTTGCTCATTGTAACTTTCATTATTGGGAGAGGATTTAGAGACACCCAAAAATGAGACACTCAACTCTCACTCAACCACAACCACTCATCTCTATTAGATGAGTGGCTCTCAAAATTGGCATTTCCTATAAGGTAAATGAGGTGGATAATTAGGGGGTCCTACCTGCCCCACTCTGTCTAGCCGCCACTCACATTTCCCTCTCTTTTCAAAGAAATTTCAAATTCGAACAACCAATATCAGTCAAGTCTCTCTCTCTCTCATATCACACACACACTCTCTCTTTCATATCACAGACATACTTTCTCTCTCATATCATACACTCTCTTTCTCTCTCATATCACATAATCAGGGCGATTTCTGCCATTAGAGGTGAGATTTCAGTTGAGAAAGGAAAGCGATTCTGCCATTAGAGGTAAAATTGTTATCTACAAAGAACTCCGACACCCTTGCTAATAGTGCACTTACTCGACAGATACTTTCTGACCCTTACTCGCCATTAGTAAACTTGGATGTTGTGAAATTTGTTAGAATAATGGTATCCCCCCACTTAATCCCTGCAAAATTTGTAATTTCTCTTTGATTGATTACCTGCTGCTGGGTCCCATTTAAATTTGACAATTTAGTCAAAATATTTGCACTACACTGATGTAGGACTAAATAATCGTCGAACTCGATAATATTGCATATGAATGTAATATTCACAGTAACTAAATTGTCGAACTCGAGAATAATATAGATGACTGTTGGAGACACAATATCTGAATTGTCGAACTCGACAATATTACATATGAATCGTTCAGGTACAGTAACTAAATTGTCGAGTTCGACAATTTTTTATATGAATAGCAGATTGCCACAGCAACTAAATTGTCGAACTCGACAAAATTACTGTGCAGATTCAACGGAGATGGTGAAGACGAGGTCTCAGAGTAGTCGGGAGGCTGCTTCTCGCCATATTAAGCAGTTGTATGATGAACTAGTGATGCGTTATTTTGGTTCGGTTAATTTGAACAGTCCACCATTGCCGCCGCGTGAGGCGAGCTACGAAGGAATGACCGAGGCTGAGACGGCGTTGTGGAGGGAGGATTTCCATTTGCATTGTCAGATGCAGACGGTCATCCTGCATCCAATGGCGAGGAGAGCAGCTCTTGTTGCCCAGGCCAGGGAACTGGTTAGGAAGGAAGGCTTCGGTTCTGTTGGTGCAGTTTAGGATTTGCTGATTAGGTATTCTGGTTGTAATATCGTTGGCAGGTACATATAATGAAGTAGTCGTAGTATTCAACAAGTGATTAATAGATTTTGTATGGTACAACAGGTCGTTGTGTGTGATTGTTTACATCTTGTATTCTACCTTTTGTAGTATGTGATGTAATTATGAAATTAACATGCGTTGAACTTGAATTGTGTTTGGTTTGTGATATTTTGATCTCCCCAATTACTTTACTTACAACTCACAATCATTTCATTTATGTGTGAACTTCTTAGTCAGATTTACAATGGAAGACTCCGTCGATAAAAATTGGTCGAAAGTTATTGGTGAGGATTCCCCAGAAATGTATGAAAATAAACGTATTGTAGACCCATTTTCGGCGGATGCCCCATACGAGGGTCAACATTTTGATACTGTAGATGATGCACGTCTGTGGTATAAACGATATGGAAGAGGGCAGGGTTTATCTACCAAGATACATAATTCTACTAAGCGTCCGAGATCGGATGATATAGGCAGAGACCACTTTTATTGTATGAGCAATGGCTTTTCAAAGAAAAACCTTGGCACTCCAGAAAGTAGTGACGTAGCTGGCAACAGAAGATCATCTGATAAGTGTGGGTGTAAAGCAACAATAAACATAAATTGGAATACTAAAATAGGCAAATATGTGGTCACAAGTTTCACGGATATCCATAACCATAAACTCGTATCTCCACGGAATCAACATCGGATGAAGGTTACCAGATTCTTTCAAGAAGCAGCAAAAAACCTTATAGCGGCATTTGAGCTCCACAATATTCCGGTCAGCAAAGTCCCGACATTATTCCCAGATAGAACCTTTAGCAAACGGGATTGTTACAACTACAACGCCAAAATAAATAAGGAACGACTAGTTAGAGGAGATGCACAAACCGCGTTGGAGTGGTTTAGGAAGAAACAAAATACAGATCTGATGTTTTATTTTGACATAGAATTAGATGAGGAGAACCGAGAACTAAATTTTTTTTGGATCGATGGACGTTCAAGGTGCACATATGAGGCATTTGGAGATGTCGTCACCTTCGATACTACATACCGAACGAATGTGTACAAGATGTCATTTGCTCCGTTTGCAGGGATCAACAACCACTACCAAACAATTTAATTCGGATGTGCTCTACTAAGAAATGAGCAAGAAAACACATTTCTATGGTTGTTCCATACTTGGCTCAAGGCAATGAACTACAAACACCCTGTGTCAATTATCACCGATCAAGATGCAGCTATGGCTGCGGCTATTCCCAAGGTAAAGGAGTACTTGGAAACTTATTGCTCGAGTTACAGTGCTGTTAACTGGAGTATATTGTCTATTTTTCATTATCAATAGTGTCGAAATCGACAATATGCGACACTTGTTACTGCAGTTATAATTGAACTATTGTCGAATTCGACAATAATTGCTAGCATAACTCCAATCCAATCACATTTGTAAATTGTCGAATTCGACAATATCATATAGTATTCAGAGACACTTTCATTCTAAATTCCAGTTTATTTTCAGGTCTTCCCCAATAGCAAACATCGATTTTATCTGTGGCACATCACAAACAAATTTCCCGAGAAAATCGGCCATATTTATCGGGAACCATCTACATTCAAAGAAGATATCGATTCGATAATGCACAACACATATGAGGCTGTAGAGTTTGAAACCAAGTGGATGGACCTAATGAAGAAACATAAATTGGATGATAACGTTTGGATGCAAGGAATCTTCAATATTAGACAAAGATGGATACCGTTATGAAATAGAGAGACCTTCTTTGCAAGGATGAGCAGCACAGGATGGAGTGAGTCCACAAACAACTTCTTTAATGGTTGGTTGCTAATAACAATTGGGTTGTACAGTTTTGTGACCAAGTATGAGGCTGCCCTTATAGAGGTATACGAGCGAGAAAGTGCAGAAGACTTTGCATCAGAACACAGATATCGTCAAGTTGGACCTCATCAAGCTCTACTGAAAGATGCTACAAAGATTTATACCAGAACAATGTTCCATAAACTACAGGATCAATTTGACCAGGTTGTTCGCTTCGTTGTAATAGAAAGACATGTAGAAGGTAATGTTCGGCAACTTACAGTGAAGGCCCATAGTGGTCGTGCCGAGTCATTTGAGCTACAAATAGACTTAGAGAAGCTAACTGGTAATTGTGGATGCAAGTTGTTTGAGTATGTTGGACTCCCATGTTGTCACCTCCTGAAGGTTTTCTTAAAATACGACATTCTCAAAATACTAGAGGTCGTTATTATGACAAGGTGGACGATTGATACAAACAAGTTTTCAAGATCGTATGATAAAAGCCAGTTAGAAGGAGATAACTTACGACATGCCTTACGCCATAGCCACCTATCGCTTCGTGCATCAATCTTATTTGAAAGGGCTTCGAAGATGAAAGAAAGTTTTGATTTTGCGGTTTTGAAGCTAGAGGAGCTTGAGATTTACCTTCAAAACTACGATGACACTTTAACAGAGATAGATGCATCACAGCAATATATCTCAACTTCTATCGCAGATTCTTTGGTGTCCGGAACTATGATTTTAAACCCTCTCGTGGTTCAAACAAAAGGTCGGGCGAAGATTGATCACAAGAAAGGGGCAAGATGGAGGGGGGAATGGAAGAGGCTGTTATGAAGAAGAAGAGAACATGCAAAAGTTGTGGAGTACTCGACAACTATGACAAACGGACATGCTCACTTCTCAAAACGATGATAGCAGAATCAAGTAAGTATATATTCAACAATATGCATAAACGGCACCTTCTGTGTGATTTTTATATAATGTGTTCCATATTTACAATAATTTGTTCCATGTAGGAGACAGCAATAATGGGGAATTTATTCAGCCGTTGCACTCAAATTCCGACAAGCACAACATCTAAGAAAACAAAAGGAGTTCACGTTCATTGACTAATAAATATGTATTGATTATTATTGAGAAATTAGTACATTGATTCAACATTATATTTGTTTTGTAATTGAAATTTAGGACAATAGCAATGCTGTATTTCACGGATAAAATATCAATGAATTATATGCAGTTTAAGGATTGTGTTGCTTTATGCACCCCCACCCTATATGAATTTGTATATTGTTGCAAATAATACCTTAAATTGTCGATTTCGACAATATTATATACCTAGAAAACTAACTACCCATTGTAATATTGTCGGGTTCGACAATATTACAAATTCATAATTGGAAATATACTACTACAATTGTCGAAATTGACAATATTGTAAATTGCAAGTAACCATACACACTAAAGTATTGTCGAAATCGACAAAATTTTAATTTTTAGATACACTCAAGTGCACTGTTAAAATATTCTTCAGAGGCAATATGTACATTTGGAAGAGGGGAGAGTTAGAAATGAGATTCATATGACATAACAGAAATTTATATATTACAAAAATAAATCAACAATAGAGTGTTATACCAAAAATTATATACTGTGATAAACATTGATGTAACATAACTGTCATATATAAAGATTTGGTCGACAACCCTCTTTGATTGTCGATAAACCAACAGCAACCATGTCATTAACTCTATACCCCTGACACTTATGCTCTTTAAGTAATGCCTTGAAGTTTCTTACTCTCACATCAAAATACCTACTCAGTTGTTCTTTCTGGAAACCCAGAGGAATTCCCAGATTTACATGACTGTAGAAAATAGTAGAAAGTGGAGGTATTAGTGCATCGAACCTTGGAATCAAGCGAACGAAATGGTTGTCCGCCCCCAAACCAAACCACCAATACTTACTATTATCCATAACTAGGTTTTGGAACCTCTCCTCATTTGAAGTAGTATTTCTTGTATGTGCCCAAAACAGCGGTAAAAATGTATATGCTTCAGTGTGGCTAATGAAGACCGCAACCTTCTCATAGTAGGTGGCTAGTAAATGCACCATATGCTTATACTCCACATGTTGATGACCATAAGAACACGCCTGCAACAGAATTTTGTACGCGTTCTCCCCATCCGCAGTGAATTGTATACCCAATGTTTGGCTGAAGATACTCTTCCAGAATGTGGGGTCCTTGCAGAGAAAGGTCTTCAATGATTTCATTACATTTGGGAATCTATGTTGGTTCTGGTGCTGAATCGCGACGGTAACCCTAAAACCAGAATTGTTATCACTGATTTCGACACCATGAACATCTATAAGATACTTCATCCACGGTTGAAATAAAAGTTCTTGCATCTTCTTCTTCTTAGCCATTTTCTCCCTCCTAGCAATGACAACATTTTTAAGGTTTACCGCCGTAGAGACCAAGTCCTCTTGATAATCTTCCTTAGTCCTTGCTGAGCTATTGTGAAGAATCTTTCATTCTGCTCAAAAAGTTCTTCGAAGGTTGGGTCCCCCATGTCTCCCATCCCTTCACTTGCGAGTGCCTTCTTCAATGCTTGACGCTAAACCTTCTGCAACAAGTCCTCATATTATAACAGACAGTAATATTGTAGCAATATTATTGAACTCGACAATATTGGGTATCCATAATTCCAACTACAATGCCATAATTGTCGAACTCGACAATTATTTATTGTCCAAGTGGAAATATATATTACCAATATTGTCGAATTGAAGATAGTAATCGTCAAATTTAACAACTATGTCTTCAAACCATGCATTAAATAGAGCAATCTCAAATAGGTACAAGAGTTAGGAATATGTCATACCCATTCATTGTTATCTACTTCCAAAGTCTTCTTCATCTCTTCTGAATTTACTAGTTTCTTATGCTGAAAAATAAACTCCAACATTACGATAAATAGACTTGGTATGTACATGAACATTATCTAAATTGTCGAGTTCAACAATATTTACCATGCACAACTCGAAATAAAATTCCTAATTGTCGAATTCGACAATACCAAGTTTCAATAACATGATTTTGAAGCCATGCATTACACAGAGCAGTCTCAAATATGAACAAGAGTTAGGAATATAACATACTCATTCACTGTTATTTACTTCTAAAGACTTCATCCTCTCTTCAGCATTAACCAACATTAGAATAAACATTAAAATCAGCATTCTATATAATTCAAAAGGATGGGCGGGGGAGTTTACGAGATGGTTAGTTTCCTCCGTATATCTCGATGCTTCTTTCTTATACTTGGATGTCCAGATCATTATATGTTCTAAATACATAAAGGAGATGAGCTATATAACTCCAGTTCATTTAAATATGATTTTGGGTACTACATTTGATTTTGAGCAATTGAGCAGGGGTGAACCTATATTGAGCATGGAATCCAAAATGAATACTACATCTGATTTTGGGATAATCAAACACAAACTCGTACACAAAATGAACCCCCAAAATGAAACTTAAATTCACTATTATCAATTCACTAAATTCGTACCCAAAATTAAGTTATAATTCACTATTATCAAAATCGGCAATAATATTATGTAATTTTCGAGTTCGACAATAATACATATATGACAGTTTTCAGAATAACTGTGAAAATTGTCGAATTCGACAATTTACCTTTGTTTACTTACACGTACACTGTAATAGTTGTCGAACTCGACAATTACTTATACTAATAACTATAGATAAAAACACATATTATACACAACTAAAGATAGGTATGACTGACCTTCTCTTTGAGGGCCGCTCTTAGATTGATATTGGTTTTAGACTCCTTCTCTTTATCCTCCTTAAGCTTTTGAAGCTGGTCATTTAGTGCTGTGATTTGCTGGTCATTTAGGTTTATATTTTGAGATCGACTAGAGTGCTCATGATGTTACAAGTTAACAGAATATTAGACAATAGTCTTTTTAATTTGAATAGAATAGAAGGCAAGTGAGATAAAAAAGATTGTAATATATACTAACCGATGCATCATATTGATCAGCAACATCGTGAGAATGGCGCACGAGGGTGTCAACATGCTCTTCCTTTCATTGATGAACTCTAGCATCATCATCTGCAGCCAGGTCAACAACAATGGGACAGATCGTAGTCCATGAGACAGAGGCAAACCACTCTAAGTATCCCTCCGTACATACTAGAGGCCCCTCTCGTACCCTTCGCCCCCTATCAGCCTTCTTCAAAACAAAGTCCTTCCACTTTTGGCCAGAGAAGCAATCAACCCACTCATACTTATGGTTGAATTTTCTTGGGCTTTCAGCGCTCCATAGGTTCAAAATCTCTGTGATCAATCGTTTTCCAGGGATGCCTTGTTCCTGATTGAACTTCCGCACAACCCTATTTGGGTAGTAGGGTTGAACATGATCTGGAGAAGCTAATACACCATTAAAAAACGTGAACTCCTTGAACGCATGTGCGGAATCCCTTTTATTTCTGTATGGGCCCCAAACAACCTACATGAAAAATGAATGAAATGTATTATGACACCATTAAGTTGAACAATTTTTCCAGTAGTCCTGTGAAGGATTTAATCAAATTGTCGAATTCGACAATATAGTAGTGGACTTGTATTTTATCAGATGCATTATTGTCGAAATCGACAATTTCTCAAGTGTCATTGAGTTATGCTTATATATTGTCGAATTCGACAATATGATATGTACAATAGTAGATTTCTTAATAGTATTTTCGATTTCGACAATTTTCTAGCAGTGTAATCTACGTACTCTATGTCAAATATCATACAGTGTAGCAGGTTAATGAACTTACATCCTCTAGTTTGTACTTGTCCAATGCCTCCCTAAACATGAGCAAAGCTGGAGCAGCGTATCTATCCGTAATGGATGCGTCCCATTTCTAACAAGTACAATGCTCATATGCGTCGGAGTCCATCTCCTTGGGGATCCCAGCAAGTTTTGGGAAATGTGCAAAGATCCAGGACTACATAGATAATGAGAAACAAAATAAAATTAGTCAAGAGGTTGAAGGCATATGTTAAAACAGTTACATAAATGAGTATGGATTCACCTCGAGTAGCGTGGTACAGCATGCAACTTGCCTCCCATCATCTCGAGATGCTGCACCTAAATTGTAATACATGTGGGCCAAAACTGCTGATCCCCATGACCACTTCTTCGCGACCTTGTCCTTGGCAAACAGGTCAAGGTACCGTGCGTTGACATTTGTACCCTTCTTCGTAGAAAATAGAAAGGAGCCACAGACATAGAGCATATAAGCACGGGCAACAGACTTGGCTGTTAACCCCTTCTTCTTCTTTGCAGATGTAGCGGTACCGTCATTGAGAACCTTCCCCAACTTGTAGGCATAGTGATCTCTCAGTTTCTTCAGTGACAATAAATTTCCAGCACCCCCAGCTTTCAAAGCCTTGAATGCTTTTAGACCTTGTAGGAGGTTGTTCTCAAAAACCTCCACAAGCGCAGGGAATCCCCAGCTGCCGGCAATGACAGTGGCATCCCCATCTGCACGTAACCTAACCAATTGTTCCATGTAATCGAAAGTTGGAGTCATCTCGCCCCATTTTAATTGGAAACTGCTAGTTTTCGGTTGCCAACGTTCCGCAAAAGCAGAAATCAACGCAGAGTTGTAAGAGTTGTAGGATATGGCCCCAATCCTATCTAAACCTTTCAACTTAACATAATCTTGGACCGCTTGTGGCTCCTTTGTAAGGTCCCACGTAGGCGGGTGATGGTGAACACGCAGCGGAAGCTTCTCCTGAACAATAATGACAATTATGTAAACAAAATATGACTAATAGGAATAACAAAACATAGTTAATTAAGGGATTCCATTAAACAATATACTTGCCCTAGAGCGATCGACCTCGCTCTATGGAATTTGAAGCTTCTTAATAAGCTTATATCACTAGGGCCTACGTCTTCGTTGCTTGTAGCCCCCTCGCTTTTAGAATCCCCCCCAACAATAGAAATATTCACATCTGAATCAGGGGAAACATTTGGGAGCGGGGGTTGAGCTCCCAAAACGGCTTGGGCAGACTCTGTATCAAATTGAGAACCCTTGAGCGGAGGTACTGGCTCGCTAACACCCTCATTAGCAGATTCAACGGTGTTAGGAGGGACGACTGTGGTTGGGTCAATAGTTTTTCTTTTTCTCTTATAGGTAACTAAATCTCCTTCTCTGGCCAACTCTCCTTTTCTTCTATTCGAAGCGGTTGGAGGCACTTTGTCATTCATTGTTTGCCTGTACATAATTTATTGTTCAAAGTATCAGTATAATTGCATATGCTAATGGTCGATTTCGAGAATATTATATAAACAAAAGGGCAAGTGCACTTAAAAATTGTCGATTTCGACAATTTCGACTCCATTTTAACAAGTCCAAGTCAACAATGTTATTGTTAAAATTGAAAATTTGGACTTATTCAAATAGAGTCTTGTTAATAGCACAAATCTACCATAAAATACTCGAATTCGACAATTTCATAGTGGTTGGAGATATTGATATGAAATATTGTCGAAATCGACAATTTACCAAGTTCAATATTAGTTATATTTATATAATATTGTCGAATTCGATAATATTATATGTAGAATAGGAGATTGTAGTTATGCGTATATGTTTACATGTCCAATATTGTCGAATTCGAGAATCATGCATTATAATATCGCAATTGAAGCTATTTAGGTTTAACATTGTCGAATTTCACGATATATTATACCCATGTAGAATAGCAGATTGTATTTGTGTTTTTTGGGACATGTCCAATATTCTCGAAATCGAGAATCATACAGTATTGTATTGCAATTTCAGTAATTTGGGTTTAACATTGTCCAATTTCACGATATTAACGGAATGAGAATTGAATTACCTTGAAGTAGACACCAATCATTCATTTCCTCTAAACAATGTCTTTGAATCCCCTCCTTGAAGTAATTACCTTCTCAACCCGAAATAGAAAATCAAACAAAATGACAGTCTCAAATTACGAGACAGTGAGAGAGAGAGAGAGAGCGTGAGAGAGAAACCACAAACTGTTCGTGAGAGGACACGGTGTGAGTGTGAGAGAGTGAAACTGTTCGCGAGAGTGAGAGAGACAGAGTGAGTGAGAGAGACGTTTGGAGATAAATGGTTTGCTTGCAGAGAGAAAGAGTGAGAGTGTGTAAGAGAGAGTGGGGAGACACAACATTAATGTGAGACTTGACTCGTAACTTGAAAAGAGAGGGAAACGTCTGCCAGTTACAGGAGAGGGGAATAGAGAGAGAGATAGTGGGGCGACCCCCTAATTATCCACCTCATTTCCCTTATAGGAAATGCCAATTTTGAGAGCCACTCATCTCTATTAGATGAGTGGTTGTGGTTGAGTGAGACCTTAGTGTCTCATTTTTGAGTCTCTAAATCCGCTCCCTTCATTATTTACACTAAACTTCATTTTTATATGTTTGAAAAAAAGAAAAGAAACTTCATCTATATATATTTTTATGCTTCTCTCGGTATATATACTTTTTCTTCAAATTTTAACTCTCTGGAAATCTCACTCTCTAGTTTCGATTTTTAAGGCCCGAAAAAAACACTCCTTTCATTGATGATTGATGATTGATGATTGATGATGCTAAAACAAGGTTCTTTATTTACACTAAATAAAATGAAATAATTCAAAACAAAATGAAACCCAAAATAACAAAACAACATTCAAACAGATCAAATACCTTGAGAGAGAAAATGGGGAAATTGAGAGCCTTTCTTGGGTGATTCTGAGAATTAGAAAACTCAACCAAAAAGAATTCAATTCTCATATAAATAGCAATTTAAAGTTGTTGGGCCTATGACTCTGATTTTTTTACCCAACCCATTGATTTACCGTTCACTGGTGGTGTTTGGGGTCGGTTCGTGTTATTTGCAGGGTATTCCACGGTCTGGTCAGACGGCCTGGATACCTCTAATATATATAGTATTACTGTTATTGGTGGGAAACGTCCGGTTCTATGGTGGTGGTGACGGTAGACAGATGCCGTGGCAGATTGAGACAAAATGTTCACACAGAGAGACAGATTTTGTCTCTTTTATTTTTATTTTATTTCACAACCTGGTGCCCGACTATCTTTGGGGCTCATAAGAACCTCACCAACCTCTTTAGCGTTGGGCCATGGTATGGGACCACCTCTTGGAAAGAGGAGAGTCAGTGGCACAAGTTCGAAACCAAACACATCCGCCAAAATTTATCTCGACTTACAATGGAACGTGCGGCTTGCGGAGATATCGTGGCGAACACTGGGGGTCTAGTTAGGAGAATGGTGAAAAATGATGAAGCTGACGAACTTCGAGATTCCCCCCAAAAAAAAAAAAAAAACCCTCACCAACTGACATGTTGGATAAATCAGGATAAATCCTAACGAGTGGCCCGTTGGTGATGGATGGTGGTACAACGAACTCAAGACCTGCATTTTGAGGCATGGTACTAAATCTTTCCACCAATGCATTTGTAAACTTGAATATTACAGATTTGGTAACCTATTACAAATTGTAGCTACAATGGGTGTGTTTCACGACAAAGACAAAGGTTCTCGACAGAAGGAGAGCCACTCAGTTAATTGATTTCTCAATCTTTCTCAGCTTCTCTCGCAATTTCTAGCCATAGCAGCTTTGTCCATGAACTGATGTCAGAATTGAAACATTAAACTATTTCGATCAGAACCAAACTCATTTTGTTGCAGGAACAAATTAGCACTCTCATTCTTTAGTTACCAACATGCTCAAAAGTTTCGTCACTCGCTTATTTTTGTCCCTAAAAGACTAGCCAGCGTCTTAGGATAACTTCAAAAACAATCCGAAAACAAGGGACAGTTAACAGTTTAGATAATCCCAAATCTTAGATCTAGAGATCTTCTGTTTCTCAACCTTCAAGGAGAATTTGATAACTTTAAAGGGTCCACCGTTGCTGTATCTGCACAGAGTCCGTTAGACAAAATATATGGAGGCCAAAATAAGCAAAACATGTATCAGAACTTTAGAGAAGTCATCAAACAGACTGAATAGTATACCAACTGTGAAACTTGGTAACATAATTTATTTATTTTATTTCCGTATATTAAAGTTATATTGAGACATTAAATAGTACACAGTTTAAGTAAATATACGAAACACTCGTGTGTTTCTATGGATATCTATAAAAAATTTTTGCAAATTTCAAATTAACTAAAGATAATATACATCCTGTAAAAGAACTGCCGAAAGGTGACTCTCATTATCTATTTCATCCTTTTAATTCGCATCTGACGGCGCCAATTGATTTACCTCAAAACTGTGAAGAGTTGTCACCTTGAAAGTAATTTGATCCAAGGAGAAGCAGTTCTCCCCAGTTCCAAGTTGCTTTTGATAACTATTGCAAGTGTTGACAGTGATCAGTATTCTAAGCTTAACTACTGCAAGTGTACGGATCTAACTCATTTCTGCGATGTGTCAGTTTCAGGGCTTTCCAGACTAGACTTCTGAATGTTGTCATCTTTCGGGTTAGAAACAAGCACCAAAGAGTGGCTTTGGACCACCGTAGCCTCTTGTAGATTTGGTGACTCGTCATCATGAGTTGTATCTGTTTCATCCATATAAGATATGCCATACTTCTGTCCATGAGTTGGGCCTGCACAGAGTCCCTGATGCAAAATGAAAATATAGAAGACAAACTTTAATAGACATAAATACAAGTTATAATGACCAAACATACAATGTTGTACGCATAACGTGTGGACCAAAATCAAGCCCGACATAGAAATGCACGAAGGAGAGGTGGAGTTTGATAGAATAATATTGGGACCCCGACTTACGTGAAACCTAGTAACATTACTTTCTTGAGGGCCATCTCGCACATTTGGAGGAGATTTATGCCTGGTATTATTGCCTTTACAGAATGCCCCCAAGTAAGAACAGTGCTCCTGAACTAGAGAAATTTGTGGCGTTGCGGGCAATAAGTGGCCTTCGGTGCTAAATATGTACCTGCAAGTGAAGAATCAGTACAAAAATCAGAGAACTTTATGTAAATATGTACCCTGACATAGGGTTGTACAAGAAAAACAGCTGAACCGAGAAACCGAACCAGTGGGTTTTTTCGGTTTTTCAAGACCCGGTTCGGTTCTCGGTTTCAAATTAGAAGAACCAACTCAGTCCGGTTCGGTTACTTTTTTGCACCCTCGGTTAACCGACCAAACCGAACCGAGTTCAGTATGACGAGATTAGGGACTGCAGCAGATAAGACCTTACAACATTCATTACCTTGGAATGAGATGTTTACACCATCAAGAACCAGTTCTCTCAAACTAGTCAAGTTTTGGACGAGCATTCTCAAATTGAGTCTCTCGAGTTTCATCCAGCTGGATACGGCAGAGAGATTGAAGGAAACCAAATTAGTGAGATTTGAGAAGTCCATGGGGATTTGACCGGAGAAACCTGAGTACGAGAGGTTGAGATGGATCAACCTGGAGAGATGACCAAGCCCTGAAGGGATCAAAGAGGATTCAAAGTAATTATCAGCCAGATTAAGGACACGAAGGTAACTGAGCTTACAGAGACTAATTGAGCTGATGTTACCAGAAAGCCAGGAACTACTAAGATCAAGGCTTATCACATGATCTGTTTTTTTATTGCAAGTGATGACGTGATGCATTCCCAGGAGCAACAATCAGTACCAGTTTCCCAAGATGGAAGTAATGAGAAGGTAGGAGGAGGTAGAGGAAAAGAGAAGAATTCAAGTTCTATTGAGAAACCTTCCTTCAGATGAAGCAAAGCCGATTTCTCTTCATTGATACATCGTTGCGCAGAAGAAAATTTAGAAGAAGCTTGAGAGATGGAATACAGTAAACTGAAGCAAGAGAGTAGTAGTTGATGAAGATGATAAGTCTTCATCCTTGTCCTTGTGTGATGAATAAGAGAGGAGTGACTGATTCTTATAATGGAATTAAAAGTCAGGAAGAGAATCATATTAGGAAATGAACTACATCTAATAATGCATTTCATATAATGGAATTAAAACCGAATGCAAAAACCGAACCAAAACCAGACCGGCCGGTTCGGTTTTGGTCCGGTTATTTCTGAGGCCGGTTCGGTTTCGGATCCCTGTTATCAAAAACCGGGGGTATCCGGTTCGGTTCGCTGTTTAGGGCCAAAACCGGACCGAACCGGACTGTGTACAGCCCTACCCTGACCAAATGCTTGAGGCTTTAGTCACTAAGCGATATTCTAAATAACAATTTAGAATAGAGGTCCACTTACTTGTATGGTCCATTTTCGACAAGATTGTTAGGGCCCACAGCCAAATCGAAAAGTAGCCATAAATATTTAACCTGAACAAAATGTCATCTTCAGTATTATTACAAAAGCTGAAAAAAGAAGGGGACATTATAGAGGACTATGAATGGTAGTAAAAAATGCTTCCCTGCCTCTTATGCACTCATGGCCAAAACTTATTTGAGCTTTAATCAGTAGATAAATTCGGGGGGAAAATCACTTCAATTATACAAATAAACAATTGATAAGATAAATACTTTAATTTGTGGAGCTCTCTTTTCCACCCAAAGTAGGGCAAAATAGATGCATGACAAACATCCGGAAGCTTTTAAGGTACACAGTATACTAACAGGAACTCAAAGAATGTGTGCAACGCACTTGAAGAGATGATATTCTAAACTGGGTCCTACTAAAGATGATTGGTGGAAAGGATACAGGACAATCTGGTATAGTCCAATTTTGGTCAACGAATTAGTAATTGGGATACATTAGATCATGAAAACAAGTTTCCATATCTGTATATGATATACAAAGGACTTTGTCCTAGATCATCATACATCCTGGTGGAAGTTGTTTTGAGTACGGTCGCAACAACATAATAACTTAAGCGTACAGAGACACAGCAATTATTAGACTAAAATCTTGTTCTTACTGTTTCAGCAAGAAAAAAGCTTTCCATGTGGTCCTCTTGTTTATGAGACTCCACATCTGATATATGGCAATATCCACAGGGACATCGGGCCCCATACTGCAGGCTGGCAACTATATCACGTCCTGCATCAAGATATCTACGAAGAACAACCTTAAACATGAATACACGAAAAATAATAAATGGCATGTCTCTCCTAAGATTCATAATCGAAATCAATATGCAAGTTTGAAAAAATTTCCATCGTAATCGCTTGCACCACAAGTCAAGTATGTCTCTGCTACATGAATCCTAAAGGTTATGCAATTGTTTTCACTGATTTTTCTAAACCTGAATCTTGTTTTTATTAGCTTTAATTGTATTATGAGTCGCACACGTGTGCGCGCGCGCACACACACAGTCATGCCTATAAAGTTTGACTTCGGGTATAATAGAACTTAATATTTCCTTTTATGTAGGTGAGCTTCCTCCATAAGTACTGATTTGCACTGCATTTCCATCATTGAAGGATCTAAATATAGAATTTATAGGGTTACTGATTTTTTTGCAAAGTAAGCAGGACAATTTTATTAATATAGAGAGAAAGAAAGAGGAGAGAAACATATGCAATCACACACCAATCTCACCCCTCTCTAAAACAGTCACAAGTGGCAAAAAGAAAGGAGCCCACAGACCATTAATTAAATCTAAAATATTCTCTGTTGGGAGTCTCCACATCCAGGAAAGGAGGCTTCCCTACATATCTTTCACTCACACCATTAGCAAGCAGACAACCCCTTTTAGACAGGCTATCAGAGCTAAAATTTGCTTCCCTGAAAATAGATGAAAATCTGATTCTACTAAATTTAGGCTCAAGTAATTTCCATCTAGCAAGCAGATTCCAAGGAATTTCTTCTTTAATAAAGGATTGAATAGCTGCAGTAGAATCAGCTTCCACCCAAGCTATTTCCCAGCCAAAAATATACTCGCATGGTTCTTATCTGTCATTTAGTCTCAAGCTGTCATTATACCACATATGTGTTCTCGTTCTGATAATTCCTGGATTACTTATGCCATTTTTTGTGCTTTGTAACAGATCACTTTGAAGAATTTCAAGGTAAAAAACTCGATGTCAAGGCTTTTCTAACCCGGGAGGATGATGCACGAGGAGCTGCCAGTGGCCGCATTTTAGGAATGTTAAGGAGCTCTTGACAATTTGAAAAACAAGAAACCTCGTCGGACGGGGTAAGATGTTATGGCAATTTCTACCTTATGCAGTGATGTAGTCTATATGGCTGAGCATAATGCGAGGAAGTTAGGACGGAAAAAAAAAATAGAGGTGTAGCAATGGTTTCTATTAAAACTTTTTTTCTTTGGTGGAATAAAACCACGACGGATATGACAAGGATTTCCTTCGAGTCTCTTATGGTTAAGGGGAAGGATACAATCACGGGTTCTATTGGATAGGTCTTGTTGATGGAGGGGTGGTTCTTGGCGGTTTTTTACTAGTTCGTTTTTCCTTTTGGAGGTGCGTGATTCTTTTGTTGTTTTTTTCTTGTACTCTTGTTCTTTCGTCAGTTTACATTTATCAAAAAAAATGCATGAGCATCTGATGCTAAAAAGACCTACAGAATCAACAGATTCAGTTCCGCGGCAGGCAAGGTGACATCCAATTGACCAAGTATCCCTGGTCATTGCTCGGTCTGAAAGCTCGATGGAACTAGGTCGGCATAATCATGTTCCACCTTATTCCTTGACATGTTTGGAACCTGCCAGCTTTCATTACCCTGTTTGTTTTACATAATTATTAGGACGGGGGTATTTACTTGAGCTTTGATTCAATGTGATTAATTCTAATTCAAGCGTTGGCTTTGTCTTCCATTGAAAAGCAACTAAGGGATTTTAGTGTGCATGAAATTGTATAGAGTTGTCCAAACATCCGAGTATTAATCTGGTCTCTTTACTTTTCGTGTGTAATTCGTCATTCGATCAAGCCTGACCCAGAACAGAGTTGCAAGCATTGCTCAAGAATTCTTGACTCCATAATACACTTGCAATGGTGAAAGATACACTAAATATGTATGCATGTGGAATAAACTGAGCGCCTAACATGATCTCTCGAAAAAAGAGGAACTGACCTTGAATCTCTGGTAGCTTTGTAAAGCCAGTATGTGCTCTCAATCAACTCCGGACGCAGAGGATAACTTCTCTGACCATGCTACAATTATAGTTAAGGGAAATATTATGATGCCTCGTCATATAATCAGACACTACCAAGTATCCATTGTACGCATGCAACTTGTGAATTCTTGCTTAATGCTAAAAACAAACAAAGAACCAAAAAGATAAGCAAAATAAAAACACGCACGGAACAATCACCTGTACACTGAGCGTAGCAAGATTAAAACCTTCTGGAGTGAAGCCATATTTTTTCCATACAGTAAAGAAGGCAGTGTGTGTCCTAATAGCAGGATCAATATCACCAGCTAAAACCTTCCCAAAAGAGAGAAACGTAAATTTCCATGAAATCATTACCGATCTTTCTAAACAAACTTTTTGTTATAGAGTACCTGAAGGCCTGGCCAGAACGCCTGTAGGCTATTAAATAGCGGCCAGACGATTGCAGCGGAGTTCATATTCACCTCAACATACCTAAAGATCGAGCAGAATAAAAGAAAATCCAAAGAAGTAAGAATAAACCGACCATGTAAATCGACATATATAATATAAGACTTGTGAAGGTTATCTTCGAATGACTAAGAGCATTCCCACCGATCGGATTCCAATTCCGTCACCTCTAACCCCATTTTCCAAAGTGGAGTATACATTTAAGTGTAGACATAGCAGTATCCCTTAAGATTAAATGGAAAAGTCTCAAGGGACACTCCTATGTTAACATTCGAGTTTAAACTTCACTACAAAAATGGGGTTAAAGATTAAGGAATAGGACTCTAATCGGTGAGAGCGTTCTTAGTCATGAGAAGATCATATTCACAAAGTTTTATTGCATTTTGATACATCTAACACTATCAAAGATAAGGTTCTATTAGAAGAAAGATTGGGGGTAATATTTCATCTTTAAAAGTGTGGTGGTGCAAACCATTTAAAAGAAAAATTAGAAAAGTACTTTAGTTCCTTAATTCATATGTGATTGGATATGTTTGGTGGAAGAAGAGGATTGATAGGCACTTTGTTGATAAGATTAAAATCGTAGAAGTGATCATCTTTGACACATACGATACTATCTTGTACTAGTAATCTTCTTTTATATTTATCAAAGGGGTTATGTTTGAAGATTTTGTGACACAATCGAAGGATTTACTTATAGTGGATCCGAGAATATGTTGAGTGTTTTATATATTTACTCTTTTCTTTTGCCTTTAGCTTGTAATCTCTCCACCTCGAAAAGTTTCTTTGAGATGACCAATAAAGTGTTTTTACATTCTCAAAACAAAAAGATAACGTTTTATTCGACGGTTAAAACTTGATTTACATCATTGATGAAATCATAACTATTCGATTGCATTAAAACTTTCTGAAGATGATTTTCTCAGCACATGTGGTGTATACACTTGTGTAGACATTATGTATAGATATGTTATATAAATTTACATAGAATGAGAAAAGGTAAACAAAAGAACAGAAGGATAGACACCAATGTTTACCAAGGATCGTTGAATAGGTAATGCATAGCGGCTTTGTAAGCTTCTTGAAACATGAACAAATACTCATCATCCCCAAATAATATGTAAGCCTACAAGTGAAAAAGAATTATTATGCAAGACAACAAGGAGTGGAAGTCAAACAGACTGCTTAAGAAGTTCTTCGGCTGGTTTAAATGAACATGTGCGCAAGATTTTGTAGTGAGACAATTCTTAGTGCTTATTCTATAATAAATTGATGCAATTTGTTGTTGCCTTTGATGAAAGATTCATTCCCCGTTTTATTTCCAAAGAATTACTAATGAGGACGTATACAAATCACTCAGATAATGTATTTCCTCGTATGCCATATACATTCCTTTCCTTATTTCTACTTATCCCTCTATTTTTTGCTTATTTTTATTTGATTGAGTATGGAGGTTAGTAGGAACTATTATGCATAAGGGCTCCGTCGCCCATTGTTTTAATTAGGTTGTTTTGAGTGAATTTGTCTTAAAAATAAAGTTGATTTCCGATTCGCTAAATTAGGGTTAATTTTGAAAGCCTAATTCGAGTTGTTTGTCAATTATTCGTAATCAAATTAATTTGTGAGATAGGTGATCCATAAAATCGGCATCATGAGCACGTTCAAATTTGAGGGAAACATTCCAAACATCTACTATTCGCAATGCCGCGACATCACAACCTGAGCTTGGCTAACATTAACCATGAGTTTTCTTTTTAAGATGAAAATAGAAGACCAAGTATATCACGAGGAGGTCACATATATGGTCCTTGCAATACTTGATGAACTTTCCTCAAACAACTTTGAGTCCCAGTGGTTGGAAGAATACCAACTTCAAAGACTGGTAAAAGACAATATCTTCCCCAAATTAATAAAGGAAATTAAAGACCAAGACAAACGATATATACGATTGCGACAAAAGCAACCCTTTCTTCCAAAAAAAATCTTTGATTAAAAAAAAGAAATCGCAGGAAATGGAGAAGTCAAAGTGGAAATTAGATTCCTGCATGCACAGAATAAATCACAAAAGTTAGGGACGAAGAAGATCTAATTATCGAAAAGGAAGGACACATAGGCAACCGCAGAAATTCGATAGGAGAAAATTTTGCAGGAGGAGAAAGTGGACTAAAAGATATAACACTAAGTTAAACCTTAACCAGGAAAATTTTCCAACCCACATCTAAAAAAGGCCCCAATCTTGAACCAATTCAAGTAGGTGAAAATTTTCATACAAATACTAAACGAAACCCCGACCTGATTTAGATTGTAACCTACAATTAAATAGTACAGATGCGCAACCTTTTTTTTAGTTGGCTGGCAGGCAGTTGCAACTACTCAAGGCCGTTATCTACTAGCGTAAATCGTTATTAGGTGTTTGTCGTTATTAAGAAGCTCTTTATTTGTCGGTGCAAGCTATCCCTAATATAAAAGTTTGAAAATTGAAAACTAAAGTTATCGAGTTAGATATGCCGCTTTTGTCACATGTCAAATTCAAAACCCGAACCACGTAATATATTCATTCGAGAAGCGTGGGATTGATCACAAGTCTTACCTTGTTGATCATCGCATGTGTATCCACCACACATTATTAATTCTTTCGAGGCTCAGTTCAGCTACATGTGGCTTTTTTTTCATGAATCCTTGGTGTTATTAAAAGCAATATTGGGGACATCAATTTACCTCCATTAATGAGTACATCTCATGGATATGACAAGTTTCGCGAGAGGACCTAAACCTTGAAAAATGTGGCTACGATTCGGGAATCCTCAACAAATAATCAAAGTTCGTGAATGAACATTTCAAAGTCGAATGTATTATGAGGAAATCATAGCATATACGAATCTCGGGGATGGTCTACTTCATCTTTTACCAATAATTGGCCATTTCCTTATTTCTATTTTTTTTCTTACTTTAATTTGTTTATTATTGATATTAAGTTTAATAAAAAGACTTTTTATCCAAGTAGAATTAAGAATTAGTAAGAACTGACTTTAGATACATATTAAAAATACCAAGGAGAAAAGTAGGAGCGAATGAAAATAAGGGATCTACCCCCGTTGTAATTATGTAATTTTGAGTGAATTTATGACAGAAATAAAGTTGATTTTGAAACACTAGTTCGAGTTATTTATCAATTAGTCACAATTTTAATGCCTCCATGAGCTCGGTAATCCAAAAATTACCTCCTTCGAGTGTTTATAGGTGTTGTTTCGTTAAAAATTTAGGCATGGTAAGTGTTTTATAGGATATTCCAGTCAGAACTTCTACAAGTATTGCTATTGAATCATTTTTTAATAATTATCACGCCAAAAAGGGATACAGGTATTCTTGTCCTTTATTGAATGTCTATTTGTTATACTGGTCTCACCTTTTGAAAATTGGCCCCATACAACTCTGATGGGGGAGTTTACAGAAGGATCATTTTATCTAATGCTAAATTATTCCAGCACTGGTTTGTTCACATGTGACCTATAAAACAGTTGATGTTATGACAAAAGGAAGAAGATCGACTCCCTAGACTCCTCTTACAAAAGACTCAACTCCTCAAGCCATTGGCCCTGTTAAATCACGGTCGGTCTAATCCGTGTCAAGATTTTCTTGATTTACCAGAAAAAGAGGTGTTACCATATTCTCGTTCTTGCAGTGCCCTTGGACTCCGTCGATGCATTAGCGCAGAGTTATGAGTGTGTCGATGACTACATCAACAACCACCAACCACAAAACACCAACAAGATCGCAGACACGTTGCCTCTCCTTTTAACCAAAAAGGTCGTGAGCAATATACCACTGCATCTCCAGCCTTCACTCAGCTTACTCTGCAAAAAAATCTCAAACCTTCATCACCTAATCAAAAGATGCAATTGCTCTTACAGGAAGTTCCACAAAAATGACAGTAATGGTGGTGGCAACAGAACAGGTTCCCCTCGACAAAAGAAAGAGAATTTCCTTAGGTCACACAAGGGGAGGAACCAGAATGTCCCCAACAGTCCTTTTGGTGGCCATCAAACTTCCTCATCTTCAACAAACCGCTACCAGCAGCAGATGTATTCATTAATTGGATTCACTGGATTGACAAAATTTGTGCGCATAAAGAAACATGGTGATCCCAGGGGGATATTGCAGTAGAGATGGTGCATTTAACTGGTGGTACAGTGTGTAAACCACCTGAATACAGTAGAGGTTATGGATTACTGAGCGGTGGAAGATGTCATGATATTTTACGGCCAAGTTTATTGCCGAAGAATATGGTGGAAATGTCTTTATGAGGCTACATACATAACCTGCACCAAGGTCAGCCCAACATGTATGAATACAGAGTATTTTATTTGTTGTGTACTTGTGCTAACAGGGCAGATGACCCGAGGCGGAAAGGTACATTAATGGATTAGAAACACGATTAAGTTATGTAACATGGACACGGCATATCTTTAAAAAAAACGTGCTGAGATGTATCCAACACCTACACTTGGACACACGGACACACGTGTTAGTAATTTTTCAAGGTACTTTTCTTTTTCTCTCAGTGTCCAACACCCCGTACCCATACTAGACACCGACAATTATACCCCTGTCAATGTTACATAGTTATTAAGGATGCTTGGGCTGTCAGATGCTGCGAAACACATTAAAATCCAAAAATCAATGCAAACCAGCGACGAGTCTGACTGTTTTGGTTGCATCTGCACCGAAACAAGAGATACAGGCTTAGGTGTTTACATCTTTGACTCAGGTGATGCAAAATCACCAATTTGTGATTATGCAGTTTGAAAAGAAAGGGGTCTTTTTCCAAATCAAATTCTTAAACATGTGGGTGGTCAAGGATATGATTGATGATGAAACTTCACTTGTTCCTCTGATGGATACTCCTCTTGCATTTGTTAAATATATCTCATTGTTTTGTAGCACGAATCAAACCGATCCCTACAGCTATTATCACTCCTAACCTCTCTCTTTTCTCAGTTTTTGCTCAGAAATCTACGAGTAGGGCCCAGTTGCCCTGTGATATTTATCTTAGAAACCACTCAAGAAAATCCCACCTCCCAATCTCCAAAAAAATTAGCAACATTATCTCCAATCTTAATAGAAGTCCCTCACCGTGACCCAGTGCAACTTCCCTGAGCTATGGCCAACCAGAAGACCCCTTTACTCCGTCTCCTTAAAGAGCCAAAAAAAAAAAAAAAACAGCTTCCTTACCCTTCTCAGTCACACAAAACTTTAAGTAATGAACTTGCTATTACAATTCATGTCGATTTCCCCAGTAATAATTAAATCTTTATGCCACCACCTCCAACCCTCTGTCTCTCCTACTCACCAACCATTCTCAATCTCCTCAAAGGCCATCTAAAGCTACCATGTCAAGAACGCCCAATCCGCTTCCACATTTCTTCAAACACTAAACTATATTCCTTCCCTAGAATTTTGTTACTGATCTAGAACAATTTATTATATATTAAGAGATGGGAACTATAGTGGAAGCCTCTCTAACAATCACAATTAACCTAGGTAACAACGACACGGATACGGGTGTCGGTGTCGGACACGGCGACCCAAAAATATGTAAAAACGAGGACACGGCTGCAAATTTTTTATTTCTTATTTTCTACTATGCTTATGTTGGTTACTTAACCTATCTAACACACTTATGGGTTAATTTACGACATATTTTTACGACTAATAACAAACAAATCCCAACACTTATGGGTTAATTTATGACTAATAACAAACAAAAAACAATGATACTAGTTAGTATGGTTGAATAACATGTATAAGAATTGAAAACTTTCTAAAAGCTATGTCAAAAAGGTTATGATCTAAGCAAGAAGTGTCTGCTGGAGTGTCGACACGAGTGTCGGTGTGTCCGAGTGTCCGACACGTTTGGACACGAAATTTTTTTGGAATATGGAGTGTCCATGTTGCATAGCAATTAACTAAACTAAACTCGCTTTTAATCGAAATCACTCTTAATCGCTTAAAAATAAAAGTTAGAGACCTAGGGTTTATGAGTTTTACCCCAAACTTTACATAACTCTCTAAGGCTAAGCCCTTCTCTCACTAAAACCAGCATAAGAAATAAACTAAGTTTAGGCTCTCTTTAATTGGAGAAGAGACCTGGCACAAAATAGAAACCCTAATAAGACTCCTAATACGAATTATTAAAATAGAATAAAGCATAAATACTAAAATAGGGAGTGGTCGTGTGATATGCGTGGAAACAACTTTCCCCATCTTTGAAAAATTCGTTCACGAATTTTAAAGACAGAAGGAGTAACCTTGAGCATAGGACGGCTACAAATCCTCCCACAGTACTTGCCGTGCCCATTGTTTCTGCTTGCTAAAAGAGACAATTTTCTGTTGAAAACCCTATGTGTGACTTCGCTTGAATCCCCAAATATTGATTAACATTATGGTTTGGACGGTCTTCAATCATATGAAAAAACGGATCAATAAATTGTAAATTAAATACATTTTCTGGAGACTGCAATTATTAGGGGTTTATCCCAATCAACTAGCGGAAGAGTCTCACAGTCCGATGAGTCTTCTCGTGGAGGATTATCCACCTTGTCTTGAACCCTGGATAGTCCCCTATCAATTGTTTGCTTTTTGCTACATGTTGGAGACGTACCTCTCTCTGGTCTAAGAACAAGGTTTAATGAAGTAGGATCTACAGGGTAGAAGACTTGCGATTCCTTTTCTTCGAAGTTTGACATCCTATGAGAACCTAAGTTCCAGTAAGGATGTGCGAAAGGACTCTCGATGGTTCCATCATTATCTATGTTGCCGTCGAGCTTCCCTTTCTCCAAATTAGCAATAGTTGGTAGTTGGGTGTCGACTAGACCTTCATTAACATCTTTATTCGTTGCCTGCACCATTCTTAGTCGTCGTTCGTAGCCGATTTTTTGCTTGTGCCTTCCAGTCCCATCCTTGATTGGGGAAGTTCACTGGACTTCGGTGATTAAACCGGTGAATCTTCCATCCTCTTTCCAAGGTTTCCTCGATTTTGTGGTGTTGTCTTTCGATTGGAACTTTGATAGGTAACTTTGATCGGGTGGACTTCACGTGCCATAATCGCGACCCCTTCGTGAGACCATGGCCATGAACTCTCCAACGCGTCTTTGCCTACCCCGCCCACAAAATCGGTCGCATAGAGAACCTCTCTCACCATCGGTACATCGTGGTGGTTAATCTTCAAGTCATCTATATCGATTTCAACACCTACGTTCGTCTGAAACCTATCTTTTCTGACATTAGAGTTCTCAAACATTTTAAACGCCTCCCTTGAAACGCCCCCCTTGTCAGATCTCTTTTTAAACATAAAAATATTTGTGATCCACGACAATTCGGAATCCATACTTCATTGGCTTCTCTCCATAGAAGTACACGCCTCCGTCATTTTCGAACCTTTGTTCTATCCAATTTTCATGTAGTTTTTTACTTTGCAGTCTTTCCACCTGAACTTATCCTATAATCCTTCTAAATCTTCTTGGCTTAACATTGCTATAGCAGAAATCACTGTAGCAACACAGAAATTACTATAACAGATACCAAAATCACTGTAGCAGTCGGTGCAAGAAAAAAATACCCAAAGAGCAAACGTCGCTCTGGTACAAATTTTGATAGGAACTATAGTGGAAACCCCTCTAACAATCACAATTAACTAAATTAAACTCGTTTTTAATCGAAATCACTTTTAATCGCTTAAAAATAAAAGTCAGAGACCTGGGGTTTATGAGTTTTACCTCAAACTCTACATAACTCTCTAAGGCTAAGCGCTTCTCTCACTAAAACCAACATAAGAAATAAACTAACCTTAGGCTCTCTTTTATAAGAGAAGAGACCTAGCACAAAATAGAAACCCTAAAAAGACTCCTAATAGGAATTACTAAAATAAAATAAAGCATAATTACTAAAATAGGGAGTGGCCGTGTGACGGGCGTGGAAACGACATGACGTGTGCGGGTGGAAACGACCCCACAATCTATCATTAATATTATCACCGTCGTCTCTAAACAATCCTCTCCTCCATAAAATAGCAATAATTCGAGGTAGAGGAAAAAATACCGGTTGGTTTTCAATGGGTTTGGGTAAGAAAATCCATTTGAATATGTAAATAAGTTCAAAGCTTTAATAGGGAACTAAGGATAGCAAAACATATGGTACAGATTACTCAGACACTTTCAACTTTCAATTGTTTTAAATGCATTCCATGTACATTCTCTCCCTGCAACTAATCTCTAGTGGATGTTCCATCACCTAGATATAAAGAATGCATTACTCTGAGACACTTTCAATTTTCTTTAAATTCATTTTGTGAACATTCTTTCCCTACCAACTAACTAATCTCTTGTGGACGTTCCATTATCTAGATATTAAGAATGCATTACCCTGTGGGGATTTGGCAGGGAAGTCTAAGTGGACTCCAGGCCACAATGCCTTGGTGCTAGGGAATTTACAGGGAATGAAAGCCACTCCATTAGAGGTGCAACATTCTCTTACACTATCAAAATTCAATAAGCAGTTAGATATTTTAAGATATATCATACATTAGTCCTTAAAGAGGATAATAGCCGCCTTAGTTTCTTAGCCCCTCATTTAGGGTAGTACGTGAAGCATTCAGCTAAGACCTACATTTACTTCTGGAGGATGATGCTAGGGTAGTATCAATATTAGGTTGCAGTAAAGCTTTATGCGTTATACATCTGCCTATATCCTAAACCCAGCTTACACTTCAGAAGAAGAAGAAAACAAAAACAAAAAAACAAAAAGAGATTGGTCATTTTTATTAAGAGAAATTGTCAATAGACTTCTCCGCCCCACCCTCACAAAACAACAGATCATTTAAGGGCATTTCAAATGTCATTTGACTTCAATCGAAGCAGTTGCATAATTGCTCATGTGTAAATCATTTAGACTACAGTACAACATTGTCAAACAGGGCCTAAGCCAATGTACTTTCATCTTAGAAAATGTGTATAACAGACCAACTTAAAAGTACTCGTAAAACCATGAAAGATACTCAAAATGTATGGCAAAAGTCAACCTACCTTCAGAAGATACTCATAGAAGGAATCGATACTTGTACCAATTCCTGCTTCCTGAGAGCAGTAAATAAGAAAATAAAATACATCAGATTTATCAGAATCAAAGGAAAAAAGTCTAATAGAAAGCATGGATCTGTATGTAAATATTCTATTGATATACTCATGTAACTTGTGAAAGTCCATGTTATGTCAATTTTATTGCATTTCATTAGTATGAGGCCATAATCATTGTATTCATTTAAAAAGGAACTTACTTTCTTTAAGTGAGAGACCATAATTATAGTATGCTTACAAACTCTGTAAGCATCAACTTGAAATGAACTGCTAGATTATAAGGTGTAGAGCACTAGATCAATTGATTAAGGTTACTTGCTGTGCAAGTTAAATGTTTTCAGATTATTACTTCTCGGACCTGAGCATTAGGCGGCAACACTAAGCTAATGACAGTGATGCAAACGCCCCATGGAAGAGAAGGATCAATGAAGACCAGTTAGTGAGAGAGAAACGTTAGAGATTAAAACCCCAATTTATCACAAGAATAGTGAATAAACTTCATAATCCACAATCTACCTTATCTTCATGTCACTGTACGGGGCCTAGGCCAGTTAGTAATGACCTGAACCTTCACTGGATCTACCTTCAGTTCTCCTCCACCAACAATGAACCCTAAGTACACAAGCTCTTCCTTCCCAAACTCGCGCTTCTTCCCATTAAGGCATTATTGTTTTGTTTTCAACGCTTCCAATACCCTCCGCATGTGAACAAGATGTTCTCCCCATGTTTTACTATATAACAAGATATCATCTAAATATACAATAACAAAATCATCAATAAACTCACGGAGTACCTCATTCATCAATCGCATAAAGGTAGCTAGAGCGTTACACAACCCAAACAGCATTACCATCCACTCAAAGAGACTCTGTTTGGTCTTGAAAATTGTTTTCCATGTGTCTTCTTCCTGGATTCTGACTTGGTGATAGCCTGACTGACTTCAAATCCAATTTGGTAAAATATCGAGCACTCTGCAACTGATCTAAAAGATCATCAATCCTTGGTAAAGGGTACCGATTCTTCACAGTAATTTTGTTGAGCGCCCTAAAATCAACACACATCCGACACGTCCCATCCTTATTCAGCACCAACAATATTGGAGACCCACAAGGTGAACAACTAGGCTAGATTAATCCTTACTCAAGAAACTCCTGTATCTATCTCTTAATCTCATCGGATTCAGTGATAAAGGTACGACACAACCCAATATTAGGCAAGGGTACAGCACTGAGTAACTGGATATCATGTTCTACTGCCCTCTTAGGAAACATACCCTCTACACCACGAAACAACTCCTCAAACTCGGTTTACAACTCACCTATATCGATTTGTTGCTTAGGAGAAAATGTCATAGTAGAAAAAACCCTAGCCAACGTACTCTGATCAGCCAGACGTATCATCAGCAACACAAACTTTCCACTTGCATTAACCATCCTCTCAACGGCTTAACCTGAGTCGCCATAAGTAAAATTTTTCTAGTCTAGTGTTGTTTAGAAGCATTGATATGAAACTTTTTCCCTTCTTTCATAGGACGATACTTCCGTAATCCGCGATAAAGAATAACATCTTGGAACCATAGGTATGGACTACCTAAAATAACCTGATACACATCTAAGGGAACCACCTCGAACATAACTTCATCAATGTAATGATCAGTGATTGTAAATTTGAAAGTACACTGCTTGGTGATCTTCAGCTCTGCATCTTTCTGAATCCAGCCCAATCTGTACGGTTTAGGGTGAGCAGTTGTGGCCAAACCCAACTTCTTTACCACAGCTTTAGAGATCAAATTCTTCTGACTTCCAGGATCAATTATTGTTTCTACCACACTCTGTTTAACCTGTATGTTGACATAAAAGAGCTCTTCACGACTCGCTTCCTCGGAAACCGTTGGTTGCTTAAACATAAGAGTAAGTTTGGTGTACGGTTTTCGTACGTCTTGAAGTTCTTCTACAACCTGCGTCGCTAGCGTTTTCTTCCCCTTCTCTTCCTTCGGTCTGTGTTCAAGGTGGAGTTTCCAGCACTTCTCTTGGACGTGCCCATTAATCTCACAGTTGTTGCAATAATTCTTCTTCGAAGTAGAACCATCTCCGCTCTTTTCTCCATGTTTACTGTTTTTCCAACCTGCTTTATTCCCAGATTTCTGCTTGTCTTTTTTCTTCTTAATTTTAAAATTTTTGCCTTCAATGGCAATCGCCTTCACAATAGCGTCTTCAATTGTATCAACGGTGAACAATTTCAGTTCTTTCCGTATATACTCTGCAAGACCTCCCGTATACTCCATGAAGATATCGTACTCATCAACATCAATATCCAAAACCAAAGCTTGGTTATGGAATTCGGTGGTGTACTCTTGCACTGATTGCCTAAATTTCTGCCGAAATGGCTGCCACTTAAACCACCAATCTTGTCCAAACCCAATAGGATAGAACTGTTTTTGGACCAATACTTCAAATTTTTTCCAAGTCCATTTTGAAACATCGTGACGTTTTCGATAAGACTTCCACCATGTATGAGCATGATTAGAAAATTTCAAAGTTGAAAAACTGATCCTTTGAGAATTGGAGTCTTGATAGATATAATACGTTTCCAACCTATCAATCCAATTATCCAGTTTTTTGGCATCCACAGATCCATCAAAAACTGGGATATCAATCTTAAAATCAATTTTAAGATTCTTCATGGAATTCGTAGACTTACCAACTTCTACGCATCTTCCTCAGACTCGGCGTCGCTAGAACCTCCAAATTCGGTGTCTCCCTCCTCTTTCTCCTCAACCCCCTTCTTCTCGCCACGACCTTGTTGCCCCAAAAATGGAAGCTGTAGAGTTTTTGTTGGCAGGCAAACTTAACACCAACTTGTCGATGGTAGCTGCTAGGGACGAAACCTGATTCTCAAGTTTTATGATTCAATCTTCATCGTCTCCAGGCATGTTGTTCTTCGAACTCGGTTTCCTATGGATCGTCAAACCTTCAACAGGTCCTTCACCAGATTGTTTGAGACGGTCACTCGTTGAGACCATAAACCACAGTAACTCCCCAGTTGAACGAAATCCACTCTGACACCACTTAATCCACAATCTATAGAGAGAACAGTAATTAAAGAAGAAATAAAAACACAAATCAATTCGAGGAAATTCCTCTAGGGTTCTCTTTATTGCTCAAAAACGATTACAATATAGAGAGGCTTGATTGCCCCTTTCTGGGTTACAATACCTATTATAGCGTGGAGTTGGAATCCCACTCATAATAGAAATTACGGTTTTGCTATGCAAAATACCAAAACTAGGCTTAAGCTAAATACATGGATCTAGGCACAAAAGTAGGTCGGTCGTAGTGTAAAATATCACATCGAATCGATCCAAACGTCCTGCTCGTAAACTCACTCACAGAATGCCTTTAAAAGCGAACCATAATTCCTTTGGCCCAATCTGCGCCGAAATACGGAGTGAGAAATAAAGGGGGTATAGATCCTCCTGGATCACTTCACTTCATTTCATAAACATAACTCGAAACAATAAAATGGTTGGTTTGAAATGTTAGAGGCTAGCGCCTCTTATTTATTGAATTCAAACACTTCTAATTAAAAGTGCTTCCTTAGAAGTTCCAATCTAAACGGGTTTCCCTGCAGAGTACACATAAAGACCATGTCACACCACTGTCTATGTTCTGACCGAGTGACACAAAGTTAAAAAGGGCGAGGAAGCAAAAGAAAAGAACAGTCAAGGGGATCGAGAAAACGATAAATATGTGACCCTCAATGAGATTTTTACATAATGGCCACAAACAAGACATGAGTATTCGGCTGGAGAGGAAAAAAATTCTTTGTAGAGTTAATCCAAGAATTATCCGCTTCTTTATGTTGAATACTTGATTACATATGGATTCCATTTTCATGGGTAAGCTGCTTAGCACCAAGAACTTGATGATGTTTGCAAAGCTACCTCAGAGAAACCCAACTTGAATGTCAAGCTCACCAAGGTAGCCAAAGAAGAGCATGGATATTATTACAAATGATTGCAAAAGACATCTTGTATTCAATTACAGAAAGTTGCGTTTACAATAAAACAAATAAGCACACTTATTAGTTATTACTAAATATGAGTATTTTTATGATATAAGACAAATACTATAAGGTTGCAAGGGCATTTATGTTATTTTGTAGCCTAAGGGTAATTTTGTCTTATACTATTATATGTGAGGTTTTAAATATCCAAGCTTTATTTGTAACTTAACTCTTCCAATAAAATAGACTGCAATGTTAGACTTTTCCCCATATCCATTCTTCTATCTTAATATCAGAGCTAGTAAAAAAAGGAAAGAAAGATTTACTGCAAAAAGATTATCTGAGGCGAGAAGAACGAGGTTGAGATCTAACTTTTAAATCGAATCGAAATTTCCATTTACAGCTTAACTTTGAAACTTTGCAGTGCAATTTATAATCAAATGGTTTTTCTCTACCTTCATTGATTTTCAAATAAAATAGTTTTTTTTTTTTTTTTTAGGTTATTCAAAAAATTTCTCTCAAACAGAAACATGGTTTTAAAATCCGTGTTAAATCGCTTGTTGCATTCGATTAGGTATGAACATTGATTTCTGCTTAAAATTCTAGGGTTCTTAAAAGTGGCTTTGAGATGAAGATTTGTTGCTGCGATTTCAAATCTTGAGCGATTATTTTCGGCAACACGAATTCCATCTTTGTTGAATTAATTGTTGAAGTCGATTATTAGTGAAGTCATAATCTGCCATTGATATAGATAGTGTTTTACAATAAGTTGAGACTGAAACTCATCTAGAGCTTTTTGTTTGAGGGTTTTTTAAATCAATTGGAGATGCGTTTTCATTTGAAAGCCATTGAGAGATTTGTTGTTGTTGATGCAAGACCATGAGCCGGCTTGATACTTCATCTAACGGTTCAATTTGGAACTGAACTTGAACTCGGTTGGGATTTTCTTTGACCATTAATTTCTATTGTTGGTGATAATTGTTCATATATAGGGATGGGGACTTTGAGATCTGATATTCCAATTTATTTTTGCTATTTGTGGCAGGGGATTTCGAGATCTAGGGCCTTGATTTGTGGTCAGATGCTATTTCATTCAATTCGTGACCTTTGCTGCTGCAAATTGGTTTAACATTTGATTGTTGGAACTCAATTTAGAAAATCATGGCTGAAATAATGTGGAAAAAAAAAATTAGGTCGGATTTTAAATATGTTTTGAGGAATAGTTTTACATCGATTTTAGAGAGGAGCCTTAATTAATTGTTCCCAGTTCATATGGCTTGCATGATATGCTGGTAAGAGATATCTATCAAACTCGGCTACGACGCCAATATAGTGTTTTCATCTTGAGAGTTTTTTTCTTAGCTAAAATCTAATATGAATGAATTTTAAAGTGTTGCCTATGATAACCTATATCACATCTGACTTCCTGATATTAGAGGAGATTTGCTCTTCATTTTGTTTTGAGAAGTACGCAATCTTGATTTCCGTTTTGATTATGATGTGTAGATTCTGTACAACGAAAGTTGTTGTTCATTACAACATTGGCCGTACTCTCATGGCTTTCTGTATTTGATAGTTGGGTTGTGATTTCAGTAAGGCGTCGATCAGGGAAATTTGGTCTTCTTTGGTCGTGATTTTCTGTAGCAGTTAGTTTTATTCCGTCATTTCCATGATAATCACATATTCACATGGTCTGATTTAAAAGAACTGCTTTGGCGACATATTTGTTATGGCAATCAACAAAAAGAAATGAGTTAAGTACATTATTTTAACTAAGACTCGGTTTTGTATTGCTTCTTTTAAATAAGAGAGTGTTTGCCATCTGAAGTTCTTCAACAGTTTCATTCTTGAAACACGTGTATTTGTGAGAATTTTTAAAGTTAGATTTCTGTGGAGATAAAAAGAAGGATAAAATGGGTTTTAGTTACATATAGTATTTTAGGTTTTAAGCAAGAAAAATCAAGTAAAGACTACTGAACAATTAACTGAGACTAAACGAAAGTCTTGTGCTTTTATAATTGTTGACACTTAATACGTTTTAAGGTGGACGAATGTTAGGTAACAGCTTTTGCAGAAAAAGCCAAAGGATACAAGCAAATGTTTGACGCGTGTTTCTTCAATGAAAAGCTGTACTTGAAATGCCGTTTTTGATCAAGAATAACAGCAAATAAAATACATTTTTCTTACAAATAGCAAGCTATTTTGCAAGTTAGAATTTATTTGGAGTGTCCTAAACACGGGAAAACACTATTCGAGTATTGAATAGTGCCAAATGCACGTAAATGGTAAAACTTGTTGGGATTTACTTGAAAGAGAGTGTTGTTGACACAGAAAATGCTACTTATACCGAAGTTTGCCAATAGAAGTTTACTTGAATAGGAGTGGCGTAAACATATTATTAGTCGTATCAATAATACAAAGAGAATAAATTGTAGTGCCAAAGGCTTGCTTCGGCACCCGTTTAGGGTTTACTGGAAATGAAATGGCATAACATGTTATTACAGAAGGCCATCCATAAAAGCTATTTAGTACCAAGGCATGTCTGAAGTATATAAATAGAGAAATCACAGTGAAATACGTAGGTATATGTGTGTAGAGAAGGGCTTCAGTCCCAAGGAAATGCCATAAGCTATAGCCAAGTGACAATCTTAGAATTTGCAGCTAGATAACTATAACTGGATGATGAATAGCTAGCACCATAATACACCAAATTCTTCACATTCGGCTTTTCGAATACAAATACCTCAAACAGAAAATTAATAATTATCTAAAAATCCATATACAATTAGTAAACTAGTATTACCTTCTGTGTCCATTCACCTGTGAAAACATTGATGTGGGCACCAACAAGACTAAGTTTTGAACGACGAGCCCATATTCCACGAACTGCCTTCTTACTTACTTGCTCGAAAACTGCATAGCCGTGAAACTAACTTAAAATGAGACTAATGATTGTATCCATTTATTGTAAAATTAAAGGTCTAGTGAGACATGCTTCAACTTTTAATACTGCTCAGATTACTAAATATTCCATGCCACTGCATTCCTACTTGCTCAAAAACTGCACAACAAAGACTCTGGGTTGACCTGTGGTCTTGGTGTTGATTTCGGCCATTTCGATTGAAGATTGCCAAATAAACTTCTGCACCAGCAAGTTTTGTTTTTTTTTTGCAAAAGATAAGATTGAATAAATGAAAGAAGAAATACAAAAGAGGGGAGGCAGAAAAGCCAAGCCCGATTACAAATCACATAATCCTAAAGTACTCAGCTTGAAGATCCTCAACTTTGGTAATAAAGTTAGGTTTCCCTGAATAGATTTCCTTAACACCACTGGGGAGACTGTTTCCTTTTTTAGAGGCTTCATCTGCTGAAAAGTTCCCTTCTCTCCAGATTTGGGAAAATCTGATGGAGATAAAATTATGTTTGACAGAGTTCCAATTGGTTCTAATCTTCCAAGAGACCTGGTCTGAAGAAAAAGATTGAATAGCGGCTGATGAGTCTGATTCAATCCAAATTTTGTTCCAAGTGTTTTGTTTAGCCTAGAAAAGAGCATCTAGAATAGCTTCACATTCAGCTTCATAGTTGTTGACAGTACCAAGTCCTTTTATGATGACTCCAAACATGTTGTAAGAGTTGTCTCTAGCTATAACACCCAATCCTTCTTTCCCTGGATTCCCCGAGGTTGAACCATCACAGTTAAGCCTTATCTATTCAAATCAAGATAATACCCATTTGCATTTTCTAATAGAAGGAGGCCTAAGTTTTGTAGGAACCCCAAGCATGGAGATAATCCACAGATCCGAGGGAGAGTTTGCCATATGATTAGAAGAAAGAGTGGCAGCATCATTAATACAGGCAATCAGCTTAACTTTTACATGGTTGTAGTTACAAGTAGAACCCTCAAGGACACAAGAGTTTCTTGCCAGCCAGATCAAATAAAGAAGGTTATAGTAATTGCTGCCCACCAGAGATCTCTGATGTAGGGACTGGGAGAGGAATCAAGCTCCAATGAAAGCTCAAGGCTAGGGTGCCTCTGATTGATCTTGAAAAGGGAGGAAATTCACTTCCATAAAGGACCAACTTTTGGACAGTCCCAAAAAAATGAGAAGCAGTTTCAGAGTCTGCAAAGCATAAAGAGCATCTCGAGACAATAAAGCCCCTCTTCATTAAGGTATCTTCTGTAGCTAAGGCATTATTGCAGTATCTCCAAATGAAAGCAGAAATCTTAGAGTGGATTGCATTATTTTTTAGATACTTATTCCACCAGACACGAGCCCTTTTGCTTCTAATGTTCTCATAAGCACTAAAGACTGAAAACTGTCCTTGAGGGTGGTGTCTCCAGACTCTGATGTCAGATGCAGAACTATCTATAGGAATATTGCTAGTATCTATCTCATGATCTTTTAGAAATTCATCAACCAAGACAGGCACCTTCCAGCCATTGTTATCTATTATACTGCTGAGTTTGACAGTGAAGTTTCTTCTAGATCTAGCATCCATCTCAACTGAATTGATAAGAGCTTTTTGAGAACCGCAACAGTCTCTCCAAAAGTCAATACCAATTCCATTGCCAATAAGCCAGCTAGAGTTCTCATTTACCTTTTTAATAGCCCACTTTAGCCCCTTCCAAATAGAAGAGCTCTTGAAATAGTTCAATCTGACAAAAAAAATTATGAATTTGGCCCTAAAGAAAACAGTCCAAGGCTCTTGGGAGGTAAGGAAACCCCATCCCAGTTTCTAACAAAGAAAGGTTAATATCACCCAGCTTGTGAACCCCAATGCCACCCTCATCATAAGGTTTACACAGCTTGTCCCAGCTTACAGTGATGAATTTCCTGGCAGTTGGATCTCCAGACCACAGAAAGTTCCTTATAATTCTTTCCCCTTGCTTAATAGAAGAAGCAGGCCACTTGTAAATGGCCATATTATAGACAGGGAGGCTAGTGAGGATTGATTTAACAAGAACAACCCTGCTCTGAAAAGAGAGTAACTTCCCACACCAACCAGAGGCTCTTGATCTAATCTTGTCAATAAAAGGGGAGATAATAGTGCTAGTGACTCTGCCATGAATGAGAGGGATCCCCAAATACTTTTCTGGAAAGACTCCAGCTTCAAACCAAAACAAGGAAGAGATGGTGGCCTTCCTTTGAACTGAGTAAGAACCACAGAAAATCTTACACTTGGAACTAGTAATCCACTGACAAGCTGAAGATTGGTACACTTGAAAAAAGATTGGTTCAGTTCAAACCCAAACAAGGAAGAGATGGTGGCCTTCCTTTGAATTGAGTGAGAACCACAGAAAATCTTGCACTTGGAACTAGTAATCCACTGACAAGCTGAAGATTGGTACACTTGAAAAAAGATTGGTTCAGTTCAAACCCAAACAAGGAAGAGATGGTGGCCTTCCTTTGAATTGAGTGAGAACCACAGAAAATCTTGCACTTGGAACTAGTAATCCACTGACAAGCTGAAGATTGGTACACTTGAAAAAAGAATCTTGAGTGCTTTTAGACCAGAAAGTTTCCCATTGGTAAATATAATGATGTCATCTGCAAACAGAAGGTGAGCAGGACTGGGGCAACCTTTAAGAGTGACTAGAGACTTGATAATTTTCTGAGATCTCAACCAATTACTACCTCTGCTAAGCACATCTTCTACAAGAGCAAAGAGAAGGGGGGAGAGGGGACAACCCTGTCTTAAACCTCTACTTGCCTTAAAGAAACCGCAAAGGTTCACCATTAATTAGAATAGAGACATTGGCACTCTGAAGAAGAACTTTGATCCAGTTACAGAATCTGTAGGAGAACCCAAACTTGTTAAGAACTTTAAAGAGGAACTTCCAACTAACAGTGCCAAAGGCTTGGGCAATGTCAATTTTGAGGGCCACATTTCCATCTTTTCATTTCTTGTGAAGTTCATTGATAAGCTCAGAGGCCATTCCAATGTTGTTCTGAATAGATCTACCTTGGATAAACCCACTTTGTTCTTGAGAGATAATCAGGGAAGCCACTTTACCAAGTCTTGAAGCCAGAACCTTACTTATGATCTTGAGGATGAAGTTGCTAAGGCAGATTGGTCTTAAAGTTTTTCATAGTTGAGAGATCTTTATTTTTGGGGATAAGAACAAGGAAGTTTGAGTTGAAACCATTGGGGATGGAAGCATCAACAAAGAAAGAGATGATGGCTAAGCAGACTTCACTACCAACCAGGTCCCAGAAGTAATGAAAGAAAACTCCATTAAAACCATCTGGCCCAGGAGAGCATTCCCCATTAAGGCTAAAAACAGCAAGTCTAATCCCCTCATTGCTAGGGATGTCATTAAGAGAAGCATTTTGATCTGCGAAACTGAATTTAGAACCAAGTTTATAAGATTTTCATTAATAAAGGTATTCTCAGAGCTGAATTTCTCAATGAAGTACTCTACAATGTGAGCCTTAATCTCCCCTTGGTCTTGAATAGAAGAACCATCCTCTAGATCAATTTCTGTAATTACACTCTTTGTTTTTTTAATCTTGTGAATTGCATGGAACTCGCCTACACCAGCAAGTCAGTAACTGCGTAGAAGAGATCCCTCTCCGTTCCGCTAACAGGAGGCCCATTATCTCCATCTTGCCTTCTCATTTCTCTCCATGGATTCTCTGATTTGTGGAACATGGGTTTCCCTACTTTCTTTGCTCCCGTTTAAATTGGATTGATCTTTTTTACGGTATAAAAAAGATTTGAATTAGGGTTTTAAATTGGCATCAATACCATATGACTTATTTTCTAACTACAAATAAAAAATAAAAAAAATTGTGGGTGGGTGTGTGTGCGTGTGTGGGTGTGTGTGCGTGTGTGGTGGGGGGGGGGAGAGATGTCGGAGTTATGCACATAAGTGGAAGTAGAGGTACCTGGGGAACAAATAATGTCATTCAAAACCCTTAAGAACTTCTTTAAATTTGCTTGAGTAAGGGAAACATATTATGTATGACGCTCCCTTGAACGAATAGAAACTTGAATTTTTTGAATAGTATCAAAGGATATGAAAACGGTTTCTCTATTGACCTTGTTCGCTGAAACCATGTGGACGATCGATGAGAGCATATCAAATTATCTCCCACAATGGTAAGATTGTGGTCTTCCACGGTCCCACCTCAGTTCTAGGACTGCCAAAAGTTATTTTAAATTCTACGATCAGGTTTTTGAGAGGCAGGAATCGAAGAGTACTACAGAAAAATCATTGCTGATTTGTCTAAGACACAGGCAAGTAGACACAATGATGTGCAACTAATCTCATCAAACAGAATGGAGAGTTTAACCAGATCAAGTAGTGGAAGGATATTATGACTTGGCAGTTCTAAACTTGTAAACTTAAATTCTGTATCCAGCGAAAAACTGGAAAAAACCTATATTTTCCAGAATATAGGCGCAGATCTTAGAATCCTCGTAGCTATCCCACGCAACATAGGGTAGATAATAATCCAAATCCTCCCCGGATGCCCAGAGTCTAGCGTAATAATTAACATAAGCATGACCCATAGCTTGGCTTTGTCTATGACGTATTCAGATTGAAACAGTTGAGTTCCATTCTGCCGTTGAAAGTAAATCTCTGCATCAGAATCCTAGTTGAGTTTTTTTTTCTTTTGGAAACATAAGTCGCAGGTTCATAATTTGTCATCATCCGCCCAACTATTCCCTGGGGCTTGTTACTAACCCCACCGTCCGCACGTTCCATTTAAGTCAGGAATGGTGGCCCGCATTGGCGGTGGTTAATCCTAGAACCTCTGCTTCATGAGGCGTTGTCACTAACCGCTGCACCAACCCCCGTTGGTTTCCTAGTTTAGTTTTGTTGTCCTTACGAATATATTTCTCCTTATGAATATATTTTCAACATTTACATTCGGCTGCATAGAGTCAACTAACGGTGACATGAGAGTAGAGTTGTCAGAAAATTACTCGGAATAAGTTGGAGAGTTCCCGGTGATATAATTAATCTTACCCCTTGGAGATACATATCTTTCTAAATTGAGCAGATAATGTATATGAATCAACTAAATCTCACCTTAGTGATATCGTAACTGAGATTAGTCATTGAATTGGTGGGTGGATTATGAACTCACCATTCTCGGTTCCGGTTGAGGAAGTTGGCGTGGAAGTTTTGGTAACTTTACTTCGTTTTCAGATCAATGGTAAGAGAAAATGTGACTTTAAAGATTCTATAGTCCAATCTAATGGATCTCCACAAATTTCAAAGACACTCCGTCTCTAGAAAACTCTGCGTAAGATTATTCCCATGATAGAGGTGCCTTCTTCCCCATCTTAACACTGCCTGGGCCCTCAAGTTCACTCCCAATGGATGTCATTTGAACAAACTTCGTGGAAACTTTACACGCTTCAATCAAATTTGGACTAGTGGTGCCAAAATTACAGTACTTTGAAGACCCAAATGGCAAACATGACATAAATATGTAGTCCCCCCTCCCACGTGTCGATATTTTTTGATGCTTTTGGGTTGGATTTTCTTCCCTCCAGTTATTGTTATTTATGTACATGCCCATAAGGATCTTGAGCACTTACCAACTCAGAACTCCAGCAACAGCACAGATTTCAATTCAATCCGATGGCACCTATTACGAAGAAAAAAGTTGCTAGAAGACCCAAAGAGGTGCTACTATATTGTGTTCCAAATACAGATCTTTCAGGATTTTATTTAGCGGCTTAAAATAGAGTTCCATAGCAGAAATGTAATTTTCTATAAATGAACTTATTTTGCTAAGAGGTTACTATGTTTGGAAGCAGCAGTAAAAGGTTACAATACATGCATTTTAAGATATGTACAAATAAAATCACTTCTTTACTAAAGAAATTCTAAATACTGCAACTGGCGCTCCATATAAGGGTGATACAATTGAAGTGTGAAATAATGCAGACACATGGAGGTGTAGCAAAATAAGTTCGCATAGATTAAACATAAAGGTGTTCTCATCATCAAAAGATGTAATGTCAATGACTCAACTTATTATAATTTAGAGAAACTAAAATGGGATGTGCATGAGAGAAACATAGGAATATCGTAATTACCTGGATTGTAGGTTAACCGGCTAAGCACCCCAAATTCTAACGTTAGAGTCCCGCCACCAGCCGTTGATGTTATCTAGAAGACCAATATAATAAAAGCATGAACACCTCAAATAAAAATCGAAAGAAGGTAATATTATATAAAAGAAATCCAGTAAGATTTGTGATCTTGAATCCTGCAGAAACACTGAGATTCGATAAACCAACTCGAAATAAGGGTCTACCTAATCAAAGTCTCACCAAATCAAAAATTAGGATTTCTTATTCATCAACTAACTCAACTCAAACTAACTGCTAATTTCAAGAACTTTCTAAAACGCGATTCCTACTAAATTTCTAAAACAAAGAGATTAGTAAAAGTAAAAGCAAACAATAAAGGGTGGTATGCACACGCACAACTCGCATAAGACTCCCCATCATTGAAAAAATTAGACCTCAAATTCAAAAACTAAGTATACTCGTCAAATAGAACCGTATACAACTTTTGAAAGATGCCTCAGAAAGACAAGTGCGCTCTTCTTCTGTTTTGGCTAACCAACTAATATTTCCTGAAATGGGTATCCTTCTCAAGAATAGTATCGATACAAGCGAGAAGGTCATGTCGTGTAGCCGTGAGTGGTAGAGTAACAGATGAAATGTGGTCATTGCAGAATAGAGATTGCAAGTTTACATTAATGACTCGTGATTGCCGCATCTCCGATGGAATATTTAACTTACAAGTGTTCTCACAGATACGAAGAACGGTGAGAAACGAGCTGGAACAGCACAGAGAGAATTCCGGATGGTTACTGAACGTCACCCTCGCCTGTTGAACATCATAACCAAATCACCTGGCTAAAAAGAAACATGATGGCGGTGCTGATCGGTACTACATTTATAAGAATCATAAGAATGAGTGAGGCACCGGCGGACATCTACGTGAATCTCACGAAAAATAGAAGCAAGAGCAGATAGATACATAAATAGTAGATGGGATAGGCGCAAGCTCCAAGATGTTGTAGACAAAGCGGACTTGTATAATCATGAAAGGACATAGTGCTGTAGAGCGATTACTGGAATTGCTCAATGCAAATTCTGCCCGAGTAAGCACGAAGCCCTAAGATTTCAGGTTATCCCCAACCAGGCATCGTAATAGGTCACCCTAACAACACCTGCTGTAAACCTCCGCATGGGGATGAAAAACAGTAGAAAATTGGAGCTTGTAGTTAAAAAACTCTTATAGGGTAAGCCAAAAGTGACTAGTGAATTTGACATCTGTGTCAGAAGTAGTAAGATTGTGCTGAACACCGTGAAGATGAACAATTTCTCATAAATAAATGCGAGCAACAATGGATTCATCTTAGGTAGTCTGATGCGTTTGCTGCGAACGTAATTGCGGCCGCTGCGTCTATACGATACTGGAGCACATTGCATCAGACCTCGCACCACCCCCTGTTGCGCATGTGCACAATTGCGACGCAATATGGCGCAATACGACGCATCACGTGTTGTGTTGCAACTTTCATTGTGATGTGGTGTGTGCAGACTTACTTTCTCTTTCTTTTTCTCAAGATACGATTCAGATGTGTCTCATTAACTCCCAATTAAAACAAAACTCTAGAGTTAAATCACTTCTCCCACCAAACAGTAAAAAAAGAGGTTCCACTCGAGAAGAAGAAAGAAGAGATCTCCAACTCTCTCTCTCTCTCCCCCCCCCCCCCCCCCCCCCCCCCCTCTTTAATTTCTCCCTTTCCTGGGATTCTCTCTTTGGCTTTGATGTCTCTCTTTTTTGGGGTTCTCTCTCTATTTTAGGGTTTTTTCTGAAGATTAATCATCATGAATTGGTGTTTATTTTTAGTGTTTTGTTTATCTTTGCGGTTTAATGGTGTTTGGATTTCTCTTTCTCCCACCAATTTTGGAACTGAATGTAGTCCAACTGATTTACATGTTGGGTTTAAAGTGAAGAATTTGGGTTTTGTAATTGTCTGCTTGATTGGAAGGTATAAAGTGAAGAATTTTGGTTTAATGGTGTTTGGAAGAAATTGCAATTGATTACAGTTGGGCTTAATGGAGATTATTGTATCAGCAGTGTTTAAAACATGTATTTATGACTTCTTTTACGGACTGATTACAGTTGGGCACTCTTAAATGTCTTCTTCAACTTCTAATGTAAATGAGAAAAAGAAAGATGAAGGTTGGGAATATGAGGAGGCGAGGACCCGCGAATAGAAACGGCATTTGGTACAAGCTTCGCAATAAGAAGACAACGGCGGAAATATCTCGATTGAAAGAACATCTTATAGGAAGATATTCGAGCGTTACCAAATGTCCTAATGTACCGATTCAAATTCAAAGAAGTTTTAAGGACATGGCTGATAAGGTCAAAAAGGATAGAGAAGAGAAAAAAAAAACTTAAAGAAGAGAAAAGAAAGCGAGCAAGTGAAGCACAAGATAAAGACGAAGAAAGTGGTAAAGAAGAGGAATGTAGTGGTGGTGTTACTAATAGGAGGATATGCAACAAGAAAGGGAAGATTAAGGTGAATGATCCATTAAATTGTATATACGAACCTGCAAATGCAAATAAGGGGCAAAGAAAGATTAAAAAGAAATGTCGTGCAAAAGTTATTTCTGCCATTGCTACCTGGTTTTATGATAATGGTATAGCATTCAATGTCACTCGACCGAAGATCTTTCAACCAATGATTCAAGCTATTGGAACATATGGGGCGGACTTGAGAGCCCCTACATACCACGAGTTGAGAGCCTCACTCTTGAAGCAAGCCGTAACGAAGATGTAAGCTTTTATACACCCTTTCACAGTGCATTGGAAGACTTATGGATGCACTATCATGACTGATTGGTGGACCGACAAGAAAGGTCGCAAATTGATAATAAAAAAATTGGTAAGTCGTCGAAAAGAAATGATATTTTTTAAATCAATTGATGGTGGCTTTATTGTCACAATGTAAGACTGATGACCCTGTCTCGGCAAAGCCTAACTCACTCAAGATGGAATGTAACCACATCACCTCACATGTTCCATGTGCTAATGCGCGATATTCTGCTTCAGCAGACGAACGAGAGATAACATCTTGTTTCTTGCTTATCCATGAGATAAGGTGATTTCCACCAAAAGCACAAAAACCAGCAGTAGGACCGACTATCATATGACCCACCATAATCGGAATCTGTGTAACACTCAAGCGGACCATGTACTCCAACAACATAAAATAATCCGAGACCAGGACATGACTTCAGATATCAAAGAATGTGATAAACTACATCCAAATGAGACTGACATGGCGCATGCATGAACTGACTGACTCTGCTCATAGCAAATGAAATATCTGGTATGGTGCTTGCCGAGTAGATCAGACGTCCAACAAGACGCTGATAAGCCGATGGATCTGATAAAAGAGGTCATGATCATGGAGTTAACTTACTATTTGGAACAAGAGTGGAGACTGGTTTACACCCAACCATCCCTGTATCACTCAACAAATCTAGAACATATTTCCTTTAAGATAAGGAAATTCCCTTGGAAGACGAGCCACCTCAATCCCAAGGAAGTATCGTAATTGCCTTAAGTCTTTCACCTCAAATACCTTCTCAAGAGCTTCTTTAATCTGTGAAATGCCTGCAACATCATCTCCGGTGATAATAATGTCATCGACATAAACTAGAAGATAGGTATAACCCCCTGAATTGCACCTGACAAGTACAGTATGATCTGAATGACATCTAACAAAGCCATATTGGAGAACCACTTTACTAAATCGACAAAACCATGCTCGTGGTGACTGCTTAAGCCCATACATAGACTTACGAAGACGACATACCTTACCGACATACTCCCCCTCACCGCGAAAGCCTGGTGGATGAGTCATATAGATAATCTCATCAAGATCGCCATTAAGAAATGCATTTTTCACATCCAATTGATAAAGAGGCCAATGGTAAGAAGCAGCCAAGGAAATGAGAAGACGAACAGAATTCAATTTAGCAACCGGAGCAAAAGTAGCACCAAAATTACGTCCAGGTACTTGTGTAAAGCCCTTAGCAACAAGGCAAGCCTTATAACTTTCCACTGTCCCATCAGCCAAGAATTTCACATTAAACACCCATCGATATACAACTGGCCGGACCTCAGGAGGTAAAGGAACCATTTCCCAAGTCCGGTTCCGTACAAGGGCATCCAATGAGGATATGTTATAGCCTCAGACACAGATCGAGGAATCCGGATCACAGAAGTGGAAGATATATATGCACGGTAAGAATCAGACATGCCCTGGTAAGAAACAAACTTGGCAATGGGATGCTTAGTAGGAAAGCCATACTTTTCAGGAGGGTCACGTACCCGGGTAGGGTAACGAGACGCAATACTAGGTGAAACAACAGGAAATGTATCATCGTAAACAGGAATATCAACAGTAACAAGTGTATCATTAGAAACAGTAACAGGGAGGTCAAAAGAAGGTGTATTACCTTAGGCGGATCACACGAGAGCAGGGTGAGCGCGTGGACGACGAGAGTACACCTTGAAAGGTTAAGAAGTAGGTATCATCGGAGGAAAATCAATAACAGGCATAGGATAAACAGCGGAAGGTTCCTCCTCCGATGGTGGCAAAGAGTCTTGTATAGACAAAGTAGTACCAAAGAAAGGAACATGCTCAACAAAAGTAACATCCATAGTATGATAAATGTGACGATGAGAGGGATCATAACACCGATAACCTTTAGAAATAGGAGAGTACCCTAAGATGATACACCGAATAGACTTGTCATCCAGTTTAGTACGATAAAGACTCTTGTCATGAACATAACAAACACAACCAAACACACTGGGAATATTAGGAAAAAGGATACGACCAGGTTATACAAGCTGGAAAGGAGCCTTACCACTAAGGATCCTGTTAGGGGTACGGTTAGGGGTACGGTTAGGCAGGTAAGAGGAGGTGAGCACGGCAAAATGCCAGTAAGACTTGAGAACATTCATACCTTTCAACAAACAACGAACAACACCCATAAGAGACCTATTTTTCCTCTCAGCAACCCAATTTTGCTCAGGAGGAGTATATGGACAAGTAAGTTGCAAAAGAAGACTCTGTTGGTTAAGACGCGAGACAAACTCATTAGACACATATTCCTTAGCATTGCCAGACCTAATCCCCCAAACAACCACATTAAATTGTGTTTTAACAAGTTGCAAGAAACGGGTAAACAAAGGAATAACCTCAGACTTTTTTTTACGAAGCAAGTAAACCCAAGTAAATCTAGTGTAATCATCAATAAAGGTCACATAATATATATGCCTAGAACATGCAATGACCGAAAAAGGTCCCCAAACATCATAATGAATTAAGTCAAACGCACAAGGTGATCTATGCATGCGAAGAATATAACTATTATGAACATGTTTAGATAAAAAAACAAATCTCACAACGAAACGTAGACATTTTGCATGCTTTTACTAAATCAGGAAAGAAATGACAAAGATATTGAAAATTCACATGACCCAGCCGGGCATACTAGGTTTTGACCGACTCGGATGAAAAAACATAATGGCCTAATTCAGGCAAGACACTAGCATGCAAACTGGAAATAGATGATTGTGAAATTGGTGGTGGATCACCAAAGTAGTACAGGCCATCACGCCCATCCCCCTGCCAAAAATTTGCCTCATACTCCGGTCCTAAAGGTAACAAGAATTAGACAAGAAAACAATAGCACAGTTAAGATTCTTGGCAAGACGATTAACAGACAAAAGATTAAGAGTAAAACGCGAAACATATAAAACAGACTCTATGGATATCTTAGGTGACAAGTGAATTATGCCTTTACTATGGACTTTAGTGAATGAACCATCAACAATAAGAACATATTGATTAAATGGGGTATGTGGATTTGCAAGAATTTTAGATTCACCAGTCATGTGATCATTGGCACCTGAATCAAGAATCCAGGTAGATGGGGAATTTGTAATCTTAGCATGACATGCAGTGGGTATACCTGTGGCAGCTGACATAGCTATAAAACTGTCAGCAATTTTCTCCTCCCTGAAAATGTGAAGGACCTGGTCCATCCTCGAATTCAGTGTCCTTTCAATAGTGGCAGTGAGATCATCTGGAGCTCCCCTGAATATGAACCTTGAGAAACCTCTGAAATAGCTGTTGTACGAGGTTTATTCCCACCGGACTTGCCATACTCTTTCTTCGGTCGTAGCTCTGGGTAAAGCTGGAAACAAGTATGTATGTAATGGCCATCTTGTTTGCAGTGATCACAGTATGGTCGGGTACGTCTAAGATTTCCCCCAGATAGAGGAGTACAACGGGAATCTCGTGATTGTACCTGAGAACGGGAGTTGGCAGCAAATGACATCTGATCAGCCAACGGTGGAACATCAGAAACAACTATGACTTTCGAGGTCAACTTCATACGACGCTCATGTTTCTCAATCAATGCATATGCTTCACCAAGATTCGGAAGATGTGTAATATTGAGAACCTGTGTGTGAATTGCCTCAAAGTCTGACTGTAAGCCAATAAGAAACTAATGAACTTTTTGTTTTTCCTTCCGTTTTTGAATCGCAGACGCAATGGAAGGAGTCATGTCAGTAATATCTGACAAAGAGGTATAGACTGCAAGTTCTTCCCAACTCTTTTTCAGATATCTAAAATAAGTTGTTAACAGACAAGGAACCTTGAAAAGCCTGACCAAGTCCCCTATTTAACTCATAGACTCAGACTTCATTATTAGAGATAGAATACATTTCTGATAGAACAACCCACAAACCATCAACCGTCTCATGAATGGTGAAGAGCTCATAAATCTCGGTTTCCATAGAGTTAAAAAACCAGCCAATAATCATGCAATTGGTCATAAACCAAGTACTATAGGTAGCATCGGTCTTAGAAGGACAAGGCACCTTGTCAAGTAGGAGCCAATCAATTTTACCCTTAGCTCCCAAGAAAAGCCGGATAGATCTGGACCAAGACGATAAGTTTTGGCCATTTAGAAGAACACTAGTAATCTGATGAGAATGTGGGAAATTCAGCAGATTCTCATTGCCATTTTGAATAGTAGAGTTAGAGACCGTGGATTCCATTGAAGGGTTTGTCATATTAACACAAACAGTGGAGCAATACCAAACACGTACTATAACTTAGAACTTGACAAGACAAAAAAGCTGATAAGACAAGGACTTGGAAATGGCTGGACAAGACAATGGTGTGCAGGAACAACCTTAGAAAGGGCTGGACATGAAAACAACGACAAAGGGCAATACAAGAGGGCTTTTCTGAAGGGTAGGATTCATCTTTTTTCTTCTTTTTCTCTACTTTACATCTGATACCGTGTAAAGAGATTGAATTGTAATGAACTGAATGATTTATTCTTCTCTCTAGGAGGCTTTATATAGAGATTATACAAGGGTAGTTACAACAACCATTAAGTAGTTGTTACTAAGCTAATAAAACAGGAGGTTACAAACCTAATTAAGGGGCTGTTACAAACCTAGTTAATAAGCTGTTATAAACCTAGTTAAGGGGCCGTTACAAACCTAATTAAAAGGTGGATTTAATAAGACTAATAACCTATTACAATAAAAAGTAGTTAACAAATTGTATTTTGCAAATTGCTAAGGACAATGCATCAAACTGCGTGAAAGCTACAACGATGTTAGAAAAAGATTATCCACATTATATTGGAGTCCATGTGTTGCTTGATGTCTTAATGGATATTACAAGACAACAGGGAACTTAAGGTGATTAAAGATGTTGCAAGAGACGGAAAAGCAATTAGTGTATTTGCCTACAACCATCTTCACATACCATACTGAGTTTAATTACGAACAAGAAAGACTTGGTAAGGACTGGAGCCATGAGGTTCGCTACCAACCTTTTGTCGCTTGAGAGTCTTTTAGGTTGAGAGCTATGTTCAATTATGAGGAGTAGAACAATAGCAAATGGAGTAAGAAGGTTGAGGGTAGAAGAGTTGCACGAATCATTGGTAGATCCACTTTTTGGGGAAAAGTTGAACACGCTTGCAAGATCATGCATCCGTCACCCCCTGACTAAGAAATAAAATTAACGAATTTCAAAAATCGATCAATTACAACAACTGAATCTAAGCCAAAAGCTAAAAGCTGTACATGTTAATTCCACAATAAATCCATATAAGCATCACGTCACCGCGAGGCCTTAGGAATAGGCAAAGGAGTGTAAAAACCGGTCTAAAATCCTCTCACGCGTTGATGAATATAACACCAACATATAAACTAGTTGACGTCACATCGCATAGTAGCCTAATAACCTGTTAATGGAATCAAATTCAATATGAATTGCAATGGTTCGAGTATAGAAAATCTTGGGAGCTGCAGGGCTGTCTTCTTGCTATAAACTTTGTTGGAGAAGTTTTCAATGTGGTCATAACGGAGTTTGGAGTGATAACCAGTTACTTAACTGAATGCATGCTATAACTACAGCTCTGAATTGGCCAATCAGAACAATAGGAAGGAAGTAGTTACATCTACCTCAAATGTTGTTGTTCAAGCTTCTATGACTAACAAAGTCCACTGGAGAGTTAGAGGGGACGGAGAAAAATCAAAGTACTACTTTATAAGCCTCAAGTTTGTCCATAACTGAAAGAAAGACATCTTTGCTGCTGATAGAGCAGCTAGAGAAGGAAACAAGCTGTCTAAGGGTGTTCAGAAGCACTTCATTGGCAGATCTACCTTCCTTATAAGGCTTGAAGAACGCGACAAGGAGTACTTTAGATTTGAGTGAGATCAAAGTGTTATTTAAAGAAGCTGGGGGATATGTTTCTCCTCTATTGTGTTGTCTCTGTTGTCTGTTGTCTTTCCTCTTCCCTATATTTCATTTTTTTGGTGTGTTTGATTACATAGAAAATAGTCCAAGGAAAATATCATTTTCTCATGAAAATTAGTTTTGAGAAAATTCTCCAGGAAAACCACATATAAGCAGTTTGATTTGTACATAGGAAATAATCACTTTTGTTGAGTATCTTTATGTAAACGAAGAGACAAGAGAGGAGAGAGAAGAGATAGGTGAGGCTGGAAAATAAATAAGGAAAACTTTCTTAGGGGGTGAGCTAGGAAAATAAATGGCTTGTTTTTAAGAAAATTTTATTGACTTCGAAAATTTTCCTAACCTTTAATAAAGGCTATCAAACAGTGGAAAATCATATTTTCTCATAAGGGTGTGTTTGATTCAACATTTTCAAGTGAAAAATAAAATATTTTTAGGAAAATTTGGTATTTCAATGTTTGGCAGCCTTAATTAAATGTCAGGAAAATTTTCCAAGTTAGGAATTTTTTCTTAAAAACAAGCCATTTATTTTCCTAGCTCACCCTGTAAGAAAACTTCCCTGATCTATTTTCCCAGCCCCACCTATCTCTTCTCTCTCCTCCTTTGCCTCTTCGTTTGCATAGAGATACTCAATAAAGTTGACTGTATTCAATATACGAATCAAACAACTTAGATGTGGTTTTCCAGGAAAATTTTCTCAAAACTAATCTCCATGAGAAAATGATATTTTCCTTGGAATATTTTCTATGCAATCAAACACACCCTAAATATTTTATTTTCTACTTGAAAATGTTGAATCAAACACACCCTAAGTATAATTTATCTTGCCTTACGCAAAAATGAACAAAAAAAGAAAAAAATGAAATGAAATAAAAAAGTGATTTATGTTTCATTAATAAGTGTAAAAATAAAGGCCCTAAATTCGAATTTCGAATTAGTGGAATTTTTGAGATTATGATTAGAGTAAAACATTCGAGTCAGAGTATTGGTTTCTCAGATCCCGTTGCACAGTATTCAAAAGCCACTAATAAGTTACATTTTGACTAACTAATGCAGCTAAATAAACTAACACTGTAGAGTGTAAGAGAAAGCGAGAGAGACCTTGCCTTGCTTTCATCTTCATCGACTCCGTGTAATAAATTGACAGATCCAAATGGTATCCCTGCAATACAACATACAATTTATACAACATGAGAACTGTGACACCATTCATGACAGCTTATACACTAGGTAACAACAACACGGATACGGGTGTCGGTGTCGGACACGAGTACGGGGTGTCGGACACGGCGACCCAAAAATATGTAAAAACGGGGACACGACTGTAAAAATTTATTTATTATTTTCTAATATGCTTATGTTGGTTACTTAACCTATCTAACACACTTATGGGTTAATTTACGACATATTTTTACGACTAATAACAAACAAGTCCCAACACTTATGGGTTATATTAACTTATGGGTTAATTTACGACTCATAACAAACAAAAAACAATGATACTAGTTAGTATAGTTGAATAACATGTATAAGAATTGAAAACTTTCTAAAAGCTATGTCAAAAAGGTTATGATCTAAGCAAGAGGTGTATGTTGGAGTGTCGACACGAGTGTCGGTGTGTCCAAGTGTCCGACACGTTTGGACACGAAATTTTTTTGGAATATGGAGTGTCCATGTTACATAGCTTATACATGAATGAGTAGACGAGCTAAAAGTTAGCAACATATCAAAAAGACAACTCAAAGATTAACAAGGTAACACAAAGAAAAAAAGAATCTATAACTTTACCTGTAGGAGTTTCAAAAGCAGGCAATAATCTTTGAGCCAGATCCTCTGACAAGTGAAGTAATTCGTCATCATAGGATGGAACTTTCATGCCCTGCATTGAAAGATGTATGCACGTTGAGGTCCCCCCAAAGAGTCAAAACCTCTATAATATTGATAAGGGTACGCGTGTCGGCATCCAACACGGGTATGAGGTGTCAAACACGATAACTTAAGAAAAAGAAAAAATGCGGAGACGGATGATCTTTACATTTATGGTTCTAATCTCTTGCAAAAATGTTACAAGAAAATAAAATCGGATTAACATTGCTTCATCTACATTTAATAAGCATAGATACAATAGTAGAAGTTAGTAGGATATAGTAAAATGTCTAAGAAATTGGAAATTTTAAGATATAGGACAAAAGGTTGATGATCTAAGCAAGGAGTACCCAATGGTGTGTCCACACGAGTGTCACGGAGTGTCCGACACGTTGGGACACGGATATTTTTTCCAAATACGGAGTGTCCATGTTACATAGGTCAAAACCCATGACCAATTTTCTAAAACTAGAGATATTGTCAAAGAAAATGACAAAAAAATATGAACGTTTCTCTATAAGCTTCCATCTTAACTCCTGGTTATCATTTTATATATCATATCATGAAATATTTTCTCATTTTAGTGTATGTAAGTACCAGATTTGAGAAGATTATGATCATGTTAACGGAGATTTTTGACTCTATTGTCATAAAGTATGGCGTTTAGTAAGTAGTGGCAGAGTCGGATTTGGGGTATGCATCTCCACAGTTCATTTGTTTGTTCTAATCAAGGTAAAAACGACACTTCACTTTTAAAAAAACGTGTCTGACACCCCGAGACTCGTACACATGTGTCCAACACTATTTACAAGGTACGATTTTATGCCGTTTCCGACCCCCGTATCCGCGTCATTGTTACCTAGGTTCTAATTGAAGGGGAATCCAACACACTTTTCAGAGTTTCTCTAAATCTAGAAGAATCAGCAGGGTTTTACCCCTATTGTATTTCTCTTTACTATGGTTTGGGACATGTTACGCACACTGGCAGGTATAGCGAGAAAGTTTAGTCGTGTTAAAGAGTTTAACTGGTCTCATCTCTAATTACGGAGGATGTAATTTATTCAATCAGACGTGAGAGGTTAGACATCTCCAGTTTCTGTTGCTGGACTTTCAGTAGGCATTAGGGATTAAAGCCAATTTTTCCATGTACATGGTTATAAGGGTTGGTGAGCACTAAATAAGAATGCTTTAGCAACTCCTTTGGGCTGTGACATTGGATATCATCGGATTTCTTATCCAGAGGGCCCTTAGAGGACTGACTCGTAAGATTAAGAACTGCAATCTGGTGATCATGATCGTTATGCCTAGCCTGCATGTTTAATGCATGGCTTAAATCCATTTCCCAGCCTATACGGCTAATAGACTTTGGAGAATCCTAATAAAATAGAATTATTTTGTGGGAAGGTGACCGTGGATCAAGAAAACTACAGTGGATATTTATGGTGAAAAGGTCGGGGGATTGAGCTGAAAACTTTAGTAAGCAAAATATGGAATGGAAAAGCAACTATGGTTCCAGAATAAACAAAGAATCATGTTCAGGGCGAGTTTATGAAGTTGTAACTTGAGACCATTGATGGAGTTGTACCCCCCGATCTATGAGGCTTGTGCCTATGGCAGGGTGGTGGAGTTTCACGCTTGGAAAGTGAATTTGGTGAACTGAAATCCACAACTTTGGTGAGACCTACTCGAACAAGAAATTGAACCTATTAGAACATCTAATGAACAAAATCACTTAAGCAACTACCGGGGAAAGAGAGGATTTAAGGAAATAGAAATGCCATGAAGAAGGAAAATTTCAGTCAGGCCCTTCTGTGGCATGGGGGTATTTCTGCCTTTATAGAAATCGAGTTTTTTTTTTTGAAAGAGTATAGAAATAGAGTTTGTTCTTTATTTTAAATGCAAGAAGGATCCCTGCATGAAAATTGCTTGGATGTGTCATTAGTTACGAGAAAAGTGGCCAAATACATTATTAATCCATTGATTGAGAAAATGATAAGACCAGCTAGTTAGGTGGGCAGATGCTCTCATTCAAGGACAAAATCGTTCTTATACAATATGTCAGCAGCATTCTCTTCTACAAAAATGAGCATTTAGAAATGGCCCTGTGTGAAGCCTCGTCAAAAAGTTCTTAGAAATTTCCTAAGATATGTGGACTCATCTAAGTCTAATAAAGTTAATATATCTTTGGGGGAGACATCTGCAAGCCAAAGAAGAAAGAGATGCTTAGGCCTAAGAAGATTACATGATATTAGCTTGTCTCTTTCTCATTAAATTATCTTGGTTCACAGTGCAGGAAGAATCTCCTTGATCTAAGTACATCCTATGTAACATGGACACTCCATATTCCCAAAAAAATCCGTGTCCAAACGTGTCGGACACACCAACACTCATATGGACGCTCCAATGAGTACTTCTTGCTTTGCTTAGATCATCTACCTTTTGAAAGTTTTCAATTCTTAGACATGTTATTCAACCCTACTAACTACTATCATTGTTTTATGTTTATTATTGGTGGTAAATTAATGCATGAATTAACATCATAACGTATACAATCATAATGTACACCACATATAATAAGACACTACAAAAAATGTGAAGAAAGATACTATCTTTTTAAGTATAAGGCCGTGTCCACGTTTTCACATATTTTGAAGCTGTCCACGTTTTCACATATTTTGAAGCTGCAGTGTCCGACACCTCTTACCAACACGGGTACCCATGTCAATGTTACATAGTGTACACCATATAATCATCTACAAGTTTGGTCTGGCATCAAATGGGGTCCGAGCGAGTTTCAAAAACATACAAGTTATTAGTGATGGCCACTAAGATGAATATTTGAGAAACAACTGAGCATACACTAACCTCTACTTGAGTTGTTGAATTTCTATGGAAATGTTCTCAGACATAGTGGACCAAAAGTGAGTAGTTGCATTTAAGATGGTGTTTGAAATTTCAAAAATGAGATTGGAGGAAACATTGTTCTCACACCTTGTACGTATACTTAGGGATAGGGTGTCTCTTTCTAGATCGCCTAGTCGAAGCCACCCTCTTTAGTCGTTTATCTTATTTTATGCTATTTTGTAATATAATTAAGATGTGGGTTATTGGGTTAACTGCTAGAGAGGGTTTCCCCTAATTTAGGACAAAGTTGTAGAGGGATTAGAACTTACTTCTAAAAAACCAATCCTAAGGTTGAGGGAGAGTAGTTGTTATTTAGGATAGGGTGTCTCTTTCTAGATCGCCTAGTCGAAGCCACCCTCTTTAGTCGTTTATCTTATTTTATGCTATTTTGTAATATAATTAAGATGTGGGTTATTGGGTTAACTGCTGGAGAGGGTTTCCCCTAATTTAGGACCAAGTTGTAGAGGGATTAGAACTTACTTCTAAAAAACCAGCCCTAAGGTTGAGGGAGAGTAGTTGTTATTTGGGTTATTAGGTTATTTTCAGTTATTAATAAAAAGGGTTATTGAGTTATGAATTGTTCGAGTGAGCCATATTTGATCTGATCTACTTAGATACATCAATTCCAATTATAACATACTGATTAAACAACTTTAAGGAAATCCATTTTGAGGAAGTACATTAAAATTTAGAAACATTCATGAAAATTCCAATAGTGTTTTTGATAATTGGATTGAATTTGTTGAAGAAACGCTTATAAAGCCAATAGTTTCATTGAGATTTAATGAGGAAATTTGACCCCACATTTATTGAAACTAGCCTTACCCCACCCCACCCCCAATCTTGCCTGAGCAACCAGTCAAACAATGATGACTCTAATTGACTAATTTCAAATTGAGAAAAACTCAAGTATACCCTTTTGCACTGTTACTACGTACCAATTATGATAAAATAGATTTATTTTTTTTTAAGAAACTTCGACTAAAACGTGATCTACAACCAACGGTCCAGGTCCAAATTTGATATGACCGTTGGGTTCACAGTTACCGTTGTATTCATCTTTTCTTCCCAAATTGGATAATCAACCCTCTCATCTCTTAACTTCCTCTTAGATCATATTTATTCATCTCCTACCTTCCTCTCTTATTCATCTCAACTGAACATGGGAGGTAGAAAGAATCAACTTCCTAAATTCGAAGTAAACTAAACTCTACGAAATCTTAAATAAATAAATAAATAATCATTTTGATTTTCCTAGAAAATGTTCAAACTGGGAAATGACGAATTGCAGACATTAGTGTGGGGGGTTAAAGCTAAAAGAAATTTCTAAGTGTTTTCAGCTTTTTGTATATAAAGGGTACAAGTGTATTTTCATTGAATCAACCGGAATCAATGTCGGTCAACTTAGGTTTGAAGTTTCACACATGCAAAAGATTGGGAGGGGAAGTAAGGCTAATTTCAGTGAATGTTGGGGTCAATGTCAAAACGGTGTCAAAATATGGAGGGGTTTCACAAATTTCCTCAAATTTAATTCAGATGGTAATAGAGTATTTAGTATGATTTTCAAAATAACTCTAGGATTATGAAATCTCCACCTGCTTCTTAAGTGTAAGCAATATAAGAATACTAGTCAAAGAGTCAAAATAACCTTTGTTATACAAACATTCTTTAGAAAGACATGGTGAAGAATGTGTTGAATCCTAGACTGGTACATCTGAAAGGAGTATTGACATGTTGTTAATTAATCTGTGCTGGTATGGACTCTCTACCTTTTCGTGGAGTTCTAAAGCATGAAAGTCGGAGGTTACAACATACAAACCTATGTAGGGCTTGGGATTTCAAGTAACCGAACTTCAGAGGGTTCAAAGATTTGATCAGCACGTTATAAACAACTCAGAACATGACATGGCTCTCCAAAAGTACAAGTTGTAATATTAAAGGAGCCCTTGCATTCTATGGGTCCTTACATGAAATATAAAATGGTCAATATAGCATACCGTAGCATAATCAGATGCAATAAGATGAGCCGAAAGTAGGCCACCAAGTATCCTTATTGTTGTTTCAAACACAGATACCGTCTTGTTCTGTAGGTGTCACAAGAAGTTTCCAAAGATTTAGGATGACTTCAAACATTCAAAGTAACAACCGTCAAAATGTAGAATGTTTGTTATGAGCTTAATAGAATAAGTGAAAAAGGTTTCATCCCAAAAAAAAGGAAAGTTTTCACAATATTTGTGGTGTTCGCTTTGACATAAATTTTACATCAGATGTTTCTTAAGATGCATAACATACTATCATTTCTAATATAAATTCCCTCTCTTATAGCCACATATATAGCAAACACATACAAAGGAAACACAAACGCGACTGAAGCTTCTTAGGTCAATATATTTACTCACCGTATAATTTCAACCAGCTTACATATAACATTCTTTTGAATGCTGAAAAATGGTGTTGAGAATAATCCAGAAAAGGCTATGTATCTAAAGATGGTGACTGCTGAAGACCTCCTCTATGCAGGTCACCCTTTTTGGTTCACTTTAACAAGACATGATAAGTCTTGATCATACGAGTATTATGGAATCTCGGTTTTAACCAAAATCTAAATGATTAGGAAATGAATGTGGTGACCTCACTTTTGAAGTGTATGATTCCTTCCCGAGGGGTAGTGAGGCTTCAACGAAATGTGAGGAAATTTAAGGGAAAGTAAGTCTTCAGATTCATTGTTCTTATTCTTTTTTTTGGGGTAGTGTGAAGCAGCGACTATTATGAGTGGGGTCTTTCTTTATCCCTTATGGTAAGGTGTGAGGAGGTGATTAAGGGTAACCATTGAGTGCCTGTGGTGATTGAAGTGTGGCTCTTCGTTTTAATTTCATTTTGGCTTCTATAAGAGTCACCTTCATCTTATTCGAAACTCGTCACATGTCTCTTTGCCCTTCAGTTGCATTGCCTGTAAAAACATCTTTATCTTTCCAGGTCTTTATCTATATTCCTGATGGGCTATATAAAATGATCAAAACGCTCTACATTTAAATCTCAAAGGCATTATTTTAAATCAAATTACTACTTATAAGACCTTTAACCATATCAGGACTTGAAGATTTGCACAAAAAGCGCACAAGAGACATACTTTTGGTGCCATTTTGGAGAAGAGTGCACCAATGGAAGAAAGTTACCAAGCTGACAGCGAATAAAATATTCAATTCAGCTAAAATTTTGATGAGATTGAGGAAATAGATTTTTATTTTATTTATTTTTTGGAAAGTGAGCAAGAAGGTAAAAACTGTACAAGTGGGGACAACGCAGCCAACCAAAGAGAAAGAACCTAACAGCAGAGAAAAGAAGAAAAAAACCAAAGAAGAACAGAAAATAAAGAAGAACCTAGCTCCTCAAATACACTTCTCCATCAGCATCTTCAGTTGCAATTTTCTAAAGCTCAATAGAGAAATCCCTATAATTCAGTTCAATGTATCCAGTACTAGTGAGCATTTTGACCAGGTGCTCTGATAATCTGTTAGTCTCCCTGTATATGTGGAAGATAATTAACCGCTCGAGCTGAGCTACAGATCTGAGGATGGACTGAAGAGTGGCTCTGAGGATTGAGGAAATAGCTGCAGAGACTTATATACCTTTCTATAAGTTTGCACTAACTAAATTACTTGGAAAGAAAGAGGAAAAAAAAGGTAAGTTGGCAGATTTTGGGCATCTTTGTAGGTCTACATAGAGTTGTTCACCGTAGCCGTAGCCATAGCTTTAGCTTATAAAAGGAGTGAGAAAAATAGCTATAATTTTACCAAAAATGATAAACCCAAATAAGCGAAAACTTCCAATTTACAAATGCAATTAAAGATCCAAAAGATGTTGCAGAAACTTAAGACTGACGCCTACAACTTTCATTCTTCGCCTGGGAGACTGATTCCCACTAAATAATCTTGTAAATTAGAAAGGAAATTAATGTAAAAACGAAAGTTTACTTTGCTCTTCACCCCAATTAATCACCTTTTGAACCCTTACTCAATTACTACAAACTCCTTAATGAATATTCAAACTTATTTTATTTTGGCATTTCACAAATTAAAACCCCAACTGTGATTTTGCATCGATAAAAAGGGGGAAAACTTTTTCCCCCTAAATTTAATTATACAAAACCGAAAGGAAAAAGAAGAGCTTGACTTAGGGCTCCATTTCGAATTTCCATCTAAACTACGAAGAGATTATCATATCAATAGTTCCTTTTGATGGAATTCACGACTCTATCATGCTATTGATGATCGATCCCAACTCCTCGGCTTTAGAACCCAGAGTTTTTGAAACCTCACTACCATGTTTCTCTCTCTAGAGTTCTCTAACATTTGTTGGAAATATGAAGTGAAATGCTTATTTGTCTTGATACTTCGATTTTATACTTTTTCGTCAACTAAATCTCCCAATTTTGAACTCCAATGGCCTCCATATTTGGTTTATATTATTATATTTACGTAGCTTGTATAGTGACAACGTGTGAATGGCAACCATCCTATGATTTCTCTCTAATCCCTCCAAAATTATAGACTAATTCGTGAGCTTAATTTGTTCATCGAAAAATATTTTACACAAGGTGGAAACACACGGATTCAAGAATCAAAAAGAACTATGAATGCATATCTCCACATATGATACCTTTTTTTTAATCTCCAGTGGTTCGCAATCTAGTACATGACAGTCATCTGGCTCATACTTTCGTATCTCCACATAAAAGGGTCGTAGATTCCATCCAAATGAACGTCTTGTTATGAGATCAATTCGAAATATAGTAGGTAATTCGAAAAAGAACCCTAGTTTTAGTTCTTCTCTTTTCTTTTGGGTTTGTATGGGTACATTTAGGAGGAAAACGTTTCCCTTTTATATCGGGTCGCTATAAAGTTGGCAGCTTGGGATCTTCCAAACAACCCACTAGTAACGTATGGCGCCACTGTCGTACTGTGCAAATCGCATGCTCGAGTCGAGTAGGGAAGGCCAACTATGAGCCATCACCTTTAGCATCAGAGGACAATGCTGTCTTTCAGTTTCACCTTCGATCTCTATATATAGAAGGCCTCGGGGCTTGAGAAAGGCACTTTTTCCCATTCTAATGACTTCTTTCCTTTTTAAACTCTGTGGCCTGCATTCCTAGTCTCTCCACCTTATCTTAAAATTCAGATCGCATCCCCTAATCAGACTAAGTCAGTGGCTTACGCAGTAAGACCATATCTCCTAGCTAGAAGTATGTTGCATTTTGAATGAACACTTTGCAATTTAGTGCATTTGAATTCACTTGCTAAATACATCCTTCCAGGTGCAGCGAAACAAGCATGCTTTAGGTTTACTCGTAGTAGGACTACAACCACTAACAACATGAGGGAAGTTTGGCTACTATGCAGTACATACTGATTAAACAAAAACCAATCATTCCTGGACCAATCAGATTTGTATGATTATTGTCATAGTAAGTTTAATGAGTATCTGTAGTGTCCCGGATTTTTTTATTTATTTATCATTTTATTTTATTCATTATGCATCCTCATACGTTACTCTGCATCTGCATATATTACTAAGCATTATGCATCCTCATATTATTGCATTTTATTTTATTCATTGGGCGGAGGAGGTTGTGTTGTGGTTTGGGAGTCTGTGGTTGGCTTGGTGGAGGTGTTGTTGTTGTTGGTTGTTGTGTGGTGTGTGATCCGGGAGGGATCTAAGGATTTTCCTTTGGGTTTTCCCAGTTTTCGCTCGAGGGAATCTTTTTGGTTTTCTGAGTTTTTAAGTGTATTCGAACAGACTTGTTTATGCTCGAATAAGCTTCTATCTTTTTGGTTGAGGTTGGTTGTTTTGTTGATTATTGGGTTGCGGTTTGTCGTTTATCAGGCAAGTGTCCCTTCCTTGCTAAATTTCCTTTACTAGTTAATCAGTGTTAGCTAGAGTGTTATGCATTTCGCATTGAGGTGTATGTGATTTAGTTATAGTCTATTTTGATTCTTCGGTAGCTTAGTCTTCTGGTTTGTCTTGGACTTCGAGGTTTTGTTAGGATCTGTTTCTCTGTGTTCTCGTGGCCTTGTCCTAGAGCACTGTCGTGATTTGGTAGTGATACGTGAACGTTGGGTTCCATTATCAAGTGTGGTTTATCTTGATCGTTTAGCCGTTTGTGGTGAACTGGCAGTTATCCTTAGTAGATGTTTGTGGGCGTTGAGCATCTGTTGGTTTGTTTCGGACTGTGTTCCCTTTCGTCATCTAGGAAGTGGTGCACCAGGGTGGCGTTCTCGTGGCTTTGCCCTTGGGCGTTAGGGGGTTTTTGCTACGTTTGTACTGTCACCAGTGATGTTGGGACCTAGTAGATTTCATGTCCATCTGTTGTGGAGAGTTAAGTGCATCGTAGTTAGAGAGTGGGTTGCAGCTCTGCTCTTGGGGTTTGTCGACTTCTTGTTGGTTTTTGTTTCGCATGTTGAATTGTGTTTCTCTTTTGTCTTTTAGGAGGTTGTGCTTTCGTGTGGTCCTCGTGGCCTTGTCCTTGATTTTTGTTTCAGTCTTTTAGATTTTGATGTGTGAATTGTGTGGTCCTCGTGGCCTTGTCCTTGATTTTTGTTTCAGTCTTTTAGAGACTGATGTTTTTGATGTGTGACTGGTTAATTAGTCACTGTTCATCTGTGGTTTGATGTTGTGACGGTTAAATTGTTTCATCTATGTTTAGATGGTGTGACGGAGTCGCTGTTCATCTGGGTTAGGATTGTTTACCATTCTCTTTGGCAGGTGGTTATCCTATGTGTGTGTTGGCCGTGTGGCGGTTGTTCTGTTTTGATCATTGGGATCTGTTTGCAGTGTGGGTTTTTTTATTCTTTTAACTTAACGGGGTCGGATACATAACAAAGCTCTACATCGGCTGACCCTCGATAGAACCTAGGATTCCTACATCGGGTTGAAATAGTAGGTGAAGTTCGGGTTGGACACTATTATATCTATTACCCATCCGGGAGTGTGGAATGGTATGAGACAGTTTCCTCAGGTACCCGTCTTATCCTCCATGAGGTTGAAATCCCTTGGAATAAGTGAAATAAAGTTCGGACGTTGGCTTTGTGGGTTGCAAAACCCGGAACACTCTGATCAAGTGATAAATCCTTCAGCGTGGTCGAGCTGGTAACCCAATCGTACCTTTTGCATCCAATTGAGATCTCTTTAAGGTTATTATGCATTAGCGGCTGATCAACCCAATACATTGATTTATAGGGTCTAGCCCATTGGTTCATCACATCATAAGCATCCACATTTGGACAATTCTAGAATCATATCATATCATATCGCACCATCTCATATCAGGTCATCGCATCATCATCACATCAATATATATTTCTCTTCTCTCTATTCTTTTATTCTTCACTTATATATTTATTGTGCTTTCATAATCTTATATCTCATTCACCTCTCCTCTTTCTCTGCACCGTTTTATTAGTAGGTTATTTAGCTTTGTTGGGCATTAGTAAGCCGTGGTTTTGCTCACTCTCATATTTTCCCCCTTTCAGAGGCAGGGTAGTTGCTGGTTTTGCTGAGGGTTTCAGCTGTGTTAGATTCAGTTTTGCAGCTGCAGATTTTGTTCTTGTTGTAGTATTTCTAGTATGATCTTAGCTTTTGACGCTGTACATTATTCGAGATATTGTATTATATCTTCAATTTGATATATATATATATATATATATATATCTATTGCTTCCGCTTTATTCTTTTTACTCTGATGATATTGCTATAGTGAATGGCTGAGCTATTTCCTATTAGCAAGGTTATTTGTGGGTGCGAATCTTTGGATTCCCCGACCTGCATGCTGGATGACATTGTTTTAAATATGCTCTAATATTTGGATTTTGGGGCGTGACAGTATCTTAAATAAACTGTTATAACCAATCATTCCTCGACCAACTATTAAAAACAGTTCCTGTGACATTCAGTCATTAAGAGTAAACAGTAGCCAGAAATTAGATACTAGAAAGCCACAAAACAACATCAACAAAGAAGCCATGTCGAGGCACAAAGATAATTACTCCTTCCTTTATATTTTAGAATTCATTATCAACAGTTATGAGATAAATACTATTTAGGCAAGCATAACACGAATAAGCTTAGATGAGTAACAAGGAAATAACAGTGCTTACAATATCAAACCGGAGGTTTTTACCAATCCATTCAACGGAGGCAACAAATCTCTCTCGATCGCCAAGTAATGCTAATGTATCTAAAGAATCAATCTGTTTCATTTACATAAAGGACATTGTTATATCATAATAAATGACGAACTTAAGAAGTCAAATAAGAAAAAGTGGGATTATCTTACAAGAGTTAAGGCATAACCGCCAAGGGAGTCTTCTCCCATGCAAGTCAGGGGTCTTAGTTCATCCAGTGGAAAAGCATGATCCATGTATCCATTGAAGGCATGATAGAACATTTCACGCACCTAAGATTGATAATACATTAGTAAACTATAAATTTTCTGGTTCAATCAATTAGCGGCTACAATAGTAATGATCATCCAAAAATTCATCAAGAACTCTAGTGATTAGTAGACACATGTTTATAAAATGAGTTTATGCTGGAATTAATGTCAATCAACAGTGAAGGGAATAGATGTAGAAGAGAGATGAACATAGGTCAAATAAAACTAAATTGACAAATTTACACTCAATCTAGTCTCTGGCACTAGCTTTTTAGAGTTAATTCTTTTCTTTTCAGTACAGAATCAGTTGGATGATCCCTAATACTGTCTTACATGTTTGTGTTGGCAATTCATCCACCTTCACAATTTATACTCACTTCAATAAAATCAAAAACAAAAAATCCCTCAATTATGTGAAGGTGGCCAGTATAAGTAAACAAGCAGGGAGAGTCCTTGCAAACAGGGAACTGAGCTCAAACTCTCATGTGTGAAAAAACTCGAAAAACAGTTGATGGGGGGTGGAGTCATCTAAATTCATGTGTTTCCACTGAAGTGAACACCCACAAGATTTTCTGATTTTAGAGACTCAGCTTTCTAAGTTGAAATATACCCTTTTGGGATTTCAAAACTTTTTATTAGTCCTGGTAATGCCTTACTATACCACCTAAAGAATTTAGTCCTGTTTTTATTTGTGTCCAGAATTTAGAGCCTGGCGGCATGAGAGAACTGAAATAGAACCGTATGTACTAAAATGTGCCCATTTTATGTATTCCGAAACTCAGAAAGACTAGAAGTGTTGTCAGCAGCCAAAGTAGTGACTGATGATGTTTATGGCTGAAATAGACAGCAAAGTTATCCTGTCCTCCAACTCTAACCCCCTAGATGGGGTGTACTCTACACCAAGCATCTTTAACACAACATGACAACTTTACTCATTGGGCCAAATCTTAATAAACTTACAACATTCCAACAATTTGCCAGTTTCCTTAAGTAAGAAAAACAATTCAACTGTTAACACGGGAAACGCCACATGATGCACTATGCTCGAAAAAATTCCCAAGGCATTTACAATAGTTTGCTCTTGAAATCAAAGTGATGATACGAAATAAGTGCAATCATAACTTTACATAAACTATAAAGCATTTCTCGTGATATAAGATTAAAGTTGCGTCACTCTCTAGTCTTCATTACTTGTTCCCACTGACTACAAAAAGTCAAAAAAAAATATACGACTTGTTTGTTCAGCTTTACCGCTCTCCCTGGCATTTACATTGAACACTTATACATTGTCTCTCTGGTGCTTGTAGAAATTCTGATATGAGTTTTTCTTGAATATTTGGAAAGAGAACTACTCAAAGATCTCCACTATCGACTTAGAAGAGAATTTCTTGGACTTGGAGTACTTAATCCAAAAATTGCTTATCTAAGAGTTAGGATTAGGATCAAAAGTTAAGCGCTGATAAAACCAACTGATTTATGGAGACATGTGACCAAACAAGAGAGTTGTCAGATCCGATGAAGAATGGACCTGATCTTGTCAACAAAATAAACATGTAACTATCGCGTGAATTTCAATAATTATGGGGGGATAATATTCATTCTCCACTTTAGTATTGTCTATACATACAAAGCTCATGTAGGGAAAGATAATTATTAACAACCAAAAAGATCAAAGACAAAACAAAAAAAATCAAGACGTGAAGCGCACTTGCATATTACAAAATCTGGCAGTGAGAAACACATTGCTTGCACTCTTATGAAGGAAAGAGAAGTAGAAATCGAGAATTTGGCAAAGCCAAGAATCCGTTAGAGCAGAATATCTCAAACAAGGGGCAGGCAGCTTCAAACTGAAATAAATTATTATTTCTTTGGTTATTTTCCAATATCTAGAGTGCATTCGAGTTATAGAATTACTTAAGCAATAGGTCTTGCGATATTATTGGGAGTTCTTCAAAATGCTTCAATTTCACAATGCTTGCTTTATATGATCACTACAACTCAAAACTCCACAAAACTAAATTGTCGTCGACCGGGGCATCGCCTAATACTAAACTAAACTTTCTTTAGCGTCTTTTAATTCCAATTGATCAAATCATAAACTACGAAACAAAAAAAAGCTAAACTAAATTTGCGAGTGAAAGATGATAAATATATATTGAAGAGAGAGAGAGAGGCCACCTCTTCTCTGAGCTGTTTGGCTTCATAAGGACCAACTGTTTCCGAGACAGAATTTGGAATCAAAGTGGTGAAAAAGAAGATGAAATACAAGAGATTTGGTGGAATGCATTTCATTTGGGGGGAGCTTTTTTTTTTTAGTTTCTTCAGAATAGTTCTCCTCTTCTCTTCTTCTTCTCTGTTGGAATTGCAAGAACTCTTTGGGAGACTTTACTTACGCATCCATATTTAATAATAATGGGTGCACATCCCGGATGATTATCCTTAATTGGTGGAGACAGCAAGGTGCTGGGCCCTATCAAACTAGATTTTTGAAATTCTAATTAAATTCATCTTTACTAACCCCACACCCCAAACTCTGTAATTTCGGGCAAGAGTTGTGTTTGCAAACGCCACTCGCCTTATCCTTCACCAACGGCTCCTTCATCTCTCCTTCTTCAAACCCTCTCTTATCAAACACTTCTCCCACAAAACCCTAAACCCTAAACCCTAATCCCTTCAAATCCCTTATAAACCCTAAAATCTTCTCTGTCGCTCAATCTCTCAATGAGAATGCGAGTGGGTCGAGAATCGGAGCTCTAGTTCCACCTCCAATTCTTGAGAAATTGGAGAAGATCGATGTTATTCCGCCGAAAGGAACTAGGGATTTCCCGCCCAAGGAAATGCGGCTTCGAAGTTGGATTTTTCACAATTTTAGAGAGGTTTGTGGATTTCTTTTTAGTCAATTTAGGTCATTTTTTGGATTGTTTAGAGTGATTTACGTTTGTTTTTGGTGTTTATATAAGGTTTCGCGATTGTTTGGATTCGAAGAGGTTGATTATCCAGTATTGGAATCCGAGACGTTGTTTATTAGAAAAGCTGGAGAGGAAATTAGAGACCAGGTAATTAAATTAGATTATCGTGGCGCACTTTTTATTGGTTTAGATGTCACATTTTCATGGACTTGTTTACATTTGACGGTTTAAGGCGTTCTTACGTAATTGTAAATGTTATTACAATGTTATCACAATGCTGGCGAGCGAAGTGTCACGCCAGCCAGCTTAAATTTACATAAATGTGAGATGATAGTTGGATTGTTGTTTAACTTGGATTCTAAAACCGAATCCTTTGAGTGTAGGATTTTTATTTTTATTTTTTATGTAAGTGTAATCCCCTTTGAGTTGATAGTACGCTATTTTGTCACAATGGGGTTTTGCTTTCTCTGACCCAATGTTGTTTTTGTTGATACGTGTTTCTTCCAGTTATATAGTTTTGAAGATCGGGGAAATCACCGTGTTGCTTTGCGGCCCGAACTTACTCCTTTTTGGCTTAAGTGGTTATACAAAAGGGGTATTGGTATTTTTCTTTATGTTGCATTTTTTCTAAATCTGTATCAATGAAACTTTTTTGTGAGTCTTCGTCACAAATGAGTGCTTCGAGAATTTACCAATTGAAAGCGCTTAAACTTGTAGTTGTCAATTTATCTATTTTTTTCTTCAGATTTTTGTATTCAGGTACAACTCAGATATATGATCTCCGTTATTTTTTCTCTCCAGAAAATCCGTCTCTCTCCCATTGAAATGGTTTGCTATAGGACAATGTTGGCGTTCTGAGCGAATGACAAGGGGCCGCCGTCGTGAGCACTACCAATGGAATATAGATATAATTGGCGTTCCTGGTGTTACGGTATGTTCTCTTGAACTTACATATGCTTCGATATCCATTTTTTCCCCCCGTAAAAGAAACATTTTTTTTTTTTTTTTCCTTTTTTATATTAAGATTTGTTTTTTTTTGTCTTTTTGGTACAGGCTGAGGCAGAGCTTATTTCTTCTATCGTCACCTTTTTCAAGCGACTTGGGATTACTTCGTCAGATGTGGGCTTTAAAGTATCAAGTCAAAAGGTGTAAGCAGGTCGTTCTTATGATGTCAAATATGGATATTGAGCGGTCTTGATAATCATATTTGTATTTCAGCTGCTATACACCACATCTTCTTATAGGAATATAAATTATGTCAAGGCCCTGCTATGTATTCCTGAGAACATACTAGTTGTCCGAATCAGGGGTAGCCAACTTAAAGTTTAAGGACACTTTGATCTGCTATCTCCTTAGCTGATCAATGTACCTTGATTGGCATTGAAATGAGCCAATCTAGTGCTCCTAAACTTCAAGTTTGCCATGCGTACTTCCCTTATACTACTAAGATGTGTGGCATTTATTGGAATTTGCTTGGTCGCGGGGAGAAGCCACGAGTGCTACTGGCGCGTTCTTAATTGGGCACTTTTGCATCATGTTTTGCTCGTTCCTTATAGTGTTTTCTCAAACATAATATGTGCTGCATTAATTGTTTCTAACAAAAAAAATTGCTACTCTTCGCAGGTCTTACAAGAAGTACTGCAATGTTATTCTATACCTGAACATTTGTTTGGCAAAGTTTGCGTGATCATAGACAAGGTCAGTTTATTCAATTCTATAGAATCCTCTCTAAACAGAGTCAGAGTTCTAAGTGCAATTATAATGCATGTTAGTTATAATAGTAATTGTTCATTTTTAATTTGGAGCCAGATGGAAAAGATTCCCTTGGAAGAGATTAAGACAGAATTAGGATCAGCAGGGGTATCAGAAAAAGCTATCGTGGATCTACTCCAAGTTATGTATGTTAAGTCATTGTCAGAGTTGGAAGGTTTGCAGCACCTCAATCTTTGTTTTACCATAATTCTTCAAATTGTACATTTTTGGATAAATGTATATAAATGTACTCTTACGGGTGTTTATGGTTTGAGGAAAACAATGAAAAGGAAATTGTTCTCAGGAAACCAATTTCCTTTTATTTAGACAGTTAGGAAAATCAGGGAAGCGAATTTCATTTTTCCCATTTTGCTGAAAAAGTTAAATAGCATCATTTTAATAATTCCCACTGGCAACTCTTAAGCATTTCTCTATATGGACCTCCCAAAGATCAAGAAAAAAAATCAAGACGTCAGCTTCAATGAAAATAGTCAAATCATTCGTTGGAGTTGTAATCCCTTTACTCATTATTTTAATTATCGGCCTCTTGTCTATCATTATTGTGGAAAAGCATTTTCATAAAAGTATGGGTTCCCTTGATTTTTTCTGAACCAAAAGCACGCCCTACTCATATTAGTAAAATATCGACGAATAATAGCCGAGAATAAAGTATTTGCATATTTAAAGATGATATATGTTTTAACATGTCTTTAATATGTATAAATGTGTACGTAACTTGGAATATTCTTAAAAATGAAGTCTAGACAACCATTTTCTGATACTGTAATCTGTACCTAATTTGGATATGCAGAAAAACTAGAAAGTGCAGGTGATGCCATCGTCGAGTTGAAGCAACTCTTTTCACTCGCTGGCAAATTCGATTATTCCGAATGGATTCAGTTTGATGCATCTGTTATCCGTGGTCTTGCCTATTACACGGGGGTCGTCTTTGAGGTTATATTCTTAGTACTTCTCTCTTCTTTTTTCATTTGATGAAGAAACAAGACCAGAACCTGAAGTAAGCAAATGCGAGTTTCCTTAATAAGACTATGAGGCGCCTAAGTACAACTGGGATTGCAGGCATTTTCTGGAGTCCCCTGGATTTAGATTGTTACCATGTTTTTCTTCTTTGTATTATTTGTACAAGCAAAAGAACTAGATTCACTAAATCGTCGAAATATATTTGTAATGTACAACTTTCGTGAGTTCTGTTTTATACATCTGGGTTTTTACTCTTTCTACCTTTTGCATCCAATATTACTGTACTTGTTGTGGTGTGGTTTCTCTAGCAATCGTATGTTTTCCTGATTTCTACATAAGTGAAGCAAGTTTACAGGAAGTCTAGAGCAGCAAAAGGCAAAAAAACTGTGCTGGCTAACTAGGCGTACTCGGCAACTATGTCACGTACATTCTGGTGGCATCTGAGCCTTGTCATAACGGCATTTTGAGAACAATGGAGCTTGGTTTCCAGAGTCACAAATCTAAAACATTTTGGCAATCTCATGCTGCAGGTTTACACAAAAAGAAAAATCTAAACACTTCTCTTTTTTGTCGTGGAGGACAAAGGCGAAAATAACAAACACCTACAACTAACTCAACCAATGACAAGTCCAAGGGATTAAATCATCGAAACAAAAAGATACACAATATAATAAAAGCTGTAAACAGAGGAAGAATGTAGACATGCAAAATACACGACAATAGCGCAATAGGAAGATATAATGACCACATAACAGAGAATAACAGTACCGAACAAATGCACTAGAAAGATGCAGATGTGCAAGTGCAAACAAAAGTGGACAACTAAAACCAACCATATTCCAAAAAGAAAGCTTGATACTCCAAAAATGCAATTGCAAAAAAAATGCAGCACCGAGTCCTCGATCTTATTTGTCCTTCAATCCCTCTTTAATCTTTTGAGACAACAATATCAAGTTATTGTCAATCTTCGCATTCATCGCTGCCAACGCATCTTCAACAACTTTGTTCAACACCGCAAAATTAGATCCCATTGTTGTAGTAACCAGCTGGACAATATTAGCAACATAATCATTATGAGGAATGGATACAGGCGCCGCTGGACATAACGGGATATCAGAACGAGTAACAATAGGATCAGTCATATTACATTTTGTAACACCAACACCACCTAAATTGTTAAGCAAAGGCATACAACTTTCCTCATCCTCGAAGACATCACAGACCTTTGCATGTTTAGATGAACTTGCGGCTGTAGGATAAACAGTAGGCCAATCTTCAACATCCGTACACCACTCTCGAGGTTCCCCAGGAAGTCCATCTACCCCAATCTCAAAAAAACCTGGATTTTCGGGAACTTGAGCATGACGAAGACGACGAAGATCAAGCTTGCCTATATGGTATTGATAGTTTTGAGGTGGAATAGAAACACCCTTAATCTCACAAATCCGTCGAATAAGTCTACCAAAAGGCAATGGTTTCCGAGTATTTGACATCGATATAAACTTAGTCATATAATCCCAGATCACGAGAGGAATATCAATAGGTTCACCTTGTGCTAACAAACACATTAACTGAAGAGATTTCTTATGAACGTCATCAAAGTGTCCTCTCCTAGGGTAAATATTGCATTCAATAAAGTGAGAAAAAACTTGAAATATATGTCGAAGGTAACGAAGTAGAGCGTTGTCTTACCAACAATGGATTGGTAATGCTTACTGAAAAGCTGAGGAATGTACAGGGAGTCGCAAACACTATAATAAGGAAATGCGTGAGCATTTTCCACACGAGGATATTGCAGTGCTTCAGAGATAAGATCCGGAGTAATGCGTACATCTTCGCCATAGACACTTGTCCAGAAAATATTCTTGGAGGGTTCAAGTTAACCTGCACAAGAGTAGAACAACCGAACAGTCATAATCGGTGCAAAACCTGATAGAGGATAAGAGAGGTGTTCGTGTCCGAAAGGGTACCACAGGTTAAACGGGTACCATTTCAATTCATCAAAATTAACGTGCCTTTCAGCAATAACAGACTTTCCAGAGTAAATAAATTTGAAATCTTCATACTCAGTCTCATCACTGAAAATGCGAGATGGAAATTTTCGAGGTTTGGCAAGACGCTCAGAAGTATCAAGTTTAGCCCACCACTTAGGAGCAGGTCGAGTTGTAGAAGCAATAGGTGATTTTGTGGAATTCTTTTTCGAGCCAGTTTCTTAGGAGTAATAGGAACCCTATGAACAGTTTTCTTTTGATTCGTAATTCTTGTGTCGGGCGGAAGCTTTGTCTGAGCCATAACAAACACAATGTGACAAACTATCCAAGAACACACAATTCAATCACCAAGTAAAAATGGAATCACAATACAAACTATCCAATTTGCAGTAGAACAGCAAAATCGATCAAGGTCGAAACTCTAATTTGCAGTAGAAGACAAGTGAAATTGATGAAGCAGGCAATCGAATTTCATTTTAAAATCAAGAAGAAATGAGAGGAACCAAAACCCTAACTGTGATAGAAAAGCATGAATCGCAAGAGAGAAGGCACAATCACTTACCCTAACTGTGAACTTGATTCCATGATAAACCTTAATCGCAGTGGAGAGAGAGAGGGGGGGGGCATTATCATTTTTCAATGAAGCCCTAGATAAGAACTGATTTTGGGTGAATTGAAATAGGAACTGCTACTCCAAAAGAAAAAAGAAAAACCCCAAACTGTCTGTAATTTCGGGCGCAGAGTTGGGGAGACTAAAACTAAAAAATTAAAAAAGAACAAATTCTCTGTAATTTCGGGCGCAGAGTTGGGGCGCCCAAAACTAAAAAAAATTAAAAATACACAGACGAACATTGTATACAAAATAAGCCTAAAAACAAAGCCAGTTAAAACACATTTAATGCAAAAAAATAAATTTCATTAATAATTTATCGTCAATGTTACAAATACGAACATTGTATCTTTGATGTTAACTCAAAAGACTTTGGTCTGGAATATACATCGAAATCCACCAAAATATCAAAATCGCATAGTTATCTATGCATACCATCCTCCCAAAAAAACCAATGTCGTTGGATGGTCCGGTACGATCGATACCAAAAGTGTGATATATACATGCGCTCTTAAGACACCAAATTTTGCACCTAAATATTATTACTGATAAATTGCCTCCACAAGTTTGAGTTCGCGAAAGTGCTGAAGCTGATCAATAATCGAAGCATCAATATTAGACGCACTGTCGTGATGATAAACCTCCCAAGACGGATGCAACTTCGGCAAAGGACAATTTTGCACAGTTTCAAGAGCAACAAAATGATTTCCGCCGATATAACCAATCCCAGCCTCGATCGGGAGAGCTTCAACATTTGCATGCAAAGGTATGAATGTCATATCCGCAACGTTAGGATTGTCTTTGTCAGTCAACATAACAATAAGCCTATGCCACGCCGTCGCAACTAAAAATAACATATCTGGCATCACGAACCATTTAGTTGGAGTGTACTCATGGATTGGCTATACCAATCAAGTCTGAATTCCATGTTCGAATATGTCGTTCCCCCAAACAATTCAGTGTAAAAATCTTTATGGTTATTCAACTCCTTCGTCATTGTCCTACGAACATCAGGCCACCTATTCTCATTGCCGTAAATGATCACCGCCACAGCTCGAAGCCCACAATTCCCATCAGGAACAGTATTCATAGTACTGTAGATTATAATTTCATGTGCATAAAATGGAAAGCGTCCAATAAGTTCACCATAATCACAAAGAGTTGGAGATGATAAAGTGTTATAGGGTTGCTCTACATCCATTTTCTTTCTCACGATGTCCAGCTTACTTGGAATCCCCGTATTCGTCAATAACGGGGGAGTATGGAATTCTTCAAGAGGAATAGGGCATTCCTCAACCAACGCATCATAGTTTTCTTCAAACTGCTTCCGTGTAAGGTTCATTTTTTTTCCTAGCTAACTTGGGTTTCTTCACCTGTAGAACATCCTTTCCTTTTCCAACCAGATTGGGTAACACTTGATTCGCTTTTATTGTGCTTTCTTGAGTCCCAAGCTGATATTCCCAATGAGATGGATCCCTTTTATTGCTATTGTTAGCGCTTTTCTTGTCCTTTCTTCTTCGCAGAATCTTTTTCCTACCTCTAGAGTTCACAATCGTCATAGGCTCTAATAAAGACGTTGACTCGGGGTTAGCCAACTCTAAAAGCTTTCTAACTAAAGAAGATCGATCAATATAGTCACCACCATCCCACTTCTGTGTCACCAATTCTAAAGCCGGTCTAATATCAACCATGTTCTGGGCCTCAGTCGCTGCCTTTGGGTTGCTAGATAATTGAAACCAATGGGGGTGTATATACTCAAATGGAATGAGATGAATGACATCCATAAGTTGAGCCAATAAACATGCACAAGAAAGACCGTGTGTCCTTCTAAGTTTATAGCCACATTCCACCTTTGTAACATTTGGGGCAAGTGATTGCTTTAAGAGCTTGATTTCAGAGACAATAAGGTCAAGTACAACCCTAGATACAATCCGCCTCAAATTGGCGAACCAAAAATCATGGTAGCGGTACATCACCGTTCCCAAACTTTCTTCGAAATAAGCAAATATAGCAGTGTGTTGCGAACAAAAAAGCCTTTCAATCGATTCCCAACCCCATCTATAACTAAGATTTCTTGCTCGAAGGGCACGTTTCAACATCGCGTGTGCACTCTCCACCCTGTTACTTGTATAGTTTCCAAGGTGCATGTGCTGGTCAACGTATACCGAAATAAACTTTGTACCATACAGATAAACCCAATTGTCCAAGACGTAATTAACACAAACATTGTATTTTGGCCTCCAAACAGCTTGAAACTCTTTCAAAGAACTGGTGTATTCTTTAATTGTAACACAATCTTCAACCAATGATTTGAACGCTCTGTTGAAGTCTCTCCAGGCATCCTTATGATCTTCCTTCCTCGTCAAGTGTTTCTTCACATTCCCCTTCACATTCATGTATATATGCCAACGATATAACATATGCTCTGATTCCGGAAATACAACGCCAATTGTGATCGTCAAAGCTAAATCCTGGTCAGTAATGATAACTTTAGGTAATTCACAATCATCAAAACAATTCCTAAAATTCTTGAGTGCCCATTCATAATTTCCCCCAGTCTCGTTGTCCATGTAACACGCAATGTGGAGGAATGTTTTACCTATGGAGGTCACCCAACCAATCCATCATGTATACAAGGGGGAAGCACTTCCCTAGACGTAACGACTCTCTATGAGTCCAAAAAATAGTGCCCACGTGTTCGGTTGGGTGATTCGTATGATTCTCTAAGTATTTAGTTTCATCCAAATTTCGAAGAAGATGCTGCATTTTGGTTTTCCCGCCCATGACTTCAACTCTCCACAATGCGCGTGCATTGTACAATGACCTAATTGTAGATACATTTTCTGGAAATTGTCGTTGAATGACGTCCAATATCTCTTTCCGTTTCACACCTGCCTTGGTCATTCTAATCATTAAATTATTTTCTGCTTCTGTTAGACGTCTTACATAGGCGTGACCAACTAACTTTTGCGCAATTACATGGTTATGCCAACCATGCCTAACAACAACACGCCACAACCTTTTAATACCAGAGCAAAATAATCTAATATCCAACCCACACCCAATAAGTTTTGAAGAAGTGTGTCTCTTGCCCAAAGAAAATTTGGTTTTATCTCCACGATAAACACCACCATACTCACATTTCATGTAAACTCTGGGATATCCCTTCATACGTAATTTTCTTATAACAACTACCATTTTTGCCTTCCTTCTGACACTCTTCACCCAACTTAATACCTCAGAATGCATTTTAAACCACTGCGGACAAACACAACATAAAAAATGAAGCAATCACCATTCAACATTAAAAAGCAACTGTCATTTTCAAAGTCTAAACCAAACTATACTATATCTATTGTGAACACATTGGTAGCATCTACAATATCATCAGCTCTAGGTATAGCACTGTATGGAGCAACTTTAATGGGTTCATTGTTGGTTGGTGGCAAATGCCCACCTTAACCTGGAAAAAACAAAAATATATAATACTAGCACAAATTAAATAGCGTTGAAGAATTATGTTAAATGAACTGGTTCAAGGGTTTGAAAATCATGACCAACGCTTTACCTCTTGCGTCGGTATCACAGAATCTGTTTCACCCCTTATTTCGATGACTTGCGGTGTCATATCTTCTTCTCCATTCGGCTCAAAAGGGTGCGAGTTTAATCCTTCTTGACTTTGTAAATTAGCATCTACAAGTAGTAGTTTACTAAAATTGTGGTCATCTTCATTGGTGAAATGAACATTTATTTCATTCTACAATATCAAACATGTATTAGAGAACATATATTTTTTAACAAAATTGCCCCAATCCACTAATAGAGAAGAGAAAAACAAGATACCTCGAGGTTGAGGAAGTTGAAATAAATGTATGGAACACCATTGCGATCTACGTCCTCGTAAAGATCGTGATCGTCGGGTTCTAAATTGATGAGAGTTCTAGGAGGTTCTCTGTCAAAATTAGGAGCATCTCCAGCGCCAACATGATCTCCGGTACTAACATGATTCATTTAGGATCTTCCAAAGTGATGTTGTAGGAGAGAATATTAGAGTGATGGTGGGAAGATTAGAGAAATTGAGGGAAGAAGTAAAGAACCTAACTAAACAAAAATCTAACTAAAGAACCTAACTAAAATCTAACTAAATCAATCTAAATTGGGTGTGGGAAAAGTGAAAATATAGTTTGAAAAGTTGTAAATATTTAACATTGGGAAGGTCATACTTGTCATTGGGTTGGGGTGTGTATCTAAGGTAAAAATGGGTTGTGCAAGTAGTGGCTCCCCAACTCTTTTAACAGAAGAAAGCCCAAGATAATGCATCTCCAACAGTGATATGCTTATACCAGCATAGCTAAAACGATGGGCAACGAATTTTTTTTTTATAAGCAATAAACTGAAATAAAGGGTGGGCAACGATCGAAAGTACTTTAATTCATTCGAACTTTCAAACTGTAACCGTATGTTCTAGTATCCGTTTTTAAATCAATATTAAAAAGAATAAAAACCCAACATCTGAGGCCAAACCACATACGCACATCTGTCAGTCGTGGCTTTCAAGGTTTTTTTGGAAGGCCTAAATATTGTTTAACAAAAAATGTAGACAATAAATAGATCATGTCCGCTAAAAAAACTAAGACAAAAACTCAATATTAGCCATCCATAATTATGTTGAGTTTCATACGGTAGTAAATGCGGCAATTTTGCTGAGATTCATAATTATGTTGCGTTTTTTTTTGAAAAAATCTTTCAATTGGTGCTTAAGATAAATTGCGGAACTTTATCTCGCTTCAGTTTCATCTTTCGAGGCAAACTTTATTATAAATATTTTATCTACTACACCGCCTTATCGAGTGTGTCTAAAGTCCTTGAATTTATTCTAAAAAAAGGTAATGGGTGATGAAGGAATGATTGGAATGGTTAAGATACTACCCCGCCTCTTGAAAATTTTCTCAACACAGTCCATACACCCCGATATCATTTAATCTTCGTGATTGTGAAGTTTGATCGAATTTGAAAGTTTGAGAGTAATGTTTGCATGGATGACGTTAAACAGGAAGTCGATGGTTCAACTCTTAAAAATACAAAAAATACAAACAAACAAACAAAAAAATCAGAAATTATTTTCTCTTCAAGGCAAGCTAGAGTTTAAGCAGCACCCCATGACCCTGAATGAATATGTTGATAGATGATAAGAGGTTTTTCAATCCTCAAACAAAATACCTACTCAAGTACGATTATAAAGTTATATTAAGGATGAGTGGGATCAAACCACATGGAGGTTAGGAAAACAAACACTTTTAGGCCGAATTAAGGTTTTCTAGATTAATACAAAGGAAAACTAAAATAAGAAGACTAAAAATGAGAGAGATCTAAAGTTCGAACTTGGCCCTAGGGCTGGCAATTTAACCCGTCACCCGGCCCAGTTATACATGATATGACCTGAATACCCTTACATACAAGTTAAACCTAATTCTGATTTCTGAACTTTAAAGATAGAAGACATGTTACTTCCTCCTCTCCTACGGTCATGCCTTCATAACTTCATTTTAACCTCCTTCTATCCATTAGCTTCTCCTCTTCTTCTTATACAGGCCTATCAAAACTAGCTGGCTTTATTTCAACATTATTTTATGTTTTTAGTTGTGGCTCAATGCAGAAGCGAGGGTTAAATTGCCTCTGATCCTTAGTTGGCTCAAGTGAGGGTTAAATTGTCTTTAATCTTCAGCTCATTTTTCCTCATTCTATTAAAGAATAAATGAAGAATTATCTCAAATTTATTCATAACAGTTTTTTATTTTATTTTTGTATACAGGTGATTTATGATTTTTTAATGGGTATTAAACGGGGTGCTGGGGCGGGTTTGGTATAGGCAAATTTAAACAGGGCGGGTATGGAGATGGTATTGCTCCACCCGCACCAAACCCGACCCATTGTCACCCCTACTTGGCCCCTACCTTTTAAAGTACTAATCGATATATAAATAGATCATAATATCTCCACCCATCATATGTTTGCGTTAAGACACATACGATCTTGTAAAATAAATCACTAAATCTATAGTCAAACATTTAGTAGTTATGATTTTAAGTGATGGTGAAGAGTGTTTCAAAGAATTATCAACTCAATCATGACTAGGCTTAAGTGAGTTCTCTAGTGTTTACTCTTTTAAGATCTCCAAATCAAATCTACGGTTAGTAGCACTTATTTAGATATAAAGTTATTGTACACCAAACCGAAGCTATGGTCAAGCTTCGATATGATGCACTAACTTATTAATCATAAAGCACTAAGTGAAAACTAATTAGAATTTTATTAATACCAACTATTGCTCATCCAAGAAGATGCCTCATCCTAGCCTTAGCTATGAGATTAGCCGCTCATCTCGGACTTTATCGTATTATCAACTAATGAAGACATTAACAAACATTAAACTAAAAAGAAGAAGAAAAAAATTAAATTTATTCACTATTACCTTCTAATATGAGATGCCATTAAATTCTAAATAATATTTTCACAATAATTTATTTCAATATTACAGCCAATCACCTAAGATTTTTGTCAATAATTCCCTTTAGTGATATAAAGATCTTTCAATATAAAATATTTTTAAGGATATTTGATGCAATAACTTCTTTGATCTTATTCACCAAAAATATTTGTGTATATATTTCTTCAAAATTAAGACCAAATATATTGTCTTTTACTTTTTTGGGTTAAGAACTGTTATAGACATTTTTACTTGACTTTAAGAGTTTGGTTTCAAATCTTCATCTCCATTGGCTACAATCAAACAAATGTGCATAAGTATATATAATTAAATAGGATGGATGACCAAAATACATATTTGGGTACATGCAAAATATAGTAATAATGCGTTTATCAAATCCCCCCAAACGTGTCTTTTTCCTCATTCCGAATAAAATAATATAAAAGCCACTTTTGTAGGAAGCGCGATTACATTTAGCATATGCAACAAGCCGTTAAACCCCCAGGTTTACCCTGGTGGATGAGTGTTGTCTCGTGAGGGTTTCCAGTGACTATACCCGCAAAAGTCAATAATAACATTTTAGACAATTATAGAAGACACATAACTCATTTTCTGTCAACTTATCCTTACTTAGTTATGACAAAAATATACCGATGGAAAATCCTTAAACACGTTATTCTCCTAAGTATACCAAAAAATATTTTAAGCTTATTCAAAAATAGAGATACTGCCCTAAGATTAAAATGAGATTCAAGAATTTTTCTTAAGATATATTTGAGTGTATAGTGAAAATAGTTTTATCGCCTGATACGTTGTCTAGAATAATTTACTTAGCGTTTGGTAGTCTAGTTTTTAATGGAATAAATTTAACGGTCAGTTCGACAAGTACCTTAGTCAATTCGTCTTCCTAGCACTTTTATTTTTTTGAGTCTTTTCTTTTAAGTATATTATTTCTTAATGAAGCCTTCGCAACAAGGAGTTTTCGGTTAACAATCCCTGCCAATTGGCTAAGGTTTCAGGGGTGTGGTGCCCCATCATGATTTAGACTCAGGATTCTCACAATTAACATTTTCATGTGCTCCTTTCACATAATTCATGGTCAAACTCGAGATTGGTTATAATTTTTCCTCTTTCAGTTAGTAATCATGCGAGTAGCCTTGCAGCGTGAAAGTTTTTAGAACATATTTGGTTTTTATTTCTTCTTAGCAAAGAACTTATTCTTAGGCAGTTGTCTCCCTTGTATCAAATTATTCCTAACATAAATGTAAAATTTTCCTTAAACCAAGCAAAAATCTATTGAAGGTATTAATTACAAAAATACGGTGAAGTGAATGTTTTTAAAATATGTCAAGTTAACTTCAATTAGTCACTAATAAAAAGATAGTTCATATACTTTAAGATAATTTAAAATATTCTAGTGTATACTTGGTACAATTTTAAAATTTAGATTTTTCCATAATATTTTTGTCAAGGTAAAATCTGTTTAAGTGTTTAGAAATTTGTCAAAAATATATCATAAATAAAATAAAATAATCACTTGAGACTAACCGATTTTGATTAATTTTATGTCAAAATCAATAGGTCCGAAAAACTTAGAATTAACGGTCTAACCCTAGCCTAATTTTAAGTTGGTCCAATGTTCTAGTGACAACAAACAAAGGTAAATTAAGAACAAGAACAAATAATTTTAACTCTGTGGGAAACCTTTCTCAGAAGAAAAACCCACAGGTCGCTGCTGAATCGCCCGACAGCTAAACAATCTAATATTAAAACAAAATTACAAGAATTCAATTACTTACAAACTCGATAAGCACATCCCGTGGTTACCTCTCTTCTAATTAAACTCCTCGTAATCAATTTTACGTTATCGCAATGCCTCACCTCGGATAACGCACCAAAGCTTCAAAGCTTGAATCGTTCAAACTCACAAAATCTAAAATTGGATTTAGGTTTTTCAATCTTCGATTGATTCAATTTGAGCTTTACTTCACATTGAATCGCTCGTTGAAATCTTTCTTCTCTGTAAAATCTCAAGCCCTAGAAAAAAGTTTTTCAGAAGAGGTAAGTTATGGAAAAAGATATGATGTCTTTTATAAAAAAACTGAAAACCCAACCTCTGTTCGAATTGAACAATTATTATTCAAATACGCCTAAAATGTATTTGAACAAATAAATGCATGATGCACTTTGTTCGAACAGAGGAAAAGTCTATTCGAACAAAACAAGTTTTATTCGAATAGAACAAAAATCTATTCGAACAACAAAGTTCCCTGAAAAAGTATTCGAACAAAGAAATAGTCTATTCGAATAAATATTGTTTTGAGAGAAAATATTTGAATAGATACTAAATTTTACTCGAACATGGTCTTATTCGAATATAACAAAAGCCTGTTCGAGCAGTGTCCTGCTTTTCTCAAAAAGACATTTTCTTTACATACTTTGTAAAATACTAAGGGCTTGATATTAAGAACAAAGAGAAACAAATCCACTTACCTGCTTAGTGTCAGTCCAGCTGTAGTCGCTCCATGTGCAATCTCTGACTACGAGTAACCACGAGATAGTGCTGACATCTAAACTATACACGGAATGAAACAAACTCCAAATATGGATGTTTCAATTTCCCTTTTTGGTTTATTTCGTATCAAAACTAGAACTACAAGGAATACAAATATAACTCGATGGACTGACTCAATCACTGAACACCCATTCTCAAAGCTTCACTTTCATCCTATGGTATATACTTTGGAATCCCTGCACACTAAACAAGATATATCACGTAACCGTTCAAATAAAATAAGAGATTAAAAAAAATAACTTATCTGTGAGGATCATCTCTCCCCCTTTTTGGCACAGATGAACAAAGGGTAAATAGCAAATAAAAGGAGAAGAAAACCAGTAGAGCAAACGATCATGGAGTTAGGAAAACACTAAACACCAATATCCCAAAATCAGATACAACTCCCCCTCAAAATAATGGTAACCCCCTTAAAATGAAATAATAGGAAAATATATACGAGGAGTGTCTTTGAAATAAGCAAACATAAGAAGACAATACTCCCCCTAACATAAGACATGATAGAAAGACAATGAATCTAAAATATTCTATAAAGACCAAGACATCACCCATGTGTTATAAAGCAATCACTAAATGAATTACTTGGTGTGTGCGTATGTGCATAGTTAGATAGATACCCAGTTTTCAGCGTATTACTCAGCTGTAATTAGAATACTATATTAGAAAGTTGTTTCAACTTAGGCCTCACTAGGGTGGTCACTCAAAAATCACTAAGAATTGGCTAGCAAATACTCTGTGTAAAATATGAATATGAGTATGCGAATAGAAAAATTCAAATTTTATCAAATAAACTGCGCACTGTAAATTGAAAGATCTCACGGACAGGAAATCAATTGTCATAGATGGTGTCAAGTTAACTAACATAAAATCCCTATCTCTCATCTCCACGTAACTGATTGTGCTAAACTCAAGATCAAATAGGTCTTTAAAATGTTTTAATATGGGCAAGGGAAGGGACATAACAGAGTAGGTGTTTTGCTGGCATTCTGAGACTACAGGTACACTAACTCCCCATTATTTTACAAATTGAGTTCACCTCTGTCATTCTCTTTTCTTATTAAGTACACATGGAATAAAATATTTCTTCCCCTCTTTTTTTTCTTGTAAGACTCTGATTGATATACTATAAAATACATTGGGGATACTCACTCTATTCTTATATTCATCTTTCCCCCAATTTTGTTTTTAGTAAAAAGTCTCAGAACAAGCGGGTAAACTAATGAAGGATTTGGATAAAAAAATAAATGACATATTTTAAGGCACAAGGGGCTACACGCGGATAAAATTTTGAGTAAGTATTAACGAAGGCCAAAAAGGTGTGACAATAAAAGGCCTATTATCATATCTTCGGTCTCACATAGTATTTTTTTCATCTCGAATCAAGTATAAGGAATGTTCTATTAGACTAACTTGAACTTGAAGTTACCATCGACAATTGATTATAAAAAAATGAGATCAGAAAAAATACTAAATCTAGAAAGAATTTATGAAATAATACTCGAAGCTTGTAAAAAGGCTAGATCCTCACATAGTATTAGGTACGAAGTCTCTACAGTTATCCTCACGTGGTTCTAATCACGATGAGCTTTTAGTTTAAACTCGAGGATTACTGACTATTGTGAATAGTAATTTTACCAAATAATTATTTCATGAATGAATATAACATAAAGCAATGTCCAACTCTAGCAAGAATATTACACATATAATAGCTCCTAAGTGCAAAGTACAAAGTACAAATTAAAATCAACACAGTACTCTACTGTCCTAAAAAGAAAGATAAAAATAAAATAAAAGTAAAAACAAACTGAGACAGGGTAAGAAACGTACCTAATCAATGGAGCATACTGATAACCCATCTCAGTTGATATTCATTACCTTCGCACCCAAACATCCCGACTAACCTTTCAAGGTGATATTTTTTGAGCAAACCACCAACTTACATTCTCACTTTTTATATTAGTAGTTATCACATTTGACTTATATCTTTGCCCATAGAAAGGTCAAGAATATGATTGATAGGATCCAATAAATCTACAATAAGATGTAATATGACCCCTTCGGCCACATATTCCACAATAATAAATATGAGAGTACGAGAACCTTTTGGCTTGTTTATGAGTGGAAAATATTATATTATGTTTGGGCAACGATGTAGTAACAGTTGCTTTCACAAATTTTAGGACTTGAAGAGCCTTGGCATTAGAGAGATGTTCCTCATATTCTAGACCCATTTTGTCAGCATCCATCTTTCCCATACATAACATCTTATCAATGTTCTTAGCCCCATGACAAAAAAAATTAAGTTTTTGTTGAGATAAAACTACATCAAGTTTGGCCGAATAAAGTTATTTGTCCAAAGTTGATTTCTTTTTCTCCTTCGTATCATGAACATTTTTTCTCTAAAATTACAACCTTTTCATGGAGGAATTGTTTCTCATCTTCAAGCATTTCTATCTTTTGACTTGTATTCTCAGTTTTTTCTTGAAGTTCACGCATGAGTGTATTAACTTGGTCTTTCAGGACTTTGTTAAGTTTACCAAGTGTAATACACTTTACAAAAGTCTGAGCATACAAGACTTCAAGATTCAGGTCCTCAAACTCATTTTGTTCATGATCACTCTAATTTTCACTAGAATCTTCAAGTTCAAAAGCATCAGAGCTATCATTACCGCAATTTAGAAAAGCAGGATATGGACAATATTGTCCATTCTTCACTACTTGGGGATGATCCTTATTATTATTATTATTTTCATCATCACTATCATCCCAAGTAACACTAATGTTCATAGCTTTATGATTAGTTCCAGATTTTTTATTGGGATAACTATGAGTATAATGACCAAACTTGTGACACTTATAACATTCAACATGATTTAGGTCAGTGTCAAGGTTGGTCTGCCGGTTATTCGATTTAGGTTGATCATGAGTTCGCGACTTGGAATTTACTAATTGCCCTTGTTTTTGAAATTAACATTTTTTCATAAGGTTTTTAAGCTGGTAGCTTATAGAGGTAATCTGTGAATCCATATCGGACCCATCATCATTACCTAAATCAGATGAGTTGTCAGCTTCTTTGGTACCCTTAAAAGAAGAAGAGTAAAATGAAGATTTAAAAGAAATATTCTTGTTCTTCTTAGGGTTTTCCATTTTCATATCGAGTTCTAAAGTTTGCAATTTTCCAGCTAATGTATATGGTTCTATTTTCTTAAGATCCAGAGATTCCTCGATAGCATCACGTCTGGATCTAAAGCTTTTAGGAAGAGATCTTAAAACTTTGCAAACAATTTGAACATCTGAGTAAGCTGTACCTAATGCCGCACTACTGTTAACAATGTCACTAAGTCTCGCATAGAACTCATCAAAGGGTTCATTCTCATCTATTCGAATATTCTCAAATTGTGAGGTGGGCATTTACAATTTTCTTTCCTTAACTGTATTATTGCCTTCGTGAGTTTGAACTAATATATCCCAAGCTTCTTTTGAAGTGGTACAAGCAGATATGTGTCGAAACTTACTTGAGCTCACAGCCATAAAAATGGCATTGCGGCCTTTATTATTATAACTAGCAACTTTTTTTTTATCTTAGACCATTATTTCCTAGGCTTAAGGACCTCTTCAGATTCATCACCTACTTCTTTCATCATGGTAGGGTGCGTCTATCTATCCTCGATTATAATCCAGACATCTTGTCTGAGTGATTGTAAGATTGCAACCATTCAGACCTTCCAATAAGGATAGTCTTAGCCATCGAAGAGGGGCGAACGATATATGGGACCTCCAAATCTTTCAGAATCTATTATTATCAAGTAATCAAGACAGAATCCATGCTCAGGTTGTTAATCCTCAAAGCATAACCACTCTGATACCAATTAAAATAAAATAAACACTTGAGACTAACCGATTTCGATTAATTTTTGTTCAAAATAAATAGGTCCGAAAAACCTGAAATTAACGGTCTAACCCTAGCCTAATTTTAAGTTGGTCTAATATTCTAGTGACAACAAGCAAAGGTAAATTAAGCACAAGAACAAACAATTTTAACTCTGTAGAAAATCTTTTTCAGGAGAAATACCCATAGGTCACTGCCGAATTACCCAACAGCTAGACAATCCAATATTAAAACAAAATTATAAGAATTCAATTACTTATAGACTTGATAAGCACATCCCGTGGTTACCTCTCTTCTAATTGAACTCCTCGCAATCAATTCCATGTTCTTGCAACGCCCTTCGTTCTCGCAGCGCCTCGCCTCAGATAGCGCACCAAAGCTTCAAAGCTTGAATCGCTTAAACTCACAAAATCTGAAATTGGATTTAGGTTTCTCAATCTTTGATTGATTCAATTTAAGTTTTACTTCGCATTGAATCGCTCATTGAAATCTCTCTTCTCTCTAAAATCTTAAGCCTTAGAAAAAAGTCTGTAAGAAGAGGTAAGTTATGAAAAAAGAAAGGATGCCTTTTATAAGAAAACTAAAAACTCGACCTCTGTTCGAATAGAAAAAAAATCTATTCGAATATAAACAAAATTTATTCGAATAGAACAATTATTATTCGAATACACCAAAAATGTATTCGAACAAATAAAGGCCTGAGGTACTTTGTTTGAATAGGGAAAAAGTATATTCTAACAAAACAAGTTTTATTCGAATAGAACAAAAACTTATTTGAACAACAAAGTTCCCAAAAAAATATTCGATCAAAGAAATAGTTTATTCGAATAAATATTGTTCTGAGATAAAATATTCGAATAGATACTATTTTTTTTTCCGAACAAGGTCTTATTAGAACATAATAATAGCCTGTTCAAACAGAGACCTATTTTTCTCAAAAGGACATTTTCTTTACATACTCTGTAAAATACTAAGGGCTTGACATTTAGATTAAAGAGATACAAACCCACTTACCTGTTCAGTGTCAGTGTAGCTGTAGTCGCTCCATGTGCAATCTCTGGCAACGAGTAACCATGAGATAGTTCTGACATCTAAACTATACACAGAATAAAACAAACTCCAAATATGGATGCTTCAATAAATTGTTAAATTGTCATTATTTTACTTTTCTTTAAAAAATATTTAAAGAAATGGTTTCCTACCCCCAAAGAAATATTGTCTTCAATGTTTGAGAACAAGAAAATAAATAAAAGAGGAAAACTAAAATTTCTCACCTGAATGTGTTATGGGTTGCCTCCCAAGAAGCGTTAAGTTTACTGTCATCAACCAGACAAATGTACTCGCATACTTAAATGATATTGTAATGGTGTTATAGGAGCACACAATATCAGTTCTGATATACTAGATTATCTAAAAATGTCGTCTCTTCACCGGAAGTGTAAGACTCTAAATAGTACAATTTTAATCGTTGGCCATTGACCTTAAAAATAATTTCGTTCTTAGGATCCTCCACCTCCACGGCCCCATGAGGAAAAATATTTTTAACCGTAAAAGAGTCATGCCAATAGGATTGTAGTTTCCCATAAAATAGACGAAGCTTGGAGTTATAAAGTAATATTTTTTTATTAGGCTCGAAGGTTTTGCGATAAATTTACTTTACCACTTGTTTGTGTATGGTAAGGTGCGGCAACTTTATGAGTGATGGAATAATTTTTCAAAAAAGTTTAAAAAACACGATTGCAAAAATGTTTCCCACCATTGCTAATAACTGCTCGAAGAGTACCCAAATGATTAAAAATATTTTTCATTAATTTGACCACAGGTTTATGGTCATTTGTCCGACATGCTACAACTTCGACCCATTTTGAGACATAATCCACTGCAACTAAAATATATAAGGTTTCTACGAGATGAAGGAAATAAGTCCATAAAATATATGCCCTAAACATGAAAAAGCTCAACAATAAGAATGTCGTAAAGGGGCATCATGTTGCGGTAAGAAATATTGTTGGTCCTCTAGCATCTATCACAAGTAGAATAAAAGGTATTTGCATCACGAAAAAGGATAGGCTAATAAAGACCAGATCGAAAAATAATTACAGCCATTTTCTTGGCGCTAAAATTCCCTCCATATGGATAGGTATGGAAAAACATGAGTATACTCTGGAACTCATCATTTGGAATGCATCTCCTAATAACTTGGTCAAAACAAAACTTATACAGAATGGATCGTCCCAACTGAAATGTCTAACCTCGTGTAGGAATTTGGTTTTATCTTGCTTAAACTAATGGTCAGGTAATCGTTCAGTAGCAAGATAATTGACAATGTCAGAATACTATGGTAGTTGTAAAGTAGCCATGAGCTGCTCATCAAGAAATGTCCCTGAGTTAGGGAAGAGATCTTCACCACCTTCGATGAGAAGTCAGGATAAATGGTCTGCTACAACATTTTTAACATCTTTTCTTATTTCAAATTTTAATGTCAAATTCTTATAACAAGAGGATCCATCGGATTAACTGAGGCTTAACGCCCTTTTTAGATGACAAATATTTTAAGGCCGTGTGATCGGTGTAGACAATGATTTTGGACCTAACAAGATAGGACCAAAATTATTCTAAGGCAAACACAATAACTAATAACTCCTTCTCAATGGTGGAGTAATTCATTTGTGCATCATTGAGTGCATGACTGGCATAGTAAATGACATGAGGTTTTTTATCTACTCTTTGCCCTAAAATTGCTCCAACAACGTAGTTAGAGGCATCGTACATCAATTCAAATAGAAGATCCCAGTTGGGTGGCTGGATGGATTAGAAGTTAATAGAAGTTTGAGCTTCTCAAAAGCTCTGGAACATTCATCATCAAAGTGGAAATTAGTGTCCTTAGCAAGTAAATTGCACAAGGGTTACAAAAATCTTCTAAAATCTTTGATAAACCGACGATAAAACCCGGCATGGTCTAGAAATGATCAAATGGCCTTAACCGCTCGAGGAGGAGGTAAGGAAGATATAATATCAATTTTGGCATTATCAACTTCTATCCCTTTATTGGAGATGATATGACGAAGAACTATCCCTTGTGTTATCATGAATTGACACATTTCCTAGTATAATACCAAATTGGTCTGTATACATCGTTCTAGCGCGAGCTTCAAATGGTTTAAACATTCATCAAATGAGGAACCAAACATTGAAAAAATCATCAATGAAGATTTCGATAAATTTATCAACCATATAAGAGAATATACTCATCGTACATTGTTAAAATGTAGCGGGTGCATTACACAACCAAATGGCATACGTCGGTAAGTAGAAGTCCCGTAAGGACACGTGAATGTGGTTTCTCATGATCTTTTGGATCGATGGGGATCTGAGTATATCCCGAATAACCATCAAGAAAGCAATAATTACTCTTTCTGGCTAATCGTTCATCCATTTTTTCAATGAATGGAAAAGGAAAATATTCTTTCCTAGTGACCGTGTTCAACTTTCTGTAATCGATACAAACACGCCACCCGGTGGTCATACAGGTGGAGATTAATTCATTATTATCAGTTTTGACTACAGTAATCTCTTATTTCTTAGGTACAACTTTAACAAGGCTAACCCACTTACTATCCGAAATGGGTTATATGATTCCCGAATCTAATAGCTTAAGAACTTCCAGCTTAACCACCTCCATCTTAGTAGGATTTAAACGTCGGTGCTTCTCACGCAAATTTTTAACACCTTCCTCATGATTGAGGCGATGCATGCACGTGATCGGGCTAATTTCTTTCAAGTCTGTTATAGACCACTCTAGGGTTGATTTGTGTTTTTTAAGGACACTCAGCAGTCTACTTTCCTGGTCAGCATCTAGATTGGAAGCTATTATCACAGGTAGAGTTTCAGAATGACCTAGAAAGGAATACTTGAGAGTATTGGGTAATGGCTTAAGGTCCAACTAGGGTGGTTTAACAATGGATAGAACAGGTAAAGTAGTGTATTATTCAAGAGGTTCCAGTCTAGGTATCCATTTGGACATGCTAAAAATAGGAGTTAAGTTGAGTTGAGTAAGGCATTAAGCTCTTCAGCGACCGTGTCTTCATCAAAGTCCTTACCAAAGTTTACAAGACATGATTTTAATGGGTTCTCATAAAAGGATTTGGGGAAAAAGTTGTAAAATAGAGAGTCAATCATATTGAGCTCAACCATGTCATCAGAATTAGGGACTTGAGTATTATTATTAAAAACATTGAGTTTGATTTTCAAGTAGCCCATAGATAGTTGTAAGACCCTATTGAAGCATTTGATAATGGCATGGGCAGTAGCAAGAAAAGAGCAGCTTAATATGACATGGATCTCACAACTAGGATTTGAGACATCTTCAGTGTCTAATTCGACAAAGTCTACAAGAAAAATGAGATCATCGACCTTGATAAGAATATCCTTAAGGATACCATGTGGGTGTCATAATGACCTGTCGGCCAATTGAAGTGTCATCCAGGTAGGTTCAAGTTCCCCAAATCCTAATTCATGATAGACCGAGTATGGTAAAACATTCACACTAGCCCCTACATCGAATAATGTCCTATCCACTTTGTGATCTCCAATCTCAAAACTGAGAAGGGGTTAATATTTTAGTTAAAAAAACTTTTGTGTACACATTGATTTTCCTAGTACTAGTACATGCATCCTTAAAGAATTTAGTATATGCAGGGATAAGCATGTTGGCATTGAGTACTAGAATATTTATATAAACTTGTTTAAATGTATCCAATAGATCGTCAAATTGAATCCCTTTAGTAGCCGGAAGAAGGTGTTGTGAATAAAACTCTTTTGGCTCAAAACGTGCCTTTTGTACGAAAACGGAGGTGGTAGACAATGCCTTAGACTTTTTAGAAGCTTCCTGGTTGCTTACTATAACTGGTTCACTCATACCAACCTTATCCTTAATAACAACTTGTGTTGGCTCAACCCTAGGCATTTCAACTAGGTTATCAATTTGTCTACCACTTCTAAGGGTGGTAATGGCATTAAGTTATTTTGGGATTGAGCTAGAATCAAACCCCAGTGGTCCTTTCGGATTAAATACATGTTGGCTATGTAGCTTACCTGGTGGTCTCTCATTCAATACATTTGTCAATTGTCTTATTTGAGTATCTAGATTCGAGATAGATTGGGATGTAGAATTTTAATTTAACAATGTTTGTTGATGGAATTGCATAATTTGATACTGAAATTGTAGCGTTTGATTTTTTTACTTTCCATTGATTACTGCACGATGAGAAAAAGTGTCTTCCAAAGATGATTTGGGTGGGAAGTGTTTAAATGACTAAAATGATTGCTGAGATGCCTAGGATAAGACTGAGAATGATTATTCCTAAGAAAATTATGAATTGAGGTTTGTGACTCACCAAAACTCGAACTGGGTTGGTTGTTCTTCCAAAAAAAAAATTGGGTGGTTCTGCCAAGTTGGCTTGTACGGGTCAAATGACCTCTTGTAGGTATTATTCAAAGTATTCACTTGTTCTTGATTTTCATTCATTTCATTGAACATGGGACACATTTGAGCCACATGGGTAACATCAAAACAAACAGTGTAACCCTGTTGCAGAACTTGGCTCACACTACCCTTAGATTGATTTATAGTCATAACCTTAATTTTTTGGGTAAGATTATCTAATTGAGCTTTTATGGCAGTTCCCTCACTCACCTCATATACGCCATCTTTCTTGGCTATACGAACATTTCTATGTGGATCAAAATTCCACTGCTGAGAGTTTTCAGCCAATGTCTCAAACTATTCATAAGCTCTACCCGGTTCACGGTCCTGGAATTTGCCACTATGCATGGAATTTTCCTTTACCTTACAAAACACTAATCAATATATAAATAGATCATATTATCTTCACCCATCATATATTCGTGTTAAGACACATACGATCTTATAAAATAAACCACTAAATCTATGGTCAAGAATTTAGTAGTTATGCTTTTAAGTGATGGTGAAGAGTGTTTTAGAGAATTATCAACTCAACCATGGCAAGGCTTAAGTGATTTTTCTAGTATTTCCACTTTTTAGATCTTCAAATCAAGTCTACGGTTAGTAGCACTTGTTTACATTCAAAGTTATCGTACACCAAACCGAAGCTATGGTCAAGCCTTCGATATGATACACTAACCTATTAGTCATAAAACACTAAGAGAAAACTAATAAGGACCTTATTAATACCGACTATTGCTCATCCAAGCTTATCTCGGACTTCATCGTATTATCAACTTACGAAGACATTAACAAAAATTAAACTAAAAAGAAGAACAAGAAAACTAAATTTATTCACTATTACCTTCCAATATGAGATGCCACAATTACAATTGGGGGTTCTCTTTTATAGAAGAAGGAACTCAAAATCTAGAGAATATACATTAAATTCTAAATAATATTTTCACAATAATTTATTTTAATATTACCCACCAATAACCTAAGATTCTTGTCTATAATTCCCTTTAGTAATGTAGAGATCTATCAATATAAAATATCTTTAAGGATCTTGGATGAAATAGCCTCTTTGATCTTATTCACCAATAATATTTGGGTATATATATTCTTCAATCTTGAGAGAAAATATATCGTCTTTGACTTTTTGTGTTATGAACTATTGTAGACACTTTTACTTGACTTTAAGAGCTTGATTTTAAATCTTTGTCTCAATTGGATGCAATCAAACAAATATGCATAAGTATACATAATTAAATAGGATGGACGACCAAAATATATATTTGGTGAAATTCTATATGCTCGAATTTAATGTACTTCGAGAAATTAAGTCAGAACCATTCCTAGCAATCGACGTTCTAGGAATAAACAGATTCAAGCAATGATTACAACAAATAAAGAAAAGACACGGGCAATTTTTAACCTTGTGGAAACTCCTTACTCGGGAGAAAAGCCACAGGTCGCTGTCGATAAAATTGATAGCAAAATATCCACTAATCAAAAGAGTTGTAATATGAAAAACACTTACAAATTCAATAAACCTGTCTCGTGATTATCTTTCTGCTAATCCAAGCTTCACGCCCTATCTCCTTTATTCTCGTAACGATACTCTTTAATCTCACAACAAGGACCACCTTACTTGAATCACTCTTGAAAATTATAAGGAAAGTAGAATTAATAAATTCAATCTCAAGATTAAGGTTTTAAGCTATATATATATATAGCTTTTTCAAGAGAAAAATTGAAGATGCTTGCTATAAAATTTACCAATAACAATTATAAAATTTGCCAAATTAATTTTAGTTATATTTAGTTATTTTGATTGGATCCTTCTCTTTTATTGACAAAATCCCTGATCCAAAAATTATGACTTAAATTCTAAATCTATGTATCCAACAGCTAATCCAGGACAATCCGAAAGCCAATACAACACCTAAACACCCTACAGATAATTATTATAATTTCGAGGATGTCCTTCGACGAATGCAGATGGCTAAACCTATCACCATTCAGGACCTACATCAGGAAATTAATTACTTAAAATCTGAAATCATAAATATCAAACTTTCTCTTTAGAAGTATGATACTTTTATGACATCCGGACATAGAGACAAATGACCAGCAGTAACAGATAATTCTTATAGTCAACAAACTGAGAAAATAGATAACTCTTATATGCATCTTCTTCACAAAATATCATCCCCAAAATAGTACATTCACATTACTCATGTTATCCAACATGAATATACCATTCATGTTATTGTCCTTGTAGATAGTGGGGCTGATTTAAACTGTATTCAAGAAAGCTTGGTTCCTACCAAGTATTTTAAAAAAACTACACAATCTCTTACCTATTCTAGTGGTACTAGAATGAATAGTCAATATAAAATTTCGCATACTTTTATCTGTAATAACAACCAGAATATTGCTTTTGTATTTCTTTGCGTAAGGAATTTACAACAATAAGTTATTTTAGGAGCTCCCTTTCTCAATCTTCTTATGCCTTTGTATAATATTACTTTAACACTAACTAGCACCGTCTGGCTCACAATAGCTATATATCCAATGATTCGTTGGTTCTAACCGATCTTACTCGGGGAAATAGTAAGACTAGTCCAGAGCAAACGGCTCCTGGTAAAGACATACCAAATCATTTGATACCTGTCAATTTGATCAAAACTGAATGTTCGATTAAAAATTTAGACATAATTTACTACCACCCTAAACTTTTAGCTATCCCCAAATCAGAATTAACTTTGGCCAACTGGGAATCCCGCAGTAAAGTTCTTTATTATACTACACCCCCTCTAGGATCTTCCCTAAAAACTATTAATTTCTATGGCAGTCCAGGTTATCTCATCTGAAGTACTCATCCCCAACCTGATAAACTATGGCTCTTTGAAAATGGGTTTATCACCGTCCTCGAAGTCACTTGCATCCAAGTCCTTCGAGGTTTTCCCCTTCTTCTCTATTATACTATTTCTAACCTTAAACCAATTATGTTCTCTCATGACAAAATTTATCTGGATATTAATACTATTCCTCCTGAATGGGTTAATTTACCTCACAAAACATGTTATTACCCCAGTCTCTATTAGATAAATATTATTACTCATTCTTCTACTTACCCAAACCACTATCATGCATTTCTCCTCAACAGATATCCAGTTTCCTGTAGATACAAGGGTAACCCAACTAGCAGAGCATATGTTCTTGCAACTTTCAAAATGTTCTAACCATGGAACACCCGCCACCAGATTTATGCAGAAGGTAATATGTGTCATTGGCCCTTTATTCAGACCCTCTAATGGCCAATTCTTGCATAACATTATTCAGCAACAAGTGCCACTCAGTCTGGCATGTGCCAAATAGGAAGAAGAAGTCGAACTATCCATCCAGAGCAAACCATTTTTTTTCTTCCTATTTTAGCCCAAATCAGGACTTCGCCCTAGAGACTTCTCCAAATCCTTTTCCCCATCCTAATCAAATATGGTAGAATGAACTCGATTATGATTGACTACTTTATCCAAGGCCAGCTCATTTCCCATTTACAACAGTACTCCAACACTCAGTATGTCGACACATACAATAATCATAAGTTTCCCCACTTTGTGGGACCAACTATCCACTTTCTGGAGCCGACTGACCACTTTGTGGGGCCAACTAACCACTTTGTGGGACTTGAAGACCACTCTGTAGGATCGACACTTTGTAGGACCTGAAGACCACTTACCTTGTCTTCCACCAGACAACTCTAAGCTTGACAACATTACATGGACTTCAAACCATTTGGAATCCATCTTCACCTATATAAGGAGCCAGTGAGCTCATTTATGTGTAGGTTTTGAATAATTCAGTCTCTAAGTTCTAAGTTTATGTTTGAAAGCTACCACCTTCATCCACTATATATCTTCATCCATCTTCTGTAATCATCTATAAGTATTTCATAAGTATTTCATAATAAATAAATGTTTGTTTATATTGTTCTTGATAAGTATTCACTCTCTACACACACACCCCTGAGGGTGTCTTCATAGGTGAGAAGGCCTGAAAGGGAAACCTCATAATCTTAGTTTAATTTAGCAGTTTATTTATGTTATAGTTTTTTTTTTAATTTTAGTTATAATTAATTTTATAATTAATTTAGTTATATTTAGCTGCTTTGATTAAATCCTTCTCTTTTATTGGTGTGGGTTAACCTCACATATGGATGAACTTAATAGGTCTCATGAGAACCAATTATCTATAAAAAAAATTAAATTAATAGGGTTTGAACAAACCCAACAACTGAATTAATGGACTATGCCAGCTATTAAGTCCAAATTAATCTGCAAAAAAGGTATGTTCGACTTCATTAGCCAAGATAATATCAAGATTATGGAGCAATCTATAGCTCTTGACAGTAAATGTCATACCTTAAAACTACTTAATCTTAATAATATTGAAAGATTTCTTAAAAAATATAATTATCTACATGTTGGATGAATCCAAGTAGCATTCAAACCTTTGACTCTCCTAGGGATTAATTCTAGTATTTTTGCCTATCTCAGAGATGGGTGGAGTCGAGAATTTAAATCATCCCTTATGGGAATAGTTCAAACTAGCAAGATAAATTGGAGTAGGTTTTGAAATAAAAAGAAGAACGAAAAAAATAACAAGATAAATTGGAGTGGAAACCAAGGCATTGATTCCACTCCACCATTTATAACCGTTAGATAACATAAATAATTAAAGTAAATTACGAGTTCCCGTATCCCATATCCTTAGTCGGGCATATGCATTACATCAAAAGATACAAGAGATTTAGTAATTGGGAGCTACCCATAAACCAACTTATTCAACCATAAACCGGTTGATAAGCATGGATTATGTTCTCTTCTCCATGTTCCTAACCAATCTAGTTATGATCAAACAAGATGGTTACTTATATTCTTTATTCCTCCTAATTCTAGCTATGGTCAAGCCCAGGATGAAGGAATACAAATATGCAATATTCCGGGATAAAGAGAAAGTAATTACTCTAACTAAGCTACACTAAGGCTACATTAGGTGGAGCTTCCTCTAGCCTTGGCAAAGAAGATTAGCTACTCATCCCTTTGATCATTGCCATACTACTATTACTACGAAAAAAGTAAAATACAAGAAAAAGAGAAAGAATAAGCTTTATTGCTATGAACTTTGATTTACACTCTCCAAGATGATCTCTCATGGGTAGGATTCCCCACCTATTTATAGAGTATATGAAAGGTTATTAAAAATCGCCATTAATATAAAATCCCTTAAACAAAGCCTAAAATCATGCATTACAACTCATGAGAATAATATATATATTTAATTCTCTTCAATGGGCTTCCATGCATGGGCTTTTGGTTGACAACTTAAAATGAGAATTATTGTCGGAGTGTATCACCCTTGTTCTTCGTTAAAAACTAGAAAATTGTACGACTTATTTATCATGTGACCGATTTCTGTAAATACAAACAAAAGTACTATTAGTGTCACATTTATTTAATAAATGGCTAGGTAAATATAAATTTAGGAGTTGTTCACGTAAATATTACGTGTCTATCAAATACCCTCAAACTTATATTTTGCTAGTCATCAAGTAAAAGTAAACAAAAACCATTTTTGCCTGTCACGCGATTGCATTTAGCGTATGCAACAAGCCGTTAAACCTCCAGGTTTAGCCAGGTGGACGAGTGTTGTCTCGTGAGGGTTTGCAGTGACTATACCCACAAAAATCAATAATGACATTTTAAACAATTCTAGAATACATATGACTCATTTCCTGTGAACTTAACCTTACTTAGTTGTGAAAAAAATATACCAATAAAAAAAATCTTTAAACTTGTTATTCTCCCAAGTATATCAAAAAATATTTTAAGCTTATCCGAAACTAGAGGTACTACCGCAAAATTAGAAAGAGATTCAAGTATTTTGCTTTAGTTATATTTGAGTGTACAATGGAAATAGTTTTATCGCCTAATACGTTGTCTAGAATAATTTACTCAGTTTTTGGAAGTCTATTTTTCACTGGAATAAATTCAACGGTCAGTTCGGCAAGTGCCTTAGTTAATTCGTCTTCCTAGAATTTTACTTTTTTTTCATTTCTTTTGTAAGCCTTTTCTTTTGAGTACTTTGTTTCTTAGTGAGGCCTCCGTAACAAGGAGTTTTCGGTCGACAATCTCCGCCAGTTGGCTAAGGTTGCTAAGGTGTAGTGCCCCATCATGACCTAGACTCAGGATTCTTACAAGTAACATTTTCGTGTGCCCCTTTCACATAGTTCATGGTCAAACTCAAGATTGGTAATATTTTTTCCTCTTTCAGTTCTTAATCATGCAGTAGCCTTGCAGCGTGAAAGTTTTTAGAGCATATTTGGCTTATTTATTATTTTTTCTTAGGAATGAACTTATTCTTAGGCAGTTGTCTCCCTTGTAGCAAACTATTCCTAACATAAATGTTAAATTTCCCTTATACTGAGCAAAAATCTATTGAAGGTATTAATTGCAAAACTACAATGAAGTGCACGTTTTCAAAATATGCCAAGTTTAACTTGAATTAGTCGTTAATAAAATGATAGTACATCAAGCTTAAGATATTCCAAAATATTTTATTGTATACTAGGTACAATTTCAAAATTTAGGTTTTTTCATAATATTTATGTCAAGGTAAAATCAGTTTAAGTGTTTGGAAATTCGTCAAAAATATATCATGCATTGCCAAAGTGCCATTATTTCACTTTTCTTCAAAAAGCATTTAAAGAAATGGTTTCCCACCCCCAAACTTAAATGAAACATTGCCCTCAATGTTTGAGAGCATAAAAAAAATGGAGGAATAAAAATTGGAATTTCTCACTTGAATGTGTCATGGGTTGTCACCCAAGAAGCGCTTAGTTTACTGTCTTCAGCCAGACAAATGTACCCCCAAACTTAAAATTTTCAATATGACTGGAAGGGTACGAAGTTGAAAAGATGATGTATTATCATGGTTGCAAATTATCTTTCAAAAACCAGATAAGACATGAATGGTGATTCTTAATATTAGCCCTTAATTGGGCAGATATATTATGTAAAAACCAGAGAGAGTTTAAAGCTGATTCTCTATGAAAAAGATTTTTTCTAACAATTTTGCCTATTATTTGATGATTCAAAGTTGAAAATTTTAAACAAATCAAGAAAAACCATTTTCTCCAAGATAAAACAAATACATACCCAGGGAACATATTTTCCTTTAGAATTTTCAATAGAATCATACGATTACTACATGTTGCAGTAAATACGAAGATTGGTATACAAGTATTCATCCCCGAAAATGTACTAGATTCAAAACTCGATTTTTCTGGAAAGATATTTTCTTTAAAAAATTTCAAAACCCCCATGTTGTCATTAATATTCCAAAAAATGTGATAGGTGGTTCTGACAAAACAAGTCCGTGAGGCATCCCCAAAATTATAATTTTTCAAAAAGATGTTTTCTTTTAGTAGAAGAAAAACTATATAACATATTTGTGGATGTGGGGATCGGGGAACAATTGACTCTAATAAACATTTAAAATTTATGTGCCTAAAATAATAACTTATCTCAAGGGACTCATCCTGACCATTGACGTGGATATTCATTGGCTTAGGGACATGGCCAAGTTGAAACATATTTTTAGATGTTAATGATTGTACCATTTCACGAATCTCAGGATCATTCGAGTCCTCAAAATAATTTAAACATTCATTAATAGAAATACAATAAGAATTATCTCCGTACAAGTCCTTAAAATCATTTATGTTCATGGTACCCCCATTAGGCTCATGAAATGGAGATGAAGGCATAGGTATAGGTGCGGTTGGTGAATGAGTAACCAAAACATAATCAGCCCCTAATAATAGTGGTATATCATGTAAAGAAGGGTCGTCCACCCACTGGTTTCCAACATTGTAATTTGTGTCAGGTGGACGCGGCTCAAGGCAAGGCCGAGGTGACTCATAAGGAGACTGAGAAGGAAATGACAAGTTGATAACATCTGCAACAGGTTCAACAATTTCTAATTTCTTGACTTTGGTACAAATATCATCATCTACAAATTCCTCGCAAATTATCGTATAACGAGATGGTGATTCTATATATTCATATTTTATCTCGTCATCATCATCGTCAAAAAAGTTATTAGAGGAGAGGGAAAAATATTCAGTCTCGGTCATAGTTTCCTTGAAACAATTTATTGGGTTAACAAATGAAATGATGGATGCTGACATCGATGGTTGAATTTGGAGGGCTTCTACAAGATCTTCTTGTGACATAGGATCGTCAACCTTAAAATATTCATCTTCTAAATCTGTCTCACAATATGGTATTCATTCACCCCACAGAGAAAACATTCCTTGATTACGCTTGAATTCATCCATTTTTAAATCACAAGGGGATTTCACTTCGGATTCTTCTTCTTCATTGTTTAGAAGTTTTCCATGCTCTATTTCACTCCACGTAATTGACAACTGAGTTATCTGAGTCTCTAATCTAGAAATAGATTGGGTCGTAGAAGTTTTATTCACCAATATCTGTTGTTGGAATTGCATCATTTGTTGTTAAAATTGTAATAATTGTTTTTGACTTTCCATTGATTGTTGCATGAAGAGAGAAAGGGTATCTTCCAAAGATGGTTTGGGTGGAGCAGGTGGGAACTGATTGAATGACTTAACGAACTGATGGGCCTGCATATATGAATGAGATTGGATAGGTTCCATGTATTGAGATTTTTGGTGATCCCATGATTGAAAATGATTACGAGGTTGTTGCGGGATGTCGAATTGTGAGCTGTATGGATTCCAATGTTCTTGCATGTATGACATTTTGAAATTAAAGCAACACCCAATGTAATAAATAACCAATCAAGCCTAAACTCTAGCACATCAACATTTTTTAGAAATAATAATTAAGTCTCCCCTATATTCTTCTATGTTCAAAATGGGTAGGAGGGCAAAAGGCTTTGGTTCCTATACTCCCCTGCATCACTATGCTAGTACCAGCTTAAAGTAGATGTTCAATCCTCACTCCCGAGCGAGTCACCTTATCGTACGTCAGCACTCAGAACGATGACGTAGTAAACCTACAACCAGTATTACGCGGCGCTAGGCTAGGGCCGTATTCTATGAACCCGTGTTTGTACCCCAGTCCGGTACTTCTATCCGTTGGGTGATGAAATCCCGCGGGAATCTTGCTACTCTTTTTTTTAACAGTTATTTTGAAGTCCAGGACGTTCAATTTTCGTGTGATACGAATTTTTTCGTATCCCTAATGGGTGATCCCACTTGTTGGAGAGCTTTTTGGGTGATGAAATCCCGCAAGTCTCTAACAGTTTTTACCTTTACTAATGCTGGAATGAAAAAGAATATTAAATACAGCAATAGGTCAATCCAACCACAGCAATTTTTTTTATTAGAGCAGCGTGTATTTGCACAGTCCAAATGACTTTATGATCCTAGTGCCAGGGCGGAGCGGATATGAACCCCTTCTAGATCTCAAGTTTTGGGAAGTATCAACCTATGGGAGGTGTTTCTCGGTATAGTTGTGGCCGCCCTTTCACTTATGGGGCGAAAGAAGGAAGTCCCCCTTCACTTGGGGGCACAAGAAGGATGGATTTGATGATGCTTTCAGCCTTACGTATTGTCCGTCTCGTTTCCAACTTTTTGACTATCCTGCAAAACAAGAGAAAAAAGATTAGTGAACTTGCGACATCAATATTAATTCAATTTTCAAGTTTATTGTAGTCTATGATGTCCTGATTTTTAAATGCATATCTTTTAACTCGGTTAAGATATAATATTCAATAATATCAATTTAGAAAGATAGTTCATAAAGGAAAAATCTTCAAGAAGGAAGTTTTCTATAATTTAGCTTCTCTAATGCTCAAAACAGATGATGAATGTACAGTGGCGTTCTTAAGGGAGACTATTTTTGAACTTTTTTTTCAAAACGCTGTAACTCACAAAGGACAAGACAGAAAAATATGATCTATAGCAATTCAGAAAGGTATTTGAATTATATAAAAGTTTCGTAGCAAATGTTTTCCCCAAATATGAAGTATAGAAGATCAAAAATGGTGAAACATTCAGGGACAGACTTTAAAGCTACTGTAGCGCCAAAACTCGATTTTTTTTTTCTTTTAAAAACTAAACTAGAGAAACGATAATAATAAAAATACTATATGCTATTACCGATCTCTATAATACAACTTACTATAAAAAATAATAATAAATAACATAAAAGAAGGAAAAATTGGCTTAAAATAGCATCTCAATAAAACGCATTTTAGTTACCGGCAACGGCGCCAAAAACTTGATCGATTATATACCAATGACTTAAAAGATAAATGAAAGCGGGGACGTATCCCAAGAGACTTGATCGATTATAACAACGAATTTGTGTAGGTTTTGAAATAAAAAGAAGAACGAAACAAATTACAAGATAAATTGGAGTGGAAACCAAGGCATCGATTCCACTTCACCCTTTATAACCGTTAGATGGCATAAATAATTAAAGTAAATTATGAGTTCCCGTATCGCATATCCTTGGTCGGGCATATGCAATACATCAAAAAATACAAGAGATTTAGTAATTGGAAGCTACCCATAAACCAACTTATTCAACCATAAACCGGTTGATAAGCATAGATTATGTTCTCTTCTCCATATTCCTAACCTATCTTGTTATGGTCAAACAAGATGGTTACTTATATTCTTTATTCCTCCTAATCTTCGCAATGATCAAGCCTAGGATGAAGGAATACAAATATGCAATATTCTGGGATAAAGAGAAAGTAATTACTCTAACTAAGCTGCACTAAGGTTACATTAGGTGGAGCTTCCTCTAGCCTTGGCTAGTAATAGTAGTATGACAATGGTCATACTACTATTACTACGAAAAAAGTAAAAGACAAGAAAAAGAGAAAAAATAAGTTTTATTGCTATGAACTTTGATTTACACTCTCCAAGATGATCTCTCATGGGTAGGATTCCCCACCTATTTATAGAGTATATGAAAGGTTACTAAAAATCACCATTAATATAAAATCCCTTAAACAAAGCCTAAAATCATGCATTACAACTCATGAGAATAATATATATATCTAATTCTCTTCAATGGGCTTCCATGCATGGGCCTTTGGTTGACAACTTAAAATGAGAATTATTGTCGGAGTGTATCACCCTTGTTCTTCGTTAAAAACTAGAAAATTGTACGACTTGTTTATCATGTGACCGATTTCTGTAAATACAAACAAAAGTATTATTAGTGTCACATTTATTTAATAAAGGGCAAGGTAAATATAAATTTAGGAGTTGTTCACGTAAATATTACGTGTCTATCTAATGGGGTGGAGGCTAATTTATCAATAATGAATTCATGACTTCCACTCATGATGCCTTCAGAAAATGGTATTGGATAATTTTTTCAAGAGAAAAATTACAACTTATTGAAGACATTTACTACCATAAAATGGAACGAAGCCAAAAGATTATATTCTTTTGTGACTGGTTCGCAACATGGTATCCTTGTGCTCATAACATTATCAGTACCATAGTCGATTCTCAAACCAATCAAATTCCATCATAAGGTAATAAAGTCCAATTTGTCCACTCCCCCCCTGAATTTAATGTAGACAATATCAGCTCTACACCTTTCCAAATAGCTGATCAAAATCTAGTTACCCAACCGAATACTGTTAGTACAACATCCAGCATGTATAGTACTAACATTCAACCTATCCTTTTGGTCAATAAATTTTAAACCTTAAATTCCCAGGATTCTGAGTATGGTGAATCTCTGGATGAGAGTCTTAGATGGTTTAATATTGATACTCTAAATAGAAACCCCACATCAGAATTCACACATGACTTTTCTGATAAAAAAAACTAAAAACTACATCCAAGTCATTGAGCTTTGTACTCATGCAATCGAACCATCCCATAAAGATTCTTCTAAAAGATTTAATCCTCATAATTTTTTCTTTACAAAGGAATCTTATTCAAATCAATATTCTAACAATAGAAAAACCATTTATAAATGGGTTGTCAATAGATTATATGAATATTCACTCACCAAGCCGAATTTACCAGGAAACACGACAACTAGGGAGTATTATCACCAGTTTCCTTTTTACCACAAGCATAGAAAACACAAAAAGCATAAAGAGAAATAGTATGGCAGTACTTCCAATCAGCCTACAACCAGTATTTGTTACAAGTTTATCCCATAAGGACACTTAACCAATACATATACTACAAAACAACAAGAACTACAGTGTTGCAGATTCCCCACTTTCATTCAGAAAACTGTTACTCAGTACTACCTCTGGACACAATTCTTCTGACCATACTGAATCAGTCAATCAAATGGACCACATTAATCCTTTCATTACAGAACCATCTTATGAAGAATGTTCAACATCCATTTTTTAGAAGACCATTAATAACATCAATGGATTCACACTTAATACTCTTACTACTACCCAGAATGAACTTATATCCATTGTGGATACAATCCCTAATCTTGACAATAGAACTAAAGTCCTAAGTATCTATCTCCAATAAATGCTTCAGGATATCCGGATGTCTGGAATTGAACCATCACTTTTTGACATACCTGGTAGAAATTATAAATTTCAGGAGATCCTCTATCGAATAGAAATTGAAAAACATCTCACTATCCAAAATCTTCGAACATAAATTAATACTTTAAAATCTGAACTTAAATATTTGAAAATCTTTGGACAAATAAGGGGTTCTAACATTAACCATTTACAATTTTTCATAAGGACAAACCAAAGATTTTATTAGATAAATCTGATCCTCATACTCCCGCAGAGGAAGATAATTTCTATCTCAACCTTATCCAAAAAGTTATTTCTCTGAAATGGTATATTCAAGTTACCATTGTCATCAACAAGGAATTTACTATCAAAAATGTCATCGCCCTTGTGGATAGTGGCGCTGACCTTAACTGCATACAAGAAGTATTGGATCCTACCAAGTACTTTGAAAAAACTATCCAATCTCTTACCTCTGCTAGTGGTAATAAGATGCAAATCCAGTATAAACTCTCAGAAGCTTTTATCTGTAATAAAGGTGCTTGTATTCCTACTACCTTTCTTTTGGTTTGCAATCTTCAACAACAAATCATTATTGGCACTCCTTTCCTCAGTCTCCTTATGCCCTTACATAAGGTTGATCAGAAAGGGATATGGTACAACTATCAAGGCCAAAAAATTAGTTTTGAATTTATTAGAGATCCTAAAATCAGGATCATTAATGAACTGAAGACTATAATTGATTCTAAAACAAACCATTTGAATTTCCTTCAAGAAGAATGTTATGTCATGGACATTTCCCTAAAGCTTCAGACCTCTGAGATAAAAAGCCGAATCAAGACTATTGAGCAGTAATTCATTAATAAAATCTGTAGCAACATTCCTAATGCTTTCTGGGTTCGAAAGCAAATGTTGTTTCCCTACCGTACAAACTGGATTTTGATAAAAAAAAACCTAAATTCCTACTAAAGCTAGGCCTAGTCAGATAAATTCTGAATATCTTATATTATGTAAGAAAGAAATCCAGGATCTTCTTGATTAAAACCTTATCTATAAAAGTTACTCTTTCTGGAGCTGCACAGCCTTCTATGTTAACAAGAATGCTGAGAAAGAAAGAGGTGTTCCCAGACTTGTAGTCAACTATAAGCTTCTCAACGACTCCCTCAAATGGATTTGTTACCTAATCCCTAATAAAAAAGTTCTTTTAAATCGTCTTTATAATGTTATTATCTTCTCCAAATTTGACTTAAAATTAGGATATTGGCAAATCCAGATTAGTGAGATCGATAAATATAAAACTGCATTTACAGTACCATTTGGCCATTATTAATGGAATATCATGCCTTTTGGCTTAAAAAATTCCCCATCCGAATTTCAAGATATTATGAATGATATTTTCATACCTTATTCTAACTTCTGTATTGTCTATATTGACGATATTCTCTTATTTTCTATTACTCTTGATCAGCACTTTAAACACTTTAAAATCCTTAAGGATGTTATCCGTCACAATGGTTTGGTCATATCTGCCCCTAAAATCAAACTATTTCAATTAACAGTTAGATTCTTAGGACATAACATTTTAAAAGGACAAATAATCCCTATTGAAAGTAGCATTAAGTTTGCCTCCAAATTTCTAGACAAAATAAGAGAGAAAACCCAATTACATTGATTTCTTGGTAGTCTCAATTACATTGCATACTGCTATCAGAATCTTGCCCAGGATAGCGCGATATTATAAAATGGACTCACTAAGACTCCTACCCCCTAGACTTTTGAGCATACACAAGCTGTACAACGTATTAAACAACTTCCTTGCTTAGGTCTTCCAAACCCTCACTGGAAAAAAATTGTAAAAACCGATGCCTATGATTTGGGCTTTGGCGGGATGTTAAAACAAAGGAATCCTTCTTCCAAAAAGGAAGAATTACTTTGTTTTACATTTGGAAAATGGAATATGGCTCAAAAGAATTATTCCACAATTAAAAATGAAATGCTTGCTTTTGTTAAAGGCATTTCTAAATTTTAGGATGACTTATTAAATTAACCCTTTCTACTCATAATTGATTGCAGCTCTGCTAAAGACATCATTCAGAAAGATGTTAAAAATCTTGTATCTAAACAAATATTTACCAGATGGAAATCTGAACTATCTGCTTTTGATTTCTCTATTAAGTATATTAAAGGCAATTCGAATTCTCTCCCTTAAACAGGACATTATTTACCACCAGAAAGCAGTGGTTAAAGAAGGCATGTTAACCCTTACTTTTGATGACCTTAAACTCCATCAGGATGCTTGGGGTTTCAAAGAACGCTATTTTCCAAATCAGAATTATATGGTCCAAGAAGGCCGTTACCGGTATGTCTATGAGGCCATGTTAATAGAAACAACATATGTTCAACTTGAGCACCATCATATCAATCCAAAAGACCCGAAAAGTCCTATAACACATTTTAATTATTATGCTACTAGGGTTCTGAACCTTTTCAAATGGGGTCTAGATCCTAATAAATCTTGGTCTCTTAAACTGAATGGCCAACAATATAATTATTGCGATTATATTCAAGCCTGGCATTTTACCTTTTACTATTAGAACCCTGTCAGAAAACATACTTGGTTTTTCTACCACAATCCTGATATTATCAAAAGATCCAGTTTCCCCACTTGGTTCCTCAATTGGTGGGAAAAAATGGGGCCCGACTTTGATGTTCTTCCGAAAACCCTTCAGGATCCCTTTACCCTTTGGTATGAATTCATCCAAAGCTCAAGGGGAAAATTGTTACCAATCCACCTATCGACAGAAATACCTTATGGTATTTTATAGAATTCCAACTCACATGGATCTGGAAATGGTTCCTCGAAACATGTTTTGATGATCTGAAACTCCCCATTCTCCAACGCACCCTATTTTATAGATGGTAGGATGGGTTTTAAACTAAACGTCTTATTGCATTAGTCAACAAAGCAACTGAAGAATATGTTTTATCTTCTAAAACATAAAATCAGAAAGCAGTAGATACATTAGTCTCTTCGATTAATGTCTTTCAGCTTTTAATGGATTCAATTAAGGATTAATATCCTAATTTGGCCTCTAAAGAACTCCAAGTCAAGGTCCTATAGACTTTGAAGGACCAGTTTGTAGTAGTCACAATGTCACAGGCATCCACCTTACCCGAAGACAACTCCAATCAGTAATATTGCCAACCAGGAGAAGGCCAAAACCCATATACCGACGAAGATATGACCTCTGTAAAATCTTTAGAAGCTACTATGGAAGATTACTCGGACGCCATGATTGAAGTTTAAGAATAACTGTTCAAGACTATAGCAAAGGGAAAGGCCAAATTCACATGCACCGACACTCTAACTGCACTTTCCTTACCATTACAACCCCTTTAGTTGGCGGCAACTCATTTCCCACTCATAATAGTACTCCAGCACTCAGTATACAGACATAGGCAATAATCATAAGGGTTCCACAGTACACTTCTCTGAAGGAATCACACTCCCAAACCCCTGATGGAGACGTATAGGTAACCCTTGCATCTCATCCCGCCAAATTATCTCTTCATAAGAGCAGGTCCTGTAGACCAGTACCCAAAGAAGACATTCCCTACCATGACTCTTATCCTTCTTCCAGACCTTCGATTTCTTAAAATTCTATATCTGAACCCATCCTTCAGGGAATTAAACTTTCAGATCAACAAATTCCTTATGGCATTTATAATGATCCATTTACCAGTACCAGGTCAAAAGTAGATCAACCTACTTCCCCTATATCAAAAGCAAGCTTCTATGTTTAACAATTTTTATAGATTTAAGCCCTAACTCTATTATTCGGCAGTTTATCAGTAACAAATTCATGACTTCCAGTCATGATGAAGTCAGAAAATTGTATTGGAAAAATTTTCCAAGAGAAAAATTATACCTTATTGAAGACATTTACTGCCATGAAATTGAACGAAGCCAAAAAGTTACATTCTTTTGTGACTGGTTCACAACATGGTATCCCTGTCCTCAATACATTATCAGTAATATGGAAGATTTTACCAAAAAATGGGTTAAAACAGATGGCACAGAAGTCCAATTTGTCTACCCTCCCCCCGAATCTCTCCATTTAAGCAAAGGAAGTCCCACATCCAAATACTGATGTTAATCTAGCTATCAAACAGAATAATTGGACTAATGCCAATCTTCAAACGATAGGAAACCAGCTGAATCGCCTTGAATATCACATCCAATATACCATTAATATCAACATTGATATAACCAGTATATCATCTAGTACACATAGTGCTGATATTAAACCAACATTCCTAGTCAATGACTTTAAGCTATCAGATTCCCAGAATTATAAGTTTGTTGACCTTTTGGTTGAAAGACTTAAAATGCTTAGTGTTAATACTCTGGAAAAAACCTCTGCTTCAGAAGTAACCTCTGATGATCAATCCAAAATTTACATCTAAGATGTTGAAGCGAGTCTTCACAAAATCGAATATGAACCATCCCAGTTAAAAACATATTACAAAAGACCTACCCCTCATGATCTTTTATTCGAAGAAGATCCCTTTCAAAATCAAATATCATATAATGGACGTACTATTTATGAATGGAATATTGATGGTTTATAAGAATACCAAATTTATTAAATTATTCATAAAATGCTTATGTATGTCTGTATCTGTAAAATGCTGGTAATGAAGATGACAACGTCGCCAAATTTATTGCCAATGGAATCACAGACAGTCTTAAAGGTTGGTGGGACAACGTCATCACTAATGATCAAAAGATAGAAATTCTTGGATCCGTCAAAATAGAAAGAACTAGTTTATCCCTATCAAAGATGTTATTTACACCCTTATCCAGATTATCCTTTTTCATTTAGTGGGTCCTTCACCACAAAGACATGAAAGGAATAAAGAATTCCTACAAAACCTTAGATGTCCTTCTCTCACCCATTTTAGGTGGTACAAGGATATTTATATATATAAGGTCATACAGCATAGTGATGCCAATGCAGAACATTAGAAAGCCAGATTTATCGATGGTCTTCCACGATTATTTACTGCTAAAGTTTGTCAGAAGCTCAAAGACCAGTATGATGGTAATTTTATACCTTAAAATAACAATAGTTATGGTCATCTTATTGGTGTATGTACCCAAATAGGTCTGAGTATCTGTAATGACCACAAACTCCATTATCAGCTTAAAAAGTTGAATCTAACAGGGAAAAAGAAAATTAAAGAATTTTATCACCAATTTGCCTTTGACCTTCCTGTTACTTATCCTAGTAAACACCGCTCACATACCAAAAAGAAGTCTCATCACCTAAGAAAAAGTTGCAACAGAAAAAATAAGGATCAGGATGATTTTTATTACCAAAAACATAGAAAATATAAAAAGGCATTTACCTCATACCAGCTCCTCCAAACAAACTAAAACCCGCACTTGCTACAAGTATGGAAGACAAGGACACTTGGCCAACAAGTGTACCACCAAACCAAAACTACAAGAGCTTCACCTAGATGAAGGATTAAAACTTCAGCTGAGTAAACTCTTGCTCAACACCACTTCTGAAGACAGTTCTTCGAATCACTCTGAAGTAGTCAACTACATTGATCACAGTGTTTCCTCTTCAACAGACGAAATACCTTATGACAAATGTTCTGGGTCCAACCCTCTGGATTACTGGAAAGCCATTATGGAAATGAATGGTTTACAGCTCAATACCTTAACCAAAAACTAAAGCCAACTGATATCCATTATTGACAAAATCCCTAATCCATAAATTAGGACTCCAATTCTAAATCTATGTATCCAACAACTAATCTTGGACAATTCGAACCCAATACAACGTCTAAACTCCCTACAGATAATTATTATAATTTCCAGGATGTCCTCCAACGAATGGAGACGAATAAACCTATCACCATTCAAGACCTACATCAAGAAATTAATTATTCAAAATCTAAAATCATAAATATCAAACTTTCTCTTCAGAAGTACGATACTCTTATAATATCCAGACATAGAGACAAACGACCAGCAGTAACAGATAATTCTTATAGTTAATAAACTGAGAAAAAAAATGACTCTCATCTGCATCTTCTTCACAAAATATCATCCCTAAAATGGTACATTTACATTACTCTTGTTATACAACATAAATATACCATTCATGTTATTACCCTTGTAGATAGTGGGGCTAATTTAAATTGTATTCAAGAAAGCTTAGTTCCTACCAAGTATTTTGAAAAAACTACTTGATAAGAGGTTTTTTAGTGCCTCTACAAAATACCAGCTCAAAGTACGGTTGTCAAATTGTAGCACGGATGAGTATGATCGAATCTACAAAAAGGATTGGGAAAGCAAATACTTTCTAGGACGAATAACGATTTTATACGAGATAAATCTAAGAAGAATAAATAAAAACTAATTATAAAACTTAATGAGGAAAAAAACTAAGGTTCGAACTTGGCATCTACCTTTTAAAGCACTATTCGATATATAACTAGATCCTAATATCTTCACCCATCATATGTTCGTGTTAAGACACATACGATATTGTAAAATAAATTACTAAATCTATGATCCAGCATTTAGTGGTTATGTTTTTAAGAGATGGTGAAAAGTGTCTTAGAGAATTATCAACTCAACCATGGCTAGGTTTGAGTGAGTTCCCTAATGTTTTCTCTTGTATAGATCTCCAAATCAAGTCTACGGTTAGTAGCACTTGTTTGTATCTAAAGTTATCGTACACCAAATAGAAGCTATGGTCAAGCCTTCGATATGATGTACTAACTTATCAATTATAACGCACTAAGAGAAAACTAATTAGAACTTAATTATTATCAATTATTGTTCATCCAAGAAGAGGCCTCATCCTAGCCTTAGCTAGGAGATTACCTGTTCATCTCGGACTTCATCGCATTAACAATTAATGTGGACATTAGCAAAAACTAAACTAAAAGAGAAGAAGAAGATAATTAAAAAAAACTAACTTTATTTCTACTAAACTTGCTCCAATATGAGATGCTCCATTATAATGGGGGGAGGGTTCCTTTTATAGGAAAAGGAACCCAAATTTAGAAACTATACATGAAATTGTAAATAATATTTTCACAATAATATCTTATAATTTTACCGCCAATCTTCTAAGATTCTTGCATATAATTTCCTTAAGTGATGTAAAGATCTTTCTTCATGGAAACTTTTGCATATATCTTCAATATAAAATATCTTTAAGGATCTTGGATGCAATATATTCTTTAATCCTATCTCCAAGAATATTTGTGTATATATTTCTTTAATCTTAAGACAAAATATATTGTGTCTTTGACTTTTTGTGTTATGAACTGCTGGAGACATTTTTACTTGACTTTAAGAGCTTAGTTTTAAATATCTATCTCTAATAACTGTAATCAAAGAAACATACATAAGTACCCAAAATTAAATATAGTGGACGACTAAAATACATGTTCGGGAATATTAAAAATGTTAAAATTACGCACTCATCAAATACCCCAAACTTGTATTTTGCTCGTCCTGAGTAAAATAAAATAATAGCCACTTTCGCAGAGAGCTCAATTACATTAAGCATATGCAACAAGCCATTAAACTTCCGGTATTGTTTCGTGAGGGTTTGCAGTGACTATACCCACAAAAGTCAATAATAACATTTTAAACCATTTTAGAATACACATGACTCATTTCCTTTGAACTTATCCTTACTTAGTTGTGACAAAAATATATCGATGAAAAAATCCTTAAACATGTTATTCTCCCAAGTATACCAAAGAATATTTTATGCTTATCCAAAACTAGAGGTACTACCTCAAGATTAAAAAGATATTCATGTATTTTGTTTTAGCTATATTTGAGTGTATAGTAAAAATAGTTTTATCGCCTAATACGTTGTCTATAATAACTTACTCAATTATTGGTAGTCTAGCTCTTACTGAAATAAATTTAACTGTCAGTTCGACAAGTGCCTTAGTCAATTCGTATTCCTAGAATTTTACTTTTTTTTTCTTTAACAAGCATTTTATTTTGAGTACTTTATTTCTTAGTGAAGTCTCCACAACAAGGAGTTTTATGTCGATAATCCCTGCCAGTTGGCTAAGGTTGCCGGGGTGTGGTTCCCCATCATAACCTAGACTCAGGATTCTCACAAGTAATATTTTTTATGCTCCTTTCACATAGTTCATGGCCAAACTCAAAATTGGTAATAATATTTCCAATTTCAGTTCTTAATCATGCGATAAACCTTGCAGCGTGAAAGTTCTTAGAGCGCATTTGGCTCTTTTTTTCTTAGGAGTGAACTTATTCTTAGGCAGTTGTCTCCCTTGTAGCAAACTATTCTTAACATAAATACTAAATTTCCCTTATACTAAGCAAAAATCTATTTAAGGTATTAATTGCAAAACTATAGTGAAATGCACGTTTTTAAAATATGCCAAGTTAACTTGAATTAGTCGTTAATAAAAAGATAGTATATCTAGCTTAAAATAGTCCTAAATATTATAGTGTATACTTGGTACAATTTCAAAATTTAAGTTTTTCCATAATATTTATGTCAAGATAAAATCAGTTTAAGTATTTTGGAAATTCGTCAAAAATATATCATAAATTATCAAAGTGCGATTATTTTACTTTTCTTAAAAAAGTATTTAAAGAAATGGTTTCTAACCCCCAAACTTAAATCAAGCATGACCCTTAATATTTGAGAATAAGAAAATAAATAGAAGAGAAAAACTGAAATTTTTAACCTGAATGTGTTATGGGTTGCCTCTCAAGAAGTACTAAGTTTACTGTCTTCAACCAGACTAATATACCCCCATACTTATATGATGTTGCAATGGTACTATAGGGTTACACAATATCAACTCTGATATACTGGATCATTTAAAAATGCTATCTCTTCATCAAAAGTGTAGAATATTAAGTACGATTTTAATCATTGGCCATTGACCTTACAAATATTTATGTTCTTAGGATCCTCCACCTCAACGGCCCCATGAGGAAAAACAATTTTAATCGTATAGGGTTCGTGTCAACGGGATCATCGTTTCCCATGAAATAGACGAAACTTGGAGTTATAAAGCAAATACATTTTGATTGAGATCGAAGGTTTTACGAATAATTGATTAATCGTGAAAAGCTTTGGTACGTTCCTGATAAATTTTAGAACTTTCATAAGCCTCATGACGGAGTTTATCCAACTCAAAAAGTTGAAGCTTTCTCTTAGATTCATCTTGGTCCATTACAAAGTTAAGTGCATTTGTGGCCCAAAGAGCTTTATGTTATAGCTTTACAGGCAAGTGACAAGCTTTTCAAAAGACAAGTCTATAGAGTAACATTCTAATTGGGGTTTTATAGACTGTTCGATAGGCCCAAAGAGCATCGTCAAGACGACCTGACCAGTCTTTGCGATCAGTGCAAATAACCTTTTCTAAAATTCTTTTAATCTCCCGATTGGAAACTTTTACTTGACCACTTTTTGTGGATGGTAAGGTGTGGCAACTATAGGAGTGATGGAATAATTTTTCAATAAAGTTTTAAAAATACGATTGCAAAAATATTTCCCACCATCACTAATAACTGTACGTGGAGTGCCAAAATGATTAAAATTGGTTTTCATAAATTTGACCACATGTTTATGGTCATTTGTCGGACATGCTGCCGCTTCGACCCATTTGGAGGCATAGTCTACTACGACGAGAATATTAAGGATTCTACGAGATGAATGAAACAGGCTCATAAAAGCTTTGCCCTAAACATATTTTTTTTTAACAATAAGAATGTTGTTTAGAAGCATCATGTTGTGGTGAGAAATTTTATCGGTCCTTTGGCATCTATCACAATTAAAACAAAAGGTCTGCGTATCACGGAAAAGAGTAGGCCAATAAAGACCAGATTGAAGAATTTTGGCAGCCGTCTTCTTGGCACTGAAATGCCCTCCAAAGGCATAGGTGTGGCAAAATTTGAGTACGCTCTGAAACTCATTATTTGGAGTGCATATTCTAATAACTTGGTAATAACAAAATTTATACAAATAAGGATCGTCCCAACTGAAATGTCTAGCCTCGTGTAAGAATTTGGTTTAATCTTGCTTAGACCAGTGGTCAGGTAATCATTCAGTAGCAAGATAATTAACAATGTTGGCATACCAAGGTAGTTGTATAATATCCATTAGCTGTTCATCAGGAAATATCTCTAAGATAGGGAGGAGATTCTCACCACCTTCGATTAGAAGTCGGGATAAATGGTTTGCTACAACATTTTCAACACCTTTCTTATCACGAATTTCGATGTCAAGTTCTTGTAATAAGAGAATCCATCGGATTAACTGAGGTTTAGCATTCTTTTTGGATAACAAATATTTGAAGGCCGCGTGATCGGTGTAGACAATGATTTTGAACCCAACAAGATATGACCAAAATTTTTCTAATGTAAACACAATGGCTAATAACTCCATTTTAATGGTGAAGTAATTTATTTGTGCATCATTGAGAGTACGATTGGCATAGTAAATAACATGAGGTTTTTTATCTACTCTTTGCCATAAAACTGCTTCAACACCGTAGACAGATGCATCAAACATCAATTCAAATGGAATATCCCAGTTGGGCGGTTGGATGATTGGAGCAGAATTTAATAGAAGTTTGAACTTCTCAAAAGCTCTAGATTATTTATTATCAAAGTGGAAATCAGTGTCCTAATCAAGTAAATTTCATAAAGGTTGAGAAATTTTGCTAAAATCTTTGATAAACCGACGATAAAACTCTGCATGGCCTAGAAATGATCGAATGGCCTTAACCGTCCAAGGAGGAGATAAGGAAGAAATAATATCGATTTTGGCCTAATCAACTTCTATCCCTTTGTTGGAGATGATATGCCCAAGAACTATCCCTTGTGTCACCATAAAGTAACATTTTTCCCAGTTTAGCACCAAATTGGTTTGTGTACATCATTCTAGCACGAGCTCCGAATGGTATAAACACTCATCAAAAGAGGAACCAAACACTGAAAAATCATCCATGAAAATTTTGGTAAATTTATCAACCATATCAGAGAATATGTTCATCATACAACGTTGAAATGTAGCGGGTGCATTACACAAACCAAATGGCATACGTCGATAAGCATAAGTCCCGTAGGGACATGTGAATGTGGTTTTCTCTTGATCTTTTGGAGCGATGGGGATCTGATTATATCCAGAATAACCGTTAAGAAAATAATAATGACTTTTTCCCGCTAATCGTTTAAGCATTTGATCAATGAATGGAAGAGGAAAATGATTTTTCCAAGTGACCGTGTTCAACTTTCCGTAATCGATACAAACACGCCAACCGGTGGTCATACGGGTAGGGATTAATTCATTATTCTCATTTTCGACTACAGTAATCCTTGATTTCTTGGGTACAACTTGAATAGGGGTGACCCACTTACTATCCGAAATGGGGCATATGATACCCGAGTCTAATAGCTTGAGAACTTCCTTCTTAGCCACCTCCATCATAGTTGGATTTAAACGCCGTTGTATCTCGCGAGAATTTTTAGCACCTTTCTTGAGATTGAAGCGATGCATGCACACGGCCGGGCTAATTTCCTTTAAGTCTACTATAGACCACCCTATGGCTGATTTATGTTTTCTAAGGGCACTCAACAGTCAACCTTCCTGGTCAGCATCTAGATTGGAAGCTATTATCACAGGTAGAGTTTCCGAATCACCTAGAAAGGCATACTTGAGAGTATTGGGTAATGGCTTGAGGTCCAGCTGGGGTGGTTCAATAATGGATGGAATAGGTAAAGTAGTTGATGGTTCAAGAGGTTTCAGTCTTGGTCTCCATTTGGATATGTTAAAAATAAGAGTTAAGTCAAGTAAGGCATTAAACTCTTCAACGACCGTGTCTTCATCAAACTCCTTACCAAAGTTTACAAGACATGATTCTAAGGGGTCTTTAGAAAATAATTTAGGGAACGAGTTGTAAACTAGGGAGTCAATCATATTCAGCTCAGCCATGTCATCAGAATGAGGGATTTGAGTATTATTGCTAAAACCATTAAGTTTGATCTTCATGTCTCACATTGATAATTGTAAGGCCCCATTAAAGCAATTAATAATGGCATGAGCAATCACAACGAAAGGGCAGCCCAATATGATGGGGATCTCACAGCAAGGATTTGTGACATCTTCAGTGTCCAAAATAATAAAGTCAGCGGGAAAAATGAGAGTATCAACCTTGATAAGAATATCTACAAGGATACCACGTGGGTATCGTATTGACCTATCAGCAAATTGAAGAATCTGCCTTCGACCATGTATTACTATGGTCAAAGTCATTCTGACGTTAATGTTAACTAATCATATTTGGCTTCAGCTTCGACTTACTTCGTTTAACTATGTGCTCGAGTGTTCGATTATTCTCGGAAGGCTTCGTGGAACTCGTTATTGCCTTGATGGGTTTCAAGTCTCTTGTAGGCTTCGATGTAGCCTTCGAATAGTACTGGAAGGATGCGAGCAGGCTACTACATTCGTCCCCTCTCAGTAGTGGCCTTGGAAATTATTCTAGATGGTGTATGCTAAGAAAAACTATTAGGCATAGAAAGTTGAAAAGTTGACTGGTGCGAATGTAGGTAGATCCGAGGAGACTAATTAAGATAATGTTGATTTAGGAGGTAATTAATATGCCTTAAACATGGTATAAGTAGGGGGAATTTGGGGGAGAGGGGAGAAATGCTCAAGTACTGTTCATCATCCACCTTGTTTAGTACAGTAATGGAACCCACTCCGAGCACATGTTACCAGAAGAAAATGGAGGAGAAGAATCAACGAGTGCATGCCAAGTCTTTGGTTCTGAGGCAGTAATATTTTATGGAATGAGACTTGGGGGTGCCGATGCCGGACTTGGTGGAGCTGGAGCCAGGAGAAATGATCTCTGGGTAGCCGTTCGCGCACTGGTAAAGAGTAATACAATAGTGTTTCCTGAACTTGATTCAACGGTCTTATTTGTTGCGAGACCTGACGGAGCAACTGGTGGAAGCCGAAGACGCTGCCAAGACTTGCTCGGGGCATTGGAAAAACTGCCCCGCGTGTAAATATGGGGGGTTCTTCAGTATATTGGGTGGGTATGTAGAGTGAGATGTTATCATTGTTGTGCTTGTTATGCTTGTTGTTGTTGTTTTTTGTTTTGTTTTGTTGATGTATTCCCATATTTTTTTAATGAAACAATGATTTGGTTATCGATGTGTGGAAGCATAATTGGTGTAGGTAATGTAGACGATGATAATGTAGGCGCGGTTAAGCTTCGATATAAAAAATGAATAGGAATGGTAATAAAGTTTGAGACTTCTGTAAAAGCAGAGATCAATGATCGATGGTCGAACGAATGTGGTCTAGGGGTGCGACTATGGTTGAGCTTATAAGATGGCTTGAAAAACAAATGTACGGGAGGCTTCGACTGCCAAAGCTAACAGCTGGAATGGTAGAAGTGTCAGAGGTGATACTGCTTATGGGGCAATGTGTCGTAGTAGACCATAATTATGTTTCCTTAGGAATAGGGTAGAGACCACGTTTGAGAATGAGGTGGTGGCCAGTTTATCAATAACAAATTCATGACTTCCACTCATGATGCCTTCAGAAAATAGTATTGGATAACTTTTTCAAGAGAAAAATTACAACTTATTGAAGACATTTACTACCATAAAATGGAACGAAGCCAAAAGATTATATTCTTTTATGACGGGTTAGCAACATGGTATCCTTGTTCTCATAAAATTATCAGTACTATAGCCGATTCACAAACCAATCAAATTCCATCAGAAGATAATAAAGTCCAATTTGTCTACTCCCACCCTAAAATCAATGTAGACAATATCAGCTCTGCACTTTTCCAAATAACTGATCAAAATCTAGTTACCCAATCGAATACTGCTAGTACAACATCCAGCATGTATAGTACTAACATTCAACCTATCCTTTTGGTCAATAAATTTCAAATCTTAGATTCCCAGGACTCTGAGTATGGTGAATCTCAGGACGACAGTCTTAGACGGTTTAATATTGGCACTCTAAATAGAAACCCCACATCAGAATTCGTATATAACTTTTCTGATAGAAAAACCAAAAACTGCATCCAAGTCATTGAGCTTTACACTCATGCAATCAAACCATCCCACAAAGATTCTTTTAAAAGATCTGATCCTCATAATTTTTTCTTTACAAAAGAATCTTATCTGAATCAATATTCTGACAATAGAAAAACCATCTATAAATGGGCTATCAATAGATTATCTGAATATCCACTCACCAAGCCGAATTTAATAGGAAACACGACAACTAGGGAGTATTATCACCAGTTTCCTTTTTATCACAAACATAGAATACACAAAAAGCATAAAGACAAACAGTATGACAGTACTTCTAATCAGCCTACAACTAGTATCTGTTACAAGTTTGTCCTACAAGGACACTTAACCAACCCATATACAAAGAAACAGGTGGAGTTGAAGTGGAAATACGAAGTTCTTTCATGGTTGACTGAATCCACATTACTTCAGCGGTCGTAGTAGCAGCCTTCTATACTAGACTTCGGTACTTGTTATGGAAATCGTCTTTTGCTTTCGGGCACTCCAAGAATTTAAGTTTCCTCCTACAAAAATGTCATAACCACTTGTGGATCTTCGAGTATCCGGGGGCAGCCCAGTTAGAGTCAGAGTATGCTTTTATAAGAAAATTATTGGATTGTTTCATATATAATCCAAAAGTAGTTATTTCCTTCATGTAACGCAATATACGTTTAACAGCTACCCAATGAGCATTTGTAGGATCCTGCATATATTGGCAGACTTTGTTAACTGCAACAATAATATCAGGATGAGTGAAGGTTAAGTATTGTTGAGCACCAACGACGCTGCGATAGGGTGTAGGATCTGAAAACTTTGTTGAACCAAATTGAGATAATTGGGTATGAGCATCCAGTGGATTATGGACTGATTTTGCGACATCCATCTTTGTTCGAGTTAAGAGATCGATAATATATTTCCTTTGAGAAATAAACAAACCTTGAGGTTGATTAATAACTTCGATACTTATAAAATAATTCAGCACAGGTCTTTAATTGCAAATGCCGAGTTTAACTAAGTGATCAACTCGTTTATGTGTTTCGTGCTAGAACCAGTGACAACATTATCATTTACATAGATTAAAATGTAGATTGTATAAGCTGGAGTTGTTTTGATGAAGAGTGAAGTGTCGGCTTAGGATCCCGCAAAACCAAGTTTGATGAGAAAAACACTGAGACGTGAATACCATGCTCTTGGGGCTTGTTTCAAGCCGTACAATGATTTATGAAGTCGACACACATGTGATGGAAAATGGGAATCAACATACCCTGGAGGTTGTTTCATATAGACTTCCTCATTAAGCACACCATGCAAAAATGTATTTTGTACATCGAGTTGGCGAAGAGGCCACCCATTGTTTATCGCGATGGTTTAGACTAACCGAATTGTACATGGCCTAACAACTGGACTAAACATTTCAGTGTAGTCTATCCCTTCCTGTTGATGGAAATCCTTAGCTACTAGGTGTACCTTATATCGATCGAGGGAGCCATCAGCCTTGCGTTTGACCCAAAATACCCACTTGCAACCGACAATATTGAGATTCTATTTAGAGGGAACCAACGTCCAAGTACTATTTTTGATTAGAGCGTTAAGTTCGCCATCCATTACTTTGCGCCAACAAGGATAAATTACAGCTTTGGAATAACATGTTGGTTCTTCGATGTCTTGACCCTGCAAAGGATGTTTAGTAACATGTAAGCATAGTTTATTTATGGGCTTTGATATGCCATCACGTGCTCGAGTTATCATTCCATGTCGAGGTAGGTTAGGTGTGATAGAATCAGATGTGGAAATTGTATTCGGGCTAGTATGTATTGGTAGATGTATTGGTTTCTGGAGGCATGGTAGGTACGGCTGAGATCAGCGAAGGTTCTACAGGTAAATTGATGATTATTGATGAAGGGATATTAGTTGGGTCAGGACTTGGCAAATTTGGAATAGGTGTCCTTGTGGATGAAGGCATATTATTCATATATGGTGAAATGAGAGGAATTAGAGTTTGAATATTGTGAGTGGGGTTAATGTTTGGTACAGAATCATAGTCTTTGTATTCACTTAAATATGGGAATGTTCTTTCTTCAAACACAACATGACGTGAGACATAGAGATGATTCGTGGGAAGATGAATACATAAGTAGCTTTTGCGGGTATTACTATAGCCAATAAAAACACTTGAGAGAGAGCTGGACGCAAGCTTGTGTTGACTGTATGGTCATAAATATGGGTAACATAAACATCCAAAGACTCGTAAGGATTTATACTCGGGTTTACAATTAAAAAGTAGCTCAAGCGGAGATTTTGGCAAAGTTTTCGATGGAAGTCGATTTATGAGATAGCAACTTGTATTGAAAGCCTCAACCCAAAGTGAGAGTGGAACTGAGGTATGGTTTATCATGGATAGAACAGATTTAGTAATGTGCCGATGATGTCTTTCTGCAATGCCATTTTAAGCAGAGGTGTGAGGGCATGAAAATCGATGAAAGACTCCTTGTCCCTCCAAATATGAAGTGAATTTTCAGTATTCTCCTCCATTATCGGACTGAATTTTTTTTATTTTGCGATCTGAAAGGTTTTTCAATTTTGTTTTGAAGACAACGAAAGTTGACAACGCATCAGATTTTTTTGCTAATGGAAATATTCAGGTGAAGTGACTAAACATATCCATTAACAGCAAGTAGTACCGAAAGCCATCTTGAGAAACAACAGGTGCAAGACCCCATAAATCAGATACAATTAGACTCAAAGGTTCATGATATAAAGTCAAACTAGATTTAAAAGGTAGTTTACGACTTTTACTGACACTATATGAGTGAGAAAAAAGAAATTCATTATTCGAAACAAGAAGATTATTTGAGTCAATAATGCATTTTACAGTGCAAAGCATTGGGTGACCAAATCGCTGATGCCGTAAGGGTAGAAATTCAGTAACAAAGACTCAAGAGGTAGAAGATGAGTTGGAGATGGCTTGTGCCTGATCAAAATGATAAAGACTGTCCCTATTATGGCCTTGAAGAAGAACTTTCCCTATTTAACGATCCTTCACAACAAAGAACATTGGATGAAATTCAAAGTAGACCTTTATGGCCTTGAAGAAGAACTTTCCCTATTTAACGATCCTTCACAACAAAGAACATTGGATGAAATTCAAAGTAGACCTTATTATCTTTCAAGAATTGAGAGATGGAAAGTAAGTTTGCAGATATTTGAGGCACATGATAGAGATTCTTTAAATGAAATGTACGAGAAGGTGTAGAGAAAGAAGTAGTACCAACATGAGCTATGTGTAAGTTGTTACCATTTCCAACACGAATTTGATCTAGGCCATCATACTACGAATGAATTTGAAGGTTGTTTAGATCAGAGGTAAGGTGGTGAGATGCGCCACTGTCCGAATACCAGTTTCTACCAGCTAGAGAGCTAGGTACAGCCATATATGATGTAGCGGGAGATGAGGATAGTTGTGACTCAAACCTCTTATCAAAGCGATGCCAACATTGGTTGACATTACGGTTTTTCCTCCCACATAAATTACAGGATCCAGAGGTATTTTCATTGGATTGGGATCGAAACAGAGATCGATTTAGACCACGGTAATTAGTATTTTGGTGGTGGTAATTGGTATTATGGTGAGTAGGCGGAGGAGGTCGAGGGCGAGAGCTACTAGAGTTCTTGTATTGATTGTTGTGTTGGTTGTTGCGATGATAAGTTGCCACATTGGCAATATGTTGTTGCTGAAGAAGAGATTATTGGGCCTCAACTCTCATGTTGAAGGCAAGAAGATGAGAATAAAAGTCATCCATATCTATATCGTCCACTATGGTGGTGAGAGTGGTGACAATAGCATCATATGCGAAGTCGAGACCGCTTAAAATGATTTGTTGAAGGTCATAATCATTCATGGGATTTCCGGTAGCAGCAATACTATTAGCGAGTTGCTTGGCATGAAGAAAATACTGGGACATTGTTTTAGAACCTTTTCGAATGGTTTGAAGTTCTCGCCAAATCTGTATCTTGCGAGCGCATGATTTTGAGGCAAATTGTTTCTCTAGAGCAGACCATACAGCACGAGATGAATCAAGTCCAATGACTTGTGTGAGGACCGACTCTGAAAGTGAGGATAAGAACCATCCAAGTAGAATTTGATCTTGTTTGGTCCATGCTAAGAAGGCAGGGTTAATAGTTGTATCGATGTCGGATAAAGTACGAGGAGGACAAACAAGTATCCCATCAACGTACCTCTCAAGATCATATCCTTTCAATAGAGGCTTGAATTGTGTAAGCCATAAAAGATAGTTGTTTTGGTCGAGTTTAATAGAAATAAGGTGATGGATATGAGTTGTTTGTAAAGTTGACATGGGTGAAGATGAACTTGTGAGGATAGTAGACGGCGAGGCAGAGTTGGTTTCAGTCATTTTGTTGAGAAGAGTGGTTTAGGATCTAGTCTGATACCATATAGATTGGGGTAATGGCTCTCACACCATCATTAGTGCTTTGAGTGTTCAATTTATAATAGTTGAGTTACAAAGAATATCAAAAGGTGCATGTTAAACAATTACATATTTATTGTAAAGATAATTGGAGTCATAGAATATCAAAGGTCTAACTCCTAGAGACTTGAATGAGAATATCAAAGGTTCAACACCTAGAGACTTGAACGACTTCTCAATGACTTGGTCTAACATAACTCGACAGAAAATCACACCTCAACGAGTATAGTCACCATCAAAATCTTAATCTCTAATAATCACATACCCAACTCGAAAACCCAAACAATAACACAACCATCACTGTGAATTCATCTAGTGATTACCACTACACTAAACCCCAATCACCACCTGTAAATCCATAATCTCCAAAACACAAACCGCTTCCAAATACTTCAAGCACAACATAATTCACCAAGCAAAATAACTATAGATAACACCTATACTTGATCACAAATACCCTATTACCAGCAGGACACGATTCTTAGTCACCAAGATGCAAAATTTCTGTAATATGGGTATACAAACACTAACACCACACAACTTTAATTTCGAGAATGATAGAGGTAAAATCTAACCAAAGTGTATACCAATCACTCACAGAGTGCCTACCTGTAAGTCGAAGAACCTCGAGAGATGAAACCCGATATTAACCTTCATGAGTAAGCAAAAACCCTAAAATTAAAACCCAAACTCACAAAATAAGTACCCCAGATAGAGCGATTAACAAGTACACTTAAAGCCACACTAAATTAATTGAGAACAATCGAAAGAGGAACTGGTGACGGAGAGAGCGGTAGAGAGAAATAGCTGGTGGAAGAGAGGAAACTAATATGAGAGAGGATGAAAAATAATGCAGGAGATGACCAAAAACCATTGTCGTTCGAACGACTATAAAACTCGTTCGAACGACACCTCAAATTTTTCCTGAAAACGGAGGCAGTTAGATGAGATGAAACGAGAAAGAAGCCGTTCGAACAACCATAAAACTCGTTTGAACGAGTTAATAGAAATATGCAATATTTTTAAACATAGAAGTTTTTCATAAATGATCAGAAGTCGTTTGAACGACCACTTACCTCGTTCGAACAAGTAAAAGAAATTTGCCTAAAACTGTAAATAAAAAATATTTGAGAAAAAGTGAAAAATTGTCGTTTGAACGGAGTCTCAAAGACCAGAAGCAAGCACCTAGAAGCCACAATATACTTGAGACATGGGATAAGACCCATAAAATTTACCAAACATGAGGTAAACAAGAGACTACCAAACACACTCCCCTTCAAAACATGCAGAGTCAAATATATAGGCACAACAGATGCATGACATATCAAGAGAATATTATTAAGATATAAATGAAACAATACAAAAGAACTCGGTGTGTGTGTGTGTGTGTGTGTGTGTGTGTGTGTGTGTGTGTGTGTGTGTGTGTGTGTGTGTGTGTGTGTGTGTATTTGTGTGTGTGTGTGTGTGTGTGTGTGTGTGTGTGTGTGTGTGTGTGTGTGTGTGTGTGTGTGTGTGTGTATTTGTGTGTGTGTAGTTAAATCAAAGTACTGACATTTAAACGTATTAAGATCACTATATTGGAAATGTAATGACCTAATTTCGTAGTTGCTCGAAATAGCTCGAAATTAACTCTTACAACAAATGTACTTGTGACAAGAATTAGTATAAAAGAATGATACAGGTGATTAACGTGAAAACCTTTGAATATGTGAAAGCCACGACCTCTATTTAAGGATTTAGTAACTTTAACTTTATTGTTTGAGGCTGTAATTGATTACAAGTTTTGATCTCTTGAGTTAGAAAATATTGGTCTTGTAATATAAAATTCTTTATCATTTCTCCTTTGGAACTCATTCTTTTTATAGACCTCACTCTCAGTTCGATATCGCATAGAGGTACGTTCTCCTAAAAATTGGGCAGGTGGTTGTTGAATATATAACTGCTAGTTCATGGGAGATATGTGTCTTTGACTTGTTCATATTTTTTATAGTGCTTGATCCATGTTCTTTATCAGTTCGTGGTCCAAGTGTCATTGTTGATTGTATATGTCATGTGTATAATGCGTGAGTCTGTATTAAGGTAGTTCAAGTTTGGAATAGGTCAAGGGACAGATCCCTATAATCAGTTCGTGTTTAGAGTAGGTCGAAGGGTAGGTCCCTACAATCTCCCCCTCGTAACTGAAGGCACAAGTGGCTTTAGTTAAGAAATAATGTGGAATATTTGTGTGTTAGAAGTTGGAAAGGGATTCATTGAATTGGATTGGGTTGGGACTTGTCACTTCTGTATTAAAGACTGTATTTGGCATTGAATGCGTTAAAAATTATTGATGTATTTGGCTTTTTAGGTTTCTTAGTAATTGTTGGCTTTGAATGATGACTGCTTTGTAACTCATTCCTTGTATTGAATGTAGCTTAGCTATAAATATTATTAACACGGTATCATCTGTCATTTTTGTAAAAGTACTCTGTCTCTGGAAATATCTTGTGGTTTTCCTTATCTTGAGAATGGTGACTACTAGACGCCAAGTATATGAAGCGAAGGTGCTTGCTGAAGTACAAAGGCTTCAATTGTGATACTTTGGCAACCAACCTTTGGATATGCCCACTTCCATATCGGTATCGCCAATGTATCATGGGATGATGGATGAGGAAGCAATGGACGTTGATAATGACTATGATCAAATGTGGCGATTCCACCATCTGATTATATTGAGTGAGCAGCGTCGGGTATGTCTTCGTCTTCTTACAAAAGACGTCATTAATGAGGCGGATGAGGAAGCCGGTGTATGTACCAAGAAGTACTATCGTTATCCTACAAGGGATTAGGATCTGTAAAATTGGAGCCATTTTTCTTTTCTTGCCTTTCTGTGGTGTAGAGGTTATGAAGGAAGAAACGGTGGTGGTAGTAGCATATTGAAAATATGCTTCTAGTCGGACTAGAAATATGCCTCTGTTACTACCATCTTTGTTTTCTTGAAGGAGTATTTCATGTTGGAGCAGCTGCTGGTTTTGGAGTAGAAGTACTATTGATAATTGATATATATTGTAACTTGTAGATCAATCTATAGGAAGTTTATGAAATATTGTGTTTTTTGTAAAGTATTATGGAAGGCATTTTCGAGTTAATGAAAAATATATTTTGTAGTAATTCTATGTTGATATATCGAACTAGAAATTAGTATTGAAAATTTTGATTGGCTGATCCGTGTGTGATGGAAATTGTTAGATATATATATGTGAAAGGTAACAAATATATGCGCCGAACTGAAAGAAATTTATTTGATCGAACTACAATATATCATTGTAGAGGAGAAGGTAATGTTGTTAAACTAAAAATCGAGTTGTGTGTAGATGTGTGAATGAAGGTAAAACATGTGTAAGAGAGTTGTCAATTTAGTTAAAAAATATATGGTCGAATAAACATATGCAAAGAGCTCATTTTGAAAAGATATAATCGAATACATTGTTAGCATGATTTAAGGGTTTTTAGTTATGGATTACTCATCATTCTATATGCAAAATTAAGGGGGGGGGGGGGGGGGGGGTTGTGTGGATCGCAATTTGTATAAAGAATTATAGAAATGTGAGTTGGAGATGAGGAAAAATGGTGAGGACACATTCTCAGAGAGCTCGGCATTCGTCGGAAGGGCGTATAGCGATAAAGGTTGTTAAAGTTCGGGAGAGAATATTTGGGCGGTTAAAATATGATGTCAATTTTCTTAAATCTTCAATACAATTTGATGGCTTGACTCCGAGGGCGAGGGAGAACGAGGTTGGGCTTCACTTAAATTGGCCGCTGAGCTTGAAGCTCGAAAATTTGCGGTGAAGGAAATTACTATGGAGGAAATAGTTAAGGAAGATGAGAGGATTACTGCAATGAACTTATTAGGTGTGGCACTCCAGGGCATTTTGGTTGCTTTATGTATGACTATGTATGAGAGAGCAAACTTTGCTAGTTTGAATAAATATAAGTAATAAAAAGGGAGAATACTTTCTTCTAAATTTGTTCCTTGTTTGCGGTGGATGTTGTCGCAAAGAAATATTTAAATTTTGAAATGTTGGAGTATTGGAAATGATGTCAGTAGTTCTATAAGTAACCAAGAGTAGGAGAATAGGATTCAGATTATCAATCCTTTTTGGGGAAAAAAAAGTTTGATTGCATGTGTGTGGAGTATCATAATGAGTGTGGGAAGGTGTAAAAAGGATTTGGGTAGGAGAGAGATAAATATAATTAAATATAGGACTTGGGGTAATGATGGAGAGACATTTTTACCCAAAAGGTACAAAACGTTTGACATGAATAGTGGAAGGGATGCTTTGGTTCTAAAATTGATGGTGGCTTGTATGGGCCTAAATAATTGCCAGTGGTTGGAGAGATAAAGTATAAATAACCTTTCCTCTTCTTCGTTCAAACGTTTGCAAACCATAGAGAAACGAAAAACTATAGAGATATAAAAAAAATTAGTTACAGAGATTCTAGAAATAGAGTAAACGAATACAGCCACCAAAACCAGAGGGAAAAGGGGGTTGCTATTATGGGATTGATAGGAATCAGGTTAGCTAATCCCAATCCCTCCCCCCAAGAACGATAAACAAGAATGCCAATAAAAAATTATACGAATATAAGGACACAATAATTTACCCAGAGGAGGGAAGTGGAAAACCCTTACGGATAAAAAAACCACTCCCCGAACAATCCACTATGATAATTAAACGGGCTACAATGATCTCTCCAAGTTTCTCATGCTTTAATAGAGTCTCTCAAATTCTAGGTTTTTCTGGACTTAATCTCACCAAGAAAGACTAACAAAATTACCTAAGTCCTCTTTATATACTAGAGGACTAAATACAAGTAGAACGGATCTCAAGGCATAACTCAACGTCTCAGAAGATTTCACAAAGGTAACTAGGCAAATCTCGTTCGAATGAAGCACAAAGTCGTTCGAACGACTTGAATGATAAGAGGTTTCAGCCCTAGAAAATATGCATGTCGTTCGAACGAAATCCTATCTCGTTCGAACGACTTCATCGGTCTTTGACTTCAAAATGTAAAATTAGATATCTCGTTTGAACGAGCTCCATTCTCGTTCGAACGACTTCGACCTACTTTTAGCTCTTCTTCAGCAACTCGAATAGAACCAGCTCGAGTCTTCAGGCAACATAACCAGTTCGAACTCCAGGTAACTTAACCAGTTCAAATCTTTAGGATACTTAACTAGCTCAAACTTCTGTCGATCTTAACCAGTTCAAATATAAACATTGAAAATCTCATTTTCAATCTATTTCAATCCGACTTCAATCCTTGAATTGAAATAACTCGAACTAAAACGACCTCGAACATAATTCGAGTTCATGCCTTAATAGGAGTTTGATCAAAAACGATTATTACGAAGTTTTATTGTGAAAGAGGAGGCGTGTGACATCCCAGATTCTTATTCGAACGTTGAAGGTTAGTAGGTTATGGTTGATTGTTCTTGTTTGTGTTGTGGTGATTTAGATGAATCGTATGATGATGTATGTGTAGTTTACTATTTTGAGTGTGTATTTGAAATTTGAAAATTTTGCTATTTTTAGTTAATTTGTCAAAAGTGGTGTTGTTTCTCTATAAGTTGTGTTTTGCATGGAAAAACATATATGTTTTTGTATGATGTATATATATATATACATACAAAAATAAAAATATAAAGAAATTTGATTGGAATACCTGGACCTTATGTAGGTAAAAGCGTGAGAAGGCTCTGTATTGAAATAAGCCTCAATTTTAAACCTATTCTTGATATAGAGACTTCGACCTCTGGCGGATTGATCGAGGTTGTACATGTAGAAACTGATAATATAAATTTTGCGGGGGGCGAGTTAAGAACGGAGAACTTTGACGCAGTAGAGGTAGAGGTGATGAGGAAGGATGAGTTAAAGTTTTCAGATTTCCCTGGTAACTTTGTATCATATCCTGCAGATTCTAATACATTTAAGGAGTATTGTAAAATTAAGGGTAGTTTAGGTGGTGTATGGGGTGAGGTGATAGAATATGTCGGGAGGTCATTTAGGGGGTGCAAGGTTAAAGATGGTGATGAATACTTTATTTTATTGCCTGATTTAGAGCATGAAAAATCAGATAGGGGAGTGGATGATTCTATCTCCTTTGAGTACTTCAATAGGATTGTCAACAGTGATCTGGATCAGGGATTCTTGTGTTATATATATGTCCTAGCTAGATTTTGGACTGATGGTGCCTTTAAGCAATCTTGTTAAAGGGATTTTGAATGCCACTGAGGCCTGGCCTGCCCTGCCCAACTGAATGGGAACATGTGGAAAGTGATAAATGTATGTGATAGCCTGAATAGAAGGTGGGCTTCCAAGGGGGTGGAGAGGAGAATAACCCTTGTAGATATTTTGTAGTATTATACTGTGAAATACTATACGGTGATTGGAGGCTCGTACTTCTCTTCCAGTTCGTCTCGACCTCAGTTCTTCGACCAAAATTCAGCAGGGCGAGTGTGGAATGATAACTTGATATGGGTGAAGGGTGATTGTCTCCAATGGATGGAGGAGAAACCCATGGATCTTATATATAAAACACTGAAGAAAAGTAAGTAATTATTTGTGATATCAAACTATTTTTGTGTTAACATTATATCTGTATGTAACAATGTATTTTGCTTTGTAGATCCTCGATCTGAAGTTATGAGAAAATAATCGTTGATTGATATTGTAGCTCGAGAAGGATCAGAGCTCAAGATTGTTTTGGGATAACTCAAAATAAGCATATTTAAAAGGGTTAATGATAGGTCAAAAAAAATTCAAAAGTCTTAAGTTAAGAGAAAAATGATAGGAACTAGCACGACCGTTGGAGTAGGAGGGAAGGCAGCATCGGACATTGAAAGACATCCAACATTAAAAAAGGCTGCACCAATTTCTTTTAAGTCAAATTTTGTGGGGGCTACATCGAGCAAGTTAATTCAAAGGCACCCGAAAAGGAAGAATGCGAAGGTTGATGGTTCGTACTTGGCAACTACAGAGAGTAGAGACGTTGCCATGAGTTCAAAAAAAAGAAGGTGGACTCTCCTAGTCCTGTGAGTGAGGTGAATGAGGTTGGGAGTAGTCCTACTATGGAGGACGAGTTGTTGGCCGTTATGAATAAGTTGAGGGTGACAACTCTAGAAGGTTATGAGGAGCTAAACACATCTACGCAGTTGGAGCTGTGTAGGGCAAGTTAAACGCTTTATTCTGCTTATATTTAACAATGTGTAATCTTTGAACATAAATGTTACTATTTATGTTGTAGGTCTCTCGTGTGTTGAAGGGCATCTGTCTCGGGCTCGAGGATAGGAGAACTGAGCTCAAGATGAGAGTTGCCCAACTCGAGGCCGATTTAGCGCTAGAAAAGGAGCGTTCGAGCTCTGCGAAGGATTTACATTAGGTCACGATGCTCGAACTTGCAGAGGAGGCGAAGAAGAATGTCGAGGAAGTTTCAGTTGCTCGGGACAACCTTGGTCAGAAGCTCCTAGAAGTTGGATACTATGTGTCCGATATTGAAGCGATTATAGAGGGGAGTTATGTCGAAGAGGCCGATGCTGAAGAGGAGCTTGATGTTGATGGTGGCTCTTCTCAAGGTATTGTGAAAGGGTTGGATGCAGTCTATGCTAGAACTAATTTAGAGAATCGGGGAGGAGAGAGTGAGAAGGTGGAGTAAACATCGAAGCTTTATTTTTGTCAATTGAAAACTGTGATCGTATGGAATGTATGTGGAGGATATTTATAGGGTAGTCTAAGAGATGTTGTAAATATTGATTTGTAAGAACTTAAAGATTTGAGCCTCAGAGTTGAGAATTTAGAGAAAGAGCTCGATAAGGAGCAAAACTCTTATGCAACTCTGTTTACTTTGCATATGGAGCTACAAGTTAGAAAATAGCTCGAAATTTTTAACTTGCTCATTTTATAACTCTAGCACTTTCATTAGAGAATAGAAAATGGCAATGTAAGAGGGCAGATAAAAAATTACGTTTATCGAAAGTAATCCAAAAATTAGACCGTGTTAGAATACTAAAGAATGAGAACATAGAAAATATGTACCTTGAAATATGAAAAAATGTAGATAGTTTGGCCATCAGTGTGAGATAACTTCATAGCTTGTGGGCTAAGTAACTTTTCATTTTGTTGGCTTGTAATAAATAGAACTCTGTTAATGTTTACAACAAACTGTAGTTTATAGACCGTATCTGTAGAGTATTATTTAATCGAGTTGTTTGTGTAGGCCGAGTTAGAAGTTGCTTGAGCTAGTGAAGAATATGCAATGGAATGCAATTATGAGTGTAAGCTTGATTTTGAAAAGATGAAAGAGGCAAGTAAAGATAGTGTGGATCAGTATGTCATGTTGGATATCAAGCTTGTATAAGCAGATAAGACTATGAATAAATTGACCCAGCAGATCGAGAATGGAGATGCTAAAAAATAAAAATTGCAGGAGGAACTCGTTAATGTTCAAAGTGAAGTAGCGGAGTTAAAAAGTAGGGTAGAATTATTGGTGGCGAAAGGTAGAGATGCGGATGTCATACAATATCGTGTCAGAATGCTAGAGGTGGAAGCTAAAGAGCTGCGATACCACATTACCAGTTTGAATGGTCAAGTAAAGAAGAAGGAAAGCGAACTTGTGAAGGCATGAACTGATTCAGCGAGTACCGAAAGTGAAGTGGGGAAGTTAAGTAAGGTCGTGGAAGGTAAAGATATTGACCCTCATGTCACCCAAAATCAATGTGACAAACTGAATGAGCGAGTTGCGAAGTTGAAGGCGAACTTGGCTAGTTCGCATGGCAAGAAGGCCGAGGTTGGAGAGAGGTCGAAGAAGAAAAAGAAGATGCCAAGGTTATGACTGTCAAGGGTGATGTGGTTAATTCTTCAACTCGAATTAAAGAGTTAGAAGCAGATTTAGTTTGCGTTCGAGCTGTCGTTAGGGAAGCTAATAAACGATCTAGAGAGAGTGGTGATAGGTTAGAGGGTGCTTTCTTCAAAGAGAAAGAGTTAAATGAAGCTATCAAGAGAAAGGATGAGCTGTTAAAAAAAGTGAGTGTCGGGGGATGTGATGTAAATAAGATGGAGTTGGGGGAATTACGTGGTGAAGTAGAGGAGCTAAAAATGAAAAATTGAGCTGAGCAGGAAAAGGCGATGAGGTTGATATCGAATTTGAATGCGGTTATATCGAGCTTAGAGCGAACAAACACCCATTACGCGAATTTGGATAAACATCATAAAAGCTTAAAACAAATTTTGCTGAGTTAGCCATGCCGAACCGACACATGATTTCCCTGGATGAGGTGCACTCAAGGAAGATAATGGCAGTTATTATTTTGTAGAAGAAGTAAAGAGGCTTGAGCTTATATTGAAAGGTTGTATCTGTAATACTGAAATAGATCGATGAAACTGCTTGAACTCAATGGCAGCTGATATAGGTTCCAACATGATAGAACGAGTGGAGAAAGGAATAGAGGTTGTAACTGCTCGAGCTTCAAATTTTATGGCTTCACGACATCCACTATAGGGAAAAGTACAGCTGACCTTCCGCAAGAAAAGCCTACATAAGAGACCTGTTATTTATGTATTATAGACGTTTATAGAGATAAAAGCTAGTTTTACCTATGTTTTATAATGTGTCTTAGAGATAGTAGAGATCATTGATTGAAAACTAGTATTACCTTTGTTTTAATCGTTGATATTTGTATAGATGGATTGACTGAAAGCTAGTTTTACCTTTGATTTAATCTTTGATTTTTGTAGAGATGTATTGATTGAAAGCTAGTATTACCTTTGCTTTAATCTTTGAGATTTAGTAGAGTCTACATGTATGTCTATAGAGAGTAATGTGGGAAAAAACTTAAAAGTTTTCATTAAGTAGAAAAGAATATACATACTATTAGATATTAGAATCTCACTTGTGGAATGTAAAGAATTGGAATAGAGTATTTTGTATTTGGGAACTATGGATTTAACGATAATATCATTTCATTCTCCTAATATTCCAGGGGTTTGGTATTCGGATGCCTTTCTCTGTCATGAGGTAATATGATCCAAGGCCAGTGCGGTCAACGATGAGAAAAATACCTTCCCAATTATCTACGAGCTTTCCAGCATTCAACTTTTTTTAGCTCTTTAAAATTTTTCTAAGGACTAGATCATCGATTTGGAATTCACTGCTTCAGACTCTTTTGTTATACAAGCTGGCTAGCATATGATGATATCGACCCAGGTTGGCAATAGCACGATCTCGGGTCTCATCGATCCAGTTCATATTACAGGCTAATTCAAACTCATTATCTTCGTCTGTGAGCTCGTGATCTTTGACAGGATGGTGGTATTCCGTTAGAATGATGGCCTTTGTGTCGTAAGCCAGGAGGAAGGGGGAACATCCAGTTGATTGTCTTCGTGTAGTACGGTACGCCTATAAGACCTAAGGCAGTTCCCATATCCAATTTCCTTTCTTTTATGATTGAAGTCTCTTCTTGATTCCATCCACTATTGTTTTGTTGGTGATTTCATCCTGGCCATTTCCTTGGGGGTAGTATGGATTGGATGGGGAATGAATGATATTGTGTTTGTTGAGAAAAGCTACGACATTTTATTTAACGAACTGCAGCCCGTTCTCGATCCAAATTAGGTGGGGGCATCTAAACGGTGTGATAATATGTTCCCAGATAAAAATGATGACATCTTCTTCTCTAGTTCGACGAAGAGGAAAAACTTCTACTCATTTTGTAAAGTAATCTGCTGCCACGAGTAAGAACCATCGATTACTCAGCATATTGGGAAATTTATCCACTAGATCAAACGCCCACCTCTTGAAAGGCTATAAGACCTTGTTCGCATGGGGCTCGAGTGCAGGGGATTGTATCATGTGTCCGTGTCGTTGACATGCGTCGCATCTTCAAGAGTACTCTTCCGCTTGCTTGCTCATTCTAGGCCAAAATACTCTATGTGTAATCGCTCTGTTTGCAAGTGACCGGCCTGCAGCATGGAAGCCACAGGTTCCTTCGTATTAGTGTTTGAGCATTCCATGAGTTTGCTTCTTGGAGTGGCACTTTAGATAAGGCTCTGGTACTGATCTTCGATAAAAACGGTCCTCCTAAACTATAAACGCTTTAAATTTTCTATCAACTATCGGTGTTCTTTTAGATTTGTAGGAAGGGGTCCATCACATTCGTTCTTCAGGCCGAGATAGTGATAAAAAGTGTTCTCCAATCGTCGTCCTCCTCTTCATCGTCCCCAGTATTGATTGCGCATACATAGTGAAGATCAATATTGGGGGTTGATATCACTTCAATTTAGAAGTATAGTGCTTCTGTACCCAAGACCCCGGCTAAGTAAGCCAAGGAATCAGCGTGTCTATTTTCTCCTCATGGTAAATAGTTGAGAGTAGCTTGCGTGAATTTGCTTATCTTATCAACAGCGAGGGCTGTATAGTCGATCATCTTATTATTCTTCTTGTACTGTTCAGAGTAATGGTGGACGATTAGTAATAAATTTGTATGGACTGATAACTCGGGAACACCGAACTATAGCACTAGATCGAGCCCATGAATTAAGCCTTCGTATTCTATGACATTATTCGAGGTTTCAAAATCCAAGTGGATTGATTTCTTGATTCTGTTGTTTGATGGGGTAATCAGAATAATTCCAATACCCGCAGGGTCCTGTTGAGCCATCTGTAAGAAATCTTCATCCTTTTCTTGTAATACATTCAGCTCGTTCGTCAAAGGGTTTGGTAGGTGGAACTTATGGTATTTCTTCTGTGAGGTTAGGGTCGTGCTCCTCCCAATCAGGATCTTCTACAGGAAAATTTGCTAAAAAATTGGTAACTGCTTGACCGTTATCTAAATGGCACTGCTGGAAGTTGATATCACATGTTCGCCCAAGCTAACAGGCCATTGTTGCACTCTTCTCGATTTGTCTTTTTTAGATAGGATTTCCCAGAGTGGGTAGTTCTCTATAACTCTGACGGAATGAGCCTAGAAGTAGTGTTTGAGCTTCTATGAAGTGTAAACGAGAGTTAGAAGGAGTCACTCGATCTTGGAATATCGTGTTTCTGCCAGAGTGAAGGCTTTGTTGATGTAATACACCACTTTTCAACCTTTCCATGAAGTTAAATGAGGACCGAGCTTTTGTAACTGCGAGGTAAATGATCAATTCCTCATAGTCTACTAGGGTGCTTAATATGGGAGATTTCCTCAAATAGGCTTTAAGTTCTTGAAAAGTTGCTTCGTATTCTTATATCCAATAGATTTCTTCGTCGAGTTGAACCTTTCCTCGTTTGGTACATCCTCGAAGTAATAAAAATAGCCACCGATATCAATCAGATGATTTAGAGACGAATTGATTGATAGCGACGATCTTGCCAGTGAGCTTCTGGACCTCTTTATTTGTTTTCAAAGATGTCATGTTAAGGAGAACTCGAATTTGATCTTGGTCGGCCTCAATCCCCTTCTTGCTGATGAGGTGTCCCAGGAACTTGCCTGAGTATATTCCAAATTGACATTTATCAGGGATGAGTCTCATCCTGTATGAGCATAAAATGTAGAAGACCGTAGCGAGATTGGCGATATGGTCATTTGCCTATAAGTTTTTACATAGTAGATCATCGATGTATACTGCACTTATTTTCCCTAAGTATGCTTTGAACATTGTCGTCATTAGCCTTTGATAAATTACTCAGGTGTTCTTTAGACCGAGAGGCATGACTCTATAACAGTAAAACCCTCTTTTAGAGATAAAAGTGGTATTGTCCTTATCGTCATCTAGAAGTGGTATTTGATTGTATCCGGAAGTAACATCCATCATAGATAAAAGTTTATGGCCTGCCATTGAATCGAGAATTTGATGAATGATTGGAAGAGGAAAACTGTCATTTGGAGTATGTTTGTTGAGATCTGTAAAATTTGCGCAAACTCAAATTTTCCCATTCTTCTTTGGAACTGCGATAATGTTGGAGATCCAATCTGGGTACTTAGCTTCTCGAATTAATCCGACTTTGATCAATTTATCGATTTACTGTTGACTTCATCTCGAAGATTAGGTGATAGTCTTTTCGGTTTCTATTTGACTACTGTGGCGTTGTTGTTGATGCTCAATCTGTAACAGGCCTTGGCTGGGCCGACTCATGGCATTTCGTCAAAAGTCCAAGCGAAGACGTCTTTGCTCATTCGTAAGAAGTTAACGAGGGCCTCCTTTTTGTGTTGGACCAGCTTGGTACCAATATAAGTACCTCTACTAGGTCCATAAATGTTTATGTATTCTGTATGTTCTTCTATTGAAGGCTGGCCATCGGTGTGAGCAACTTTCTGTAATTACTATGTAGGAAATCTGACGGATATGTCGAGAATAGCAGAGGTGATATTTTTGCAAGCTCGAGAAAGCTTTTGACTAACTTTGATTTTATAGATGTTGTCGTTGTGCTTGAAGTGAAGTGCTTGATGGTACGTGGAAGCGATTTCTTCCATGTTGTGGATCCAACAGCGGTCCATAATCCTTAAGTAAAGAGATTTGGCGTTGATGATGTAGAAAACGATATCGATTATGGCCAGTCCAGCGGTGATAGGTAGGATGATCTTATCTACTCATTTTTCCTTAGAGCCATTAAATCTACTGATATCGATGTTTCTTGGTATAACCTGATCAGTTAGTCTCATTTGCTCGATTGTGCTCTTAAAAAAGATTTCGATAGCGCTACTAGTATCAATCATCATGGTATGCATGACAAATTTCTTCATCTTCAACATGATAACCAGAGCGTCATGATAAGGAAACTTGACGTGACTGATATCGTAATCCTCAAATAAAATCCCAAGACGTCGATGACTTGATTTAGGAAGGAGCTTAGCTTCTTTATCCTGAACAATAAAGTCGCAGCATTCCGTTAATCTACTTCGCTTGAATCTGGTAGAGTTGTTAATTTTATGGATCTCAATCATGTTGTTGTGGTGTATACGGTATGAGTATTTTCCTCAGACTGATCCTTGACTTGAACTACTTTGACCTGCGCCTAATAGCTTATATTTATGTATCATTCCAGGTCGATAATCACTACACCAATTTTAACAAAATATCGCGGATTTGGTCTGTGGTAAAACGTTATTTGCCACGGACTAAGGTTGTGGTGGGGTCTGTAGTAAAATAGGTGTGGCAATTTTTTATCCACAGACTTCCTCCGAGCTTAACATTCTATTTTGCCACAGATTTAATCTATGTATATTTTATTGCCACGAATATAATCCATATTATGAGACAAGGTAAGCCACAAACTCTATCCGTGGTTATTTATTTACCACAGAGTAAGTCCGTGGCTAAATTTTTTTAATTTTTCAAAAAGAAAGCACAAATCTGGAAATTGCACTTGCTCATTATTTTGAAGACTAGTAATTACACCTGCTCATTATCTCAAAACCTTCATACAACAATTAATGGAGAAGATAGTATCATATTCTCTTTCTCTAATAGGGTTATAACTAACAGCTAAAAAATCCATTTAACTTGGCTTCTTCGTGCTTGTAATGGAGGCTGGATCAATGATACCCTGAAACAGCCAACGAATTAACTGATGCACATAAGTTGATGATCTAAACTGCAATGCCAAATAATAAATCCTTGTTGAACTAGGCAAACTTTTATGCATATATTAAAAAGCTACAATATTCGAGAAAATATAAAGCATCTACATACCTATGATGTACAAAGTATTTCCCTCCTCTTCTTTTTTCCATTGAAGACAACAATAGTTTCAAAGGGCAGCATGAACAACAACATCCATAACCCAAGAATCATAAAAGAACTCAAGAGTTAGCTGCAAGCAAAGAAATAGACAAAGCATAAACAACTGCAAATGGAAACTACTAGAAGCTAAAGAAGTAAAGGTGCATTGTAATATATCATCTATCAACAATCCAGGACCATCAAGAATTGGAATAATCTACAGAAACAGATTGAAACATAAGATTCTCACATGTGTGGAGAGAAACCAACTTGATGTGGGATACTTAATGCCAAATTGGTAGCAACAACCACTAAATGCTTAGTAGTAGCTCATTACATATTTGCAAAAATGCTTAGGATAACAAACTTGTTATTATTTTTATCTTAATGGACGACACTAGTAAAGTTAGACCATAGACTACTAATGACCAAATTTTGGGGATACCAACCAGAAGAAAAAAAATGCCGTGAAGGCCAAGAAAGGAAGTTTTCAAAGTAAGCCGTTAACCTTTGCAGATAAGTCCTTCTAATAAGTCCTTCAATTGTGGATTGATGCTCTCTAGGATTACTATGGGGTTTTTAACAATTTGAAAATATAGAAGTAAGATGAGATCATCAACGGGTCGTTACCAAAAGTAAACTTGAGAAGGTGAAGCAGTTATGGTTGAGGAAAAATTAATAAAGGAAAACCTTGTCATATGTATCTTGAAGTGTGTCACCAAGAATTGGGTATTAACCAAGCACAATACGGTATAATGTAACACCTACAGCCCACGTGTCTAAAGCTTTGCCATGATAGGTTAGCCCTGCTCACCAGACGGAGAAAGAAATCCAAGAAAATCAATATGTCACCATTCTAAAAGTGCTCGTTATTCTAGAACATACATAAGAAAATTGGTCCTCGCCTAAACAATATTCAGGTGCAGTGAAAACAGAAGTCCCAGGCGATCGTCGAAGTTCATCATTATCGTCCTATGCATACAGTTATGAGCTCAAAATTTGCACACGTAAACGGTTACTTGAATGAAAAAAAAAATTACTTCCAATATAGTGTGATGCGACGCAGCTTCTGGTCATGTTACATAGAAATTGTGATTTCAAGTTACCTATTTATGATCAGGAATGCATGACTGAGTCCATTCATAAAAACTTAATGTACTCGAGTACCAAGAATCCAGTTCTGAGTACAGTTAAGGAATTCTCGAGCAGTAGAAGGCCTCAAATTACAACTGTACACAACAACTAACTTTGAACAAAGAGTACAGAGAATATGGGGTCTTTATGACTAACGAACGGAATAACTCACAGTTAAGGTTCCCTTAGTAGTATAAAGAAAGGCTTATCGTCAACTAGTTTTCTTGTCCAAGGTAAATCAAAGATAAAGATAAAGATAATAACTAAAGATTCTAGGTGGAGGAGATCAAAATTGAAATACCACACTATTCATATCACATTTTGTAAGATGGGAACTATAAAAGAAAATAGTGGAGAAGCTCAAATAGTAGGACCAACATAGTTTGAAGTGCCCTTTTACATAATTCCAAATAAAGATGAAACATCTAGACATAATTTAAAGAGAGGTGATTAAACAGGACAATAAACATAAATAAAGCTACAACATGAGGGATATCAAGCATGAGGGATATCAAACATAGATAAAACTACAACAAGGTCAAGTTCATTAGCTTTAATTACAAGAATAGGGGAATGCAATCATGTAAAAGTATTTTGAAGGTTTGTGAGGCAACTTACCTGTACCATATATACGCTTCTTTTTCCTTATAAACGTTCCTGTATCAGCCTAACTTGCCTCAAATTGATCATAAAATGTCATACCCTGCACTCATGAATAAAAAAACCAGCACTGTCATTACACGTTAGCATAACTCTGAACTTGTCAAGGTGCAGCAAGTAACTTGCAATTGTACAGAAAAGATTAAAGCACATATAAACTTTCTTGTGAAACTTAAGACAATTAACATGTACCTCTTCTGTCATAAAAAGTGTATGTCTCTAGCAATCATATTACTCCAATAAGCCGAGGGCGTAAAACAACTCATGTTATCGTCAAATCATTGGATTCCTCCTAAGTAAACCTTGTAGCGAAACTGCAGCAAAAAGGTTAAAAAGAGTTATTACGGCAACAAAAAATGTTCTACCAACTTATTGTGAGACAAAATCTTATTAGGTCTATAACATCTCGACCAAAATTAGACTTACCCCTCAATCATATAAATGGGGGCCTAAGCAAAATACATATCAAGTTTCGAAAAGCCAAAGTTCTAAATTTTATCGTGGGTATAAATTAAAACCAAGTATATGAGGATATGGATGAGGTGCAAAACCAATGGAGGCTAACCAAACCAAAAAGGGCTTTTACTTACTTTCCCAAGAGGGATCCCATGCACAAATGCATGTCTTTCTTGGATCCCAAGACCCATTTGTGTTATAATTGATTTGAAAGGGAACTACTTATTACCAAAAAAATGCCTGGTTGAAACCATGAACAAAAATGTCTTAGTTAAAATTGAAAAAGTATAAAAATTACTTGAAATAAAGCGCCGAAAGGAAGAGTTACCCATCATCAACGTTAAAAGCAAAAAGATGACGACTGAACCCCGTAATAGAGGACTGCGGACAACACCTAAAAAAATATAGGTTATACTTCAAAACAAGACATCATAATAATGGGCCAAAAATTCGATATTATAGTTCCTGATTCCCACAACTACCTTGAAGTCATCTTCTAATGACATTTTAATATACTTTTGGAGGTCAAACTTACTTCCTGCTGAGTGAACCTATACCATTAAAGCAGACAACTATAGAATATCGACTATAAAACCAAAAGCTGCCGCCCAGCAAGATAGGTAAATTTAACTACAAAATAATATAAGTGTCATCCACTTTTAAAAAAAGCATTTATGCAATAATGGAATAGCCTCTAATACAACTTCACAAACTGTTTATTCTCACTGTACGAGAACTAAGAACTAACTACAAATAAGGTTATTCATGTTTGACATGAAGTTACACAAAAATTCAATGGGAAGAAACTACAAACCTCAGAAGAAATTTCATTTTCTAATGTACGCTAAAAATTTATGAAGCCCTTAACAATAATTGCAAACCCATCCACTGTCTCAAAGGGTAAAAGCTCAAAAATTGTTGCAAATGCAAACATGCTAACTACTTTTCCTCCAAGCAAAGAATAAAGATAAATTTTAATGGCAAAAAAAATACATTTCAATTTTGTAAATAACAGATCCTTCAACAAAAAAATTAGTCATTATGTACAAGACTCCTATAATATTGTTACTAAAGTAGTGTATAAACTAGGCAAATTCTTTTTGTACTTATGATCCATTTTTAGGGTTAAATTTGTATAAAGGCGGCATGTCTTCGCTACCCACATTGGTACCTCTACCCACTGTGGACACTATGTGGCTCATGTATATAAATATGGCAGTTGGGCGATCATCAATGATGACAAAGGTTGGGATCTCGAACAACCCCTCCAAAGGGCATGAAGACATAAAACATTCAAAGTTCAAAGGAAACCCAGTAGATAATTAAGATAACCACATTATTTTCAAAGGTTCAGTCTAAATTACTAGCAACTAACAATCAGATTTTATTAAACATCCAATAAGCAAACCTAGAAAGCTGGCAAATGGAGTGTTTTAAATATAAAAAGGAAATAGTTTTGAAAGGAAAATTTAAACATACCCGAGTGGTCTAGGGAGCAGTAATTATGATAAAATGGACCTCTATAATATGAAATTCTATGTTATTACTGCAATTATAGAGAGAAAAAGAAACTACAGCTTTTAAGATTCATAGACATAGATAATAAATTAAGTAATTGGGGCAGAAATCGAAGTTCTTACCAAAAAAATCCATATATCAGGGCACCAATTGAAGACTCCTCAATTTCGATATAGACCGATACAAAATGCCAAACTCAAGTTTGTTGCTAATCACAGCAAAAGCAGATAGTCTGACTGCTACTCAATTGTAGAAATCTGATAAAGGAAACTAGGAATTAATGACAGATGAAGAGATTAAACTCACAATCAGGACCAGAGCTAACAATCCTTTGTGGCTTTCTTCATAAAAAATCTATTAGAACCAAAGTTCGGGCAAATCGATATATATATATATATATATAAGGCAAATGAAGAGAATGATACCATTAGAGAAAATGCAGATCTAAGAATGATTGAGAAACCCAAATTAATTTGCTAAACCCATCGTATTGAAAAATTGCAACTCATCAAATCTTTGGCGCATCAAATTGAAGAACATTCTAGACGGGCAAATCTATCTGAGTGGGTATATAATTTGGACCTGAGATTAAAAATTTTATAAGGATATCATAAAGCCTCCAAACCCCTCAACTCCAACAGATACGAGACAAGAAAAAGAGGAATTAGAAAATTACCACAGACAATGCATTTATATGCCACAATATATGTTCGTGCTAAAGTTATCATAGTCAATGTCTGCGGCAAATCATAAATTAGACCGTACAGTGAATGTACTCGTACATTCTTCCATCTTTGAAAATATATTACAGTAATCTTTGTAAAGCATAACAGTTGTCAGTTTCATGATGATTTACCTTTTGATGCATGCAGTACGGTTTGCCTTTAATTGGTTTCAGCGGTTGAGATACACTATAGAACTTGTCTTTTGCTAGTACGGGAAAATTGACGAAATCCAAACATTTATCTTGGGGTGGATCGGCTTGGGTAATAAATGTTTTTTCGATATTTGTCAGTGTTTGCTTTGGTACGCTTTTGATCACCCTCGTCCTCCTTCGGTTCACTGTTGCACTCTGTATATTGCCCTTTCATGGTTAGGACAAATTTAGTAGATTTATACATTTCAGTCATCATCTTTTCCAGGTCGGCATATCCATTGACCTTGGTAATCATGTCTTCCAAGGTTTTGGGTTTGTTTAAGAAGGGATGCTCATTCGCTTTGCAATCGATCTGTAGTATATTGGTAAAAGCAGAAACGACTATTTTTTGATCGAGATTGTCAGCTTTTCATACAAGTTCTAGAAATTTCTTTGCAAAAACCCTGATATTTTATCTTGGAGACTGTTTAAGACTAATAAGAGTCTATAAATTCTCTTCTTTGTCTTTATTGTAAGCATATGTCTTGATGAAGATTTTTTGTAGTTGGTCGAATATGAGGATGGAATCTTCAGGTAGAGAATAAAACCATCATAGCAGTTTTCCATGAAGACTTGTGGTGAACAGACAACATAGAATATGGTTTAAATTTGAATACAATCCCAGTAAATCACAGAATTGCTGAAAGTGCTCCTTCGGATCAGTGCCTTTGTATTTATGTATCTTGGGAGTATGGAACCCTGTGGGTATTTCTTTATCAAATAACTCTTTAGCAATCAGACTACCTTGCAACTTTGTTAAATCGTCCTTATTGCCTAGGGCTTGAGATTCGATCAACTCGTTGATACGTTTATTCATGTGTTCTTATGTGAGGCACTGACTTGGTGCTTGAACGACTTGGTGTGCTGGTCAGGGATTATGAGTATTGGGGCCCTCGCTCAAGCATTCACGAGTTAGTATCCTAGGTTGAGGTCATTGCTCCTCTTTTGGCCGTTTGGAAGGCAGGCAACCTCTACTAATATCGCACTGATCTTCTCGTCCTAAATAAATTAAAACATATGGGTTGTTATGAAGACCTCTGGAAATGGCTTAACTAGTGGCTCCTCGAGGTCCCAATCTTTCTCGTGCAGAGATTCGGGAGTTCGCTAGGATCTGATCACGATCTCTGGCAAGGGAAGGTTATTGATTATCTTGCAAGGCTTGCAAGACGGTCTGCGTTGTTGTTATCTGTTCTTTATGTCGCTTAAATTCTATTTGGCGAGCTTGATGCTCACTCTCGAGTTCCTGTTCGCGGAGCTCACGATCAAGGATTAACTTACGCTTAAGCTCATTATGTTTCTCTATTTCGGCGTGAAATTTTTTTCTTAGTTCTGCCAGTTGATCTGGTTTCACTGAAAGATTGAGCTGGACTCCTGTTGCTGGTCGCTTGGAAGTTACCATGATTGGGAATGGATAGTTGAGTGAATGTATGCCTTATGATATTGTGGAAATGCCTTCTTTCCCATAAATGGCGCCAAATATAATGGCCTAATTTTGTAGTAGCTCAAAATAGCTCGAAATTACCTTTTACACCAAATGTACCTGTGACAATAATTAGTATAAAAGAATGACACAAGGGATATGCGTGGAAACCTTTGAATAGATGAAAACCACGACCTCTATTTGAGGATTTAGTAACTATAACTTTATTGCTTGAGGCTGATATTTGATTATAAGTTTGGATATCTTGAGTTATAAAATCTTGATCTTGTAATCTAAATTTTTTCGTCATTTCTCCTCTAGAATTCATCCTTTTTATAGACTTCACTCTCAGTTTGATATCATGCAGAAGTACGTTCTCCTGAAAATAGGGCAGGTGGTAGTTGAATGTGTAACTGCTAGTTTGTGGGAGACAGGTGTCTTTAACTTGTTCATATTTTCTGTGATGCTCGATCCACGTTCTTTATCAGTTCGTGGTCCAAGTGTCATTACTGATTGTATATGTCATGTGTATAATGTGAGAGTCTGGTATTGAGGTAGTTCTAGTTTGGAATAGGTCGATGGACATATCTCTATAATTAGTTCATGTTTAGAGTAGGTCGAGGGGCAGGTCCCTACAGGAAATATGATTCAACTTAGGCCTTTTATTGTTGGTCACACAAAATCACTGAGAATTTAGTATGAATCACTCTGAGGAAATATGAATATGAGTAATAAAAAATTCATATTTAAATAAAACAATGTTATTTTACTGATAGAACTCACGAAAGGAAGATCAATTGTCATTGGTGGTGTCAAGCTAAATACCATAAATTCTCTAACTATCATCTCTACTAAACCAATTGTACTGGATCTTTATTTACGCTTTGTAAAATAAAATTATCACAAACAATACTAATTCACACAATGCCCCTCATAGTTTATCACTTAATGTCCTCATAACAAATGGTTAAAAGGGAATTGGCTCATACAAATAAATGGCTTGTTTTAGGCTCAAAGGCTAACAATTGATTAAAACTTTTGGGCTAAGTATTGAAAGGCCAAAAATGGCGTAATAAAATTGCCTAAAAATTATTTCCTAAGCCTCATACAATCTCTTGTTTCGCCACGAATCGAGTAAAGAAAATGTTATAATATTTTAACTTGAATTAGATGTCACCACCAATAAATGATTAATGAATGAAAAGGATGAGATCATAAAAAAGAAATTTTGCTGGAAAAAATTTATTTAATAACACTCGACCCTTGCACAAAAGGCTCAATCTTCACGTAATGTTAGGTAATGATGTCTCCACATTTATCCTCAAGGTTTCTACTTATGACTAGATTCAGAAGCTGGTAAATAGAGTGAAGTAAGAATTGTACCAAGTAGCTCAAGCATTAGATGAATATACCACGTAAATATAATTTCGATCAAACATGCATATACTTGGCGAAGATAGACTTTGATGTAAAAATGAAGAACATCCAAAGGATTGGTGAAGAGATCAACAAGCTGGTTTTCCGTACCAACATCCTCAAAAATCACAATCTTCGCTCAACTAGGTCACGAATGAAATGAAATTTTATATCAATGTGCTTGGTCCTCCAATGTTGCTCCGGGTTCTTGGAAATATTGATGGCACTCGTATTATCATAATAAAGTAACATTACTCCATGAGTCAAGCCGTAATCATGTAACATTCGTTTTATCCAAAGTAGTTGGGTACTACAACTTCCTGCAATAATATATTTTGCTTTTACAGTAGACTGCGAAATGCGATTCTGTTTCTTGCTTTGCCATTCAACAAGATTGTTCCCAATGTAATAGCATCCTCCAAAAGTGTTTTTCCTCTCATCAAAATTTCCAACCCAATCAACATCTGAGTATCTAATAATCTCAGACGTATTGTCTCGAGTATACCACAATCCAAACTCAAAAGTCCTAAAGACACAGTGAATAATTCACTTAATAACGTGTAAATGGGACTCTTTAGGACTTGCCTAATATCTAGCACATATGCAAACACTAAACACAATACCTGGAGGACTAGTTATAAGATACAACAAGCTTCCTATCATGCTCATATACGTCTTTTGATCAACATCAATACCAGCAGAATCCTTACTCAACTTGGTGGCAGTGCTCATTGGTATCCTAGCGTGTTTTGCGGAATCAAGACCAAACTTTTTTACCAAATCCTTAGCATATTTTGATTAAGATACAAAAATGCCATCCTCTCATTGCTTAATTTAGAGACATAAGAAGTATGTTAATTCCCCAACCATGCTCGTCTCGAATTCTCTTCCCATTAATTCTCTGAATGTCTTGGTACATGAATCGGACATAGATCCAAACATAATATTATCCACATATACCTTAGCAATGAGTATTTCGTCTCTTTGTCATTTAATAAACATCGTCTTATCAACTCCCCCTCAAATAAACCCCTTCCTAGTAAGAAGTATGAAAGTCTGTCATACCATACATGAGGAGCTTATTTTAGTCCAGTAAGAGCTTTCTTCAAATGATACACATACTCCAGATTATGTGGATCTTCAAACCCCTTTGGTTGAGCTATATACACTTCTTCCTCAAGGAACCCATTTAGAAATGTAGTTTTCACATCCATTTGATATAGCTTAAGCTTCTTATGATATGCGATAGTCAAAAGCTTACGAATAGATTCAAGTCTAGTTGTGGGAGCAAAAGTTTCTTCTATATCAACCCCTTTTATTTGATTGTATCCCTGAGCTACAAATCTTGCTTTGTTTCGTAAGACGTCTCCATTTACATCAAACTTGTTCTTGTAAATCCACATAGTGCCAATAATATTAGTATTTGACAGTCTTGGCACGAAGTCCCACACATCTTATCGTTTGAATTCATTTAGCTCATCCTACATAGTGTTAATCCAGTATTCATCAGATAAAACATCTTTAACGCTGGTTGGTTCAATCATTGACACATAACATATACTCTTCACTGTCTCATTTAGCGTAGAATAATAATAACCCACACACCTAGCAGACTCATGAAGAGTAGGACATTTATAATCATCAAGGTATCCAGGAGCACCACAAGTTTGAAGAGGATTAGTACGGATAGTAGCATTAGGTACTAAACCTACTGAGATTTCGCTAGGAAGTATTTTAGAAGTCTCAGCAAGATATGTACGAAAAGTTTCATTGGGTAGTACATATCTTGAGCCACAGTTTCTGCTTGAACACTACTATCTTTATCATCTATTTGTCCAAGAACTGTCGAGTCATGTACTACCACATTAATTGACTCCATTACCATCTTGGTCTTCAAGTTGTAAACTCGATAAGCCCTACAGTTTGTTACATATCCCAGTAAAATACCTTTATCGCTTCGGGCATCAAATTTTCCAATGTTCTCCCGATCACATGTGATGTAGCATTTACTTCTAAACACATAAAAGTATTTCAAGTTTGGCTTCTTTCCAAACCAAAGCTCATAGGGCGTATTAAGTGTAAGAGGATAAAGATACACTCTGTTGATAATATGACACAAGGTATGAATAACTTCTCCCCAAAAATGATTAGGAACATTCTTTTCATGGAGTAATACTCGCCCCATTTCTTAAAGAACTCAGTTTTTTTGTTTAGCTACTCCATTTTGTTGTGGTGTGATTAGAACTGAAAATTCATATTTGATCCCATTAGCATGACAATACTCAATCACATCGTTGTCCTTAAACTCTCCTCCATAATCATTTAGAATTTTATTAATAGAATAATCTTTCTCATTTTGTATCCGAAGAGCTATAACATGAAATTCTTCAAATGGTTAGACTTTTATTTAAATAATGCTATCTAGACGAATCTTGAAAAATCATCAACCATAAAAAATATATATTTCTTTCCTCTCAAAATACTCACTCTCATAGGACCCATTAAATCCATGTGATTTAACTCCAGAACTCGTGTAGTGGTAATGTTGCTGGATTTTTTTTGCAGACTATTAGTTTGCTTTCCTATTCGACATGGTTCACACACCATATCTGTTAACTTGCTTAGTTTCAAAACCCCTCGAACTAGCTCTTTACTTGTAATCTTGGCAAGATCGTTGAAGTTTACATGTCTTAACCGTTGATGCTACAATTCCATATCACTCATCTTAGCAACTTTACATGATGTTGAGTTTTGTGGTACAACACGGCAGTTGTCAGAAATTCTATTGGCAGTCACGATGTATTTCCCAGCATTATCAAAGTCTCGGTATACCTTCTTGTTAAATGTTACTGTGCTGTCCGCATCACATAAGTGACTCATACTCAGAAGATTTGTAGTTAATCCCTTGACACAGAGTATACATTAGCAACTACTGGATATCCAAGTCCTTCAACACTCCCTTTTCCCACAATCTTTTCACTCATCCCTCCTCTAAACGTAACATCACCTCCTTGAATATCTGTGACATTGCTCAGATGAGTAGTATCCCCTATCATGTGAAGAGAACATCCATTATCTACATACCACTGGGTAGAGTTAAAAGCATTTAGAGCTATCACTGCAACATTGTATTATAATTGTGGTAAAAATCCTTTTTCTAAACGCAAACGGGTCTCACTTTCTATCGTATTTCTATCGCTTAAGTCAAATTCCTGAAAACATTCAAAAACTTTTAGGCAAAAACGAAATTAGCAAACGATTGGGCATATGATCGATAGCCCTTCCTTGTGAAATTTATTCCTATCAAGGAATTCAGGAAAATATCTGCAATAGGGAACAAGGTGACCCTGTTGAGCATAAGCCTGGCAATAAAACACATGAAAGATAAAAGACTTCTTAGTCTACCTATGAAGAATATTTATAACAATAAGTTTGGGCAAATATGGCACTGAAGTAGCTTTGACAAACTTAGTGATTTGAGGTGTAGTTGACTTAGCATTTTGCTTATCAAATCCTAACCCTCTTTTATCTGTACCATTTTTTCTCATACTTAGTATTTTACCAATATTCCTTGCTCTATGATAAAAAAACTTCAAGTTTCCGCTGGGTAGAGGTCAAGTCAAGTTTAAGTTTCTCAAGTTCAATTTCAGCCAATTTCACCTTCTCCACAGTAATGTGTTTTTCCTTTCATAATAAGTATCAAGTTTGACAATAAGAACGTATTTCTCATTCTTAAGTTTTTCAAGCTGAGAAACAAGCTGAGAATACAATTCTTCAAAATTGGGTTCTTCACAATTATCACTTTCATAATCACTCTGATCTTCTCCGTCAGTTTCAAGTACAAAAATATCAAAGTGATCATAACTTGAGTAAATAATAACATTATGAGCTCTCATACCATTTCCAACTTCTTGAAAGGGATTATCATGCTCATTATTGTCATCATCACTGTTATCCCACATAACAGTAATATTCATAGCCTTGTGGCCGTTATTAGAACTCTTAGTGGGACAACTGTGAGCATAATGACCTTACTTGTGACACCTATAACATTCAACTTTATTTAGGTCTTGTTCAGGATTAGTCTGCTTCCATAAAACTTAACACGGTCATGAAGGTATGGCCTATAATTAACATTTTGCCCTTACTTCTTAAATTGCCATTTAAAAAAAAATTATAATTGTTGGTTTATAAGAGCAATTTGTGAATCAGAGTCTAGTTCCTCATTATCGTCAAAGATAAATAAGTTGTCAACTTCTCTAGTTCCCTGAGAAGACGAAGAGTTGGAGGAAGACTTAAAAGCCACACTCTTATTCTTCTTAAGGTTTTCCATTCCATCTCGATTTTGCAATTTCCCAGCAAGTATGTCAACTTCATAGTTTTAAGATTTTGAGCTTCTTCTATGGCATCAGGTTTGGATCTAAAACTCGTAGGAAGAGATCTTAAAATTTTATAAACTATTTGAATATTGGCTTACCCAGCTCCTGAAGAGGCACTGTTGTTGACAATGTCACTCAGTCTGGCATAAAACTTACCGAATGGTTCATCCTCACTCATTCGGATGTTTTCAAATTTAGAGGTGAACATTAGGAGTTTGCTCTCTTTAACCGTATCATTACCTTCATAAGCACATATTAAGATGTCCCAAGTTTCTTTCAAAGTGATACACACAGAGATGTACCTATACTCACTTTGGCCCAACGCATTAAAAGTAGCATTAAGACCTTTAGAATTATAACTAGATATTTCTTTTTCTTCCATAGTCCATTGATTTATAGGTTTAGGAACTTCTATAGTTGTTGTTGGTTCACCCCGCTTACAGTCAAGGGCACTCATCAATCTTCAATGGCAATTCAGACATCTTCTCCCATGGAATGTAAGAAAGCAATCATTCGAACCTTCCAGTAGGGAAAGTTTGTGGCATCAAAGAGTGGTGGGCAATTTATAAGACCTCTAAATTTTTTAAAATCCATTAAATTTAAGCTAACACTTAAAGTAGGATCGCCGCTCAGGATGTTAAAGCCTACGAACGATTCCTCTTTGGTCCCAATTGAAATTGTATATGCTCGTATTTAATGAACTTCGAGAAATTAAATAAGAACTATTCCTTGCAATCGACGTTCTAAGAATAAACAGATTCAAGCACTGATTATAACAAATAAAGAAAAGATACGGGCAATTTTTAACCCTGCGGAACTCCTTACTCGTGAGAAAAACCACAGGTCATTGTTGATAAAATCGATAACTAAAAATCTACTAATCAAAAGAGTTAGAATCTGAAAAACACTTACAAACTCGATAAACCCATCTTGTGATTATCTTTCTTCTGATCCAAGCTTCATGCCCTATTTCCTTCGTTCTCGCAATGGTAATCCTTGATCTCGCAACATGGAGCACCTTACTCGAATCACTCGCAACAAGGTTTTAAGCTCTCTCTCTTTGATCTTGATTAGTCTCTTTGATAAAATTAAAAGCCATAAAGAATCTGGTCTTGAAAAAAGCAAAACAGGGTTTGTTTAAATAATAAAAATAGTTTTCTCGAGCCTTGTTCGAATGAGACCCAAAGTCGTTCAAACAAGGCTCTCAAAATAGCCTAAAAACCAAGGCAATTATAACTCCTTTAAAAAAAATTGGGTCGTTCGAACGGATACATAGAATAGCCTGAAAAATAAGACAATTAAAACTCTTTTAAAACTTGTCTTTTCCCAGAAGTCATTCGAACGACCCTAAAACTTGTTCGAACAAGATAAACAAAATAGCCTTGAAAATAGAATAGTTAAAAAGTTTGATTCTTCTAGTTTTGAAAAAGAATTTTTCTAAGTTAAAACAATCTTGGCTTTTACTTTATCAGAGTTTTACTTACCAACTTACCTTCTCGGACGTTGGTTGTAGATGACTTGTCCAACGTTCTTGATTCCGTCGTCGTCTTTGACTGAGATAACCACGAGACTCAACATACATGAAATGAGACAAACTAAAACCTTTCATTTGGGTGTATGCAATATGTAGTAATAATGCATTTATCAATAGACAAATTACATTCGAGTATGTACTTTCCTACTAGCATCATCCGCAAGAATTATTTACATTACAATGGGAGATGGGCTAGGAGATAAAATAACACAATCACCAAAAAAGATACAAATGGCTGACATAATCATCAACACAACTATTAGCTTCCCGGCAAAGTAAAAACATGATTAATGTCTCAAGCATGGGAAATTTCTCTAGCTCTGGGGTATAAACAAACTTGTTAAGTAAGGCCTTCAATTTGTGAGTAACATCAAAACATATGAGCTTAAACACAATATGAGCATCTTTCATTTTTGAACTCCAAGTTGTTTCTAGCATCCCACACATATATGATAGATGAAAGCAAATAGAGATGTAGAAGATACAATGTAGTTGATCATATCAAATCTGCTCATGTTATTGAGTCAATCAATATCCATTTCAAGGTTAATGTACACCCTAACATAATGAGATTTGTTCAAGACCCACTGCCAATTTTCTTGAGCAAAAGAACACTCCATAAACAAGTTGTTACACATGTATTCAAAAATGAACGACAAGGAAATAGAAAACTGAAGATCGAGGCTTGCAGTTACTGTAATTTCTTTAAGACAGATTTTACCCTACAGATGGTATTTCACAGTTAATGGCGCATGTCTCCCAAGATACAATGATTGAATCGTACAGACTTGAAGCACTCAAGTCGATACGCCTGTCAAACTATCTGTGATATTACTCTCAAGAAGGAAGGAATAAAAAATAAAAAAGATCCGGATATTTTTCTGTGTGTTAAAATAATGTAGAAAATGGCTGCTTATAGAAGAAAAGGTGACTTATCGAAGCACCTATAGGCAGGGTTGTACCCTAAGAAACATATATGTGAAGAGTTGTAACTCTTGGAAATAATAACCAACTCCTAAATAAATACCTCAAAAAATGACTAAGTATAAACTAGAAATCCCCATAAGCCCATGACCCAAGGCCCCAAGGCAGAATCATAGACATATAAAATAGTCTAGGTGGGTCATGGGTCGGGTCGTGCAAGCAAGCCCATGAGCGTTCCCATATAGCAAGCTTTCATACACTCGCCTCACACACGCGTCAGGGCACCTTCTACTTACACATGTTATACATGATAGTAGTGTGTAACCCATTATAAAGTGAAAATCCCCTTTTCACTTATCCAATGTGGGACTAAAAATAACACACCAAGTTCACATTCAAAACAAAGAACACACATAGGGTTTTTCCAACACAAGTAACCCGCACTTTCATTAGTAAGCTGACACAAAGGGCATATAGAAGAAGGCAATACCCTATTAAACACAAGCATAACATAAACATTCCATCATCATTCTCCAAACAGTAACGCCTTACTTAGGTATTATATTTTTAGATCAACAAAGATCATACATGTCAGGGGTCTTCTCAAATGTTGGGGCCACAGTAAACTTCCTTTTTAGATGAAAGATTACAGACCACCTTGTCAGAACATCTCTAGCAGGGTTTGGGTTTGGGTTGGGTTTGTCAACTCAAACCCAAACCTACACTTTTAGCCTCCCAGCAGCGTTGTTTTGGGTTTGGGTTTGTCAGCTGGACGTGCTAGAACTCAACTGAGTTTGAGGAGCTCAAACTCAAAAGAAATAAGTTTGGCGGTGTTCCTTTTACCGCTCGGTAAAAGGAATACCTCTAAGCTAATTTTTTTTCCTGAGCACTCCCTGGCTAACTCTTCTCTCCCAAACCCAATTGCAAAGCATAGAGGAGAACCTCTACGCTCTCCCCAAATGGCGAACTCCGGCACCAGCAGTAATTATTCTACACCGTCGACCCCATCCTCCTATAACCTACCTTCAACACCATTCTCTCAACACCCATCATCACAATTTACTCCATACAGTTACCATAACCAATCTCAATTCTAACCTCAATTCTAATCATAGACCCCACCTCCTTTTACCATATCGCAAGGGGATACCTTCGGAGGACAATATCAAAATTTATTCACACTCTCTCAACTGTAACCTTAAGCGTTTAGCCCGTACTATCAACCTTATCCGCTCACTCAACCTTAAGGTTTTTAACCTCCAAATTATTTGTAGAACTACCTATAGAATGGTGAATCTACTCAACACAATCAAACTAATGTAAATGCGTCAATACCTATTGAAGCGGGGCGTCCAAGAAAGAAAAAGGGAAAGGAAATAGGAAAAAAATACCTACAAAACAAAGACAAAAGTGTGTAAGTGCTAGAAGATTTTAAGTTTTTAGACGAGATGGATGATGTTGGACTATATTGGACGGATGCACACTTCACGTGTCTCGCAAGGGCGTGGGTAACAGCTTCTGTCTAGACAGTGGGCCACACAAAGAGTTTTACTTTCTATCAAAAGGTTAATATTGCCTTTAACAGAGACCTCGAGTGCCCCACACGATGATCAAGTGGGTCGTCCAAAGCTTAGTGATATTCCCTTAATGCACAATTTGTGGCGTACAAGGGGATAGTTGCTCAAGTACGATTTCGGCAAGACAGCGGGAAAATCGAAGAAGATCGGGTATGTTCTAATTTCCTTTAACTCAATTTCGTTTATTTTTCATGGATATACAGGTTATTTATTTGTATTTGGTAATTTTGCGAATTGTAAGAAAATGATGCTCACAAGATATATCAAGGAATGAATGGCGCCAATGACTTCAAACACCGTAAAACGTATAAGATTTTGGCATGAGAACCACAATGGGCTAACCTAAGGGATGATGGGTTGAACCATGTGGAGAATGTACCAATAAATATAGTCAAGAGAACATCAGACAATTCTTCTCTAAGGAACTCGGTCGGATCAAACAATCTATCAGAGGACCCCGACAACCCACCTACACCTTAATCCGCGGGCCAAAATTCCAAATTAGATGGTTCGTTATATGAGGGTGGAAGCAGGCCCATCGGCCAAAAACTCTTTAGAAAGAACCTTATAACGCAAAAGGCCTTGGATGGTGTTGTTGCATCTGGAAGTTGTATCCAAACAATGCTGGATAAACTACGGTTGGAGAAGAGACAAGCGAAAGAAGAAAATGAAAGAAGAAGAGCATAAGCAAATTAACAATGGTAAACCAAAGTAGATTTCGAACAAGTAAGGGAAGATCACAAAATCACGGAGAAATACTTGAGTAATCTTTTTGGATATCAATTGTAATACTATCTGCAAAGGCAAGCTGAGGTCATAGAACGTCTGGCCAAGAGGGGCAGACCAGGTACTTGAAGTGGTGATGAAATGTAATTTAACTTTGTTGTATATAGAAGTTTTCTTTCAAAAATGTAGTTTACCTTCCAATAATGTAATCATTTGAATAATGTACTTTGTTATTGAAGAATGTAATCTTGTTTTTGAAATGTTTATTTATGAAAATATTACGTTAAAAAAAATACAAGATTAATACAATTTTTGTTTATTGTTTAATAAACTTGTACGACAAGAAACATTAAATTATATCAAGAGCACTCAGATAATACAAAAAATAGAGTACTAGGTTTGAAGATTTTGCTTAACGGCCCACAAATGTTCGATTAGATTATCCTTTAGATCAAAGTGCAGTTCTTAACTTCGAATGCAGTTCCTTTTTGATATAAAAGATTCTATTATCCGCATTCGTGTATAATATTGAACCGTTCGCCTTCGATAATTGAGGGATCGGTTGGATTGTAGTCTAGGTATGATGGGAATTAACCTTATTCCTTTTCGACAATCATATTATACATTATCACGCATGCCTTTATGATATTGTTCAAAACCTCGGGTTTCCACAATTTAATCGAATTTTTTACAATATTAAACCGTGATTGTAAAATCCCATACGCCCCTTCTACGTCTTTTCGGCAACTTTCTTGTTGTTAAGCAAAAAATTTTTGTTTTGCTGTAACCAGATTGGATATGGTTTGGACAAGTGTTCCCCATTCGGAGTATATGCCATCCGCTAGGTAATACCCCATATCATAAGCTTTTTTGGCAATTGTATAATTACAAGACGGGGTAATACCATCGGCCAGGTCAATGAAAAGATGTGATGTTACAGGACATTAATATCATTGTTAGACCATGGTAACCCAAAAAGATATGCCAAATCCAAAGGTCATGTGAAGCTACTGCTTCAAGAATCAGTGTCGCATTGAGGTAATGACCAATAAATTGACCGTGCCAAGCTATGTGATAATTTTTCCATATCCAATGCATGTAATCAAGGCTTCCCAACATGCCAGGAAATCCCTGTGACTCTCCGATTACTTTTAACCTTTCGACGTCGGCCGCGTTTGGTACTCGAGGATATTCCTCACCAAAAATTTGTATAACCGTAATATAAAACTTTTCCATACTTAACAATGTTGTGATTTATCCTATTCGGATATACTCATCAAAAAGATCTGCCACAACACTGTAACTTAGGAAATGTAGTGTCGCGACTACCTTTTGGTACAGTGATAACCCCATAGTACCAGGGTTATGCACAACGACTGCATCAAATATACACATAAACATGTTTCTACTCATACGAAAATGTCGCTGAAATTCGTCCAGCTCATATATGCACCCCGGCTTGAAGTAGTCCCGTTTAATATTGTAATGCCCCAATGGGTGATCTCGCTTCCTTTTCTTATCCTTACTCCCCATGACACTTCCGCCATGACTCAAAGTTGCATCATGTACTACTAGGTTTATTGCATTTTGGTGCAGAACGCAAATTGGCGCCGCACAATCAAATATAAGATCGTCAGAGGAGGACGACGATACACATGAAGGATCATCAATGGATAAATAAGATGATGAGGAAAACATTTGAGGCTGTGGAGTTAAGATAATGGTATTGAAGGTGAAAGGGGAACAATTTTCTTCAGAAGAGAGAAGTGTAAAAGGGGGAAGAAGAGCGGTATTTTTTTTCCCGCCGCCTCCACTAATTTCTAACAACAACTACTTCCTCAAATAGGTCCTTCACAACGGCTAGTTTTGGATCATACCGACTACTTTTTGCTTTATATATATATATATGTTGGCTGAAGATACTCTAATAACAGGTCCTCTACTTAAACTCAACAATGCCGAGTTTTTCAGCTATAATACATGATTCTTCAGTAGTATTTGGCTAGAATAAAGACTGCCCCATGGCCGCATCTTGGCAGTATTTTGTTGATAATCTACATCTTCGATAACTCAACATCAATCAGTTATAGGAGCACACATAACTTCAATACCCTCCTGGAGATTTATATAATAGGTGGAATGTTCTTAAGGCTAAATTTGACGAGTTTCATGAGATACAGAAGAGTATTGATAGACGGGTCAGAGGTATTCCATTAGCCTATATTCCTCACAAAGTCAAAGATGAATGGTATGAGAAATATAACCAGCCGTTCCCGTTCAAGACTCCATACGATATTTTTTACCAAAACTACGTCCCGCCTGATGAGTTTTCAGTAAATTACCAACTTTTCAACTATGGACAAATGCCGCTTCCCCTTACTGAATGGTCTTGGTTTAATCCCTATATTAGTTGTAAACGATGAATTAAGTATAATTGTATCTGTTTTGAGTTTCATTTCGTACGTATAACTACTATTTTAAGAATTGTAATTGCAGTTCTATTTAAATTCAAGACTCAAAATAAATTGATTAATATTGATTTATATAAAAAAAAAATGGGACATCAGGTCATACAAGTACTTATATAGAGAAATAAAATTCTACAATAGAAATTGTTCAACACTGTTGTTTACAATAAAAAAAATATGTATGCAAAAACATCAAAAAAATATATATCTACTAAGATGGGCCAGCATCATCTCCAGTACCCGGCCCCCTGCGGCTACTATCGGCTTTCCTGGTTCGCGGACCAGGTCCACGGGTCCCCTGCCTTGTCATCGTGCCACTTCCAGCTGGTAGCGGCACTACCCGTACCTCTCGCCCCCTCTTCAGATGTAGGTTATGAACAGGACAAATAAAATTTATTTAGATTTTGACAAAATAAATATGATATTAAGAAAGAAAGAAATTTACTTACATGTGAATATAGTTGATCATCTATACTGTCTATGTACCTGTGGACAGTAGCAAGCTCATCAGTCAAGTCCTGGATCATCTGGGTTTTCCTCGCAGACTCTGCAGGGCAAAGTCGTTGTATACCATGAGTCAGGTGCCACAACTCCTCTGGGCTGTAGGAGGCAGACATGTGTGACGGGTCTCTCAAGTGATAGATGTGGAACATCTCATGCCTCCCTGTCCACTGTCCACTCTATGTGCCACCCCAGGTTTGGCCCCTCAGGCTCGCCAGGCAAACTGAAGTCATAGGACAAGCTATGAACCTTTGATGACGTAGCCACCACGGGTGTAATACCAGCCCTGAGTGCAGTGGGTCTGAACATATTTATATTTTCCATCCTCCGGGAATCTGTCAACAGGTGGCCTACCTCATCATTTTGGCCAGCCCAGTATGAGGCTTAAGTATCTCGCTCCCCCCTATCACAAACTGGTCATAGTCAACGAAGCTGGCCTGTCTTATCGCCTGTAAATCCACTGGACTAAGATGTGGCGACATGTTAAGCGGAGGATCCAAAGGAATAAGCAGTGCCAGTCAACTGCCTCCAACATTTACCCCCAGGTAATACTCGCAGTTTCTATTTGGGACTTGAAGTGACATCCTCTTACGGGGCAGGAATGACGCAATCCATACGTCATCTAAACCAGATACCACATAATCCAATCATGGTTGCCAGTTGATCATCTCAATAGTTCGGTGGTCAATGTGGTATTTATCTAGAATAAACAAATTGGCTGCCTGGTAATTTGTTTTCTTCCTGTTCCCCCTCTCCCATGCTTTGAGGCCAGATAGGATGAGAACTTAACATCTTCTTTGACAATAGGGTGACCAACCCCACAATACTCGTAGAACCAATACTGCATTTCAGAACAACATAAAAAATAATTTAAAATTATATTTAAGACGTTTATTAGAAGATATTTGATTTATAGCTTGTAAGGAAAACGTGTTAGTGTACCTCAAGAAGTTGGGAAAATCTAATGATGGCACCCCCGGTCATGATTGCAGTATTCAAACCATGGTACAGAGAAGCAAGAATAGCAGAACCCTAGTCATATTCGGCAGCTTCGTCCAATTTGGCAACGGCCGCGAGATATCTAGGCGGGACGGTGTCGTTGGCCTTTTTGAACCACAAATGTCCCATCATGAAGAGGAGAAAAGCATGAACAATGGTAATATCATTCTCCCGATCATCTGTGATGGTCAAGTACGTCCTCAAATATAAAATGCTAACGTTCCCACTCTTTATATTGCTAGATTCAATACGGGTGAGCAGTTGCCTTGCATTGAATAAAATACTTCATGCGTCGTCATACGATACCTGTGTCGGATATCGGTCGATTAACAATGATGTCAGCATATGGAAATTTAATGGAGTGACCCCTTTTTCCGCACATGGGAACAAAAAAGTGTGTGTTGTCGGCTGCCAACGCTCTGTTAGCACCTGATTTAGCCGATTATCGGAATTACCCAAGCGTATATCCATAAAGCTATCGAATATCTTCACCACGACATCCCTAATTGTCGAAATTGTAGAAATCTCCTTCTAGACTTTGATCACTGTAGTGAATGTACCGTGCGGATGCATCGAATCCCGATTATGTTCATTATAACATTTAGTCAAACACTTGATTTACGGAAATAATAAATTCATAATTAAACAAAAACTTATCGTGAGTTCCTTGCTAGTGTAATAGATATGACTGACGCCGTCTGGGAGTGTGGTAATAAACATACGCGAGTAGTTTTCTTGGGGTGGGTGTGGTTATCCTTGGGTTTGTTGTACATCTTCAAATTCTACTATTTTTTTCTTCCTTCCGGACCTCGACCGAGTTACGGCCCGCTCTGGATCTCTTGACACTCTAAACCCAGGTAATGTACTGGCGTGTGGGTCTCCCTTTGGCATCTCCATTTGATTTTTAAAGGAATTGAATTTTTTAACTTTCGAATTGAAAGAGATGATGAAGTAAAATGTAAATGAGTCGAGTTGGAATGATGAAATCAAAACAGTTAAAGTGCGGTAAAAGGATTGCTGCGCGGTAAAAGGAACACTGCACGGTAAAAGAAACTCCTTTTAAAAAAAAAAAAAAAAAATACACGTCACAAACCCAATCTTGTTGCTGGGAGAGGCTGGGTGTGGGTTGGGCTTTTTGTGGTCCCTCTATCAGAGCCCACCCCCAAACCCAAACTTTATGCTGGAGTTGATTTCACAATTATGAGGATTACATGAAATTTGAGCGAGATCTAAGCAAATCTTACCAAGCATAATCCTCGCATGTTGAGGTATACAACCACTAACCTTGAATGATAACCTTGGAGACTCTAACTTTTATGTTGATAAAAGAGTCATAGTTAAAATTTCTAAAGGAATCTCCTTTTTGTGTCAAGGATATGCCGAAATAGGGTATTATTTTCATTGCCATTTCAAAAATGGGCTAAAAAGTTATTTGAAAAATTAAAAAAGGGCGTTGTTTCAAATGACGTCCCCCTGGACCCTAACTTTTAGAGCTCACCTCCCAATCTTCGCTTTCAAATACTTTGAGTAGAGTTGTACATAAAAACCTAACTGAAACCAATGATTTTCACTAGATTTTTATTAAACCGGTTCGATTTTGGCTTTGAAATAGTTAAAACTAAAATTATCGGTTCAGTTTTAGATTTGCTGAGCCGATTACAAACCGAACCGAACCGGACCAAAACAAGGTTAAAGTAGTAAATTTGAACATTATGACCAAACCTATCTCATATTTTCTCTAGAAAACAAACACCTTCTGCCTCCTCTTTTTAAGATAACCCACACAACAAACATTCAAACTTTGAATGAAAGTGAAGAGTGAAACTGACACTTTTTCTCTCTCTATAGGAAGATCTGAGATAAAATATAGGTAGAAGCCAATGCCTTTTCTCTCTCAACTAGAATTGGGATGGAAGGGTACAAGGTTAAAATTTGACATGGCTAAACCAAGGTTTGTATTTTTTTTTTCTCTTTCTACTTAGACGATGGCGAGATCGCTCATGAAGATGCTCTCGTTTTTCATTTGTTTAAAAAAAGTCCATTGTAACCTTTATGATCAATCAATTGGCTTTGGGTCGATGTTATATAAATCTTCTACAAACCCCGAGTCGATTTACCAAATTCAGACATGGCACTGTTGATGTTGATTTCTATGGAGAATTCGATATAGTGGGGAAATGTTCGTCTAGTGGTTACCGAGGTTGCGACTTTGGATATGTTGTGGAACTAACTGTCTTAATAAATCGAAACTGAAACAGATTTTTCGGGGCGGTTTTGTTCGGTTATGCAAATAGTCGGCTCGGTTCCCATTAATACACAAACCGATTTTCCGGTTCGGTTTTCGGTTTTGGGTCTAAACCAACCCATACCTTGTACGACCCTACTCTGAGGTATGCTCAAGCTTCAAATCCGAAGACTGAGCCCCTTGTAGGCGATTTTGGCCAGTCTTCTTCCAATCCCAAGCTTGAGCCACGGATATGCTCTATCAGTTTACCCCGTCTCGTTTAAAAAAACAAACGAACTGAATTTACAGATTTTTCATGAATGAAAGCAACAAGGTTAACAACAACCATAATACTCAACACTCCCTTTTGCTCAACTCACTCCATCACAAACATACACCAAGCATCACTCAATCACGTAACCACAAGTTCCCTCCTCTCTCAATGTGGCCGAGAACGAAATCTTCGTCTCGGGGCTTCTCTCCATGCTTTCATCATCAAGAACTTCATACGTTTCGACCCTAATATGTATCAATCCAACTCGCGGAATATCGTCTCTGTGTGGAACTCTCTCGTTACTATGTACTCGAAATGTGGGGAGGTGTATGAGTCTGTTAAGGTGTTTGATGAAATGCCTGTGAGGGATACGGTTTCTTGGAATTCTATGATATGGGGTTTTCTGGGGATTGGGGACTTGACAATGGGGTTTGGGGGTTTTAGGCGAATGTATGATTCGGGTATGTATCGGATTGATCAGGCGACTTTAACTACTGTTTTATCTGCTTGTGATAATGTGGATATGGTTTGTGTTTGTGAGATGATTCATTTGGTAGTTATTCGTAATGGGTATGAGCGGGAAACGTCGGTGGGGAATGCTTTGATCACTAGTTATTTCAAGTGTGGGAGTGAAGATTCCGGGAAGCGAGTGTTTGGTGAAATGGGGTTTGGGGTTAATGTGATTACATGGACGGCTGTGATTTCGGGGTTTGCACAAGGTCAGTTGTATGAGGAGAGTTTGGGTTTATATTTGGAAATGCGTGCTGGGTTTGTGGAACCTAACTCTTTGACGTACGCGAGTTCCCTCCTAGCTTGTTCTGGTTTACGAGCGCTAAGAGAAGGACATAAAATTCACTGTCTCATTTTGAAATCTGGATTTCAATTAGACTTATGCGTTGAGAGCGCCCTAATGGACATGTACTCTAAATGTGGTTCCATGGAAGATGCGTGTTGTATCTTCGATGGTGCCGAGGAACTTGATGACATTTCCTTGACCGTTATTCTCGTAGGTTTTGCACAAAATGGTTTGGAAGAAGAAGCTATCAAGATTTTCGTGAAGATGGTGAAAGCTAACATTACCATTGATTCTAATGTTGTCTCGGCTATTCTTGGTGTATTTGGGGATGATGGGTCTTTAGGTTTAGGAATGCAAATTCACTCGTTGGTGATCAAGAAGAGATTATGTTCCAATACTTTTGTGAGCAATGGGCTTATAAACATGTACTCCAAATGTGGAAATCTGGAGGATTCAGTCAAAGTTTTTTACCTAACGACTCAAAAGAATTTTGTCTCTTGGAACTCAATGATTGCAGCTTTTGCACGTCATGGGAATGGCTTCAATGCACTTCAATTGTATGAAAATATGAGATTGGAGGGTGTAGACCCAACTGATGTGACATTTTTATCGTTACTTCATGCGTGTAGTCATATTGGTTTAATTGGAAAGGGGATAGAATTGCTGGAGTCTATGTCTAAGGTTCATGGGATTAGCCCAAGGACTGAGCATTTTGCTTGTGTTGTTGACATGTTGGGGAGAGCGGGGCGCCTAAACGAAGCTAAGATCTTCATTTATGGGCTGTCAGTGGAGCCAGGTGTTCTAGTCTGGCAAGCACTGCTTGGTGCGTGCAGCATGCATGGAGATTCACAAGTGGGGAAATATGCTGCAGATAAATTGCTATTAGCAGCACCAGAAAGCATTTCAGCGTATGTTTTGATGGCTAATATATACTCGTCCGAAAGAAGATGGGAGGAGAGATCTGAAGTTATCAAGAAAATGAAGGAGGTGGGGGTGAAGAAAGACACAGGAATGAGCTGGATTGAGATTGATAAGAAGGTTCATACATTCGTTGTCGAGGACACATTCCATTCACAAGGTGAGATCATCTATGGTTTGCTTGAAGAGCTATATAAATCAATGAAGGATGAGGGATAATGCAAAGCAAAAGTTTTATCTCTATGATCTTGACGTGGAAACGAGCTTGTTAACAATTCGGAGAAACAGGGTCAACCTTCTGGTATACTGCATCTGAATGACAAAAAAGGAGTACAGGTATGATTTACTTTAGACTTTCATCGGGTTTCTTTGTTTTGTACTTATATACACTCGTTATGTCTTGCATTTAATGAGTTTGTATGGTAATGTGTTATAAATTTAATATGTTTCTTGTGTTAAATTAATTTTGTTCAACTAAACTACCGGAAAAAATGTTTATCATTGTATTGGAGCTTTCTATTATACTTCGATGTGTCTGTCTAGAGTACCATGACACGTAAACTCCCTTCAGGATTCAGGATTCAGGATTCAGAAGAGTAAGTAGATAGATGAAAGAAAAAAAAAGTTGTGAAGCGAGGGAATGTGAAAGAGAAATGGGAAAACTCACTTGGATCAACTACAAAAAAAGATGTGTCCCAGGCTAGAAACCGTCTTTTATTCACAGCTACCTTTCTAAAAGAACAAATGCATACAAAATTGCTTCGAATAAGGTAGGCTCCGCTGAGCTTAAGGGTGTTCGACTAATATGTTATTCTTTGTTAACTATTGTTACGCGTGTGTGGAGCGAGGGTGCTTTCATGGGAAATCAATTAACTAGCTATTCTCATCTTTTGAAAGCGTATATGCACTTAGGTCCTGGTCCCCCCTCCTGGTGTAAGCCTTATCTTAGGGTATTTGTGCATAAACCTTAATACGGAATTTCGCTCTTTGGCTTGATGCGTGCCTCAAATCGGCGCATCAGTGTGTTTTTAGATGTTAATTAGCTTACATGACTTTAAGGCCCAAAATAATTAATAAGCAAGTAAAACAAGAAATCCGCTCCATGACTCGTTGTGGCGTAGTCAAGTAAAAGCTGCTATGCGATGTTGATGTTTTTACATTACACTAATCAGAAGGGTCAAGTGTTAATGATTGAGGGTGGTTGAAGATGAAACACCACGAAGAGTTATTTAGTAGGTAAGGAAGACAAAGACGTGTTGAAGAACTCTCGATCAAAGTCTTACGAGGAGGTTGCGACATTGATGCAAAAGATTCACCCGATCAACGATTCCAATCATTAGGAAGCCCAACCAGAGAAGACCAAGTCCAATCCAAAACCTTTGCCTAGAATTCGAAGAACGATCAGAGGGGTTAACTGCGACACCATCAACGAAGAGAGAGTCACCGACAAGAAAGAGAGAGAGGATTCAATGGCGACTACAGAGAGACTCCCAAAAACAGTGCTACCAACAGGGCTGCATTTCGGTGGAGAGAGGGGGGCTCCGTCGATGGCAACAGGGTCGGGAGAGACCTCGTAGACAGTGGCAGGGTCGGTAAATGTACTGGTGACGATGACTGGGTTGGAAGAGACCCTGACAGCGATCGAGAAGGGACCCAGCGGGGCAACACCGCCGCTAGGGTGTACCGTGGGGCCAAAGCCGGGGCACACCGACACAGTGCCGGCGACAGGGCAGGCTTCAACGATAGGGGTACCGGTTATGACAGCGATCACTGAGGGGGGGGAGGAATCGGTAACTTCGCCATAAGACAGTGATAGCGTAGATAGATGCATTACATTAGATCCGTTACCCCATTAACGGGTCAAGCGAGGAACGCCACGGTGAGCACTTACATTGTGTGGGTCACTGATGAAAGGCGATGATAGTAACCCTGGACTCAATAAGTATTGGAAGAAACATGCGCTTTTCTGGACACGGGTAAAGGCTCAGGGGAAATGATTGGATACCATTATAGATTGAGGGTTGACTGATAACCTCATCTTTGAGAGAGTAGTGGATAAACTACGATTCAACCTTGTACCCCATCCCAAGGTCGCTACGTTGAGTTGGTTATAAAAGGACGGAAAACAGGGGGACATTTCAGTACTATACCGTACGCGTGTGAAGATTAAGATGGGAGAGTATAAAGTGTCCATATTATGTACTGTTATCAAGATGGATGCCTGTCATTTACTCTTGGGTAGACCTTTACAGTGGGAGAGGAATGTTATACATATCGGGCAGCCTAATGTATATGTTTTTATGTGGAGGGATATTCGACAGAGATGGGTAGATCTACTGCCAGGAGACACCCTGATTCGTAAGTCAAGTAGTTTCCTAGCTGAGGGCAGGAGACAAAGACTTGCTTACGCTTTTGTTTGTGCGATATCTACCGTTCCTACAACAGTTCCTGATGAGCTACAACCGCTTCTCGACCGGTTTCCAGATGTCTTCCAGGTGCCCAATCCCTCGGAGCTACCATCGTTACGGGATATTCAGCACAACATAGATTTGATTCCAGGGGCGCCTCTGCCTAATTTTCCCCATTATTGTATGTCCCCAGCTGAGCATGCAGAGTTACATAAACAAGTCGCAGAGTTATATTTCAAAGGGGTTCTGAGAGAGAGTATGTCACTCGTGGCCGTTTTAACACTCTTAGTCCCCAAAAAGGATGGAAGTTACCGTATGCGTGTTAATTGCCGGGCAGTTAACAAGATCACAGGGAAGTACAAATTCCCCATTCCTCGATTGGAGGATATTATAGATGATCTCTATGGTGCCAGGTTTTTCTCCAAACTTGATCTTAAGAGCGGGTACCACCAGATTCGTATGCGACCAGGGGATGAGTGGAAGATGACATTTAAGACCAAAGATGGTCTGTATGAGTGGTTAATGATGCCTTTTGGGTTATCTAATGTTCCGTTCACATTCATGCGTTTGATGATAGAGGTTCTACGCGACTGTATTGCAGAGCGGTTCGCGGTGGTCTACTTCAAAGATATTCTTATACACAGCCTCACCAAGGAGGAACATCTTGTTCATGTGGAGCGAATTTTAGAGGCCTTACGTCAGCACCAGCTATTTCTTCAGTTGAAGAAGTGTTCTTTCCTCGTCGATTCAGTACAGTTTTTGGGGTACATTATTTCGTCAGAGGGGATCAAGGTTGATGAGGAGAAAGTGAATACGATCAGGAACTGACCAGTCCCTACCACGACGACACAGGTACGGAGTATTCATGGGTTGGCTACGTTCTACAGACGATTCATAGATGGGTTCAGCAGTATTATGCCACCGATCACTTCCCTCATGGGAAATATGCCTTTTGAGTGGACTTCTGAGGCTGACGAGGCATTCCGATTGATCAAACTGAAGCTTACCACAACTCATGTTCTTGTATTACTAGAATTTTTAGGCCTGTTTTTGAGGTTACTACAGACGCATGTAAGACTGGGATTGGTGCTACGCTTTTACATTCCGGGAGGCCGGTGGCTTATTTTAGTGAGAAGTTATCTGGGGTATAGTTGAACTACAACATGCATGATATCGAATTACTGGTAGTAGTACGGTCTTTATGGCATTGGCGACATTATTTGGTTTACCGAGAGTTCGTCATTCATTCTGATCGTGACGTGCTACGACACATGCATAGCCAAAAGAGGACTTCGATAGACATGCATGCAAAGTGGTTCAGTTACCTCCAGAGTTTTGATTTTCACATGCAATACATTAAGGGTAATGAAAACGTGTTTGTTGACAAGATCAGTTGGACAACTCACCTCTTGGTTACACTCTGCTCTTCAGTATTTGCATTTTCCAAGTTACGTGCCTTGTACCCTTCTAATGTGTATTTTGGGCCTATTTATGAGTCATGTGGGCAACACCAGGGTTCTCATGAGGATTACACCATCCATCCAGGATGGGTATTTATTTAAGGGTACAACCCTTTGTGTCCTGATTTCTTTTATGCGGGAACGGTTGATTGCAAATATCCATGTTGGGGGCTTTGGGGGACATTTCGAGGAGATCAAGGCCATGGCACTATGCGGGAGAGGTACTTCTAGGACACTATGTGTGACGCCCAGGCTTTGTATATAGTCTCCTTAGGTTGTAAAAGAGCATTGTACAAATTTTCATTTATTTTTGTAAAGGTTAGCTTAGGAAAATGGGGGAGTACGCTTCGTCTCCACTTTTGATGTTTCCTTTTAGAACTTAGTTGTTTTCCTATTTCCTATATATGTAAAGGACTAGTATCCGATACACCCAAGAAGGAATAGTGCTTTGTAATAGTGCTTTGTAATAGTTGTTGATATTTGAATGAAATGATGCCTTCAAAGACCCTTTGTTCAGTGTTTGTGATGCGTTGAGATTATGTGATGCTTTGCGATGTTGTGTTGCTAAATAATTGATAGAGAAGAGTAATTAGGCTTACTTGGGACAGGTGTCTCGAGTGCCGCACGTGCCAAGCTTGATTTTAAGTTGGTCCGTGTCACTATGCGCATGAATGTTAATGTTTTTATCCGGAGATGTTATTCTTGTGCGACGGCAAAAGGGTTAGAGTATAACACGGGTCTTTACACACGATTTCCGATTCCTTCTAGCCCTTGGAAAGATGTTTTCATGGACTTTGTCACCGGATTGTCGAAGACATGGGGTTTTGACTCTGTTTTTGTGGTAGTTGACCGATTCTCTAAGATGACGCATTTTATACCGTGTACCAAGACGGAAGATGCAGCTTACATGGCTTGACTATTCTTTTTGGAGGTGGACCGTTTACATGGGGTTCCGTAGTCGATTACTTTTGATAGGGATAAACGGTTTACATGGCACTTTTGGAGGACGTTATGGAGGCTACTACGCTGCAAACTACTATTTTCCCAAGCTTTTCACCCTCAGATAGATGGACAGATTGAGGTGGTTAACCGAAGTTTGGGAGATCTATTACGGTGTATTACTGGGGATAGACCTACGGAGGGGGTTTTTGCCCTTTCACAGGCCGAGTTTGCCTTTAATAGTTCTATCAACAGTTCGACAAGACTATCCCTTTTCAGATTGTGACAGGCCATTCCCCGAATATTGCATTGGATTTGCCACCTATTCCCCAGCTGGTACCTTCATCTGATAGTGCTGCAGAGTTTGCTGAGTCCATTCGGGCAATACATGAAGAGGTTTGGCGACATCTAGCGGATGTTTATGCAGGGGTAAAAGGGAGGGTTGATCGTCATAGACGGGAGGTTATTTTTTTACTAGGAGACCTGGTTATGCTTTACATTGAGAAGGGACGATGCACATGTGTGGCGTCTAAACTTCTCTTGCATAAATCAGGTCCTTATCGCGTTATTCAATGCATTGGCGACAATGCATATGAGCTTGACATTCCTGGAGCGCGCTCAAAGGTTAGCATTGTTAAACTTCTTACTTAGTTCTATGGTGATATTCCATCGCATCCAGTACCACCTTCACCTGACTTTGAGTTGACCGACGAGATTGATGAGATACTGGATAACCGGTGAAATGCTGTAGGACATGTGGAGTTTTTGATACGATGGGTTGGTCGTTCGGATGAGGATGATTCATGGATTTCGGGGGAGTCATTTGCCTGGATAGATCCAACATTTTATGATGATTTTATGCGGCTACGAAATTCGTGGTCGAATTCTTCTTAGGAGGGGAGAGTTGATTGATCATGCCTCGTGGGATGTCTACCCACGAGGCCACATACTTTTTATTTTCTCTACATATAGATGTTAGGGTCTTCTTTGTTTTTTTAGTTCTCTTGTTAGAGTTTTGGGAAAAGTTCTTGAAACCTTAGAATTGAAATTGGAGAGATTAATTTGTGCTTCCGCAACTTAGAAACTAACATAAATAGTTAGTTATTCCTAATTGGAAACAACTAATAAAACTTAATACTAATTGCAAAAGACTTGTAAATTAAATAAAACTACTAAATTAAACCTAATAGAACTGTTGGAGAGTATATTAGACAAGAGAGGAGTTCTACAATACTTCTAATACTACTATACTCTCCAACAAGAACTTTGTAGACAAGAGTGAGTGAGAAAGCCCAAAGCTGTGTGGATCTAGGGGGTTCACCCAAGCTGTGGCTTTGTGAAGTATGGCCCCTCGATCGTGGATTTTGTGCGATATTGCAAAGGCTAAACCTTTGGTGGTTTCTATTTCTGATCAGCAGATTTCTGTGTGGTTTGATAATGTGTTTATTACTTTTGTGCTTGCCAACTGTCTCACTACTAGAAGAAGAGAGCTCTGGAGTGACCTTAATTTGTTTTAGGATATGCAGGATGAGAAGGGGGGGGGGGGGGGGGGGGGGGGGTAACTGTATTCATGATATTTGTGTTATTCAATGTATGAGGACTGGCCTGAATTACACCTGATGCAATGGCAGAAGAGGCTGTGACAGAATGATTGGTATGCTGGATAGGTGTTTCATGAATCCAGCATGGTCTGAAAACTTTTATAATTGGAGATATAAGTGCATGCTAGAAAAAACTCTGACCATTCTCCCATTTTTGGTAGATGTTTTGGGGTGCCTAAGCCTAAAAATATTCCTTTTAAGTTCTGCAAAATGTGGATTGATCACCATGGCTTCATTAGAGTGATTAAAGCTGGAGGTTGAGAATTTTCATGCAGTGATTGAGGGTGACTTGCTCAATGATGAGTTGGGAGCTAAGTTGTCTGATGCTAATATGAGGCTGAACAAGTCTTTGTTGAATGAGGAAATTTTTGTGGAAAGAGAAGGCTAGAATTAATTGGTTGAAGGTTGGGACCAGAACACTAAATATCTCCATGCTTTTGCGAAAATTAAAATGGAGAAAAACTTGATTTCTTCAGTAACTAAAGAGGATGGGGTTGTGGTTGTTGAGTAGGAAGAGATCAAGGCTCACATTGTTCAATACTTCTCTGATGACCTTCATAGTGTTCATGGGGCTACTGATGAAGAGCTGCTCAGTCTGGATCCTTCTCTGGTGACTGTTGAGGAAAACTTAGCTTTGTCTGTTATCCCCAAAGCTGATGAGATTAAGGTTGTAGTCTTTGACATGAAAGCTGAGAGTGCTCCTGGTCCTGATGGATTCTCTGGGTCCTTTTTCCATGCTTGCTTGGATATTGTGGGGTTGGAAGTGACTAATAGGATCATATCCCCTGAGAAAAGTGCCTTTATTCAAGGTAGAAATGTTCAAAATAATATTGGGTTTGCTTCCGAAATGATGAATGAACTAAAGAAGAAAAGGATACTTTGTTCTTGAAGCATGATCTGAAAGGGAAATTTAATACTATTCTGCTATAATTATACTAGAAGACAGGGTGAGAGCAAGTGGTGGTTTAACTTTGTTTGGAGATTTTGTATCCATTATAGGCTCTCATCATTGACCTGGAGGATATGTCACAAAGCTCTTCCTACTGATGATGTCTTTAGTAAAAAAGGGACTCGTTCATGCTCTTGGTGTGTGTTTTGCAGATAATGTGGTGAGACAATGGATCATTTATTGTGGTTTGTTGAAACTGCTAGGACCTTGTGGCTTTGGATTACTGATATCTTCCATGTTAGTGACCTTTTCTTCTCAACTAAGGATGCTCTGTCTATCTCTGCTTCTTTTAGTCCTTTACTTAAAGACTTGTGGATTGCAGCAGTGTGGGGCGCTTATAATGTGATATGGAAGGCTATAAATGCTGTTATATTTGATGAGGAGGTTGGTCTGTTGCTTCTATGAAAAATAAGATCTTGTCAACTGTTAGAGAAGCTTCTATTCTTTCTTTTGCAGGGTTTTTCAGCACTGTCAGATTTGGGGGGTGGTTAAAGCTCTGAGAGTGAAGGATAGTTGCTGCAAAGGGCCGAGATTAGGAGTGTGGAGTGGAGATTGCTCAGATAGGTGAGCTCAAGATTAACACTGATGGTGCTGCTGCTCTGGGAAACCCAGGTAAAGGAGGTATTGGGGCTGTGGCTGGAGACAGTGGGGGTGCTGTGATTGGTGCAGTTGCTGCTGGCTTGGGCTTGGTTTCCAGTTTCTTTACTGAATGCTGTGCTGTTCTGAAGAGCATGTAGCTTGGTGCTAGCTTTGGCTGGGAAATAGCTTGGGTTGAAGCTGATTCTACTGCTACTATCCACTCTTTCAAAAAGGAAGATTTGCCTTGGCATTTGACTGCTAGATGGAAGTTAATTAAGTCAAAATTTAGTAAACTCATATTTTCTTCTATCTTTAGAAGCTAATTTTAGCTTGAGATAATATGTCTAAGAAAGGTTGTGCCTTGCTGATGGTGTGAGGGAGAGATTTGTAGGGAATCCTCCTTTTCTTAATGTGGAGGTTTCCCATAGTGAGTACTTTAGGTTCAACTGACTGTTTTCTGGCCCCTTCCTATTGGTTGCTTGCTATGTAACATTGGCACGGGTACGCGTGTCAGTGTCCGACACGGGTACGAGGTATCGGACACACCACCTGTAAAATAGGTCAAAACGTGGACACAACCTTATACTTAGTTTTTTCCACATTTCTTATACTATATGTTATATTAACTACATAGTCAATATGAATCATTACATTTATGATGCTAGAAACAACGATAGAACTTACTACTATTGAGCAACATGTCTAAAGAACTAGAAAAGTTAAGCTATATGTCAAAAGGTTGGTAATTTGAGCAAGGAGTACCCATTGGTGTGTCCAAGCGAGTGTCGGTGTGTCTGAGTGTCGACACGGATTTTTTTTCCAAATACGGAGTGTCCATGTTACATAGGTTGCTTGTTATGGTTTCCTTTTGGAGGGGCTGGTTGGGTGTGTGCTTGTAATTTTTTTCTCTATTTCTTCTTTCTCTCTTAAATAAAACAGTCTTGCTTACTTTGCAAAAAAATAAAAATTAAAAAAGAAAAAATCAAAAAAATCTGTGACGTATTCCTGGATTGATGACCAATTTTTTTCTTTTCAATTTTAAGTGTTTGGGTGAACTGAGGTATCATGGGAGTTAATTAGTCGGTGTACCCTTTTGTAGTCTTGCCATTTGAACTTCCTAACCATCTACCCAAGGGTAATTACCACCTATTATTTCCAGCTGTGCAATATTGACTCTCTTTTTGGCATCACATCTTACTTTCAGGGTCATCACAATAATTTCATGGTTATCATCACTCCTGCAGAAGAGTCATTGGAAAGTTCTACACTCAGTTGCTGCTTGCGAAATTGGTAAGAAGATGCTGAAGAACACTTGGGTTGCATAATTTTTTTATTCATGTTTGGAGTGAATGTAGATGGTTAGGTCGCCTATCATTTATTTAGCATCTAATTTTAACAGTGATTGGTAATTGTTTCCTTATGACTAGTTTCTCATGGTTTTTCAATCAATCAAATGATAATTGCTCTTTTTACAGGTTTTGGAGTTTTATTTTCTTAAGCCAAACCATATTGCTGCTAGACCTGCATTTCATGCTGGTAAATTGCTCAGTTTGATCTTGCTTCTCTTCAGAGAACGTGGCAGGAATTTGAGCCACACCTGCTATCCTCCAAGGACCAAGGTAGTATATATATCACAGAACCATATCCAAGTTTATTTTTGCCCATCTTTCTTCGACATTTTCCTTTTAATAGTAGGATAATAAAAGTATATATCTTCTATATAGAAAAAAATGGTAAACTAAATCAATGGGGATAAATCTCACTTGTCATAAATCTTGAAGAAGGAAAGTGAGAGATTTGAGGAAGGAAACCACGAGATGTGGACTTGATCACTCTACCTTTTGCAAATAATGACCGTCATAAAGGTATAATCATCAATGACAAGAGAGTACTTCATATGAACACACTCATCTTTCTTTCTTTCCTGCTTTCTTTTTCTTTTTATCCACTTTATAGCTTCGGTTTGGTAGCTCTGTCGATTTTGTTGGCGATCCGTACCTCTATATCCTTCTCCCCAGGGGTATACTGGTCACTGGAATGATAACAAAATTGACACGTTGATCATGGTCTAAGGGGTCTCTCGAGGAGAATCTATGGCAGGTTTTTTCTATTTTAGGTAAATTCCAGTACACAGACTATCAAAATTCTGCCGTCACCCAAATATAGCAATTTAAGAAGAGGAAAAAGCACGAATTATAGGTCTGATCGAATCCAAATCGAAAAAGCTATCGGAGATGGAACCAAAATTAGGTCCCTTCAACAACAAGATGGAGAAGAAGGGTATAGTTGAGAATGATGGCATTGGGGATTAAGCAACTCAAGAGCTTATGGGTGAGAAAAGCACCGGTGCAAGACACAGCAAAAGGGAGAGTGAATGGCTGGAAGATGACCCCAATGGGCATGTTGCCGTAAATTACACAACTACATGTCCCAAGGGAAAATGCAAGGAGGGACACTGCTCAGCTGAGTGTATAAATGCCACAACTACCAACACTAAAGAGGCAGACAAACCAATTGAAGCAGGGAATAAGACCATACAAACTGGGGTCAAATGGGCATTTCTTCTGATGGCGGCATCCACCATGAGAGGTAAGGCCAAGCTTATTTCTCTCCACCAGTTATCAATTATGACAAATATATATATATATATATATATAGGGAGAGGATCCAGCGACACACCCTCTATAGACACACTCCAAACATTGAATAAGGGCAGTCCATTTGTCAAGATGAGTGGCTCCTATAATAGGGGCTGCCAACTGGGTTTGGTGAAGTGGCGATACCGTGGCATTAATTCATACCAGTGTCAATTTCTTTTGATTTTTGAGACCAAAACCGTCTCTCTCCTCTGTTATTACTTTTTTTTTTACTGTTTCTCTCGCTCAGTCTTTTTTTTCCCTCTCTCCCACTCTCTCTTTTTGGTCTCTCTCCTTCCATCCGCGACCACACTTTGCACCGGAGAAGAGAACGAAACTGGTACGGATTTAGGTATTTGTTGGTGTTGTTCTTTGGAACCAATTACGATTTTAGAATTCCCTTTGTCTGTTTAGTTTTGTGCTTTTATTTTGACGAAGGTTCTCACAAAAACCGCAAAATATAAATTAGGGTTTGTATTTTCTTTGTCTGATGGGTTTGGTTTGTCTAGAATTAGGCTTTGGTTTAGTGTTTTTTTACTATCAAAGTTGGTTTTTGTTGTTTGGCTAATTTGGAGTATCAGTACTGTAATTTTTTTTGAATTTTGTTTTGGGGGTAATCTGGTGGGGGATGGAGTAACAAAATTGGATTTTCGGTGACCATCTGGCTCTACTGGTCACGGAAATCCATATTTCGTAACCTCTAAGTCCCTGTATGAGTGGTGAATTAAGTTTTGGTAAAGTAATTTTGTTGTTGGTTTGTATTGGGGTTTAAAAAATATGCTTTCTATTATATGGGCCTGGTGGTTCCAAAATTGGCAATTTTCGTGACTCCTTAGGGGTTGGTCATGGGAAATACAAATTTCGTTACCTCTAAACATGTAAATAGGTACAGGGGTAAAAGAAAATGAATTTTCGTTACTAGTTGTGAGAAGTTTTTGAGTAATGGTAACGAAACTTTTTTTCCGTTACCCTATTATTTTGAATGGTCACGAAAATGCTGCAATTTTTCGTGACTTTCATATAATGAAGATGCCACAAAAATGCTGCTTTCTGTTACCATGTCAACTGTATTGTATATCTCATTTGCTGATGGTGAATGCTATTTGGTTCTCATTTATGTATATGAAATTGCAGGACTATACCTCCAAAAATGATTCTGCCGAAGGGCTGTCTCAAAAAAACTGAAAGATGATAAAGAGATGGTCACGAAACCTTCACAAAAAAAGCGTAGAGAAAATGAAAAAAAGCGGAAAGACCCAATAGACTCTAAGTTCAACAAGATAAAGCACCCGCCAAAAAAAAAAAAACTTAGCTTTGCATGATGAAGAAGGAAATGAAGGCATAATATAGGGCCTTCAAAGCAGCACCCCTCGTCATTCCCGAACGTGTTGCTGCAATTGGTGTACTCGAGGACTCTATTGTTAACGTTGAAGATGTTAATGCGGAAGGCGAATTGGATCCCCAATATGAAGGGGCCGATATGGTTAGTACTCTATTAACTAACCCAGATGTTCAAGGTTGTTGGCAGCCACATAATCCTGAACCTATGAAGTTTGATGAGAAAGAATGAGCTCCCAAGGCGAGTCGTAATTAGTCACCCGACAGGCAGGGGTGGAGCCATGATTTGAAGTTTGGGGGGGGGGGGGAAAGGTAGGATGAGACCTTTATGAGGATTTGGGGGCGGAGCCCCCGAAAAAAAAGGGGCACATTTTAGGAATTTTAAAATTATAAAAATACTAATTATAGCATTAGGCATAACCCCACGTTGATCAACGAGAGGGTCAAGTTTTCATATAGTAGAAGTAAGAAAAGTATTAGACATAACCCCACATTTCATATGTTTTCATAAGATCATAATCACACTTTTTGGATAATACAATTTAACAAAATATTACAAAAGCATAATGAATTTTTGAAAAAGGAGAACAAAGTTCTTGGTTCGTCCAGTAAAAAAAAAAAATCAATAATAAACATGGTGCCAACATGAATTGAAGTCTAGTCAAAGAATTTTTGTAAAAAGAGAACAACAAAGTTCTTGGTTAGAACAGCAAAAGAAAAACAATAATAAACATGGTGGCAACATGAATTGAACTATAGTCGATGGGATTAGATCCTTAGTACTTCACCAACTAGGATAGCCTTTTATAATGATAAAGAAACTGTTAGAGTTACATCTATTGTAAGGGTAGTTTAGTCTTTCCCTTTTTTTAGGTTTCTGTATATATACTTCTATATAGTGAATTTGGTTCTATAACTTTGATAAAGGATACTATTGTTATCATGGTATCAAGCCAAACGTGAAACCTTTGCATATCTGATTTGGTTGGAGATCTCTCTCTCTCTGTTTGCAAGATCTTTGATTTTTCTTTCGTTTACTTTTCAAATCTGATTAGGGGTTCTTTCCCTAGAATTTTTGCTTTAAGATCAGAAGATTGGGTTGGATCGTAATGTATCTCTCTTCTAGGTTGTTTGCAAATTTCTACTTGAAGTTGTTTGATCAATTCAATTTGGTTGTCAGTGGTACTTATCTTCAATCTCTTTGATTTGGTATTTTGGATTTGGGATTTTGTTCCAAATAGTTATTTGTTTATTATGGTTGCTACTCGCGAAGATTCTCTTCATGCTATTAGTACGAAATTATCGGGTGATAACTATGCTTATTGGGTGTATGTTATGATTTTTTTAATGGGTAGAGAGATGTAGTGTTATGTGTCTGGGACTAAGGAAGCTCCAGCTGACACTAAAGCCGAGAATTATGTATTGTTGTTTTCTGTTTGGGAGATGGATAAGTCAAAGATTATTACATGGATAAACAACTCTGTTGATCAATCTATTGGAGTGCATCTAGCTAAATTTGATACCAAAAAAAATAAAAATTGGGATTATCTTAAAAAGTTGTATGTACAGTTTAACTTTGCCAAAAGATATCAGCTGGAATCAGATATTCGGTCAGCTCTACAAGGGGAGAAAAGTATACAAGAATTTTACTCTATTATGACGAGGTTTTGGGATTAGTTAACACTCACAGAACCGTCTGGACTTGGTGCCATAGAGTTGTATTGCAAATACAGAGAATAACAGAGGTTGGTTCAATTTTTGGTGGCACTTCGCGACGATTTTGAGGTGCTTTGTGGTTCCATTCTTCACCGTAATCCGCTTCCTTCAGTTGATTCGGTAGTTAGCGAATTACTAGCCGAAGAAGTGCGTCTTCAAGCGCATAAGGGAAAGGGTGTTCTTTCGTTACCTAGTCAAACTGTCTTGGCCGTCCTGCACAGGTCCTCTTATAATTCACATAATCAGCAATGTACTAGAGTTGGTAGTTGGTTACCTCTACATTTTGAAACAACTGGAAATATGTACGCACCTTAGGTATAGCTGTACCCATTGCAAGATCTTGGTCAGTTATAATTGATTTCGGGTGGCAGTTCTCAACAGCTTTAAGCCAAGTTTTAAACAACCAGGTGAAGGAATTCTCGGTCTCGTCCTGGAGAAAGGTACAACCAAGCTGGATCGTCTGGTAGTGATTGTTGACACCAGTAAATGGTACGTAGTGCATCATGTACAGGTTGGTCCTATATGTGGTGTCGAATGTCACCACCTCCCCAAACTGTTCATATGCCAGCCTAGACCTCGTATCGATCCCGAAGAAATTTAAGGCTCTATTTTTTTTACGAAGCTGGATATCATAAATAGGACATGAGATTATCTATTTGTTTCCCCTTGAAATAGTCTAATGCAGTTTGGGCATCTCCTCTATTTAGCCTCTTCTTAGTGATGTCTCTCTCATGGTTGTAACAAGTACACTTGTCAAACGATTGTTTTGGGAACAGGGCAACTACTTTTGTAATCGATATATTGTGAAGATCAAATTCGAGAGTTAGGTTCTTAGCAGCCTCGGGGAAGTAACGGTTAGCCCTAATCTTGTTTCTATTTGGAGGGGAGACAAGGTCATGGTTGTGGTCACAAAATTGGTCACAACATATCATTTAAGCGACTTATGCTAATTTATATTCATACTCGCTTTGCAACCACTCTTGTCGCTTGAGCGCTTATTACCACCTTGCTCACTAGCATCTGGTGCAGCCCCCCAGTTTACTTTGGAAAACCCGTTACTCAAACAAGTGAAGCACACCAGCCGTACATGTTGTTGCTGCGTGCCAATTTTGAAGAATTCTTTACCTTAGTTGAGAAATCTTTTCCCCTGCCATACATCTCATTGTAGTCTCTGAGATCTTCGCAAGGACGACAATAAGTGATTAGTAGTTTTGGGCATGACACGTCTCACCGGAGGAGGGCACCACTCGACTCTCTCCGGGTTTCTTTCTTCTCTCCTTCTTGAACCGTTAGGGTTTCTTCTAATGGAGGAGAAGGTTATGAAAAAAGGTTCCTTCTAAGGTCACCTTCTCCCCTTATTTACAGGGGGAGCTTCTGATCTAGAAGTGCCCGAGCTCACGTGACGTGTGTAACTCCTTAAATACCCCTCTGGGATCTTAGTCTTTGCTTTTCCACGTGGGCAGGGCCACTACTATTTGTCGTTACAAACTGATCTTGTCGTGACTCATGGGTCGTTAAGAGAGCTTCCGCTAAGACATGCTCGTCTATTGGGGAGGTTGTTCAACGATCTTGGAGTCTCGTGGATATATCTTGGCTAGTAGGTCATTAGGAGAGCTTTTCCCGAGATGTGCTCGTCTATTGGTGGGGAAGTTCATCTAACGACCTGCAAGCTCGTGGTCTCCGTGGTGGGAGCGTGCTCCTACAATCGCCCCCCCTCAATTTTTTCTCGTATTGAGGGATGACTGAGGCGAAATAATTATTCTGGTCGTGTGGACGATGCGGGGTCGTTTGTTGAATACCGCCTCTTCCAGGTGTGGTATTGGAAGTTGTGCGTTATCAATATTGTCTGCCTTGGGAAGAGAACATGCAGTAATTAATGCTGTTGACAGCACGTGGTGTACGGTTGCTGCCGCCATTATGGGGCGATGTGTCCCATCATGATGGTGGGGCCATTGTTAAAATATTTTAAAACATCTTTTCGTGTTCACCTATAAAACTGAGATAGGCGTCTCTTTGACAACCTTTAGTCTTATCTTCATCTCTGCTCTACCATTACATCTGCATCTCTTAGCTGCGATTGCTGAAATTTGAGTCTTTGTGCTGTTAAACCCTTTCTTGTTCGGGATCTCATTCTCGCTTGTGCTCCATGTTAAGTCGCTTGGGGTTCGTGATTTTCGGTAAGTTTCCTGATTTAAATGCTGTTTCATTGTTTGTTAGGTTTGTTGTTAGTGTTTTCTTGCTGCTTGGTGGCCTTGGCAAACCAAGGGTTTGTACATCCGTAGTGATGCCGGTCGTATTTAGGTGGCCTGCGAGTTTTATTTTATGAGGAACGTAGTTGGGGGGAGCGGCCGCGTAGCGGCGGGAGGTGCCTTTGGGGCGATGAGTCCCTAAGGTGCCCTACCGTGGTGTGAAATAACTGCTCCCTCGTGTTTGGGTTGAGTCTAACCTTTGCACTTGGCTTGTGCAGGGACAACCGATCAACTTGCATGAGTTCATGTACCCTTGCGTTAGAGTGACCGTTGCGAAGGATGGACTCATCAGGTGATGAGTCGACGATAAAGGGGTCAGCTGTGAGGCTTCCTTGTGCAGTGCCTCCAGATTGGGGGGGGGGGGGGTAAACACGACCACGAGGCAGGCACCTTTGTGCCTCGTAACCTAGAGGTCGAGGCTGGCATGGATTTCATGCCGCGTAGGAGGGTGTCCGGAGATTTGGCTCACGAGGCACTCCTTAGTAGTCGTACTAGGGGGGACTCCGAGAACTTCTGGCCTTATCCAAGTGAGTGGAGACCGTCTGCGTCGCTAGCAGATTATGAGTATGATGGGATAAAGATGGAATATTTGGATGACGTCAATGAACAGGCGAGGGCGAGTGGTAGTGATGACTGGATATGGCTTGATTGCCAAATGCTGGCACTGAATTAGTGTATATGCTATTCTGGTCAGTTTGATGGTCAGTTTGATGCTGGCCTACAGTTCTCGTTAGACGACCTCACAAAAAAGTGTTTGAACTTGTTTGGACGAGTGCCAGGTCAAATGAACGCTAATTTTTACAGGGTGATGAATGGTTGTCGTCTAATTAATCAATCAGTCCCTCCCTGTTTCAATGTGGGCTATGCGGACGTGATGGTTGCGTACAAGACGGGGCGCTGTCCTCGTCAGTAGAATTTGGTCCTCGAGGACGTGGGGAATGAGGGAGAGGGGGTAGGCACTGGTATTACATAGCTCGTAAGTCCGGCGAGCTGAAGATATTTAAATTGCCCACCGGTGGCAATATCTGGTGCCGTCACCCAATACTGGTGACGGGTGCGTTTGATTTTGACGACGGTCCCATTTGTCATCTCAGGCATAATGTGTTTAACACGAAGTGTAAGTTCTAACTCTTCATATATTTTTGGACGTTCGTTGTTTCTGTACATGTGGTCTGACGTCTTTATATGTTCTTCGCAGGTGTAACACTTGCAGGGGTTACTTATAAGGGTTTTCGTCTGCGTTGGTTGGGCGTTCAGGATAAGGAGTGCCAGGTGCTGACCAATATTTTTGACGGGACTTTTGAGTCAGATCAGTACTTGTCGCGTGCTAAATATAGCTAGCCATGTGGGCGTGCTGCGAGCAATACTATCTCTGTGCAGAGTACGCATACTTACAAGTCCCTAGAAATTGTTGAAATGAAGCCTCGTTTCCTTGCTTCAAAGGTAAAGGACTCGGCTGGTGTCTCGCAGGCAGTTCCCCTTATGGCGCGTCAGAGTACTGGGTTGAAGGGTGTTAGTATCGACAGTGAAAAGGATGTCCCAAACACCAAGCGCCATAGCCTGCCTAGCAAGGCCTCACTGACGAGGGGTTGAAAGGGTTACGAGGAAGAGAAGGGGAGGTACTCTCCCAATCCCCTTGTTGTTCGTGATTGCCATCTATGTATTTTTATGTTTGTTAACCGTTTGTGTAGCTGTATGTGTTGGGCGCTTGCTGGACTATCTGACATGGATGTTATTACGACTTATCTTGAAACACTGGATGGACGAAGTTGAATTGCCCAACTTTGGCTAGTCCTCGTTGTATTATCTAATGTGGTCGTTATTACGACCTAAAACTGAGGAATGTGTGGGCAGTTCCCACCAACTTTTTGCTAGTCCTCGTTTGACTATCTAATGTAGTCGTTATTACGACCTAAAACTGAAACATGAGTGGGTGTGATGGGTATCGTCCCTAGACAAAGTTGTAAATGTTACCTTGTCTTGAATAAACGTTTGTTGCCTTCGTCAAAAGTGTCCTAAATTTGGGAAAGTCATTTTTTCTTCAAAACAAACGACTCCAAGCTCTGAGAGGGCGTTTTACGTAAAAAATACCCCCAGTTTGGGGAAGTCATTTTTACTTCAAAAAATGACTCCAATCTTTGGGAGGGCGTTTTACGCCAAAAACGCCTCCAGTTTGGGGAAGTCGTTTTTACTTCAAAAAACGACTCCAATCTTTGAGAGAGAGTTTTACGTCAAAAACACCCTTAGTTTGGGGAAGTCGTTTTTATTTCAAAAAATGACTCCAATATTTGAGAGGGCGTTTTATGTCAAAAATGCTTCCAGTTTAGGGAAGTCGTTTTTACTTCAAAAAACGATTGCACTCTTTGAGAGGGCATTTTACGTCAAAAACTCCCCCAGTTTGGGGAAGTCATTTTTACTTCAAAAAATGACTCCAATATCTGAGAAGGCGTTTTACGTCAAAAACGCCTTCAGTTTGGGGAAGTCGTTTTTACTTCAGAAAACAACTCCAATCTTGGTGTGGTCGTTTTACGTCAAAACACCCCCAGTTTGGGGAAGTCGTTTTTACTTCAAAAAACAACCCCAATCTTAGAGTGAGAGTTTTACGTCAGAAACTCCCCCAGTTTGGGGAAGTCGTTTTTTATTTCAGAAAACGACTCTAATCTTTGAGAGGGCGTTTTACGTAAAAAACACTCCAGTTTGCGCAATGATTGAGTCAAGTCAGAGTAGTATTTAAACGTCTGTTACGAAATTCTTACAAGTATGGGTACGCTATTGATTCCACTTTCGGAGGTTCATGGCGTTCCAGGGAGACTTGAGCTCTTCCTCGTCACTGTTCATTAAATAGTAGGCGTTGCCACCCACAACGCATAAAATAAGGTACGGGCCTTCCTAGTTTGGTTAGAGTTTGCCTTATGGTTCTGAGTTGTAGGGAAGACTTTCTTTATTACATACTCCCCTTCTTGGAACACTCGTGGGACGAACTCGTTTATTAAAATTCTGCTTCAATGTCTCTTTGTACCGAAGCATGCAGGAGGAGGCTTCCTCTCTTGTTTCGTCTATCATGTAGAGGTTTTTGCTAGGAGACAGTCGTTGATTTCACTCTAAACGATCAACGACGTGGTTGTGTTGGCAATGACTTCGGTAGCGAGTACTGCTTCAGACCCAGAGGTGAGCATAAACGGGGTGAAGCCGGTTGACTTTCGTGGAGTTGTGCGGTAAGACCATAAAACGTGGGGTAGCTCGTCGACCTATCGGCCTTTGGCGGCATCCAACCGTTTGCTGATACCGTCAATTATCGTTTTGTTCGTTGCCTCGGCCTGTCCATTCCCCTGGGGGTACTTTGGGCTAGATAACAATATTTTGATGTGGTAGGGTCGAACAAACTCAGCTACCTTACTGCCTACGAACTGGGACGCCAAACCTTGTGATAATGTGCTTCTATAAGAACCCGATTACCTCTTCTTCTCGTATGCGAGCGAGTGGTGCAGCCTCAACTCACTTGGTGAAGTAATAAGTTACGACCAATAACCATTTACGCCTCCCATTTGCCATGGGGAGTGTACCTACAATGTCCAGTTCCCATTTTGTAAACGGCCAGGAGCTTGAGACTATATGCAAGTCTACCGCGGGGGCGTGGATAAGATACCCGTGGAACTGACATTTGTCGCATTTTTTGGCATATTCTATGAAGTCTTGTCTCATCGTGGGCCAATAAAGTCCCTGTGTGCGTGTTCGTTCGCCTATGAATCTTCCCGCCGTATGAGCCCCACAGACACCCTCGTGAATCTCTTCGATGACTGTCGTCACTCGTGCTCCAACAATGCATGTGAGGTGTGGGGCGTTAAGGCTCGTCTGGTATAGCTCGTTGTTTATCACTGTATATTTTCGTGCTCGATTGTGGATACTCTCTGGTGCTGAGCGGATGTAGAATTCACCTAGGAAATTGAGCAATGGTCGTCGCCAATCCGCTTTTCCATTGGCGGGTGCACTGTCAATTTGCATGGCTTCTACTGTGTGCTCAAGTATACTCGGTTGGTCGAGAACTTTTGCCTAGATGACCCTTAGCCGGTCGCCAATTATTCCAGCTAAATAGGCGAATGTGCTCGCCTCGGTGAATGTGCTCGAGGTTGACCTTCTTAAACTTTCTTAGTCGTTGTTTTAGGATCTTCATGTACTCGGCCATTTTCTCGTTGGCCTGGAACGTCCTGTTATGCTGGTTAACAACTAGCTGCGAGTCGGTAAAGATGAAATTTTTTTCTACGCCCAGTGCCAACGCTGAATCTATTCCAGACAATAGTGCCTCGTATTCCGCTTCATTGTTCCTAAGTGGGAAGTTGACACGTATGGCCTTTTCGATCTTATCCGAATGGTGTTACTAAGACTATTCCTAGGCCTGAACCGCCTGTATTAACTGAGCCGTCTGTGTAGAGGCGCCAAACCTGTGTATGGGGACTCACTATCCTTGGAAGGGGTGACTTGGTTATTATCATCCTTGTTGATCCAGTTGTCGTCGCTAATGGGGAGGTTGGCCAGGAGGTCTGCCACGACCTGTCCCTTAATGGCTACCCGTGGCTCGAACCGAATGTCAAACTCTCCGAGGGTTATCGCCCATTTGGCTATTTAGCGGGCCTTGTCTTTTTTGGCACAAACCTCTCGTATGGGTTGGGTGGTTATAACCTTGATTCTGTGGGACTAGAAATATGGTCGGAGTTTTTGGCTTTTCTGTTTTGGAGTCTGTTCGGACGAGGACTGCACTTATTGAGTCATTTGTACTGCCCAAATATAACCCTAGCAACTCGTGTTCCGTTGGTGCGCTGAGGATTGGAGGTGTGGCCAAGTATCACAATATTTTTTGGAAAGCTGCTTCATACTCCTCGTTTCACTGGCATTTCTTGTCTTCCCTGATACATTGAAATAAAGCGAACGAGTGCGACAAATTTCCCGACGAGAGTCTGAACTTGCTTCAGTGTTCGAGGGGATGGCATACATGCCAAGGCTCGGATCTGGTCGGGGTCGGCCTCTATTTCTCGTTGAGTGACCAAGTGCCCCAGGAACTTCCCCGAGGAGACGCCAAAACTGCACTTCTCGGGGTTTAATCTCATTCTGTAGTATCTCAGTTTGGTGAACTCGGTCTTGAGGTCGGCTAAATGGTCGTCCTGTAGCTTACTTTTAACGAGCATGTTATCAATTTTGACTTCCACTGTTTTACCCAACTAGTCTTCAAACATTGTTGTGACTAGTCGTTGATATGCGAAACCTGCGTTCTTTAGGTCGAAGGGCATCACGGTATAACAATATAGACTCTGTTATGTGGTGAAGGAAGTGCATTCTTGGTCCTGTAGCTTACTTTTAACGAGCATGTTATCAATTTTGACTTCCACTGTTTTACCCAACTAGTCTTCAAACATTGTTGTGACTAGTCGTTGATATGCGAAACCTGCGTTCTTTAGGTCGAAGGGCATCACGGTATAACAATATAGACTCTCTTATGTGGTGAAGGAAGTGCATTCTTGGTCTTCGACGACCATAGGAATTTGGTTGTACCTGTCCATAAAGGACATGAGCTCATAGCCGGCTTTGGACTCCACTAGCCTTGTGATGAGGGGTATAGGTAAAATATCTTTCGGGCAGTTTTTGTTGAGGTCGGTAAAGTCGATGTAGACTCGTGTTTTACCATTCTTCTTGGGGACCGCCATCACATTTGCTACCCATCGGAGACAACTGACTGGTCTGATAAACCCTGCTTTGAGTAACTTCTGGATCTCGTCATTTATTTATGCTCGGAGCCATGGGGCTGTTCGTCGTGGCTTATGTTTAACGGAGATTGTCTTCGTGTTAACGTGCAGACGGTGACAGGCGATGTTAGGATCGATGCCCGACATTTCATCAAATGACTAGGCAAAAACATCCTTGTATTGTTGGAGGAGGTCTACCTGGTCTGAGCGTTGTTTTTCTTTCAATAGTGAGCCAATAAACGTAGTTCTCGTAGGGCCGTCGAGGTTAATCTTATCGACCGGCTCTACAAGAGGCGGTGTCTATTTTTTGCTAAACGTGTTAATAATTACATTGTTTTGGCATGAGGTGTGTTTTGTATCAATTTGCATGTTGCTCGGGTAGGCAAGAACGGGGGACAAGTCCACCGCCATGGGCTCGTTCCCTGTTCGCTGTTACGCTCTTATTTGTAAACTTTTCCCCTTCTTTTTTAAGGCCTCGCGAGCGACCAAGTTTTTTAAGGAATTGGCAGAATAAATACGAGCGGCGACCTGGCACCCTCGTATTTGGTACGTTCCAAACTTTGTTGGGAAACGAATTACTTGGTGGTAGGAAGATGAAACAACTTTCATTGCATGAATCCATTCTCGTCCGAGGATGCTGTTGTAGTGGACCGAGGGGCTGTTGACGATGACAAAGTCTAGCTTGTACTTGAGTCATAAGCTCGCCCACGGCTAGCTCGGTAGACCCGTTGAAGCCTGATATTTCGGTCTTGAAAGGTGTCACGCAATCTTGCATGTTCATATTTTTGAGAGCGTTATGGTATAGGATGTTTGCTCCGCTTCAGGAGTCGACCAACATGCATTTAACCAAGACTCCTCCGATCATGATCGAAATGACGAGGGCGTCATCATGTGGATGGGATACCGACCCCGTGCCGTTGTCGGTGAAGTAGATGGCTTGCCCTTGATGTGCCTCCGACACTATTATCACCTCGTGAGCGGTTCGTTGACTCTCGCTTAGCCAGTAGCACTGTCTCGTGGAGTTGGATATAGCTTTATGGGATTGTGCTTCGTTGATGTCTCCCAGAATCATCTCACAGACTGCCACATGCCCCTGGACTTGCACAGTGGCTTCTGGTTCGGCGAGCGGCCTGTAAGGGAGGATATCTGTTGTTGTTGGGATTGGTCGTTTTAAGTACTGAATGTAGCGTCCTTTCCTGAACCATGTTTCAGTCATGTTGATTAAGTCGTAACATGCCTCGGTTTCATGGTCGTGGATTTCATAGTGAGCACAATATGGTCGTCCGGGTCGGTCGACTTTTGGGTATGGCTTTTTATAATCCGGATTTTTCTTAGCGATAACGAGAAGGTCTGCTCGTGAAATATTTAGCTCGCTAGGTGAGTATCATTCCCAACGCGTGACCTTTGGCTTACCGTCCCAGAGGAGAGGTTCTACCTTACCCCAAGGGTCCTTGTTTAATCTCCTTTTATTCCTGCCCTCGTCATACGCGCGTTGACTCTCGAGCATGTCTCTCGGGTGTTTGGGCGGTCTTGGACGTGCTATTGGCAATGGGGCAAAGGCTGTGCTAAGAAGAACGGCCGTTTGAGAGGCATATGCTAGATTATTTGCTTCCACGTTTTGGTGTTTTCTGACCTTCTCGTACAGACTTTCTCGGATCGTTTCATATGTAAGGTCTCGCGTAGCTTTGAACCAGGTAGGCAGGCTCCCATGAAAGCTAGGCAGGCCGTCGGGGCATCTACTTTGTTAATGAGTGTCAACTCGTTCTTGAATCTTGTTAGGAAAAAATCGATTATTTCTCCGACCTGCTGTCTGAGAGAGAACTCTGCGAGTTGCTTCTTGGACTGCTGGTTGTGTAGGTACTTCTCGACGAACGTCGGAGATAGCTGCTCGAAAGTAGATATCGAGTTGGGTTCGAGGCTTTGAAACCAGGCCAGGGCCACGTCTGACAAGGTCGAAGGGAATAGCCGACACATGTGCTCGTTGGTCTGGTGCTGCAGGTCTATGCTATATTGGAACTTCGAGATGTGCTGGCCTGGGTCTTGGCTCCCAGTGAAGGGTTCTATCTTTGGCCGGGAATAGCTCTGCCCCGGGACGTAATTTTTGATGGTCTCTGTAAATGGGGTGCTGCGTATGCGACGCAAGGTCTTCCTCGTTAACCTCTTGGTCGGGTCTTTATTTTGCATATTCCGGATTATCGCCTCCACTGAGGCGGCCGTGAGTGGGAGGTCGCTTTTGCCGATGTCCCTTCGTGGAACTCTTCCTTATCGGATTGACGACTCGTCGTAGTAGCTGTCTTCTTATTGATCATATGGTTGTTCGAACTAAGGTGTCCCTTGATATCGCTCGTTAAACCTCTTATTGTATGCGGGGGTATCCTTCGTTCTGCTGCCTGTGATCGTATCCAGGCGGGTATGAGGCGGGTATGATGGGTCGTCGGGACTGTATTGTTGATGCCATAGAGGGTTCGTGTGATGGTTGTCATACGAGGCCCCCGGATGCGCGGGGGGGGGGGGGGGGAATCATAATACTGTGGGACACACCTGCCAGGTGGCAGTGGGCTGTTATGGCTAAGTTGGTGGGTTTGCCGTGGTAGCGATGGTCGCGGTCCACCCACGTGTTGAGCAGGAGCTCGTGGTGGAAGAGGTCGATGTACCACGGGTTGTATTGCTATCCCTTGAGGTAATGGGTATGGGTTGTAAACCGGTGTAGTGTGGGGCTTGTAGACAGGTCCATACAACGGTGGTAAATTGGGGTAAGTTTCTATATATTGGTCGTTGGGAGCCTTCTCGTGTGGAGTGGAGTCGCCCACGGTTTCGGATGCAGTCGGAGCGGCGGTCGGCACATGATGTCTAGTGGCAAGATTGTCTCTCATCTCGTCGTTAGCTGTTTGGAGCTGTCGTATTTGGTCTTCCTTGGTAAGCATTTGCTCTTACAACTGGAGGAGCGTCGTGCGCATCTTTGGCATGGCTTGCTCCTGTGTTTGGTTTCGCGTCGAAACCACCATCTTCGCGCAGCTTGGTAAAGATTTAGTCGCGTGAACGCAGACGGCGCCAATTGTAGTCTCTGAGATCTTTGCAGGACGACAATGAGTGATTAGTAGCTTTGGGCTTGACACGTCTCACCTGAGGAGGGCACCACTCGACTCTCTACGGGTCTCTTTCTTCTCTCTCTCTTGAACTGCTAGGGTTTCTTCTAATGGAGGAGAAGGTTATGAAAAAAAGTCCCTTCTAAGGTCACCTTCTCTCCTTATTTACAGGGGGAGCTTCTGATCTAGAAGTGCCCGGGCTCACGTGACGTGTATAACTCCTAAGATACCCCTCCATGATCTTAGTCTTTGCTTTTCCACGTGGGCAGGGCCACTACTATTTGTCGTTACAAATTGATCTCGTCGTGACTCATGGGTCGTTAAGAGAGCTTCCGCTAAGACATGCTCGTCTAGTGGGGAGGTCGTTCAACGACCTTGGAGTCTCATGGATATATCTTGGCTAGTAGGTCGTTAGGAGAGCTTTCCCCGAGACGTGCTCGTCTATTGGTGGGGAAGCTCGTCTAACGACCCGCAAGCTCGTGGTCTCCGTGGCGGGAGCATGCTCCTACACTCATAATAGGCCTTTGCAGCCTGCCTTGTTCCCCGAGGCTGCAAAGAACCTAACTCTTGAATTTGCACTTCACAATAAATTGGTGTCAAAAGTGGTTGCCTTGTTCCGAAGCAAATGTTTGACAAACGCACTTGTTACAACTATAAGAGAGACATCACTAAGAAGAAGCTAAAGAGAGGATATGCCCAAGTTATCTTAGACTGTTTCAAGAGGAAAAAAGAAAGAAAGAATCCCATGTCTATTATGATATCCAGCTTGATCAGGAAGACAAAGCCTTGAATTTCCTCTGGATCGATGCGAGGTCTAGGTTGGCATATGAACAGTTTGGGGAGGTGGTGACGTTCGACATCACGTATAGAACCAATCTGTACATGATTCCCTTCGCACCATTCACTAGTGTCAATAATCATTTCCAAACGATCTAGTTTGGTTGTACCTTTCTTCGTGACGTGGCTGAAAAATCTTTCACCTCGTTGTTTAAGACTTGGCTTACAGCTGTTGGGGACTGCCACCCCAAATCAATTATAACTGACCAAGATCTTGCAATGGGTGTAGCCATCCCTAAAGTGCTTTCCTATTTTCAGGTCTATATTTTATGAAAGCAGATTTAGATCTCCTTTTTTTTTTTTTTTGAAGAGGAGGTTGGTGTTCGGCAAAACTCTACCAGAATTGCATTAATATCGAAATTATAAACTCAAGGATACAACCCACAAGAGTCAGCTCTACATCATCTAGCCAACTCAAGTGAGAAAGAAGAAAGGAAAATACAAGTAATTTTTTTTACTGTTTGTAACAAAGTGTCCAACAGTTTTTGTTGAGATATATAGTCCAACATCGGACACATAAAAATATAAGATCCTGGGGCTACTCCTCTCATTGCCAATTGGTTTGAGATGGAACCTCCAGTTCTAATATGGTATCAGAGCGGGCCTTTCTTCCACATGTTGAGCCTAACGGCCCACGTGCTACTCTGCGTCACCCAAATATCCGTCACCGTATTGAGCTCAAAAATTACGCTACACGTGAGGGGGCGTGTTGAGATATATAGTCCCGCATCGGACACATAAAGCCTTGCACCTCAAAATATAAGATCCTGGGGATACCCCTCTCATTGCCAACTGGTTTTGAGATGAAACCTCCAGTTCTAATAGTTTTGTTAAAACTTTTCAGTCTGAATCTGAAGCTAATATTCTGCACTTGATGTCTCCTCTTGCCAATCTCTCTGTAGGTCTATTTCCAAATCTAGGAATCCTAGCGTAATAGATATATCTAGACCCTCTAAAATAGCAGAAAAGCCAGGTTCTCCGCATCTTCTATCCCTTGATTTACTTTTGTTTAAGCACCAATGGGTATTTCATTAGCCAGTTTAAAAAGTCCACCATATCTATTGATACTCGGATCACAAGCAATATCCAAGATAATAAGGTCATTTGTAAGTAATTTCCATTGCTCTTTTGTTACTGTTTGTGGTTGTTCTTGAGTTGATACCCCAATCAGAGAGAGTACCAGCATTCATATTGTTTTTCCAGTTTTGAATTTTGAGAGAGGAATTTTCTGTTTAACCAGTTTCTTGATCTTGTATAACACTGCTTCCTTGTATTAGACAGCTGCTTGAAATGCCTGGAGTTTTTTTCTTCCCAAATACAAGTGATTGTAGTAGAAAATCCCACTCTTGAAATTTTTTTGATTGCTGGATCAACATTGTTCATCTTGGTAAGCCAATTAAATTCACCATGCCCAAGCTCTGCAGCATGTTTACCCATATAAAGGTTGTAAAGGGGCATTAGAAAAATATGTGAGACATTCTCCTCCTTTGCACCACATAGATAGCAGTAAGATTCATTTACAACCTCAATCTGCATGAGAAATTATCTTGTTTTCATTGTATTTTTGGTTGCTAGCCAAGCAATAAAAACATGCCTAGCCAGAGCTGATTTGCACCAGATTAATTTCTACCAGGAAGTTATTGGTTTTGAAGTTCTTATTGTCTCCGAGGCCGAGTTAGTAGAGAATTTATCCGTCCTATCTAGTTTCCAAAAAAATTGATCATCATGGATTGTTGATGGTGGATCTGCAGATTGGATTTCTCTCCAAATTTGAGTAAGACTTTCAGATCTCCTTCTTGTTGAGGGAACAACCCATTTATCTTCTTGTAAAATCTCCTAATTTATATTCAGTAACACAAAGGAGATTTCAATCTCATTTCTCTTCAACACCCCTAGAAACTTGAGATTTTCCGACTGAGTTGCTCAGATTTTCTGCGATTTTTTTCCAATTAATTCGATCGATATAGTGATTTGAAGCTGATGGCTACATTCTCATGGGAATCCCAGTATGTTGAGATTCTTCCGGAATGCTTAATCGATTTTTGATGAGAGTAGAGAGTGTTAACATAGTCTTGAACTGTGGGACCTTGACGCCTTTTTCGAAGTTTCTTAAAGCTAGATTACCATAGTCGGTGGAGCTCATACCCATCCTCAACACTGTTACTTGATTAGATATCATTGTATAAGTATCATGCACAACTCGGAAGTTGGAACTACCCATGATGGCACCATTCCATAAAAAAAAAATATTTGGGTGAAAATGAGAATACATCATGGCGTGGACAAACTGATATTTGTATGACTGTTGAATATGTTTATAAAAAAAAACTATGGTCATTGCATATAAGTTTCATTTGCTACATTACATCGATGAACAACTGGAATATCATGGAGGTTGTATAAAAAAGTTCCATTTAGCAAGTCAGAGTAGTCCCATAGGCACCTCATGGGATTTTGGGTATAACAGTTACCATGTAGCCATGAAAGAACATGCAAGTAATAACCTCAGTATTGTACTGAAGGCAGGTCAATAGACTTGGTAAAAATGTCTTTTCTTGTCTTCCGTATATCATCAACAGACTTTGGTGGTTTCTGAAGGTGGATGTTGGGTTATGGATCCTCAACCAGATTATCTCAAATGGTTATTTTGGTTGCAGTGAAGGCTAGTTTTTCTGATTTTATTCTCTGAGGATTTGCTTATACCGAAGAAGGAGCTTCAAACACTAGAGAAATCTCTCCTCATTTGCTATACTTGATTCATAATAACAGAGTGCCTTGGTCATTTAATTCTGGAAATTTTAGTGAGCGTAGCATAAAATTGCAAGGTTAATCCTTAAATCTTGGAGTGTAGACTATTAAAAATTTTCTAATGGCCCATGGGAAACCAGTCCTAGGTTTTGGGTTTTGGTCACACCTCCCAACCCATTCAACCCGTCGGACTTACAATCCTAGTTTTCTTGCTGAACCTTGGAATTCTATTTGCCATGTAATTAAGTGCTATATCGTGGCTTTTTCCCATCTTAAAGTTAAGGGAGTTTCTCCGGGAGTACAAGATGGATTAATTAATTCCTCCTATTTATATAAACTGAAATGCCAAAACAAAAGAGTCTTGATCATTACTTTTGCATTTATTGCTAATCCGCCTTTAGTTTAAATGTGGATTAAGATTTAGTTTGTAGATTCGTATTTTCAATTGTGGGGAGATATGATTGAGATACTAGTACTATCAAGTTTATCTGACTTGGTAAGCTTGTTCATCCTAGACTGCTAGGTGCTTTTGCATATTCTGTATTTCTAATCAAAATCAAAGATTGCAAAAACCTCTTTGCATATTCCGATGATTTCCTTCTAACATCGTCTACTCAATCCACCATAGTCTTGTACATCATATAAACACAACATTCTGTATTTTAGTTATGTGTAACAGAAGGCAAGGGCCATCTCTTTCTTTGTTGCCCTTTATAGAACTAATATTTTCTCTGTCGTTGCAGATATTGTTCAGCAGTTGAGAGAGCTCTTTAAGAAGAAACATATTTTCAACTGGCTCTGCCGTTCTAGATTGTGGTATATATTTAGCTCTTTTAGAGTAAAAGTATCAATTGGTACTAGCTTAAAGTCTGAGTTAATTGCAGTGGACTGCAGAACATCTCTTCAGATTGTTTTACAGTTTTAATGATCCTTTGCTTCTCCAGCATTTTCTCATTACCATCCAACTTGTGCATCCAAAATTCTTTGGTCATTTCTTATACGAGTTATTCAGTATTATCGATTCTAAAAGGCCTAGACAGTGCATCAAGATTCAAGAGACCAATCAGAAGATTTACTTCTAGATATCTCTCCGTTGTGGTGGGTCCCACCAGATTTTTTACAGTATAATTTTTTTTCAGGTTGATTCCTTTTGCTATGTGAATTTGGAGAAGTCAGGGTGGTCGGCTAGCTCCGTCCCTGAATGCGAATAGGTAATTAGCACAGAAAAATAAATTAAAGGGTCCAATTTTTGACTGGACCAGGATTATTCGTAAGCCACTCTTTATGTTGCAGAAAAGCCATCACAAATTTGTCCTAACAAGTTTATGACGAACGAACGAAGGTATGAAGACGTACTGCTGACTTTTTCCGTGATTTTCTTTGGTTTTGTAAGTATGTTGAATTCCTAGACGGTGATTCGGGTCAAGTTAGAGTTGGAGACTTGAACTTGTGCAATCCAGTGATATTGCAAGAGAATTATGGAGTCATTTCTCTAGAATCTGTGGTGTGCATCTCATACATAACCAAACTTTTTGGGCTAGGCAGGGAGTGTGGTTACGTGCTGCTAATAATGTATCACAGTTGGGCATAATTATGGGGATTATTCCTTCTCTAATCAGCTCGGAAATATGGAGAACAAGGTCCTCCGCAAAGTATGATGAAGTAGCTATGGTGCGTGAGCATATCATTACTAAGGTTAGTAATTGGTTGCAAAGCATAATGTCTTCTACCAAATGTTTAAAAGCTTGTTCCTTTTCCGATACATTAACTCTACAAGCCATGAAGATTCATAGAAAAGTAATAAAACACAAAGCTCTCATAGTTGTCAGATGGATCAGACCACCTCAGTACTATTTCAAATTGAACATAGATGAATCATCTAGAGGTTCAACTGATTTATGTGGGGGAAGAGGTGTAGTTCGAAATCAGGCGGGGGAAATGATTTTTGCTTATTCAGTTCGCTTAGATCCTGGATCAAATAATCTTGCTAAATTTTATAGCCTCGTCTTTGGTCTGAGATCCTGTAAGTTGCACAGATGGTATCCATTGATTGTTGAGACTGACTCCTCATTGCAAACTGGTACAACAACATTGGTTCAGTATATCCTAAATTTAGTGGGGCTTGGAGAGAGATTATTCAACTGGGGCAGGAATTTTTGATTGCAATGTGGCACATCTACAGAGATGCAAACTATACTGTTGAAGGCTTGGCTAAGCTTGGCAGTGAGCAAATATACCAAGAATTTTGGAATATGATCAGTCTACACAGAAGCACAATGGCAGCTTTTATTCTAGACAAGATGGGAATAGCCATGTTCAAGAAATAAGTTGCTCTTGTGTTCCTCTTTCTTGTAGGGGCTAGGCTTTATGCCCTCCCCTTGTAACTGTTTGCATATATCAATAAAATCCCTACTTTTGCCAAAAAAGAAAAAAAGAAGCAACACGATATTTATAGAATGATATCTGACTATGCAAAATCGAGTCTGTCACAGTTTTCTAAACCATAAACCATAATGATAACACTTTTTTTTTTTCAGGCTACGCGAGTTGAATTTTTATAGATTTATACTTTACTTAAGATAAATGAGAAACAAAAGGGAATAAAAACAGTAAAAATGAGACGAAGTATTTTCTTCTGCTGCTAGTGCTCACTCCTACGGCGTCCACAGGCCTAACAAGACTTGCCTCACGAGTGAACGATTTGAATGACCTCGGAAGTCCAGGAAACTGAACCGCCTCAGTGTTTTAGTTTTACAATCGTAAGTGCATAATCCAATTTTTTTTATTGATCTCAAGTACAAATAACGGTCCAAAACTTATAATTTCTGTCGATGCCCAAGCAATATTGGACTTCTAGTGTAATATTTGATAAGTCCAAGAGCTCTTGATGTTATAATCTTTCAAAACCCATACTTCAGCATAACTCTTCAACTAGTCATTTACATACATAAAAAGTACAAATGTATATGTACAACTAAGAAGGCATATTATTCTAATGATAAGACTTTTCCCGGGCAATAAGAAGCTATGCAACATTGTGCACTAGATTACGTAGTAATGATTGAAAATGTGCCTGGTTTACATGTTATAAACCCATGATGCAAGTAGTGAATGTGCCGCCTAGTATGCTTAAACAGAAATGTGTTCATATACTGTGATATTCTTTGTACTTCTCTTTTATCTCTAAAACTAGGGCACTCTTCAATAAAAACTTTCGCCATACATAACTTCATGTAACCCCAACTTCTTCTCCTTCTATGCATGTTGATGGTTTTGACCTAATGCACCAAACAATGGAAAGGGATGTTGCAAGTTGCAACTCACTCTCTCCACTATCTTTACAGATGCTAGTTTCATATAACGAGGTCTTCATTATCCTGCAGGATCGCTCATATTTATATTAATTTGGTAAATGTACGAGCCATGCATGATCAGATCAATCTAAGAGTTTAAACAATATGAACTTTCAGCATGCATAGTAGTCTAGGATTTATGAATGTCTTCACTACTTCATCATGCTTGCAAAGTGAATTACTTGAAACATCTATTTTATGTCTAACCAGGAAAATTCTGAAGCCTTGGCAAATATGTGATGGATCTAATTGCGTTCTTTAAACTATTACAACAATTTCAATGATTACTTAACAACCGAAGGTATATAGAACATGTCAAATACACGAATACGTAATAATCTACTAACCTGTGAAGTACCTTGTATACATTAAAACATTTCCACATGTTACGCACGCATACATACCTGAAAATCAAAAAAATAAATAATAATGCAAACAAAGGGTGCAGATTTACGGAGATGGTCTGACAAAGCACGTTCCCTAGGGATTAGTGGGAGGAAAGTTTGACAAAATTACAACCTCTGGATGATGGTCTCTTCTGTATGAAAGAAAGATTTCTATTATTTCGCCACACATGACTATGATGGTAGCATCTATTTGAAGATAACATTTAATGAGCGATTTTAATGTTTTAATGTAATCTCTATTGATAAATGATGAAAATTAAGCAAAAGAAGAGACTCTCACTTAATTTATCATTCAAAGTAAATGATGAAAACCAGACCTTCTTGGATTGAGACCATTTGAAAGTCCTACTCATGTGTCCACGACTGACTTTGGAAGCTAAAGAGAGATCAGAGATCAAGATTAGAGAGAGAAGAGAGAGAGAGAGAGCAGAGGGAGAGTATTAGAACTAGAGGTTCCATCTCAAAACCAATTGTCAATGAGAGAAGTAACCCCATGATCTTATATTTTGAGGTGCCTATATGCCCGATGAGAGACTATATATCTCAACGCGCCCCCTCATGGCGTAATTTTGAGCCCAACACGTGGATGAATATATGGGTGACGTAGAGTAGCACGTGGGCCGTTGGGCTCGACACATGGAAGAAAGGCCCGCTCGATATCATATTAGAACCGGAGGTTCCATCTCAAAACCAATTGGTAATAAGAGGAGTGCTAGTATTTGCGGCTTAAAATGGAAGAAAATAGATTAAAAACAGAAAGATCTGATTATGGTGATCAGGGTGTTTACCTTATGCAAAATGTCAAAGAATGAAAGTTGTAGGTATCATCGATACGAAGCCAGAACAACTGATGGATTAGCGATCAGACCGTTTGATTAGAAGTTATAATCAATTTAATCTGCTGGTGTGGAGCTCGAGGCAGATTCGGGCACCGAATTTGAGTTCAAGTTGTACTCGAAGTAGAACTGCCTTTTGAACATTTTTGGCTGGAAACTCCTAATTCACGTAGGAATATGCTTTAGGTTTCTTTGGTTATAAAAGGGACCTATGAGGTTTGTAGAAACCTAACTTGAAATTTAGAAGAGATGTAGCCTCTATGATAGACCTTGTAAATAACTTGTTTTACAAAGAAGAAGGTGGAGAGTGCTCTCTTGGGATTTGATGGTGAGGGGGAAGTACTTCTTAGTTGCTAAGATAAAAATTCTTAGTTGCTAAGATTAGAAATCAATGAAGAGAGAAAATTGAAGGGTTTCAAGAAGAAAGTATGCAACATGGGTTTTTGTAGAGGTAATCTTCGGGTTCTTGATGGATCTCTTGTTTTCTTTTTCTATTGTAAATCTATGCAAGGGTATTATGAGATTTAGAGAATTCCATGTTCGTTGGAATCTCTTGAGGGCTTGTAATTGAACTTGGATACATAGTGGATTTCTAACTTGGTGGTGGGGAATAGCCTTAGAGTGAACCTCCTGTAAATATAGTGTTATGTGTGCATGAATTAATGTGTCTATGTTTCTTGGTTGATTATTTGTATGTTATGAGGATAACGGATAAAACCAAATTGCGTACGGGGGATGTATTTTGCACGGGGGATGATAAAACCAAATTGCGTTCACCCCAATTAAGAGTTGCTCCAGGATCTTATATTTTGAGGTGCAAGGTTCTATGTGCCCGACGAGGAACTATATATCTCAAGAGAGAGAGAGAGAAAGAGCTTATCAGCTCAAGCGTTAGTCCAAAAAACAAAGAGACAATAACTTTTGTAACCCTAGATTCTCTTTTGAGAAATGAGAAAATGTTACACACATGGATAAAAAGTTGAGAAAACAAGAAGACCATAGTGTGGGTACACCCTAAGAATTGCTGGAGATTGCTAAGACCATAGATTACTCTCCTAAGCAATGTCTTAGGCATGAGGAAAAATTTGCTAATTGCTGTCCACGAGAATTCAAGGCTAAGCATCGTCGCGGGATGCTAGCTAGATTCTCATCTCGAAAGTGCTAGAGATTGTCTAAGCTTGCAATTTGTTTTCTTTCTTTTTTGAACACAAGTTAGAAGTCAATTCAATACACAGAAATGACCTATTATGGATTGTCTTGGGTCTCCTTAATTTCAAGTGGTTTATATTTTATACCTTACTTTCATCGTTCAACCATTCAAAAATGAGTTTAAATCTTAACTTTTTATTCAGCTTACTGTCATACTTAAGTACTCTTCTAATCTTAGCTCAGAATATTTAGTCTTTCAAATTTAGCATATGGGATTAATGTTTCCAATTATTCTTGTCGCCCGCTAGTTAAAGCATCCACAGTAGTCTCCCTAAACTTATTTTAGGGAGACACAAAGTAATAAAATGGTTTTTATAAGCTTCCTATGAGGCTCCCTATCCCTATTTTTTTTCTTTCTCCTCAGGCATGGGGAGTCTAGATAAATATTTGGTCAGCCACGTAGGACTCTTATATTACGTGTAAAGTTACTTTAGATGTGGAAAGTAAACAAAATATTATTTTTTGCCCCTTATATTTATACATAACTAATTTGAAGTGGTTTAGGTAGTTAATTTTGTGATGTGACTACTTTTTGTAGGGAGTCTGTTATATCCACAATATCAAAGTGGGGTTGAAACTCCTCAAAAGTACTCTCTATTGTAGAGCGGCTGTTGTGGATGCTCTTAGGGGTCAAATGCTACAGCACATTGTTGTCCGCTAACATGTGGAACTCAACCTGAAGCTTTCATAAGTCGAAATATAATTTTAGAATTTTTTTTATATCTCTATAAATAAATCTAATGCGGCTTGCATTGGATATATGATTTTCGTAACAGGTTATAAGTAGTTATAAAAAAGGCGATATACAGCTAATTAAGGTTATATTCTATCATTTGAGGATGCAATGTTCTTTACAAAAATCATAGCGATCCCATGGCAATTCTACTGTGAGGACAGGATCGATTAAAAGGATACAATTCACTTTACATAAATCACATCCTCAATATGTTCACCTAAGAAATCGTCAAAAATACTTCTTTGTTTCCAACACCTATTAAACATTTTTTTTTGCTAGGTACACAATTTTTTTTATATAAATGAATAAAAGGATGGGTTTACATGGATGATCGACATAAAACCGGCGTCTTAAAAAGACCCATTACAAAGGCTACCTTGGGATGGAGCTTCCTCTAGCCTTGGCTAAGAGATTTAGCTACTCATCCCTTCGATCATAGTTATTATATTATTATCACAATAAAAGTAAATTGACATAAAGAAGAGAAGAAGACTATTGAAAAATGGAACTTACTTTATTCACTATTACTTTCAAAAACTAGATGAAGTTTACAATGGGTGAGGGTTCCTATAATTTTATAGGAGAAGGAACCCAAATCTTTAAGAAAACGCATATCTAGAATATTACAATATAATCTCATTACAATCAATTACTAAGATATATGATAATATCTTTATATCCTTTCCTTGTTGAGTGTAACAATCTTCTAACCATGTAATTTTTTTGAAACAACCCTATTTGGTATTGGTTTCATTTTATGTCTAGAATAGGTGTTGTAATGGCGTGTTTTCCGGATGGTAAACCTCGCCAATACTTTCGTAAGGAGATTGCAATTCGATATTAAGACACACTAGATTTTACGTGGAAACTCAGTAAATCCTGATAAAAACTACGTTCTCGAGGAAGATTTAGTAATGAAATTCAATATGTACAAGCTATTACAATTGCTGATGAGTAATAAGGATGTGAATAATAGAAGAATAGTAGTGTCCCGGATCGGATTAACATATGCTTTGCCTATAATTATAATGGATACAGGCAGTTACCAAAATAAATAATTTTCTATTTTGGGGGGTAGTGGGCAAACTTCGTGGATCTTCTATTAATGATTCTATTTGACCAAGCGTAATGGCTACTATAGTGGGTTGAGATATGTAGTTACAGATGTGACATCTTCTCGAATGATAGAATATCTTCGACGAAGTTCTGCTAGCTTCTTCTTGTCAAATTTGGGGAATACGCTACTACAATCGCCCCATTCTCGATACAATTACTTGTTGTGTCGAGAAGAAAACTGTATGAATTTGAAGCAGGGTTCTCAAATTGATATGTACGAACTGTGTATGGCCCTAAAACGGTTCTCTGGGAGGTTGGTTGACCGGGTTGTCAGAGTTCCAATGGATAGTAATTACTGTCTTTGACTCTTGGGATCTATAATTCATTGAGTTGTTCGTATAAATACTTCTTGTGTATGTTTGAGGAGGTCATTGGCTCCCTTTGGTAAGATGGTGAAGATGAGGGCTCAGCTCCGTGATAAGGCATTTTGCAACCGTGTGCATGACAAGTATTAAGAGTTGATGAAATGGTATATTGGCAAATTGTGCCTGTCTGGTCGGACGCTGGTACCTGTGAAGCCAGACTATGAGGGGATGACCGAGGTAGAGGCGAATGCGACTGAAGAGGATTATGTTTACCATTGTCAGTTGCACTCCATAATTCTGAAGGGTCCGGAGCGTGTTGGTAGTCTGCGGAACCGTGTTATTGCGCTGGTGAAGGAGAAAGAGGCGCTTGCGGGTCGTTGGTTGTCTCGGTTGCAGCTAGTTGTAGTAAAAAATGAATGAATTTGTAATCAGTATTTTGTGGAATAAATTGCTTTATCCATCTTTCTGAAGTTGCATCGATTTGTTTGTAAGGTTTAGGTTGTAGCTCGAATTATGATAGTTTCTCAAACTCTGTATGCTGAAAACCTATGTCTTTTTGAATATGTTTGGCTGCTCGAATTACCCGTATTTTGAATGGAAAATATCTGCAGGATGAGTTGTCCCAAAAAAATATGGAAAGTGAGATTCTATGATCCGCGACATGATCATAGAGCGAGGATATATGTTAGTAAGGATCTTCAAGATCTTCTTCTATAAATAGGCTAGTTTTGTTTGGAGATTGGTAGAAGTGTGCGTGCAAATGGTGAGGACTCGTTCCCACCGTCTGAAAGATACAGAGGAAGGTCGTCTAGCTATTAAGATAGCTGAAGTGGAGGAATGGTACTTTGGGCGTGTGTCGGTGGTCGATGAGTTGCCTGATTTAGGGGTGCTGGACCTTGCAGGTATGTCTCTAAAATAAATAGAGGTTGAGACTGATCGTTGGTTTTGGTACGGTATGTAGATGAAGTTCGGGAAACTGATCATCGTCGTGATCTTTTGAGGCTCATTGCAGAGGATAAAATTAGGCAGGAGGACATTCTTGTTGCAGGGGGACTATTGATCCCATGTGGTCAAGTGAGCCATGTTCCTTGCTTTAAGTATAACTATATGTGAGCATGTGATGTAATTTTCTCAATGATGAATAAAAGGGTTTTTTGAATATTAAATTGTGATTTCTGCTCGATGTGTGGGCAGTTGTATTGTAAAATATTTTTTGAATTTTGAATTGTGGTTACAATTGTCCCATGGAAATAGGAAGAAAAAAAAGGGAAATATTATTGGATTATTTTGTAGGTGCTCAAGGAACAATGACTAGGTGTATTCTTGCAGGTGATGTATTGAGGTATAAAGAATTGGATGTACATGTCCTTTTTATGCATATAAGAGCTGCACTAGTAAAGATGGACAACATAGAGGAGGTAGAGATGTGTCTAGATGGCTTAAAACAACAGTGTGGGAGCCTGCTATCTTATAGGGGGCAAAAAGTTAAAGACTTCGAGAAGAGACGTGTTAGGCGTTACGCTCGGCTAATCGAATGGTCTCGAGGGGGTGTAATGAACAGTCGTGTGGGGCCTATAAATACCTCCGTTGTTGGCGATTGTTCATACTCCACTGACTATGAATTTTTTTCTTTGAGCTCTGATTCGTTTGGTTAATCTCTTGTTTCTCTATCCACCATTGGTACTAAGGAGATTGTTGTTCTTATTGAGAAGGCTAAACGCGCAAAACAGAGAGATTTGGAAGGTGTACGAATCCAAGGTCGGTATTTTTCTATTTTGAGAATTTTTGTTTTGATTGTAATTGCTTATAATGACGATTTTGCATAAACCCATTGTAGTTTAGATGTATACGATCTATTTGGTGGAAGTAATTTGAGTAAGGATGATGATGTTGGGATAATTTGACAGAAACTAACTTTTAGGTTTTTTTAGTTGTTTTGGTAGTTTGGAGAGGAAATGGGATGTGTGTCGATGGTGGAAGGATCATTGGTGATACTGGGGTGGTTTGGATGTGGGTGTTGGTATTGATTTGGGGTGAGGTGGAGAGAGAAAGAGATTCGGGAACCATTGGTGTTACGGTGGGATTCAGGGTTATTTTCGGTGAGATTTTGTGTCGCGGGAGTCGTAGGATTTATGGAGATGGTGTTCTTGATTGCCTTCTGATTGGTGCCGGATTTTGTGCCGGAGATGACCGAAAATCAATTTTTTTTTGATTTGGCTATTTTTTGGCGGGAATCAGGATGGCAGACGAAACATCATCGAGAAGCTCTCTGAATCTTGTATAAACTTCGATAAAATTTAGTATAAGAAGTAAGTAGTTCTCGATAATATAAGATATTGATGTTATAACTTAACGAAATTGATAATAAAGTTGTATTGATAACTGATGTAATGATGTCAAATGAATGATAGTAACAAAAGGGATGAGTGGTTGGAGAGTAATACTCGACAACCGTATTTATATTATTATATGAACATAGAATAATGTAAAAGGTGTGATAGTTTACAAACATAAAAATGGATATGATTTTCAGGTTTAAAAAAATGGTTGAACCCGTCTAAAATGCTAACTGTCATGATGCAGATAGAGATGGAATTTTTGATAACCTTGTTGACGTAGAACTATTTGTGATTGATGTAACCACTTGCATTCAAGAATTGGGTGGTAGATATAGGGTGGGGCAAAATAGTGTTGATGTTGCCAGTATGAATCAGTGTAACTTGGAGGCTCAGCCCATCAAGGTTTCAGATGGGGAGAGGACAAACACCGATATGGATCATGAGCAATAGGCGAGTGATCGAGAAGGGTGTGCTAGTTGGGGTGGGGAAGGAGAGGAGGCAGAAGTTGGGGAAGATGAAGATATGGAGTATTACGGGGTGGCTCCAGAGACTAGTGAGATGCTGAACTTCAAGTCGAAGTATGGTATCCCCAAGGACATTAGGTTGGAGGTATACCATTGGGAATTGAATGATCAAGATGTCCCACTGAACGGTATACTGGTGCATTGAGAACAAATTAAGAAGGGGTTAAAGCTTCATCTTCGAGCTGATCAGAAGAAAATTTTGAATTTCTTTGATGTTGCAGTTCAACCCAAACGTGTACAATCTCTTTAGGGTTGTGGGGGTGATAAATGGTCGGTTAAGGGAGAGGGGGGAAGAACTGATAAGTGTTGACGATCTTTGTGTATGCTACATGCTTAAACAGAATCCGCAGAAAGTGGGTTATAGGTACTTGGTGAGATTTTTGAAGAGGCCTTTATTTTATGAAATGGTGTCTACAGGGGGCAATACTTTGTCGATTGCCTCTTTGTATCTGGGAATTATGAGTTCAACCACAAAGACCCAGGGGAGCCTCTAAATAGGAAGTACTTCCATCTAGGTGTGTCTCTGGGTAACATGTTTGTCAAATTTTTGTCTTGCTTGTTGTTTTGGGCTTGTGTTAATTGTCTTTTGTTTTGTCTTTGTGCAGCTCTGAAGGAGGTCGATAGAAATTTGAAGATCCAGGTGAAGTTGTACAACATAAAGACTAACTACTATGGTCGACTTGACTCTCTGGTTGCTGATCAAGAGAAGGTCGAAGGTCTGTTCCAAGAAGCTCGTATTAAAAGATCTCGAACCAAAGGATCGTATATCCCCCTTATCGATCAAAAGATGTTTGTGAAGAACAAATGGGCTGCTGATGCTAGTATACCACTTGATAATCCTGCTCTTAGTGGGTACACCACTGATTCTACTACGGCGGAGAGAGAGAGGCCCAGCTGAGTGGGACCTTCGGGAAGAAGAGAAAGAGAGCAGCCAACCCTCATGCTCTCCCTGCACAACCATCGAAGCGGGTGGTTCGGCAGAAGGCTGGGGTAGTTGAATCGGGGCTCCACAGTACCCCGAAGGCTACTGTTGCGGTACCGCAGAAGGTTGTTGTTGGGAAGAAAAGTTCTCCCAACAAGGTGAGGGCCAAGGTTGTTAAGAACCTTGAAGATTCTGATTTTGAGGCTCAGTAGACCATTAAGTCCTATGCCGCTGGGGCAACTACACTTGAGGAAGAGTTGTCCGACTGCTTAGTTGGAGCAGAGAATCTCTCGACCTTCTTCATCGAAGGGTACAAAACAATGAATAAGGTTAGAAATTTTCCTGCTTTTCTTCGACTAAAGAACTTACTCCCCCACTCGAGAACTCACATTATGACTATTATGCATATTAAAAAGTTACTAGTTGAAGGGAAGCCTCATCTTCTTGGTTCTGAGACTTTGGAAAATCAACTCTTTGCTTACAAAAATATCGAGAATGAGCTTATTAAGGAGAGGGATGAGCTAGTCCAGGAGAAAGAAGACTTGGAGACGATGCAAGAGAAGCTGAAGCTGGGAACTGCGAAGGTAAAGGAGGTGGCCATTCATGAGGCGAAGAAGGCCTGAGAGATGGAGAAGAGGAAAGAGGTCGAGCAGATAAGGGCTGACTTGGCTGGGGAGAGAGGGAAGGTATTGGCCCTTCAGAATACCAATTTTGAAGAAGATGTCTGGGAACAGATCTTATCTGCCCGTAGGCCGATGGAGGTGGAGCATGCCAAGGTCCTTGATGAAGTCAAAGCAGAAGCTGATCGAATCAATATTAACTTTCTCAAGCGCATGAAGGCTAATTTCTCAGGGGAATTTCATGAGATGGAGGAGAGAAATAATTTTTACAAAGGATTGGCTGTTACTATTGGGGATTTCTTTTAATTATAATGTTGAGGAAGAAGTGCCCGAGGTAACTGCATCTGCTCTGTTCAATGGGATTATTCCAGATGGGGTGCTGAATGACCTTACTCATGATGTACCTATAAAGGATGTTCATGCCCTTCCTCCTCCAGAAGAGTAGGAAAGTTTATAATGTAATTTGTTTAATTTGCACTTTTTATACAAGTGGTCGGTGGGACCAAAGAATATTTTTGTTCTGAATGATAACTTAACTATTTTTAAAATAATCGTTATTGATGGAAATATAGATAGTTGATATATCGTTAAGTAATCAATAGTGACGCATATTATTTTTAAGAAAATATGCTAAGTATTTGATTCGATATGATTGATAGTATGACATACTATCTTATAGATGTGTGTTAGATCTGTGCTTCTTGTAATTTGATCTGTAGAGATAGATAGGATAGCCATGTGATGGCTTAATTGTTTGAGAAATGTGGCAAAATGTTTTTCCTTGATGGAATATCTAGCTTGATTGAAAAGACAAGCAGGTTATGCAACTGTCGAAGTAGTAGCGATTGGCAAACAATTTGTCCTGTAATTGGATATTTGTTTGTCGAAGATATGAGATCTTATTTGGACAGATACTTATAAGTGTAGTAGCCTACTCGTAGCCTTCGACAGACAGTCGAAGCCTACTTTACAGCCTACTCAAATGTATCGAAGCCCACTCAATCTCTAAAACAGACTCCCCAGAGATCCTTCGAAGACGAAGCTTCGACATTAGATAAAGCTTCGGGGACAGATTAACTTACTACAACAGAAATATTTCGACCTTACTAGCACACGATCGAAGCAAGATAAGACAGACAATCACCTCATCAGATAAAACGGCGCATTGATTGTCCCGTGCAGCTACAGTGACAGGTCCAACTACCGCGCCGTTCAGAGACATCACTAATAAATGTTGCTGTGACAGTACCGATATAACCGGCGCCCATAACTCGCTAGGATTTCCTGACAATAATCATATAATCCAGACCCACACTTGGTGACTCAGCTCCCTGTATCTCTATAAATAGAGGAGAGGGGAAACCAAGAAGGGGTTAGTAGAATCATCTCTGGCCCTTTGCATTTTACCTTCGACCTCTCAATATTCATTGTATTCGAACCCTCTAAATTACTCTTCAGTAATATAATCTATCTTAAAAATTCTCATCTGGGGTCGTAGAGAGTCACATTCGGGCCTCTAGACAAGTATTTGTCTATAATTAGTTCTTACTCTAGACTAATTGCTTGTATCCCTTTGATTGAAGATTAGTTTTACGTTGTAAGAACTAACTTCCCCTCCGAACGAAGTTAGGTCCCTATAATTGGCGCCGTCTGTGCTTCCCACACCACCAATCACCCTTCCTTTTTTCTCTTCTATTTTTGTTTCCCACCTCAGCTGATTATCCTCAATGGCACCCACACGCTATTCTAACTCAACCCAGGCAGACAACTTTATTAACTGAGTAGCTACCCAAATAGCCTTATTATCCCAACAAGTCGCTTAGGCAGATGAGCGCCACTAGAACCAACTAAACCAGGAGCGTGAAAGCCACCGCTTGGCATTGGAAACATAGCGGAATCGCCACTTGGATGATGAAAATAGACAGAACAGAGCAATCGATGCAATACACAACACCGTCCGGGGGCTACAGAGATTACAACCCTTAGAACTTACTCGGCCGTCCCAGGTTCCAGACCCATTGCGCGTATTTGCTCACGCCCGCCTAGGACCTTCACTAAACCTCGAGATACCCCCCGTTCACACCGGTGCCGAAGGTTTTCCCCGTATTATTCTCCCAACCGGCTCTATTCACCCCACATAAGACTCTTCTGGCTCAACCCTCTGCTCCTCCAGACACCCCAGATGCTGTCCCGCTCGGGAGCGGCTCGGCGAACGCAGTGCTTATTTTATGCCATACACTCGACCTCACAACCTTCGAATTCATCAATCTCCCCCACATCCTGCATATGTTACACAACAGGACTTCGACCATAAAATATAAGCAGTCATTCGCATTAGCACGAGCCCAACCACAAACTCCTGGACCCGCCTCAAAAACCTGATCTGCCCCAAACTTTTGGCTATCGAAATACCTTCCAACTTTTGTGCTCCCAAACTCAGCAAATATCGTAACACAGTATCTAAATCCCACATCCTCGAATTCTAAAATTCCCTGAGCGTCTACTCTATAGCTGACTACCTGTTATGTCGTCTTTTCCCAATAAGACTTACTAGCAACCCCCTTCGATGGTACCACAACCTCCCCAATGGCTCGATACGAAGCTTCGAGCAGCTATCACAACTTTTTATTACCCAGTTTACCTTCAGCAAATATAGAGAGGTCAGAGTCGACGCTCTATTCAATTTCAAAAAATCCGGTAGTGAGACCTTCGAAGCCTTCACAAGGAGATTCCTCGATGAATCCCAGAAAATAGAAAATCTTGACTGCTCGAATGCTATTTTGGCATATTCGAATGCCCTGCCCGACCACAGCCGAGTAAAAGAGTACCTAGTCCTCTAAAAACCAAAAACACTCGAAGAGATGCTATCGAAGGTTAATGGCTATATCGATCTCGAGCGCCTTCAAGAGTCCCGCAAACAGAGCCAGCTTTTACATCTAGCAAACTACAATAAGCCTCGGTAACACCCCCACTCTGCTCCCACACCCCTGATTACTCCTGTCTCACAGGAAACTGAGAGCCGCAAACGCCCCAACATTGACAACATTACCAAAGCTCACAAGAAGCGACCAAGGCCTTCTTTGCCTATACTCACTGCCCCCCTTAACACCCTTCTGCCACACATACATGCAGACCCCATTTGGCGCATCCCTTTCCCCATCAAAGTCATACCAGGCGAATCTTACTGCATCAACCATAAATGCAACTGTAACCATACCAATAAATACTTTGCCCTTCAGTACTCTCTCGAACTTATCTTCAGAGCAGAACATATGCACCAGTATGTTGCTGATTTTCTAAGCTACCTCGATGGGTCCTACATCAAATCTCTATCCACCCCTACTACTGACCCAGCTGAGGTGCACATCTACAGAGTCAAGTTTATTGAAGTCAACAACATAGACAATGGACATTCCAAGAAAAACGAAAGCGCATCGAAGAATATTACAAGCTCACCTATCAGGAGAAATTTCTTACCCTTCTACCAGAATCAAGCTGTCACCCTCGACTCGAAGGTATTTCTTTCATCGACTGTGATACTTCATACGTTCATTTTCCTTATTCCGATCCATTAGTCATCATGATTTAGATTGAGAACCTCGTCCTCCATACAATGCTCGTAGATACTAGGAGCGCAACTGATGTCTTCTTTCTCAAAACAATCCAAACCATGAAGAAAACATACCTCATAACCGCCACTTACATCAAACTAAAAGGTTTCAATGGATCAATAGAAGTCGTTGTTGGCCGTATCAGCCTACCCGTCACTACAGGCCCCATCACCCTTCAAACCAACTTCATCGTCATTGACAAGAAGTCTGAATACCTTGGTATATTTGAACGAGATTGGCTTCACGCCATGCGAGCTATACCTTCGACCTACCACCAGACCCTTCGATTCAACAATCACGAGGGTACTTTGAATTTAAAAGGCTCTCAACGCCTTGCCCGCTCAAGCGAGCACCCAGAGATCGACCAAACCTGAAAACTTGTCAGCCGCCCATAGAAATCACAACATCTTTCTATCCCTTCGACTTCGACAGATATCACCTCATCCATCGAGTCCACTATTTATATCAAACTCGACGGTTCTGGTCAGGGTACATTTATTGAAACCTTCCTCAATGAGTCAGAGTGCCTCGAACTTTCCGAGTTCCTTCGAACAAACAAAGACATCTTCGCCTGGACATTTCAAGAGATGCCTGGTGTCGACCCCAACCTGGCTTGCCATCGCCTCGATCTCATCCCCTATTCCTCAGTAGTAAAACAAAAGAAGCGTACCCTAGCACCACGACTTCGAGAAGCCGTAAACCTTGAAGTAGACAAGCTCATAGCCGCAGGCTTTATCAGAGAAGTAAAGTACCCAGACTGGATATCAAACATTATAGTAGTTTCTAAGAAGAATGGCAAGATCCAAATTTGCGTCGACTTCACAGACCTCAACAAGCACACACCGAAGGACAGTTTCCCCCTCCCAACTATCTCAGCACTCCTCGATGCCACTGTTGGACACGAGCGCCTATCCATGATGGACGCGGCTTCGGGTTACAATCAGGTACCCCTCCTCCCCGAAGATCAACTTAAAACTTTATTTATAACTGAACAAGGCCTTTACTGTTTCAATGTTATGCCATTCGGCCTTAAAAATGCCAGAGCCACTTACCAACGCCTCGTCACAACCATGTTCAAACCTTTGTTTGGCAAGTCTATTAAAGTCTATATCGACGACATGTTATGTAAGAGCCTTCAGAAAAACACCCATATCCAAGACCTCTCGGAAATCTTCTCAATACTTCGCACGTATAATATGAAACTTAACCCAGACAAGTGCCAATTTGGCGTGCCATCCGGAAATTTTTTGGGACACCTTATCAGTAAACGCGGGATAAAGATTGACCCCACCCACATTCGAGCCCTCATAGACATGCCTTCACCCCGAACCAAGAAAGACATCCAGAAAGTGGCGGGCAGGATAACAACCCTCAATCGTTTCATTTTTAAATCCTCAGATAGATGTGCTTGGCTCTTTTTCCTCTTACGCGATCAGGGCGCCCACAAATTAAAAAAAAAACAATCCCGAGATCGACTGGACCCCTGAGTGCGAACAAGTCTTCTTTGAACTCAAAACTTATCTTGGCCGTCCACCGATCATCAGTACGCCTATCAAAGGAGAAATACTCTATTTATACCTTGCTGCCACAGAAACCTCTCTTAGCTCCGTGCTCATTCGACTTGATTCTAATATCGAAAAACCTGTATATTTCATCAGTAAAACCCTAACCCCCGCAGAAACTCGATATTCAAAACTTGAGCGTTTGCTCCTCACACTTGTCTATTCCGCCCGTAAGCTCAAACCATATTTTCAGGTTCATCCCATCCGCGTTATTACCAGTTATCCCATTCGAAAAGTACTTAGCAAAAAAGAAAAATCCAGACGAGTGCAACAGTGGTCCGTATACCTTGGCGAAGACGACATTACCTTCGAGAAGCAAATATCCCAGAAGGGCCAAATAGTAGCAGACTTTCTAGCTGACTTCCCGGTCGAAGATGTCAATTGGGAAGAACACGAAGATGATTTATTCAAAGATCAACCCGAAATAGTAGATCCCTGGGACCCTCTCACTGGCTAGCGGTTATTCAGAGATGAATCAGCAGGACCTAATGGCTCAAGAATTGGTATTGTCTTTGTAACACCCACTAATGACCGCATAGAGAAAGCTGTCAAACTTGCCTTCGAATGTTCCTATAACGAAGCAGAGTATGAAGCCATGATCCACGACCTCCACCTCGCACTCGACCTCAGCATTCCCAAACTTCCAGTCTTCACAGATTCCCAACTTGTTCAGAGACATTACACTGGAGAAAGCCAAGCTAGCGGTCGCATGGCTGACTACGCTCTTTTTGTGCGACAGCGCATGGACCGGTTCCCCGAAAAATCCATAATCACCCATTACCCTCGAGGAGAAAATAGACATGCAGATGCCCTCGCCTACATAACAACTATGCTCGGACAATCAAAATTTCGCACACTCCATATCGAAGTACTCGAACGCCCAAGTATCGACCAGATGAAACTCAATACCATCAATACTGGGGGAGAGAGTCACGATCCAGATGATTGGCGAACACCCTTTCTTCACTACTTTAACAATGCTACTATCCCAGATGATCCCAAAGCCAAACGCTCTCTGCTAGAAAACTGCCGCAGATATACTATCCACAAAAACCAACTACATCGAAAAGCCCCTAATGACGTCCTCCTTCGGTGCATATCCCAAGACGAAGCCTCTCAAACCTTAGCCAAACTCTATGAAGGAACCTGCGGTGTAAGCACCGCAGGTCATTCTATGGCCCTTCGAGCTGTCACCAAAGGATTATTTTGGCCTAATATGAAAAAACAAGCTTCAGAATATGCAAAACATTGTGACAAATGCCAACGTCACGCCCATGACATCCATTGCCTCTCTCAAGACCTCCATTTCAGTTAAGTTTTCTGGTCATTCTAAAGATGGGCCATCGATCTCATTGGACCCTTCCCAAAAGCCTCGGGTAGCAGAAAGAATATTATCGTCGCAACCTATTACTTCGACAAATGGGTCGAAGCTGTACCTCTATGTCGAACTTGAGAAGAGGAAGTTATCAAATTTTTATGGGAAAACATCATCACTCGCTTCGGCTGTCCCCACATGATTCGATGTGACAATGGTCCCCAATTCGTTGGCAGCAAAGTCTAAAACTTCCTCAAAAAATACAACATCATCCTCTCACCCTCCACACCTTACTATCCCCAAGGCAACGCTCAAGTCGACCCAGGGCAACGGTCAAGTCAAAGCAATCAACAAAACCATTGTCGATGGTCTTAAGAAGAGAGTTGATGCAAAGAAAGGACGATGGGTTCAAGAGTTATAATATATTCTCTGGGCCAATCGTACAACCCCAAAGAAATCTACAGGATGCACCCCCTTCCTCCTAACATATGGAACCGAAGCTGTATTACCATCCCAATTCGAAGTACCCACTCGAGACCCTAACCTCCCAGACAAAGATAATGAGTTCAAACTTGCATGCAACATGTTATGGATCGATGAAACCAGAGATCGAGCTATCGCCAACCTTGGCCGGTACCACACATCACTTTAGAAATCTTACAACAAAAGAGTTCGACCACAGAGTTTCAACATTGGAGATCTAGTAGCTCGACGTGTCAATCAATCTTTAAAACCTCAAAATGTCGGCAAGTTTGCCGAATCTTGGGAAGGACCATATGTTGTCCACGATAAAATAGATAAGGGTTCTTATTACTTAATGACGGAAGACGAAGAGCCTCTACCAAACCCCTGGAATACAATGCAGTTGGTCTCCTATAACAGGCCATATCTCCGACCATGTACAGCTAATGTAATCCAGAACATTCAATAAACAAGTTTTTCAACCCTTACTTTGTCTCCTGTTTCATTTTAAATTTCTTGATTTAACTCAGGTATCATGTCAACCTTTGACCCGACCGATACTTGAGGGTAATCTCAAGATTTTTCAAGCTCCCAACTTCGAGCAAACTCGAGGGGCAAGAATGGTCGAAAAACCAGACCCTCGGGGATGCATTGGGGGAGATCAGATATTGCTTTGCTGTGGCCATGGTCTTCGAAGTTCATTTCTTTTCTTGGTTTACCCCGAGTATCATGTCCACTCTCTCCCCGACTGATACTTGGGGGCGATCTTGAATTGTTCAAGTCTCCAAATTCGAGCAAACTCGTGGTGCAAGGATGGTCGAAAGATCGGACCCTCGAGGATGCATTGGGGGCGATCAGATATACTTCGCCCAGGCTCTAAATCCATCGAAGTTCAGTCCTTTTCTTGGTTTACCCTGGGTATCATGTCCACCCTTGCCCCGACTGATACTTGGGGGCGACCTTGAATTGCTCAAGATTCCAACATTCGAGCAAACTCGAGGGGCACGAATGGTCGAAAGACCGGACCCTCGGGTATACGTTGGAGGTGATCAACTATTGCTTCGCTGTGGCTTAGGCCTTCGAGGTCCAGTTAATTTTTGGGTTTCCTCTAGGTATCACGTCCCCTCGGCCCGACTGATACTCGAAGGTGATCTGGAAATTTTTTAAAATTTCAACATCGCTCTGGCTTCGGCCTTCGATGTCCAACCGATCATTCAGGGTTCGATCACTCTATAGTTATTTGACAGAAACAGTACATAAATACCGAGTTCGATCAAAGCATCTTCGGCACTCTTCAGAGTTTGATCACATTACAATCATTCAAACCGCAACAATATGCAAAAATACTATCTACAATTCTATCAAGTGCAGGAATATTCAACATATTATCCATCAGAGGAACAGTGTGGTACAATTTAAAAATCAATCATCAAGACTCGAAAACACGCAAAATCAATAGAATACGTATCCAAATTCCAGCAATTCATGGTCAGAGCAAGATAGCACAATCAATCAGAAAATTAAATATCACATCAGAAGTTCAGAATCAGTATGTTTAGAATCAATATATGCGAAATTTACTTCAGAAAATACGTATCAATATGTTCAGCATTAATTTTAAAAGTTCAACAGATAATAAAAGCCTAAACAACCTACCGATTTCAGAGACCAACAAAAAACAACAACATCGTTTAACATATTACAACTCAACATTATAATCAGCTGAAGAAGATATGAAACCCCAACCTCAAATACCTCATATCGGTGCAGTTACACCTTCTTGCTCCGCAAATCCCTCAGCAGCTTCATTCGAACCTTCGACGACCAAACCATCAACAGTTCTACCAATGGGCGCTCCAGCAAGAGAAATATCAGCACCACCCCCAGTACTTCTAACTGCTTCTTCAACAATGTTCGCCTCTCCTCCCTTCATCTACAAATCATCCCCTTCAACAAGTTCTGGAGACACAGGATAAGGTTCCAATGTCTCGGGGTCATACCCCTTATCATCTATAAAGCTTTTCAACTTAACATTCACCTTGCATTCGCCATCATACTGCCACTGGAAATTCACCTTCTATTTCGCTTTCTCCCTCTCACACGCCACAAGCTTTGCAGACCACTCTCACTCCAGCTTCGACCGCTGTGGCTCGAGCCTCTCGTCATAAGAGTCGGTAAGCGCCCCCAGATCTTGCGTCAACTTCTTGACTTTAGACACCAGTGATGCCTCTTTTCCACGAGAAAAATTCAGATTGTTCTTTGCTTGTTTCAATTTTGCCTTTACTGACTTCATTGCCTTGCTGCAAGTTTGTACCCAAACATTCGTCTGCTAAAATATTTAAGAAATCAGTGTAACTCGAAACTCGAAGAATTTTCAAGAAATCTCAAAATTAGCACAACAGACAGCCGTATATAGTTACCTGAAACATGTGCTTCTTTATTTCCTTCGAAGCCTCGTCTGGATCATCTTCCCAGAGCTCGACCATCGAGGCCTGCTTTGCCACAGCCTGCTCTTGTCGTTCAACCTCCGTCATCTCTTTATCTTTCTCCAGTGTATCATCCTCCCCCAACACCTTACGCCTCTTGCGTTGGCCAGCCTTTGATTCCTACACCTTCGGGGCTTCGGGAGCTAACCAGCCCTTCCCCTTCTCAGTTTGAGTTGCTACTGGCCTCAGCCTCAACTTCGACGCATCTCCTGCCACTTCGGGCACTGGCGCTGCTTGCTTCGATCCCCTACACGATCTCGGCACAAACTGGTAGTTCCTTGGCAACTCTTCCCCTCCCATCTCTTTTTGCCTCTTTGAAACACCTTCACCTCTTTTTCTCTTTGGTAGCTTCGGCGTAGCGGGTATGTCTCGATGCAGGGAATCCGCTTTCTTCCTACTTTGCCTTTTGATTTTGAGACTGTCAAACACAATTTTCCCAGTCTTTACTAGCTTCGATCAGAGTAACAATATAGTTTATTGGATTATCCCAAGACAAACTCTTCGGACGTGCAGATTAAAACAAGAACACAGTTATCACTTATTTTAGATACAAATCAACAACAACCCTTCTACAGTAAACATACTTTCGTTATATACCCTATGATATAATTTATTCGGTTTCTCAAAAACTGAAACCAAGAATCGAACTGGGCTTATTTGAAACCAACCAAAATCACCGATTCTGGTTCGGTTCGGTCTGGTTCCTCGGTTTATGGTTTTTCATGTTCAACCCTAGTTATTTTGTTTTCATTACCATGCCTAGCTAAACTTCATCCCTAGGGATGGGGATGAAGCCATTAGCAAATATGTAGTTGATATAGTTGATGTGTTATTACTCTTCTTTGTGCATAAAAGACGAAATCCCAAATCTCTATTGTAATTTCAGATTATTGGTTTATTTCGATTGACGTAAGCCAACTTTTTCGGTTATTGGAATAGTTGAGCTTTTCTCATAACTTGTTATTAACAATTGATAGAGGAGTTGCCCGATTAACGGGAAATATTTAGCGATGCTTTAATTTATCGTATTTTCATTTAAACACTAATCATCTTTTGTATTTTGACAAACTTAATTGATACTTTAAAAGATGGGTGCATGATATTTGATCATCATATCTAAATTATCGGAGTATAACACAAACTATATTAGATATATGTTAAATTAATGGTGGATTCCCTTTCCCTAGTATCTTAATTCTCGTCTACAAATTTAAGCTAGTTAAAATCTTGCATTATTGTCTTAGCACTATTATAAACACAGACGAAAACAGTTTTTAGTACCTTCTGAAAGTGAACGACAAACCCTTATTCTAAACACACGATTTGATACGTTTTTTTTTATCATCTACCATGTTTACGTGTTGCAAGTGGTACAAATAGATTATTATGTGATTTTGGAACCATCTCTACCATCACCAACACCAATCCAATTACTCTAAACCCCATTGCTCTTTGTTCTTTCAAGCTCCGCATGTTAAAGACCTTAACTTTTTAGCTTTCATCTTCAACATATGAGGGTAATTTCACTCTTCAACCTTTCACAGAACTTCCTGTCCTTCTTCGGTACCCAAGTGACGTTATTATCACCTGTTCTTTTTGTATTTAAATTTGTTTATGTGATATATGCCTTTTGTATACGACTATACGCCATGCTGCTTCTGCCAAGGGCAATGTGCTAATCTCTATTATGCTATAAACATCGTATCTGGTTATGTCAAAGTTTGTCACAGTGTTGAGGCCTTGAAACTTTATGGCTGCAATGTCATAGGCCTGGCTGCAATGTCATAGGCCTCCACTGCTTCTTGTTGGGAGCCTATAAAACATTGTATATCAGGTTAAATTCGATTTTTTTTTCTTATTCTCGTTTCCATGTAAAAATCTTTGGGCGAGAACTACACGTACTAAAAGTTCCCAGGTAAAGATCAATGTTCCCCGCAACTCTTTCAATCCTTGCTTGCAACCTTCCATTTTGACAACACCTGTAAATGTCAAGGATATGGTTTAGTCCCTAAAGACTTTTTTTAGGTAATGTTACGAATTGCTTGCACTTCTTTGAGGCATATTTGAGCCATACTACCATATTATCACGTGTATAATATAACGGGAAATATGTGAAGGAAGAAGATTCAGTAGTCTAATTTAATGTATTATTATGTAACTTTAGCTAAGAATTCTTTATTCTGGAAACTTCCGCCATTGCCCATTAGAATATCAACATTGTATAATAGAGTAATCCTTTAGTCTTTTCCTCGTAACTCCGCGATAAATAGATGCTCTGACCTGGAGAAAACTCACAGAATTTCCTGTATATGGATGACAGTGGATGATCAACATACTCTTGGAATCATATGTTGACGAAATATGTGTATGCTATGACATTGCAGATAATGTTACCTTCTATGCGATGCAACATACTCTTGTCGGGTTAAGTGTTTCATCTCATCCAACTCTTTTTCAAATATAGTTGGTAATCTGAAAAGCAAAGGGAACATCACAGTATGTGAAACAATTCAATTTGAATCACCAACGTCAATACTTGCATATAATCCTTCGCAAATTTAGAAACATTTTAGAAGGACAACAAGAAAGATTGTTGCCATAGTTAAGCCCCAATACTGTAAAGTAATAAGCCCTAGCTGCCATATCTTCTTTTTCATAACCACCTAAAGTAGTGGGAAAATAAGGAGATTAACACAAAGTAGGGGAAAATCTCTCTATTACAAATCGCAATAAGGGAAACTAACATCCCCAACTTACCCAAATACACTACAATCCAGTTAAAGGAGAGCCATATCAAGAACTAAAAGTTGCAAATAAAGAGATCTCGATAGGAGTGATGGTTTGACCATCGAGAAAGGCGAATAGGTGCAATAAGAGATATCATAGATGAGAGAGAGAACAAAAGCAAGTGATATTAACAAAGTCTAAACAAAGTTATGAGGAAACAGCAAGAATATCCCAAGTGATTTATTTATATTGATGTATTTTCTAGAGGTAGTAATGGGGATCTAATAATTCCCTTACAAAATTTAAGTATGACAAATTGTTGAAGTTATTTGAATTGGGATTAAAGTATTTGATAAGGGGTAAATTAGGAAGATGAAAAAAATAGTCTTTTTCAACCAAGTTAGTCTAAAATGATCTAATGGGCCATATTAAATCCTTATATTGAGGTTATAACCGTAGCCTTTGATGAGTCCTAAACATGTGAAGCAAAATGTGATTAACGCCCGAGATTAATCCTCACATTATGGTTTTTCCTTTAGTAGTATAGATCGTTTGCACGAGTTTTGGTGCTGTAGCTTCTTCTAGTTTGCATGTGTTTCTCGACATTTATTTGTGCTTGGGTTTAAAAGCTTTGCAGTGCTGAACTTTATTTATCACACGCTAAGAGCAATAAATTTTTAGCTATTATTATTTATCTCAAGCTCATCTCATATTTGATTCATGGCAGTTTATTTTTCATCACCAACTTTGATAACTAAACACTTTACTTTACATGACATGCTTGCTTACCTCTAGCCCTGCTTTGATGCATGCTTGATTACTTCATAAACTCAATTTGTTTGTTTGTTGCTTTACTGTGTTTACTTGTGTTTTGTGGGGACAATAAATTGGACACTAAAGCCTCTTATTCTTTTCGCTTCCTTGGTGTACAGGTCCTGGAAAACACATAAGATCGTGAAACTTATTGCCTCACAAAAGGACAAGTGGCAAGAAAAAAATAATTGGAGACGGAAAATCCACAAAGCTTAAAGCATCATCACCTCCACCATTCTTGTTCCCCATAAGTGATGGGGGACTTTCTTCTTTCGCCCCTTAGGTGAAGGGGAGGTCATAGCTTCACCGAGAAATACTTCCTATAGGTTGGTACCTCTAAAACTTGTCACATAGAAGGGGATCATGACCGCTCCGCCCCGACATTAGGACATCTAGTCGTATAAACTGTACAAATGCACGTTGCTCTAATAATTTTTTTGTTGTGTTTGGATTAACCTTTTTCTGTGTGTACTATTTTTTTTTCATTCCAACATTAGTAAACCTGAAAAATTGTGGGATTTCATCACCCAAAAAGCTCTTTAACAAGTGGGACCACCTATTAAGGATATGAAGAAATTCATATCACTCGAAAATTGAGTGTCCCATACCTCTAATAACTAATAATAAAAAAGAGTACCAAGATTCATACGGGAGGTTATTACCCAACCGATAGGTTTACCAGACCTGGGTACAAACACAAGTTTGTAGGAAGGACATGGCCCTAGTCTTGCACCGTCAAATATTGATTGTAAGTTTGCGACATCACCGTTCTGAGTGCTGACGTACGATAAGGTGACTCACTCAGTTGTGGGGACTGAACATCTACTTTAAGCTAGTACTAGTACAGTAACGCAGGGGAGTGAAGGAACCAAAGTCTTCAGCCATCCTACCCATTTTTGAACATAGAAAAATATAGATGAGACCTAATTATTTCTTCTAAAAAATGTTAAAGTGCTAGAGTTTTAGGCTTGATTGATTTTTTTATTGCATTGGGTGTTAATTTAATTATAAAATATTGTATATGCAATAACCTTGAAATTTATATGAATCATATTTTGACATCCCACAATATCTTCAAAATTATTTTCAATCAGGGCAACACAAAAATACGCAATATGTGGAACCTTTCCAACCGCATTCCTATATCCAGACCCATCAATCATTTCTGTCATTCAAACAGTTCATACCCACTCCACCCAAGCCATCTTTGGGAGGTAACCTTGTTCTCTTTATGCAGTAATCAATACAATTTCAGCAACAGATGATACAATTATAGTAGTAGACATCGTTGAATCAAACTTCTACAACTCAATCTATCTTTAGGTTAGAGACTCAGATATGTTAGTTAGCAGCAATGATGAATGGGAATGAGCAAGAATATCCGGCTAACAGTCTCGAAAGGCAGTTTGAAGTAAATTCTACTTCTGGTCTAGAAAATATTGAGCTCGAGCAAAGTCACGAAATTTTTTCCTTTGGGGTAAATGGATGCCATATTACGATACAGATTTAAAACATGACCATGTTGAGGTCGATGATCCTATGTTACAATAAGCTCTAAAAGAAGTGGCTAACATGTTCAGTAAAATTCTTTCTCAATCACCTCTTTATTCAGTCCTCAACATTCAACTACCGATATCATTATTTATCCCTTCACCGATTGAGCCCCACCAATTTGAAAATGGTATCATGAAATAAACTGAGTATTTTCCAATTTTATTAAATAGTTTCTCAGATGATGATGAGGATGACAGATTTCCTGGAATTGTGAATTCAACATCGATCCTTGGGGAAATACGAGCTCCATCTTTATCCCAACCAATATCACCTCCTTTATCTCTCTTCCTTGAATCCATACCTCCATCACTTGAGCCTAATGGGGATATTATGACCATAAACTATTTTGAGGACTTGTACGGAGATAACTCTTGTTGTATTTTTGTTGATGAATGTTTAAATTATTTCAAAGACTCGAATGATCCCGAGATCTGTAAAATGGTGCAGTCATTATCATCTAAAGATGAGTTTAAACTTGGCCATGTCCTTGAGCCAATGAATATCCACGTGAATGGTCAGGATGAGTCCAATGAGATAAGTTATAATTTTAGCCACACACATATTAAATGTTTGTTGGAGTCGATTGTTCCCCAATCCCCGCATCCACAAAATTTTCATATAGCTTTTCTTCTACTAAAAGAAAACAAATTTATGAAAACTTATAATTTTGGGGATGCCTCATGGACTTGCTTTGTCAGAACCACCTTTAACATTTTTTGAAAGATCAATGATATTATGAGGTTTTTGAAAATTTTCAAAGAAAATATCTTTCATGGAAAATCAAGTTTTGAATTAAGTACATTTTTGGGGATGCATACTTCTATACAAAATCTTATTATTTAGTGCAACACCTAGTAATCATATGATTGTATTGAAATTTTTTAATGAACATATGTTCTTTGGGTCGGTAATTGCTTTATCTTGGAGAAAATGGTTTTTCTTGATTTTTCTAAACTTTTCAACTTGGTATCATCAAATGATAGGTAAAGTTGTTAGAAAAAATATTTTTCATAAGGAATTAGCTTTGAACTCCCTCTAGTTTTTATAGAATATATCTTCCCAATTAGGGGCTAATATTGAGGATCACCATTCATGTGTTATCTGGTTTTTGAAAGAGAATTTACAGCCTGGATAATACATCACCTTTTCAACTTCGTACCTTTCTGATCATATTGAGAATTTTAAGTTTGGGGGTATACTACAACAAATAAGTATTTTTGTGTCATTTTAAAAATGCGGTCGTTTGTGGTTTGTATACAACGTCGTTCTTTCATGTGACAATGACAACATTAAAATTGAAAGTGGTAGACTTTTAACGTTATTTTTTAAAATGACCTGAATACTTAAGTAATGTGACATTGTAAGCAGTCTAGATCATGTGAGTTTGGAATCAATGCCATTTTTGAAGTGACTTTAATGTCGCTTTAACGTCATTGATAAAAATGATACTGTTGCTTCATTATTAATTAAAAAGAAAATTATCCACAACCATCCTTATATCCATCCTCCCTTCTTACACCACCCCTCCTCCATACCTAAACTGTAGATATGCAAGAAGATGAGCATTTAGTTGTTAGTTTAGCAGCTGTTAAAAGTTAATTATACAAATAGGCTAACTGAAATAGAACATTTAACTTGTGTATCAATCTAAGCAATTTATTCATTCTTCTTTATTTAAACGATCAATATCATAGAGATAAAGATTCAAAAATTCAATATATATATTACACCAAAAGAAATCTAACACTTTATATTACAAATATGGCACTTTAGAAGAGATTTTGAACTTGTAGGAGATATTTCAAAACCTGTTAAAAAATTAGAAAAAAATCACTTTATAACTCAAAATGAATGGGTCTTTAGTCAGTTCAAAGAGAAACTCAACATAGAAGCATACCAAATCCGATCTGATCATTGAGAAATTGGATGCCCTCAAAATTTAGTTTACAACCTTCTTTCACTAGTTTGGCATTAAAAATTCAATATGGCAAGTAAGTTCACTATTCTATTGGTGATCCCATCCGCATTGCGCCATACTTGTATGCACCACTGATGAGGGAGTAATTATGACATTTTTAATATACTTGAAAATGTATTTTAGTCATCCATTATATTTATTTTAGGTACTTATGCACGTTTGTTTGATTGTAGCTATTGGAGATTGATATTTGGAATCGAGTATTTAAAGTTAGATAAAAGTATTTCTAGCAGTTCTTTAGCAAGGGATATCTAAGAGACAAGAAATATTTACACAAATATATTTAGAATATAATATAAGGGGAGATTACATTCAAGATCCAAAAATTATAACAAAAATATATTCAAGAATTTCCATGGTTAGAAGATTACTCTACTGAACAAGAAAATGATGAAAAAATGTTCTCATATATCTTAGTAATTGATTGTAATAATATATATTGTAATATTCTAGATATGTGTAATATTCTTATAGATTTGGGTTCCTTTTCCTATAAAATGACCCCTCCCTCAATTATCATCTCATATTGGAGCAAGATTAGAATAAATAAAGTCTTAGTTTAATTTAGTTGTATCTTCTCTATTCTCTTTATTTTGTAATTAGACTAGTTTAATACAATGATCTTGGGAATAATAGAAAGCTAATCCTTTCTAGCTATGGCTAGTAGGAAGCCTAAGTTAGTAATAGTTATGATGTAGTTCTAGGATTAGTTCATTTTGTACACATCTTCTAAATTAATTAAATCTACTTCTAGGCTTAACCATAGCTAGTAAGTAGATTTAAACTATTTAGCCAAAATTCGGTGTTATGTAACCATTAAATTAGATTTTAGGGCAAAAATAAAGAGGACTCGTTTAAAGAGATTTGACCAAGATTAATTATAGACACGTAATATTTACGTGTATAACTCCTAAATTTATATATGCCTAGTCATTTATTAAATTAATGTGTTACTAATAGTATTTTTGTTTGTATTTACAGAAATTAGACGCATGATAAACAAGTTGTACATTTTTTCAATTTTCAATAAAGAACAAGGTTATGTACTCCAACAATGATCCTCATTTGAAGTTGTCAACCAAAGGCCCATGGAAGACCATTGAAGATAATTTAATGTAGAGATTATTCTCATGAGTTGTAATATTTATGCATGGTCTAAGGCATTGTTTAAGATGTTTTACATTAATGGTGATGTTTTGTAACCCCTCCTATACTCTATAAATAGGAGGGGAATCCCACCTATGAGAGACATCTTGAAGAGTGTAATATCAAAGGTACAAAGCAATAAAATTCTTCTTCTTTTCTTTTGCTATTGTCATTTTTTTAAAGCAAGTAATATAACAATGATCAAAGGGATGAGTAGCTAATCCTCTAAGCCAAGGCTAGAAGAAGCTCCACCCAATAACATAGTTTAGCTAGAGTAGTTACTTTCCATTCGTCCGTTTTAATACATATTTTTCTTTCTACGATCCTAGCTTAACCATAGGTTAGATTTGAGGGGGTAAAAAAATCTAAGAAAACCATCGTGTTTGACCATTACAAGATGGTTTGGAACATGGAGAAGAGAACATAACCTGTTCTTATAAACTGGGCCACGGTTGAGTAAGGTGGCTTATGAGAAATTCCCAATGTTTATTTTTTTATCTCATGATGTATTGCATATACCCGATCAAGGATATGTGATGCATGAATTTGTGACATACTCTAATGAAGTATGCTATCTGATAGTTACAATGGGTAGAGTAGAATCGAACCTTGGTTCTCACTCCACCTTGTATCAAAACCTTTTAATTTGTTTTTTTCAATTTAAAACCTACACAAAAAGCCACTCTTATTGGATAAAATTAATAGCTCGAAACATAAATCGTACCACAAGTCTCTTGGGATACGACATCGCTTTTCCTTATACTCAATGGTACACTGTGCACTTGCGGGTCTTTTAAGACGTCGGTTTATAATTGTTCACTTAACCATAGTTAGAAGAATTTATCCTATATATTGGATTTAGGCAAACATAATATGACCAAATCCTAGATGCCTAACCATGTATCTAGGGGACAACTTACATAAAAACTGCCTTACCAAAGATTTTTGATATGAATAATCTGCCTAGTAAAACTACATGAGAATTATATTACTTTGGTTGGGCCAAATTCTAGACGTAGCTATTCTCTTGTTAATTGTTTGTTTTGTTTATTTCTTTTCATCAAACCTTTACAAAACCATAATTCGGCCTAGAAAGTATTTGTTTTTCCAAACCTCCCTGTGGATTCGATCCCACTCATCCGTGCTACAATTTGACAACCATACTTTGAGCAGGTATTTTGCTAGAGAACCCAAAAATCCTCTTATCAAATGGCGTCATTGCTGGGGAGGCATCGGTGAAAACAAACTCCTTTTAATGCCGAATTTTCTTTTCTTTTCATTTTGTAGTTTGTACTCTTTTTTTCATCTAAACAAAACGCAAAAAAGAAGTTACTTGAGGTTCTTGGTGCTACACAATATCACCTTTACTGTGGATACAACAACTTTTAATACAGGTTTGGTATAAGGAGAAGTAGGTGCTCTACCTAATGTTAATCAAAAGTTCCAAAAGTCTTGGCTGGGAAATTTTATCTTTCTGGATCTCCATGTAGGTTATTATTTAATTTGTGGCATATCGATAGCAGTTAATAAGGTAGGCTTTTATCTCATACCATCATGTACTAGCTTCAATTATGCTTGCTCAAAACCACAAACCTTCTTCTGCTAAAATTTTATATGCATGTTAACTGTTCATTTTGTGATTACTGTTCATATGGGTTATCTTGAAAATTAATTCCTAGTAGACCTGATTTCTGTTCGGGTGATAAAGTGCTTGTGACTTTGAGATGGAGTACAACAACTCTAATTTTTTTTTGTGCTCTTTGGAGTGAAGCAGCATCACCTCTTTGTGCACTCTATCGATGCTCATTTCTTTTAGCTCAAATGCAATAGTAGGATTTTCTTAAACCATTTGGTCAAAATAAAACTAAGTTGCTTGGGGCTCTCGGTTAGCCGGTTTCTTATTGGGTGCTCCAATATTCCTGCACTTTTAAGCAGTGTTTGTGGACCTCGTGTTACGGTGTTACCATGCATTAATATTAATGTGTGCAACAGTAATATATATAATTGCTTTTGGTCTACATTTGGTTGTGACAAAATATTTGTTTTATCTTACACAAGTTAAAGGCAAGGTATTTGGAGCTGCTGGTGTAATATTTGTTTCTTGGTTATCAATATATAAGTGTCATTAACTCGTTATACTATTAAATCATTGAAAATTTTGGAGCAATAAGGAGATACAATTCATTGATCACTTAATTATCATAGAGCTCATTTATTTACATATTTTTCTTAGCAAACTCTGTTGGTAAACTAATTCTTGGACACAAAGCACTATACTTTGGGGGGAGGACGATCAGAACTGGAAAAAGTGGGGGGATGAAAAATATGCAAAACTCAAAGCATCATCACCTCCATCCTTCTTGTGCCCCTAAGTGAAAGGGCATTTCCTTCTTTTGCCCCTTAAGTGAAAGGGTAGCCACAACTTCAACGGGAAACACTTACCGTAGGTTGGTACTTCTATAAACTTAACATCTAGAAGGGGTTCATATCCGCTCCGCCCAGGCACGAGAAACATAAAGTCGTGTAGACTATGGAAATACACGCAATTCTAATAAAATATTTGTTGTGGTTGGATTAACCGATTGACGTGTTTAAATTTCTTTTCATTCTAACATTAGTAAGGGTAAAAACTGTTAAAGACTTACGGGATTTCATTACCCAAAAAGCTCTTTAATAAGTGGGACCATCTATTAGAGATACGAAAAATTTATATCACATAAAAATTGAACTTCCCAGACCTAAAAATAACTGATAATAAAAAAGAGAAGCAAGATTCCCATGGAGTTTCATCACCTGATGGATAGGTGTACCGGACCGGGGTACAAACACTGGTTCATAGGATATGGCCCCAGCCTAGTGCCATGAAATACTGGTTGTAGATATATAATGTCACTATTCTGAGTGTTGACGTACAATAATGTGACTCGCTCGGGTGTGAGGACTGAACATCTACTATAAGCTGCTACTAGCACAGTAACGCAGGGGAGTGTAGGAACCAAAGCCTTCAGCCATCCTACCCATTTTTTAACATTGAAAAATATAGGGAAGACCCAATTATTTCTTCCAAAAAATGTTATAGTGCTAGATTTTTAGGCTTGATTAAATTTTTTTGTATTGGGTGTTAATTTAATTGTAAAATGTCATATATGCAAAAACATTGGAATTCATACGGCTCACATTTTGACATCCCACAATATCCTCAAAATCATTTTTAATCAGGCACCACCAGAACTTGCAAGATGTGGAATCTTTTCAACCTCATTCCTATATGCAGACCCATCAATCTTTCTAGTTATTTAACTAGTTCCCACCCGCTCCACCCAAACCTTCTTTGGAAGATACCATTTCACTATTTATGCGACAATCAATAGAAAGTCAAAACAAGCGTTATAATTTTAGCAACAAATGATGCAATTCCAACAACAGACATCGCTGAAGTAAACTTCTATGGATCAATCTATATCTAGATTAGAGACTTAGATAACTCAGTTAGCAACCATGATGAATAAGAATGAGTAAGAGTATCCAGCTAACACTCTCGAAAAGCAGTTCAAAATAAATTCTACTTCTAGTCTAGAAAATATTGAACTCGAACAAAGTCATGGAAAATTTTCCCCATGGGGTAAATGGATGCCATAGTACGCTACATATTTAGATGACGATCATGTTGAGGTAGATGATCCTATGTCACAAGAAGCTCTAAATAAAGCGGCTAATATCTTTAATAAATTTTTTTTCTCAATCACCTCCTAATTTAGCCCTCAACATTCAACCACTGATCTTATTGTCCATCCCAACACTGATAGAGTCCCACCAATTCAAAAATTATATCATGATAGAAAGTGAGTATTTTTCTGAATTCTTAGACAATTTCTCAGATAATGAGGATAATGACAAATTTTCTGGACTTGTGAATTCAACATCGATCATTGAGAAAATACGAGCTCCATCTTTGTCCAAACCAGTGTCACCTTCTTTATCTCTCTTCTTTGAATCCATACCTCCATCGCCTGAGCCTAATGAGGGTACCATGACCATAAACAATTTTGAGGACTTGTACGGAGATAACTCTTATTGTATTTCTGTTGACGAATCTTTAAATTATTTCAAGGACTCAAATGATCCTGAGATCTGCGAAATGGTACAATCATTATCATCTTAAGAAGAGTTTCAACTTGGCCATGTCCCTAAGCCAATGAATATCCACGTCAATCGTCAGGATGAGTCTCTTGAGATAATTTATGATTTTAGGTACACACATATTAAATGTTTGTCAGAGTCAAATTTTCTCCGGTCCCCATATCCATAAATATGTCATATTGTTTTTCTTCTACTAAAAGAAAGCATCATTTTGAAAAATTATAAATTTGGGGATGCCTCACAGACTAGCTTTGTCAGAACCACCTCTCACATTTTTTGGAATATCAACGATAACATGGATGTTTTGAAAATTTTCAATGAAAATATCTTTCCTGGAAAATTGAGTTTTGAATCAAGTATACTTTTGGGGACGCATACTTGGATACCAATCTTATTATTTACTACAATACGTAGTAATCATATGATTGTATTGAAAATTATTAAAGAAAATATGGCCTCTGGGCCTGAGATTATTTTATATGTGAGAAAATGGTTTTTCTTGATTTGTCTAAAATTTTCAACTTGGAATCATCAAATGATAGGTAAAGTTTTTAGAAATTTTTTTCCATAGATAATTTGTTTTGAACTCCCTCTAATTTTTACAGACTGTATCTGCCCAATTAGGGGCTAATATTAAGAATCACCATTCATGTGTTCACTGGTTTTTGAAAGAGAATTTACAACCAAGATAGTACATTACCATTTCAGCCTCGCACCCTTTTGGTCATATTATAAAATTTAAATTTGGGGGTACTTTCGTTTGGCTGAAGAAGGTAAACTTAGCACTTTTTGGGAGGCCACCCATGGTACATTCAGGTGAGAAATTCTAATTTTTCTCTTCCATTTATTTTTATGCTCTTAAATATTTGAGGGTAATGCTTTATTTAAGTTTGAGGGTAGGAAACCATTTCTTTAAATGTTTTTTTACGGAGATGTAAAATAATGACACTTTGTCAATTTATGAGATATTTTAGACGAATTTCCAACACTTACACTAATTTTACCTTGGCAAAATATTTTGGAAAAACCTAATATTTGAAATTGTGCTAAGTATTGAGTATAGTATTTTTTACTATCATAAACTAGATGTACTATATTTTTATTACTGACTAATTCAAGTTAGCGTAACATATTTTAAAAACTTACACTTTACTGTAGTTTTTTAATTAATACCTTCAATAGATTTTTGCTCATTTTAAGGGAAATTTAGCATTATGCTTGGAATAATTTACTATAAGGGAGACAACTGCCTAAGAATAACTTCATTTCTAAGAAAGATAGAAAAAAAAATATAAGAAGCCAAATTTGCTCTAAAAACTTTTACGCTGCAAGGCTGCTCACATGATTAATAAATGAAAGAGGAAAAATTATTACCAATCTCGAGTATGACCATGAACTATGTAAAAGTAGTACGAAAATGTAACTTGTAAGAATCCTGGGTCAAGGTCACAATGGGGCACCACACCCCAACAACCTTAGTCAACTGGCAGAGATTATTGACCAAAAACTCGTTGTAATGGAGTCTTCACTAAGAAACAATATACTTAAAATGAGAGGCTTACTAAAAAAAGTAAAATACTAGGAACACAAATTGACTATGGCACTTGTCGATCTGATAGTTAAATTTATTCCAGTAAGAACTAGACTACCAAACGATAATTAAATTATTCTAGACAATGTATTAAACAATAAAACTATTTTCACTATACACTCTGATATAGCTAAAGCAAAATACTTGAATATCTTCCTGATCTTCAGGTAATATCTTTAGTTTCGGATGAGATAAAAATATTTTTTGGTATACGTGGAAAATATCAGGTTTAAAGACTTTTTATCGGTATATTTTTTGTCATAACTAAGAATAAGTTGACAAGAAATGAGTCACGTATCTTCTAGAATTATTTAAAATGTCATTATTGACTTTTTGTGGGTATAATCACTGCAAACCCTCACGAGATAACACTCGTCTATAAGGGTAAACCTGAGGAGTTAGCGGCTTGTTGCATATGCTAAATATAATCGTACTCCCTATGAAAGTGGCTATTATTTTATTTTACTCGGGACGAACAATAGACAAGTTTGGGGGTATTTGATGAGAATATAATTATGATATTTTTAATATAACTGAACATATATTTTAGTCATCCATTATATTTAATTTTAGGTACTTATGTGCGTTTGTTTGATTGTAGCTATTGGAGATGGATATTTGGAATCGAGCACTTAAAGTCAAATAAAAGTATCTCCAACAGTTCTTTAGCAAGGGATATCCAAGAGACAATAAATATTTGCACAAATATATTTGGAATATAATATAAAGGGAGATTACATTCAAGATCCAAGAATTATAACAAAGATATTTCCAAGAATTTCTATGGTTAGAAGATTTCTCTACTCAACAAGGAAATGATGTGAAAATGTTCTCATATATCTTAGTGATTGATTGTAATAATATATATTATAATATTCTAGATATGTGTAATATTTTTATAGATTTGGGTTCCTTCTCCTATAAAAGGACCGATCACTCATTGTAATTATCATCTTATATTGTAGCAAGTTTAGAAGAAATAAAGTTTTAATTTAATTTAGTTATATTTTCTCTATTCTCTTTATTTTGTAAATAGACTAGTTTAATGCAATAATCTTGGGAATGATAGAAAGCTAATCCTTTCTAGTTATGACTAGAAGAAAGCCCTTACCCAGGTAGTAATAGTTATCATGTAGTTCTAGGATAAGTTTTTTTTGTACACATCTTATAAATTAATTAAATCTACTTCTAGGCTTAACCATAGCTAGTAAGTGAATATAAACTATTTAGCCAAAATTCAGTGTTATAACCATTAAACCAGATTTCAGAACAAAAACTGTAATATCCCGTATTTTTTTTTTATTTGTATCCATATCTTTTCAATCGTGCATTTTTCGTTAATCATTTGCATAATGTGTCGTCATTCATCCTAAAAGGTTGTTAGTGTATGTTTCTTTTTATTATCGCTTAAGCCGTGTCGTTTTCTCTTAGATGTGCGAGGTTATCATAGTTACATTGTGGATCATTACCTTATAACCTATATTATGAGTAGGAGAGTAGGGTTTTGGGATCCCATCGTAGAGATTAGAGAGAGGGAGAGTTACTATTGTTTGAGAGGGTGTAAAGAAAAAGCTACTTCAATCACCAACTTGTTCACCTACTTTTTATTGCCCTTACTCTTGCTTCACCTCCTCTTTGTTGCTATTTCCATTGTTACTCTGCTCTTGCTATCAATGTTTCCATCGCTGTTGAGAGTACGTAGAGAGAGGGAGAAGAACAATTGCTGTAGCGAGTAAAGAGAGGGAGAATAACTGCTGTTTAAAAATAGAAGAGAGAAAGAAGAACCATTGCTGCTGTTGCTGCCATTGCTATTGCAGTTATTGTCTTCGTGTTTGGTTCGAATTGAATAAAGTAGAGAGAGGTGCAGATCAATACACCACCTCCAACCGATAATTACAGGTATACTGCTGTTCTTTCTACCATACTTTCATGCTTAGTTGGGTAAGTATTTCACCCTTCATTGTTGGTTATATACCTTAGACTTTAGGGAGATCAAGTTGGGTTTAGAGAGAGGTTTTTACAGATGTTGTAGTTGGGCTCAGAAGTCTATAAATCTGTTTGCATCACCTCCTATTGTACTTCTGAATACGACAACTTATCTTCTATACTTGAATGATTAGGAGTTAGAGAAGTAGAGAGAGGTACTGCGATTATCGAGCACCACCTTCCCTCTTGATCTGGTTGTAACCCTCATATTTGCTAAGTATTTTTTTTGAGCAATCTCTAGGTGACTTACTACTGAACTATTTTTAGTTAGAGACCACCCAACCCCCTTTAGTCTATCTGTTTTCCCTCCTTTTTGTTTAAAATTTTAGGGCTGTATAAACCTTTAACTAATCATCAAATCCTCCCTGTTTTCCTTCTTTGATGAACTGGTTTCCTTTTTATTAAAGCCTAGGGCTGTTTGGACCTTTAACTTATCATTAAACCCTTCCTTCATTAGCAACTATAACTAGCTTGTCATGCTTGCTTAGAAGATCAAGATCAATTATTGTTTTCTTTTGCTTGAACATTAAAAATCAGCTACTTCCTTATAGCAAATTGGAGTACTTGCTTGGTTAGTAGTTTATTGGGAAACCTTATAAATAGTACTTTAGTTCAGTGTAGTTATAGTCAGGTTAGTATGGTACAACTAGATTTATTCTTAGTTATTTGTACTAGTGCTATAACCTTGAAAAGTTGCGTATAAGCTGTTATTCTTGATTGGGTAGTTCAGTCCGTGATATACCGTTGTTGGAGCATTGAGTTATTTGCTTGGATTGATTCATCTTGAGCATTGCTTCAGGCGAGTTCTCCCTTCATGCTAAATTCCTTTACTAGTTTAATTGATCTTAGTTAAGAGTGATGTTCATAAATAGACACGTTGTGACGCCCTACCGAACGCCGGGTAAATCTGCCCGAGCGCTTTAACTTCTGACCTTGGATATATGTTCTCTAGACCCTAATTTAGCTGTATGCCAAGTTTCGTTGAAATCGGAATTTGTTAAGGGGGCGAGAAGTGCCAGTACACTTCGTCTCAAGTTTTAACGTTTCCTTTTGGAAACTAGCTATATACTTAGTGGCTATATTAATGAGGAACCTTGGTCCAATCCTCCCTATGACTAAAAGAGCTTAAAGGCTTGGTCATCATGGATCCCGACTCATAGGCTAACTACAAGGGATAGTCATGGGTTCTCCTAGGCCTAGGGAAGGCTAGGAGACATTGCCTCGCAATACGGGCTATTTTCCAAGATAGGGCTTTGAACGGCGCCGCTATGCCTCACGGGCTACCCGAGACGCACTGCCCCTTGCAGATGGACAATATAACTAGTCCAGGCTTGTCGCCCCTTCATATATATGTCCCTTATCTGGAATCCAACATATTGAGCTATCCTGATCCGCTACAGGACAAGTATGCTTTCTGTACCTCATGCCAATCATGAAAGATTACACTGTGGGGATTATTGAGGGAACCTTCAACATTATTGTCTTACCAAATACATATTCGAAGACCCCTCACGAGTATCCAGGATTATCCGAATATCGCTCTAGTATCGTGGGATTATTCCACTGCCGCGTCGCACTCGTGAAGATGGCTAGTACATGCCGGCTGTACGTGCATGTATACCGCACGGCCTCGTATTCCGCTGTGCTCTGGGCACAGTAGAGGTAGATCCAGGCTGGACTGTGACTGATGGTGTCAGAGGAAGGTTTGTTGGGCCTTCGCTTGTCAGAGCGGAGATGGGTTGTGCCTACGTCTCTCAGAGCTGGTCAGAGTTGAGTCGGCTTATCAAGTCTTGGTAGAGCAGATCTGAGTGATGGTTCCCGAGTTAGAAATATGGGATACCTAGTTGACAATTGTTATCTTCAGAGCCAAAGTTGCTCCGTACAGATGATCCAAGCACCGTTATGAATGCTTGTAGAGCGGGTTGCCTTCATCTCGGTTGATATTGGAAGCGAGAGAAAGGCTCTATATCTGAGCGCGAGATTGCTCAAGTTAGGTGTGCTTTGGACAATGACGTTAAGAGAAAGGATTGATATTTGAGTTGGACATGATGATCGATATCGTTGGTTCTCTCTAGAAGGCTGGTCAGTATAGCAAATGCTTTATAAAGTGTATTAGTAGGGCGATCTAGCATGTCGGTATTTGTATTCAATCTGCATACTCACTGCGAAGTTTAGTAACAGTTGTGATCAAGGACGATGCCCCTCAGCAGAGATCGATATGGTCAGCGTTTTGTGTCGAGTACTTTCGTGTGGAAGCTGCGAAGCTTGGTTTGGTTAGAATTCCTTAGTGTCTACAAAAGATTGAAGAATCTTGGTGGATACTCATTTTGATTGTCTTGAGTTGGACACAGAGACGTTCGGTGGTGAACGTCATAAGCCGAAATGGAAGTGGCGTGAAGTAAAGATGAAGACATGATTTGGGTCCCGAGTTTGTACACAGTGATTATCGTCAGGTAGACATCAAGGGTAGAGTTTCTCTTGGTTACGCGACATGAACTCTGACCTCCAAGATGGGTTGTCGCTTGTCCACAGTTGGTTCTACAGTTGTACAGGACACTGCTTTGCTCACTCAAAAAGGCAAGTTGCTGAGTGATACTTATTCTCTGGCTCCATAATTGAGTTTCAGGTTTGTCGACGTTCGAGTGCTCTAGCCGAGTTGATCCATGTGGTTCCACAAGGTGTTTCTGGATAGTTTTAAGCTTACAGATTGGTGAAGACTTACATTTCCAAATCGTAGTAAGTTATAGGGTTGTCGCAAAATTGAGTTGAGTTACAGTTAGTTGTACAGGTTACCTCAGACATGATCTCAGATAGAAGAATGCTCTAGGATGAAAGATCCTGAGCAGAATTGAATGGTTTTCCTAATTCCTCATCACATGGTGGTTGACAGTAGGGATCAAAGTTCCCGCGCCTTGTTCTTTGCTTGTATTGACGGAGTGTCTTTAGAAGACCACATCCCAGTGACCGGTAAGAGTTGTCTACGTTTGTAGAAGGTAGTTCAAGTTACAGAGAATGGCTACGCTTCAGTTTAAAGATGATTGCGACAGTATGAAGGTTGGTCTCCACGAGTTTGATAACAGTTAGAAGTGGCAAACCAACTAGCTCAGGGCGTTAGGTGTAGTGATAGTATCTTGTTCCCTAATTCCCCAAGTACTTAGGTTTGAGTAGGGATAAAAAAATGAAGAAACGCTTCAGCAGTCAGTCAGTTATATGTAGTTGCTTTATTCTCGATGAGGACGTCAAGCTTATTAAGTATGGGAAGAGCTGTAAGTTGTGTCGCAGATGCACGCAGGTTCTAGCAAGGGTCATTACCACCAATTTTTGGAAAGTATAGATGCCAGTGTTAAGTCCTCTTTAGATAGTGAGGCAGATTGGATTCCTCCAAAGTTGAGAGACCTTGGTGATATCGGAGTAGCGATTAACCTTCCTGCAGCCAAGTTAGGTGCAAATGCCATCTATCGCTTAATTGATTAGATGATGGGCTACTACGAAGTGGTAGAGCAGAACGTGGCTACATAGATAGATGTTTCATGGGTTTTCCACGTTCACACAAGATATCTTTATGAAAAACCTAGATGGTTAGCTGGTGGTAGGGTCAATCAGAGTACCCCCACCTTGATTGGCTGCCTTGATGGTTTTGTTGGCAGTAAGACAAAGGAGTCCGCGCCTTATTGAGAGTATGCTACCATCTAGGAGCTACCCTCCCTCGCCCAAAGTGAAAAATGAGTACCAATTCTGCTCTATACTACTAAGGCTATAGTGTCGCATCTTGATATTGTATCCTAGATGTTCTGTAATAATGGCAGACACGGTTTAAAAAGCTTTGCAGAGTTAGTTGAATGAACAGCCAGGCAGTTTTAGTGTACGGCAGGTGTTTCGTAGCAGATGGGAAAGTTCAACCTTAGTTTTTAGCAGACTTACTCCTTACCACTCGTAGAAGAAGAGTGAAGTTTAAAGTCGAGATTCACAAAAGATTGAACTTTCGAGCAACAAAGGCATTGTGCAACTTGAAGAAAGAATGCACTGGTGTGACTCAGAAGAGAGCGCATCTTTTGAATGGGATTGCAGATATCCTCATCGGGCTGTCTGGAGGAGATGCCAGGTTTGTCAAGTAGAGCGACATTCCAAATTTGTATCAGGGGAGAAGGCGCAATGCTGTAGGATACAACGCATTTCAGAAGGCACGATGCTAGGAATAACTGCCCATATACTTTACAAAAGGCTTAAGGCCGCAGGACAGTATCCAGAAGAGAAGGCAGACTCCAGAGTTTGAATGAATGTTCAGTCACCATGCACTTCAGTTGGAAGGGCCGAAGGTCAAGATTCAGTCGTGAAGAACACGGTTGTCAGCATCGAGACTAGCAGTTGGGTTCAGTATCCGCTAATGCAGAAGAAGATATAGTACTCTAAACTAAGTATGGGATAGTTGTTAGTTTCTTGAAGATACAGAAGATTGAATCCTTGCAGAGCCATGTTGAAGAAAGTTCTCGAAAAGGACGTCGAAATTATTTTAAGTACGGGAGGGGGTGACGCCATTCTGAATGTCGGGCAAATCTGCCTGAGCATTTTGAGTTCTGACCTTGGATATATGTTCTCTAGACCCTAATATAGTTGCACGCCTAGTTTGGGTTCTGACCTTGGATATATATTAAGGGGGCGAAAAGTGCCAGTACACTTCGTCTCAAGTTTTAACGTTTCTTTTTGGAAACTAGCAATATACTTAGTGGTTATATTAAGAAGGAACCTTGGTCAAATTCTCCCCATGACTAAAAGAGCGTAAAGTCTTGGTCATCATAGACCACGGATCATGGGCTATCTAGACTGGATAGTCATTAGTTCTCCTAGGCATAGGGAAGCCTAGGAGATATTGCCTCGCAATGCGGGCCACTTTTCTAGATTGGGCTTTGAACGGCGGCGCTATACCCCATGGGCTACCCGAGATGCACCGCCCCTTGTAGATGGACAATATTACTAGTCTAGGCTCGTTGTCCCTTCATATATATGTCCCTTATCTGGAATTCGACATATTGAGCTATCACGATCCGCTACAGGATAGGTGTACTTTCCGTACCTCGTGACAGTCACAAGAGATTACGCTAAAAGGATTATTGATAGAACCTTTAGTGTTATTGCCTAACCGAATCCATATTCGATGACCCCTCACGAGTATCCAAGATTATCCGAATATCGCTCTAGTATCCGTGGGATTATTCCACTGGCGCGCCATGCCCGTAAAGATGGCTGGTAGATGCTGGCCGCACGTGCATGTATGCCACACGACCTCATATTCCGCTATGCTCTGGGCACTATAGAGACAGACCCAGGCTGGGCCGTGACACACGTTATATATGATCTAGTATATAGTTAGATTCGTATTCATTTTGTGTAGTTTGATAAATACTATGTTAGATAAATTAGCTATCTCTTTAACTTAGTTATAATCTCTAGGTGATAAGTGGCTTGGCTATAACAAAAATAACCTTTTATGTCACTTGTTTAACATCATTTATTAGGATTATGACGTGAAAATTCCTATTTTCTGTATCATGTCCGCCACTTGTTTGGATACAACGTCAATCCTCCAATAAGTGGCATTGTTTAGCTTATCAATGTGTATTACGCCACTTTTGGTAGTGACATAAAAATAAAATTCAATTCACGTCATTATTTTTCTAAGAGTAATGTTATTTTTTGGTTTCCGCTGACGCTGAATGTTTTACCAAATTATCAAGAAGTTGTGTTTGTAGGTGAACATGTCTTAACCTTAACTCATAAACATGAAAGAGGCAAAGGATATAAACTAGAGAGAGTAATGTTTGAATTCGAAATGGTTGTTGCAAGCCCTAGACAAAAATCTTCTCATCTCTTCATCCCTTCGCAAGTTTCATCTCTGGTAATCTCTCTCTCTCTCTAGAACTGATTTCCAATTAGAAATTGGTCAAAAATTATTTGTTAATCTGATTTTGCAAACACCCAATTGATGAATTTCGCTAAATGTCCGTTCTGAAAACAACAGTTGTAATTGCAAAGGGTTTAATCATCATACACAAATTTGGGGAATTTCTTGTGGGTTTTTACAATCTATTAGTTCTTTCTACCTTTATCAGAGTTAGACACGTCATTCCCTTCTATCATTATTTTCTTCATTGTTGTGGATAGGCCAGCATATTGACTTGTCCAACAATATTATAATCACATTAAAGGTTTTAATTTCTTCAATATATCATCTAAATGATATTCTTGGGAGTTACTTAAGATATTAGGGTACTATTTCTGTTTACCGTTGGTACATAATTATGTAAAAGGGCTTTGAGTGCTCAACTTATTTTTTGCTTTGTGAAAAATAAAACCTAAGGTTAGGGAAGATTCAAGGGATTTATTCTCTTTCGGGCTTGTTGATTGGGTTGTTTTAATAATATAGGTATACTTCTCAATTATTTTTTGTTGTTAAACATTTGTAGAGACGATAGCGGCGTCGGGAACCGTTGGATTAAGGTTTGTCAGATATCGATGGCCGATATCCCTCAATTGCCATTGATCATCAACCTCTATCTCTAGATTAATGATTATTTTTTGATTTGGATTAGCAAAGGGCGTACCAAACTAATGGCGTGTTTTCCAGGAGAATAATCTTCCCCAATACTTTTAGTAAGGATGGTACAATAACAAGTTTAAACGAATAAGATTTTACATGGAAATTCAATAAAAGCTGAGAAAAACCATGACCACGAGGAAGATTTTGATATAAAATCCAATAGGTTGCTAGTTATTATAGTTTGTTATGTGATAACACAGTAAGAAAGAATGAATAATAAAGTTGCAGATCTGAATAACCTATTCTCTACCTATATTTATAGTAGATACATGTAGTTTACAAAAAGAAAACTAATTTCTTATTTCGGGGATAGTTGGCCAACTTCGCGGATCTCCAATGGCTCTCTTTTACAACGCACAATGACTAATTTTAGTAGGTTAAGAACTTGCAATTGTAGACATGATATCTTCTGGAAAGTTGGGTTATCTTCGACTATGTTATGTTGGCTTATCCTTGTCGAACCTGGGATATATGCTACTACAATCACCCAATTCTCGGCATAATTACTTGTTATTATGTCTAAAATGAATTAAAAGATGAAGACTTCGTTGAATGTCTCACAAGTTTCCATGTTGTCATTTCTGAGGCCAATGTCAAATGAATCTGGTCACATTTTTCCCAAAGAATATTTAATGCAGAACATTGGACTGTGAAATTGGAAGGTGAGGTTATCAATAGACAGTGAAAGAAGGGTTTGTTTGGTGGTTGAATGGTTTGGAAGCCGTGATGGTAAAGATATCGCCCTAAGCGTGGCATAACAAGTGGTTGGAGGGTACATATAGTAATTGTGATAACTATATAGAGGTAAAGTTATCTGTTAAGTCTATGTTGGTGTTTATTCCTGTACCAGCGGTCATGATGGTTGGGAGAATTGAGGGAGGTGGAGGTAGAGAGCGTTTACACGCGGGGTATCCATTGGAACTAGTGTCAGTTGCTGTTGCAGAAGGTTTTGGAGTTCATCAAATGTTAGGAGAAGTGGCTACTGCCCATATTAAAGATGATGATGCGAAGGCTGGTTTGATGTCCTGCGGATCTTGTCGACCCAAAGAATTTTTTTTAATTTTTTACTGCTGCCTGTTCACCTAGGCAGCTCTATTTAGAAGGTCCTTGACCTGAGATTCCTTGAGTTTTTTGGGATATCATTGCCCTTTTCACCAGGGGAAATGCCATATTTTGGTGAAAAGAAACGCACAGTGTTGAGTCCTTCATGTCGAATAATAGAATGTAAACGATGTCTGATATAATATAATCGAAGGAGTAAATTGTCGAATGTAAAATGTAACAGAGTGTTTAATGAATAAACTATTTTTTGATCTTGTATTGTGTCTGTAGTTTGTGATCTCGAAGTTCAAATAAACAAGTAATCGAGTTATTTAACATCGAGGTAGATTGTGCTGAATGTATACGGATCTCGAGTTTAATAGATCTCAAAGTTTATGTTGTTGACTGGGTGGGGCTGGAAATGATTTCCTAGGATGTTAGTTTTGACTTTGAAAGTGTAGAGTTTCAATATGAATTAAATGAATGATTTGACTGGTCGTGGCTGCTATGTATATAAATGCCATGTATAAGCTACAATTATTTGTGGGAGTGGAGATGGTGAGGACGAGAGTACAAGTTTGGGAGGATGAGCGATGTAATCGTGTGCGTGTGATGTATTTAGAGTTGCTGGACAGGTATTTTGGTAAAAGTTGTGTAAACTGGCAAGTATTGGTGCCTGTAGATCCCAAATATGATGCAATGAGTGAAGTGGAGGTGAAAGAGGCCAAAGAGGAGTATGAATTCCATCTTAACTTAAAATTCTTGAGTCCTCCTGAACGCATCGGTAAGATAAAGAATCGAGTTAAAGCGCTTGTGAAGAAAGAAGATGAGTTGGTTGGCCAAAGAGTTTGAGGATTAAATGAGTGTTGGAATGTAATAAATGAGTGTATTTGTAAGGTGTTGTCTAAATGAAATGAATATTTTTGTCGATGTCTATGAGTTAAAATTTCTTAAATATAATTGGACTTGTGTGAATAAATGAAATTATCTAATACAATGTTTCATAGGATAGGAATAATTGATTTGTCAAACTTTGGTAGGGGAGTTGTTGAATAAAATTTGAAATTTTAATTTTGTGTTGAATTTCTTCTTGAGAATATATGAAAATTAGAAATAAGGAAATGTGTTTAGGTAATGAGAGAATGAATACTCATGCAGATGATACTTTGAAGTATAACGATATGGATGTACGCCATCTTTGTGAAAAAATAGTCGGTGCTTTGGTGAGGATGGATATATCAGAGGATGTACAAAGAGATATGGAAGGTTTGGAGCAACAGTGCATGGGTTTATTGGCTTCAAGAAGGCGAAGTATCAAAGACTTCGAAAAAAGATGGATAAGGCGTTATGCTCGAGTACTGGAACGGTCGAGTAGTGGTGCGATGAACAGTTGCGTTGGGTCTATAAATAGCCTTGTGGTAGACGACTATTCTCATTTCATAGACTCTGAAATTTTTTCTTCAAGTGCGAATTCGTTATGCTCTTCGCTGGAATCGTTGTCAACGATTGGGAACAAGGAGATAAGTGTACTAATTGAAAGGGCAAAACATGCAAATCAGAGGGATACCGAGGCAGTGCAAATCCAAGGTTAGTGATTTTCCCATATTTTTTTGATATTTTTAGATTTTGTTAAGACCCTTTGTAGATGTATGTATGTTAATGATAGTGTAGGAATGAATTGGAATTAGGAAGTATTTAGTGGAAGTTATTAGATAATTACTGTGGTAGGGTTTTAATGATAAAGATCACGATATTGATGGATGAAGTGATGTGTTGCTTGTGACAATGCTGTCGAAATGGTTTTAAATGGTGTTTGAGAGAGAGTGGTTGTTGGAAATTGGAGGCGATGAGTAGAGAGAGTGATTTGTGGGTGTCGCTGCGATTATGGCACGAATGTAGGGTGTTTGTTGTGGCAACTATAAGATTGCTGGTAATGGAGCGCTGGATTAGGTACGATTTTTCTAGGTTTTTCGCCAGAGAAGGTGGATTCCCATATTTTTTGAATTCGGCTCATTTTGGCGAGAAACAGGTGAAGTGTATTCGAGAAGCTGTGGTTCTAAACTACAATAATAAACATTAGCACAATAATCGATGTTAGGACTTAGAAAAATAGTAAATAATTTTTGTATCGAGAACTGAATGTAGTAACTGTGCATTCAGATAGTAATGATATCCTCCAGATAGTAATAATATCCTTCAGATAGTAATGATAACAATAATAGTAATGATAAAAATGATAGAATGATGTGCTAGAGATTAAGCTCAATAATGATATAAATACTAGCATATAAACATATATAATGTATCAGATATGATAGATACTAATTGTTATTAAAAAAATGGAATCTGATTTTCAGGTTTTTATAAATGGCTGAACCTATCAATATTGATGATAAAGAAATCTTCAAGAACTTGGCAGATGCAGAACCCCTTTTAATTGATGTGACAACGTGTGCCCAAAAGTTGGGCGGCAGTTATCGGGGGAGGGGGAGGCTTGTTATGGTGAGGTTCTTGAAACAAAAGAGATATTGAGTTTTAAGAAGAAGTATGGTATTCTTCAAGATATTAGGTTAGAGGAATATCAGTATGATATGACTGATCTGGAAATTCCTTTGGATGAGATTCTTGTTCATCGAGAACAAATTAAAAAAGGTTTAAAGCTTCCTCTTCGAGCTGATTAGAAGAAACTGTTAAATTTCTTTGACGTGGCACCTGGTCAGTTCAACCCAAATGTTTATGACCTTTTTCGTGCATGTGGGGTGATAAATAGTCAATTAAAGGCAGAGGGAAGAGTTGATCACAGTGAATAATCTATGTGTGTACTACATACTCACCCACAAAAGTTAGGATATTGGTACTTTGGTGAGGTTTTTGAAGAGACCGTTGTTTTATGACATGGTTTCAATAGGAGGGAGGTATAATGATGAACGTCTTCTCATTTCGGGGAACTATAAGTTTGACAAGAAAGATCCTGGGGAGCCCTTGAAAAGGAAAACTTCCCATCTAGGTTTGTGGTTAGGTAACGTAATTGTCGATATTTTGGATTTGTTTAGTAGCTAAAATTATTGTGTAACTATTGTTTTGTGCTTGTACAGCATTGAAGGAGGTTGATAGGAGGTTGGCCGAAGCAGAAACGTTGTACAATATTAGGATAGGGTATTACGGTAGGATCCACAACTTCATCATCGACCAAGTGAAGGTTAAAACTTTGTTTCAAGAGGCTGGTTTAAAGAGATCGAGGGTGAAGGGAGCAGAGGTTCCAGTAATCAACAGGAAGAAGTCTGTGAGGAACAAAAGAGCTGCTGAGGTGAGCTTGCCTTTGGAGAATCATTTACTAGCTTGGCATACGACGAATTCTGTAACGACTGAGTGATGAACGCGTAATTATGATACTTTTAATATACCCGAACATATATTTTAGTCGTCCATTATATTTAATTTTGGGAACTTATGCACGTTTGTTTGATTACAGCTATTGGAGATGGATATTTGAAACTAAGTTCTTAAAGTCAAGTAAAAATGTCTCCAACAGTTCATAACACAAAAGTCATAGACACAATATATTTGGTCTCAAGATTGAAGAAATATATATACAAATATTCTTGGAGAATAAGATCAAATAATATATTGCATCCAAGATCCATGAAGATATATGCAAGAGTATCCATGAAGAAAGATCTCTACATCACTTGAGGGAATTATAAGCAAGAATCTTAGGTGATTGGTTGTATAATTAGAATATATTATTGTGAAAATATTCTTTATAATTTAATGTATAGTTTCTAAATTTGGGTTCCTTCTCCTATAAAAGGAACCCTCCCCCATTGTAATTGGGCATCTCATATTAGAGCAAGTTTAGAAGAAATAAAGTCATAAGTTTTATTTAATTATCTCTTTTTCTCTTTTAGTTTAATTTTTGTTAATGTCTTCTTTAGTTGTTAATGGGATGAAGTTCGAGATGAGCGGCTAATCTCCTAGCTAAGGCTAGGATGAGGCCTCTTCTTCGATGAGCAATAGTTGATATTAATTAGGTTATAATTAATTTTCTCTTACTACTTTATGATTTGTAAGTTAGTGCATCATATCGCAGGCTTGACCATAGCTTCGGTTTGGTGTACTATAACTTCGAATACAAACAAGTGCTACTAACCGTAGACTTGATTTGGAGATCTAGAAAGAGGAAACACTAGAGAACTCACTCAAGCCTTGCCATGGTTGAGTTGATAATTCTCTAAGATACTCTTCACAATCACTTAAAAGCATAAGCACTACATGCTTGACCATAGATTTATTGGTTTATTTTACATAGTTTGTGTCTTAACATGAACATATGGTGGGTGAAGATATTAGGATCTAGTTGTATATCGATTAGTGCTTTAAAAAGTAAAGGCTAAGTCTGAACCTTAGCTCTCTCTCTCTCTCTCTCATTAAGTTTTATATTTAGTTTTTATTTCTTCTTCTTAGATTTATCCCTTATAAAACCATAATTCAGTCTAGGAAGTATTTTTTTCCCAAACCTCCTTGTTGATTCGATCCTACTCATCTGTGCAACAATTCAACAGCCATACTTTGAGCAGGTATTTTGCTAGAGGCTCTTAAAACCTCTTATCAAATGGTGCCATTGCCGGGGAGGTATCGTTGAAGACTATTCTTTCTAATACAAATTTTCTTTGTTAATTCATTCTAATACCATCCATATCTTGCTAATGATTTCTAAATTCTTTGTTTCTTGTATAGTAAGTTGTAGGATAGTGGGCCGGTAATGCTATTAAAGTGTTTCTAATTTTCTTTAAAAAAAAAATTGTGGTTCTTGGCGCTACTGTAGCTTTGTGGCAATTTTTTTTAAGTGCGTGGGTCATTGTTACCAACATCTATTTTATTTATGAGGTTTGATGCTATAGCCTATTTATTTGGTCATTATTACCAATGTTTACTTTATAATCGTGTTTCTGAAGCTCGGGTACAACAGTACCAACGTTTGTTCTTTAAAGTGTTGGGTTTATTTTAGATAAAATTTTCATGTATAATTGGTTGAAACAGTAAGTATAGGACCTACATCAGTATTGGATACAAGGTGCTTGCTTCATAATTTTGGTGATGGTGTACATGAATAAAAAACTTCATGACTACATTAGTAAGTTGGTGCTTAAGGCAGGTGCTGGTACACCAATCTCATCTCTTTGCACCTCTTGGAATTTTGTATTTACATGAAATTTTGTGCATATCATTTGCTTGAATGATACTGATGAACATATTTATCTTGGTACCAAGTGATTTTTGTGTACATTATCAGGTTGATGCTTAAGGAAACTCATGTGCTTGGTTTGGGTTATTGCTCTATTGTTTTGTTTGAGAATATTTTGTAGCTTCTTTACATCATCTAAGTTGTAATTCCTTGTTGGAGCATTGAAGTGTATCATCATAGCCACATCTCCTCTTGTCCAGGTAAAGAATTCCAAAAGTGCTTTTAGTCACTGGTGTCGAGTACTGCTTGTATTGACAATTTTTGATAATTTGTTGGACCTGACAATTGATAATAGTGTTAGCGTGCTTGCTAAATCTTTATTGTCTATGCCATAACCATTTTCTCTATTTCTAATTGGCATATATTTGGCATTCACATGACATTGTAGTTTTAAGGGGGAGCTTGGCCTTGCAAAGAGAAAATGTGCGGGGACTAAAAATATGCAAAGCTCAAAGCATTAACACCTCCATCCTTCTTTCTTGCCTCCTATGTGAAGGGGAAATTTCCTTCTTTCACCCCCTAAGTGAAGGGGCGGCCACAGCTATACCGGGAAACACTTCCCGCAGGTTGGTACCTCTATAAACTTGACATCTAGAAGGGGTTCATATCCGCTCTGCCTCGACACTAGGGACATAAATTCGTGTGGATTGTGCAAATACATGCTGCTATAATAAAATATTTGTTAAGGTTAGATTGACCTATTGACGTGTTTAAATTTCTTTTTATTCCAACATTAGTAAAGGTAAATATTGTTAGAGACTTCCGGGATTTCATCACCCAAAAGGATTTCTATACAGTCAGAACTATTTGAGTGGTATTTATCTCTTCTATTAATTCCATGTGTTTCATTAATGGGTTGTCTCTACATATCTAGATTCAAGCTAAGTCTAGTAAGATATTTGCTTTAGTTTAGATTACATAAGCAGCATCCCAAAGCATCATTAAAATATCTCCAACCTTAGCACTACAAATAGATGATGATCAAGGTTAATTCTTCAGTATAATTACCAAGTAAGGGGATGTTCATATATTATACTCGTAATAGGTCATGAAAGCGGAGATATAGTAGTTATACTTGCGTGAGATGATGTAAGTGAAATATACAAATTATGAACCAACAGAAGAACGGATGTAGACATACGATAAACTTGCAAAGTTGCTTCTCTTACTGATCTCCTTTGTGGTGACAGAGTTTGGATGATGCCTTTCAAGTTTTCTCACTCCCTAGACGATACTGAGGTGGAGACTAGGATTAGTTTTGTAGTAGCTCACAACTATAAACCTCTTTTATCCTAACCCCATCAAAATCCTAAGAAAGTATTCCCTACCACAGATGTACTTACAAAATAACTACTGACTAAAGTGCTATCACATAAAACTCATAAATAAAATATTAAAACATTACCCTAATGCTTAAAATAATTTGGGGCATCACACCTAATTACTGAGAGTAGGATTGCATCTTTAATTGAAATCAAAGATAACCGATTTGAAAAAAAAGCCTAAATCTTTGACTCCACACCAACATCAATAATGAGATCCATCAAGGGTTTCAACAAATAACTGTAGTTGGTTTTAATTTTGGAGATCACAAAGAGTAGAAGAGTTTGAGTTTTTGAGGTGTGCTCTTTAGTTTTTCTAATTTATACTAAAGATAAAGAGTGATAAATCAATAGACGGTTTTTTCCCTTGGGCTATAAAGTTATTACGGGCAAAACAATTGTTCCCTTCCTTAGAATTAGTCTTTCTCGATAGGCGCATTTAAGTTTGATTAGAGTTATTTATGTTTTTACCCGTACTACGATGGTTTTTTCCTTAACCTAAGCAAGAGGGGTTTTCTGGGAACAAGCAAGTATACTTAGCAGGATGGACAAATGATGCCTACAGATGCCACATGCTCATTTTCCCACCAATATTACTGTAGAGAGACCTCCTGACGTCAGCCTGATTAGTGTAAGTATATGATTACGTTATAAATTTGTTGATTATCAATGTAGTTTTCCTACATGTTTGATTAATTATCTCCTTGTAAATTACACTTCCTTTTGTGTTACTATTTCTAGTATAAGGTCTTTGCTATGATTAATTTATTTAACTGGCTAAAGTGTATTGTAAAATTACAATATATCACATATAAAGACTTAAGCTTTTGTTTTGTTAATATTTATTGTGAAAAGTCTTCTTACTTTATCTTTTTTAACAAATAATATGATGCACGTGTTTTGTATAATTGCTCTTTAGCACCCTGAACGGACTTACGCTTGTGTTTTTTTTATTACTATTTTTCGAGTAAGAATGTTGTTGCACTTATTTTTTGTCAATTGTGTCCTGATAGTTATGACTATCTTATTATATAGATGTGAAACAATATTCTTTATACTTTGGGTGACCCAATGGGTGCACTTTGTTCATTTTGTTGTTTATCTATGTATATCTTGATATGGCTTGAGTCTTTTTTTCCCCGTTACCTATGGCTTGTTGTCTAGGAGGCTCCTTTATTCTATGGCAGTCCTTCTTTTATCATTAGTATGCTGCAGAATACTATGATGCTAATTATCAACTTTATTACAATTTATCACAATTATGCCTGATAGAATTTTAGATGTTTTCTATTAATTAGTTGAGTCATATTTTGTCCGGCTGTATCTGCCAGATAGTAGTGGCATGTTAAGCCTGCTTCTTAATGGCTTTATGTTTGATGTGATCATGTCGTGAGCACAATACTAAGTCTCATTTGCCAAAGTTTCATGCTAGCATGACTTTGTTACATATGTAGATAATGCTTACCAGATAGGTTGTTGGGTGGTTTTTTGCATGATCTTGTCGTTCCTCAATTGATTCTAGCCATGTGATTTGTGCTATGTCTTGCTCGTTGATCATTGTGAAAGCCGCAAAAGCAATTCTTACAAATTTAATTTTCACTTTGACAGAGCCTTTGTCTCATACATATGAGAAAATAGAGATACACTGGTTGTAGTTCTTGATGAGTTCATGCATGTTCATGAAGTATTTCGCGAGAAATTGACAATAAAAATAATATGTTTCTTTGTATATCTCCATCACAAAAGATAATTGGGCTCAACATTTTATTTTACATATATAAATGGTGAGAGGTGTGGATATTTGTTTGTGTAGTGTTATTGCAACCGCGTTGTTCGCCGCATTCCTTCCATATCAGATCTAGACTATGACGCTTATTCTGATTTTAGTGATCATAAAAGTTCCATGCATAGGTTAACAAGGAATTCACTTGACCAAATGGGTAATAGCTCAATGGTAGCAATCATGAAAGTTGATTGCCTCCAAAAGGTATTCACTCAGCCACTTTCTAAATATGGATTAAACCTAGTTGGTGGAGTAAGAGAATTTGAGGCATCATTTAGGGCTTTATGAAGGAAATTTTGGGTGAAAATTGCTTAAATGACATTTTTTTCTTGATTAGAGAAATTTAGGGATGAAAATTGAGTTGAAAATTAGTAAATATGGAAATTTAGGTACTCATTATTATCCCAAATTTAACTTTTCTCACAAATCAATGGCATTCACACATCTGAGATTCAGTATGAGATTTTCAAAACTTGCATACATTTTTCATATCTCATTGGGTCTTCTACATTCATAGTGAATGCCAAGTCCACTAACGCATGTGACAACTCCCCGCGGTAAGCATTTGAAGACCACACGAAACACTTGGTAAGGTTTGCCACTACTCCAAGTAAATGAAAAGATGTACTTATAAAAATCTATTCCTGATAGTCGATCACTCTGTATAGTATAATTTTATGTATTGTAATAATAAAGTTTGTGAAACAATAGAAACCAAGATATTTATATATGAGTGTATATGATACATAAGGTAAACTTGAAGATATACAAGATAAAAGTCACCAACCTGAATAACAAAATACTCCAAGTCTAACTCCACCCATAGTGTACAACCAAAATATGATTAAGGATCCTCTGATGTTCTGGAACTTCGATGCTATTAATCATCTCCATATTCAACTTGCTTATAATGTCTGATCATCTATAATCTCACATTACTTCAATAGGCCTGTATCTAAAATGTATTGGACTGGGTGAGTAAACTTCTCAAGTCCTTACAAGTAATATGGCCCAGTTGCGGCTAACAGCTGTAGTACTAATCAAGACTAGATTTAATTGTATAATAATAGACATTGTATAACATGATGGCTAAATAGAATTAAAGCATATGAATATGTAATCAATAACAAGATGCCCATCAAATAGAATGTTAGGCATATTGAGTTTGTTCAGTTCAACAATCTGTGCCGACTATACTTCTCGTTTCATCCCCATTGTATTTTAGTGAGTTATTACTGCTACACACAGAAGACAGTTGACTAAAGCCCGCCGGGATGGTATAACCTATTCTTTAGTCGGCATTACCGCACGTATAACGCCTGGTCTACTTTTAAACTTTTTTGACCATTAAAAGCAACATAAAAGATATTAATGACCTTAATGTCTGGTTCGGTTATTAACTGGTTAGCGAACTCAGTAAACTTAAACCGGTTTGTAAGTTTTTCAAACCGAACACCAAACTGGCCTCTTTTAAACCAAACAAAACCGTTGATTCCGATTCGGCTCGGCCCAGTCTGGTGTCTCAATTTCTAGTTTTTCATGTACATCCCTACCCAAAATAATGTTCTCATGTCTACTTAATTTGGTTAATTGTACCAAATTTGGCTCCAAACACAAAGAATTATAGGAGATACAAATTTCACAACAAAACAAAATTTATTTCAAGCCAATACATAAGCTAAAATCAGGCAAAGCATATAAACACCTATCATGGAATGAAATCTAATTGATGATTACTCCTGTCAATGGTATAAAATTACTTGTTGCTTTGCGTATTTTGCTTGCTCGTTTTCCCCCAATTTCTAACTTTCATATTCCTTGATTCTTTGCTACTGTTAAATTCTTCTTGGTATCCTCTTTCCTTATCCTTCAAGTGGCTATAATTTCAGCTTTAATACCTTTAATCTAAAGCTTTCTCTTCTAAGTATTCTTCTTGTGGAAAATGGGTTGAATATGGGATGGATTTGGTAAAAAGGATGATATGATGGTGATAAGAGTGAAGAATTTCAATTCCCAGACCTCACGTTTAACCTGTTATAATTATAGTGTTGCCCCTGAACTTCGCTCGCCTATGTTTATCACATCCAAACTCTGATTTAAATTCGATAAAATCTTGTAGGCTTCTAAAATGTACTGTATAATTACTATTCAATCACCTAGGCTTAAATTATTATATCAGTAGCTCTCTATATTGCTTAACCTACGGGTCCAAATTTTTTGGGCTGTTACAATGCATTACTCTATTGTTTTCTAGCCACTGTCAAAACCCTCATTAGTAAAAGAAGAGGTGAGAGGATAAAGTTTTGGCCAAGATTAAGCGAACGATAACGCAATGATGGCGGATAAAAGCCTAATCTTGTTTTGCATGAAATTGACCAGGTAACATGCGTTAGAATTTATACTTGCTACAACTGCAACCGTTGCTGTCAATTCACTCAATAAGAAACGTGAAAGTGACTGCCCTAAAGGCTCTAAGATTAAGATGATTGGTGTGCATGCACTTGTGAATGAGATCATCGAGCGGGATACTAATTTGAAGATGGAGTGGCTACTCATGGTATAGAAATTTGGGAACAGTTACTAACTATAACTAAAAAAGATAATAGAAAGGAAAGAACTATTTGATCATGACCTCATGTATCTATCAATTGTGTTGTTATAGATTAATTATGTGATAGCCATGTTTGAGCCTTTTATCTTCTTTTTTTAACATTTCATTTATGTTATAGCTATAAAAGTTACAGGTTTGCACGGTTTTTGGTATGTTGGCATGAAAACTACAACATAAAAACCATTCGTATCCCTCATAAGATATGAACCTCTATACTTAAAGTTGCATATTCCCCAGACTCGATAAAGACAAGTTTAATAGTGCCAGGTCGAAGGTATCTTATCATTCGAGAAGGGTTTGTGATAGCATAATCCACATTCTCGATAAAGAGAAGCCAGCAGAGCCAAATCAAAGATTTATATTCGTTCGAGAAGGAATCAGGTCTATATCTATAGATCTCGACCCTCTACAATAATCGTTATACTTGGTCAAATAGAGTCGCTGCACATGATCTGCGATGTTCACTCCACTATAAATATAGGCAGAGCTTATGTCAACAGGGATTCCATCTTTTACTATCATTTTAAATTATACTAGTCAAATCTCTTTGCAATTGCAATAAATTAACACATATTAGATTTATACTTTCAAATCCTCCTCGAGGTCATGGTTTTTCTCAGGATTTACTGAGTTTTCCATGTAAAATCTAGTGTGTTCCAAACTTATTTCCAAACTCCTTTTAAGCTCATTATTTAAAGTATTGGCAAAGTTTACCAACTGAAAAAACTGGGCATTACAATTGGTGCCGTCTGTGGGAAAAATCACTTTTTTCTTTACCAAATCTCGTTCAATATAATTATTTCCATGACCATCATGAACCTGAGAAGTGCCTCCAGTACCCAGGGAAAAAATGAAGACGTTCCAATCACCATCCAGCCAGAAACTGTCAATTTGCACATTGTTGTTTTTGAGCTTCAAAAGCAGATAGAATCTGGCAGGAATCAACGAGTCGAAGGTCAGATGATTCACGCTTAAGCCCTCCAAGTCGAGAGGGATGAAAGGAGGAAGGCATTGGAACAACAAAGTCGAACTCATCAGAAAGAAATGAAAAGTCTATGGAGGCAACAAGATTGATTCATTGGTCGACAAGGATCACCTCCCCAAGTTCGAAGTGATCATCGGTCATGAGCTTCCCTGATGGAAAATATACCAAGGGAAGAGTGAAATCGAATTTCAAGATCTCGATCAAGGAACCCAAATAGAACATCCTGACATTTTGGCTTGACATCATCAACATCGACAACTTAGAGAAGTCAAAATATGTCATCAAACTCCAACGCTATCTTCAAGAAGACTAGTTAGGGAACGGTTGGGCCCAAAAGGACAAGGAGATTTTGATCCACGAGCTACAACTCAACCGAACTCTCTCCAATAATTCATTACCTTAGATAATTTAAACAATAAGATTCAAGCCATAAATTCAGACAACCCTAGTTGAAGATCTACTCTAGATAGGATCGAGACAAACCTAATTTCTTCTTATCTTGAAGTCATACCAATTCCAAACAACTTCCACATGCCAAAATTTTACCAATATGAAGGCCTCACCGACCCATTCACCCACGTCCGTTACTTCAAAGCAGCTGTCAGTCTGTACTCTAAACTTGATCACATGCTATGTCGTTTATTTAATATGAGACTTAAAATAAGAGCCTCTTAGGTGGTTTCACACCATTCCTGAAGGATCGATAACCAGTTTTGCCCAATTACACTGATTATTTGAAATAAACTACGCACATGCTAAAGTGATAACAGTAGATTCTTTGTTCTTTTTCAAGCAAGGTGTAAAAGAAATCCTAGTAAACTTTTACAAGTATTTCTTGCAAGAAATGAGGAAAATTGGGAATTCAAATCCCAAGATTGTCATACCAGCATTCACTTATGCACTCTACATCGATTCTAAAGTTCGAGAAGAACTTACACTTCACAAGCCTTAAGCCGTCACAGAGATGATCGATGTGGTTAATAACTACATCGAACTCGAATGATCTAAGAAGGACAAGATGAAAAGTTCTTCTGTTATCTATTCTAATGACGTTCTCTCACCCCTATACTTAAAACTAACAAGCAATGCTACTGCCAAATAGCATGGGCGTCTCAATAACAATGTCAAACGAAAAGATGGCAACAAAGATTAACTTATCCCTGTCTTGCCTGCTATGACAACCACCTTATCAACCATCTTAATAATACTAAAAGGAGATAAATTATTTTGATAAACACAAAAAATTTTAGGCGCTTTGAATAAACCCTTGTGCCAGTATTATAATATTCATAGCCATGGGACTGACAACTGTTACTCTCTTATAGGCATTTTTTACCGTATTGTCCTAACAGGAATGCTCCATGAATATGTTATCGATGTCCAAAAGTTCCTCGACGAAGAAGCAAAAAGGAAAGAAGTACAACATGAGCAAGGACAAGGTCAAGCTCGAAATCTTTATATGATTGAGATTGAAAAAGGCAAGAAGCAAAAGAAAGGCGACAGAATTACATCATGCTGCAAAATGATAATATCCGAAAAATTTGCCAAACTTCTACCCAGCTTCAGCAAGGCCAAACGCCCATATCACATTTCATTTGAAAATTGAGATACCAACAATATCAAATACCCTCATGATGACCCATTGGTGATAATGTTCAAAGTAGTATAAGACTATTTGCATACACTCCTTGTCGATACTAGAAGCGCAAAGCTTTAACCATAGATTCAATCAAATAAAGCAGTTTACGTTCTAGGCCTCAAAGATTCAATCAAAGCTTCAACCACAGCCATCATAGAATTCAATGGCTTAAAAGAATCAGCCTTGGGAGAGATTGCTTTGCCTGTTCAAGCAGGATCAGAGACCACCTTCATCAAATTCATTATCATCGATGCTTAATCCAAATAATTGAGGATCTTAGGAAGAAGTTGGCTCCACTCGATCAAAGTAGTACCTTCGACATATTATCTGGCATTATGTTTTCCAACAAATCATGGGGTCTATGAAATTAAAGAGAGTTAAGCTGTGGCATGAATGTGCAAAAATACTACTACAAAATTTTACGCTTCTAAACTCCTGAAAGTATAACAATTACAGAAAGAGCCACCTCCAACATTCAAGCAACATGACACTAAGGCAGTTGAATCTGTAAAGCTCGATGGTTTAAAGAGAAATACTTTTATTGGATTTAAACTATCATCAGCTGAAAGGGAAACCCTACTTTAACTTTTAAAGTAGAATGTCGATGCTTTTACATGGTCTTTTCAAGAAATGCCAAGAATCGACCCTTCCATTGCATGCTATAAGTTAAACCTTGTGCCAGACAATAAGGCTGTAGTGTAGAAGTGCCGTAATCTATCCCCAAGGCTCTGAGAGGCAGTTAAGAAAGAAATAGACAAGTTACTTCATGTTAGGTTTATTCAAGAAGCTACATATCCAAAATGGGCCTTAAACATCGTAGCTGTCCCAAAGAAGAACGGAAAAATTAGGGTATGTATAGGCTTTGCTGAACCAAATAAGTTTACACCTAAAGACAGCTTTCCCCTTACTTTGATTCCTCACCTCCTCGACTCTGCAGTTGGTCACAAACTTCTTTCAATGATGGATGTAGCCTCATGATATAACCAAGTTCCTCTTGTCAAGGAAGATCAAGAAAAGACTACATTTGTAACAGAAAGGGACCTTTACTGTTACACGGTCATACCCTTTGGTTTAAAAAATGCAGGAGCCACGTAACAACGGCTCGTCACAAGAATGTTCAAATATCACTTAGGAAAAATCATGAAAGTATACATCGACAACATGATCTGCAAGAGCCTGAAACAAGAGGATCATTATAACAATCTTTAAACCATCTTTGACATCATTCGTACATACATACTGCATGAAACTAAACCCTGTAAAATGCCAATTTGAGGTTGCATCTATAAAATTCTTAGGTCACCTAGTAATAAAAAGAGGTATAGAAATCGATCCAGAGCAAATCAAAGTACTTATGACCATGACATCACCACGAACCAAAAAAGATGTCCAAGAACTTTCCGAGAAGGTTGCCACTCTATACAGGTTCATCTTAAAGTCATCTGATCGATGTAAACTTCTTTACTTTTTTCTTCGGGGAAACCCCTCATCTATGACGAAGAAATAACCCCAGGAAATCATCTGGACTCCTGAATGTGAATTAGCTTTTTAAGATCTCATAAGATAATTGGGGCGTTTCCCATAATGAGTACTCATGTTGAAGGCGAAGCCCCAACAATGTATTTATCGATAATAGATGACTAAATCAGTTCTGTTCTTATTCGAGGAGATAACGGAGTGGAAAAACCCATCCACTTCATCAACAAAACTCTCATGCCTGTAAAAAAAAAGATATACCACCACTGAGAAACAACTTCTAGCTCATGTGTATAATTCCCAAAAACTTCGACCTTATTTCCAAGTACACCCCATAAAAGTCATCACCAAATTCCCCCTCAAACAAGTACTTTCAAGAAAAGAGAAGTCCAGAAGGGTCCAACAATGGTCTATTTTCCTAGGACAATATGAAATTTCTTTTGAATCACAAATATCAGTCAAAGAACAAACAGTAGCAGACTTCTTGGCATATCTTCCCATCGAAAACCCAGAATGGGAGGAACTCGATGAAATATTAGCTGATGACTCAATTGCAGAGCCAGATGCATGGTCGAAAAGTACAGGATGAAGACTTTTTACAAATAGATCTGCTGGACCAAGAGGATCAAGGATTGGCATAGTTCTTGTTACACCATCCAATCACCGAATTGAAAAAGTAATCAAACTCAAGTTCTATGCAACTAATAATGAAATCGAGTATTAGACTATCTTACATGGGCTCGACCTCGCACTAACACTGGGAGAAGAAGAAATTACTATCTACGTGAACTCCTTGCTTATAGCCAATCATTATAACAAAACCTTGAAAATGTCGAGCAAAATGGTTGACTACACGATGCTGGTAGAAGAAAAAAATGAAATAATTCAAATACACCATAATTTCATATTTACCACGCACAGAATATCGACATGCCGATGCTCTAACATGCATTACTGCTATGCTCCAAGACAGTGAGATAAAAACACTGGATATTAAAGTTATCAAACATTTCAGCCTCGAAGCCAGCTATACCATGCAAATCCAAGCTGCCGATGCTGATGATCTCAAAGATTGGAGAAAACTATTCCTTACGTACTTCAATTTTAATATTCTCCCCGAGAAGAAGGATGAGTCTCGGTCATTGTTAGCTAAGTGTTCAAGATTTAAAGTTCAAGGAGGAGTACTATACCAAATCACAGGAGGAAGACCGCTAATTGAGTCTATATCAAAAAAACAAACCCAAATCAAGGTCAAGGAACTCCACGAAGGAATCTGTGATACACGTATCCCAGGACAATCTCTAGCACAAAGAGTATTCACACAAGATTTATACTGGCTTAAAATGAGACAAGACTGCGAAGACTTTGTTAGTAAATGCTATAAGTGCCAAATCCACGTACACGATATCAAAAGTCTAGCTCTCGGCCTCCATGTCAGTAATGTTCTCTGGCCATTTAAACGATGGGCCATCAACATCATTGGCCCATTCCATCCTGTATTGGGAAACAAAAAATTTGTCCTTGTAGCAATAGACTATTTTATAAAATGGGTCGAAGTTATGCCACTTTGCCACACTAATGAAAATAAAGTGATTAAATTCTTCTGGGAACACATCATCACCAGATTTGGTTGTCCACAAATGATTAGATCGGATAATGGCAAATAATTTATTAGTAGTAAAGTCCTCAAATTCCTCCACAAGTAAAAAATCCAGTTATCTACTTTGACACCCTATTATCCTCAAGGAAATGGTCAAGCTGAAGCTATTAATATAAGCATCAAGTTTGGCTTGCGCAAATGCCTCGTTGATAAGAAGGGAAAGTGGGTCGAAGAACTACTTAATGTTTTATTGGCATATAGAACTATGCCTCGAATCTCCACATGTTGCACACCATTTATGATGGCTTTTGGCACAAAAGTTGTTATTCCTTCTGACATTGACCTACCTACCGCCTGAAGGCACGTCATCGATGAAGATAATGAACTTGGACTTCTCTGCAATCTCAATTGGATCGAAAAAAGTCGTGATCAGGCCATTAGAAACTTTGGGCGATACCATGATACTCTCAAAAAGGCATACAACAAGAAGGTAAGAAAGTGAATATTTAAAATAGGCGATCTTGTACTTCGATGCATTCAGGACAGTATTTGACCAAAAAATTTGGGCAAGTTATCCAAAAATTAGGAAAGTCCTTACATTGTCAGTGATAAGACTGATAGTGGGACATACTGGTTAATGACTGAAAATAAACTACAGCTCGAATTCCCATGAAATATAGCCCATCTGAAAAGTTCTACAGATAAAAGTTGTAATCTATTTCACTTTTCTTCAATAAAGAAGCTCTCTCTACCATTAATAAATCTTCTGCTCTATGTTTTTTTCTTTTAAAAATACTTGCACATGTCTATGTCAAACCTGATCAATATTTTCTCTTCGATAAACATGTCTCCTAATACAGGAACCACTTATTTTTACTTCATTACTATATTCGATAATTCATCACATGTCTATCTTATACATCAAACCAGATATCCCATAATGGAAAAACATCTGGCAACTATTCCTCAGTCACCCAAGCCATAATATGGATCTTCAGTCAATAACCTCAGATAAACATTTAACAAAGTGATCCTGATACATCTAACAAAAAGCATATCTTACTCTGTTCTAACGCTCATCTCGAAAAAAAAAATACTTAACAAATTAAACATCCCTTACTACATCGATAACTAATTTTAGTTATCTTATCGATCAAACAGATATCCCATAGAGGAATCTATCTAACAGTTAATACTCGATAAACTTAGCATTGCTAACTTCTTGTAACTCTCAGATATCGGGTACCATACCTCTGCTTCATTCATTGACAAATTCAAATATTCTGTTATGCAAAAATTTAACCATTAACCAAATTATTCAACAATCATATTCATTACGATCAAATACCTAACCATCAATATGAATAATTATCAAACTTATCAAAAGTCATTCATAAATCAAATTACCAACAATGTTATCAGGTCCCATTGACCACCTGTACAAAACTTGTTAACCGCCTTCGACAAAAAAATAACAAGAAAGAGATACGACGATAACATTCTTAGCTACTTTTTCAGGTAGATTATTGGAGTAGTCGCCTTAATCGGAAGACCAGGAGTTAGCTCAACGAGAAGCTCCCTTCCCATCTACTCTGCACCATCGACCAAGGTAGGGGCCACTTCTTGGGTAGCCAAGCCTTTGTAAGAATCTTTTCTCTCCTCAATCAGTTCTAACTCCAAAAAAAATATTTAGCCTTTATACGCTTGAGAAAGTTGATATTAATTTGATCTGCTTCTGCTTTAGCTTCAGTAAGAATCTTGGCGTTCTCTGCCTTTATCGACCTGTGGACAGATAAGATCTGTTCCTGAACATCGTCTTTAAAGTTAGACTTTTACAGGGACAATGCCTCTTCTCTCTCCTTTGCAAGGTCATCCCTTATCTTCTCGACCTCTTTCTTCTTCTCCATCTTCCAAGCCTTCTTCGCCTCGGGAATAGCAGTCTCCTTCGACTTCACCGCTCCAAACTTCAGCTTTTCCAACTTTGCTTCCAGGCTTTCCTTCTCCTGGACCAGCTCATCCTTTTCCTTGACGAGCTCATTTTTGATGTTTTTGTAAACAAGGAGTTGGTTCGCAAAAGCCTCAGTACCAAGAAGACGAGGCTTTCCATAGACCATCAACTTCTTGATCTGCATAATATTCATAATATGAGTTCTCGATTGTGGAAGTAACTTCGTTAATCGAAATAAGGCATAAAAATTTATAACCTTATTCATTATTTTGTGACCATCGATGAAGAAGGTCGACAAAATCTCTGCTCCAACTAAGCAGTCAACAAACTCTTCTTCGAGAGTAATTATCCCAGTGGCATAGGACTCAATGGTCGATTGAGCCTTATCCGCAGAATCTCCAGGATTCCTAACAACCTTAGTCTTCAGCTTACTGGAAGTACTTTTCTTCCCAACGCCAGCCTTCTATTGCACAAGAGTAGCCGAATTCGGGGCACTGGAAGTCCCCTATTTAACTACTCTAGCCTTCTCTAGAATTTTAAATGGCACCTGCCAAACTAACCTCTTCGATGGTTGTGTAGGGGCAATAAGAGGATTGGTGCTCTCTTTTTCTTATTGTCGAAAAACCCATTCAACAGGGCCTCTCTCTCTGCCATAGTAGATTCAGTGGTGTACCCACTGAGAGGAGGGTTGTCGAGGGGAAGACTTGACTCAGTAGCCCACTTGTTTCAGGACGACATTTTTCGGCACCTGAAGCACTATTTATAGGCCACACATAATTGTTCATCACACCCCTTCGAGACCTTTAGACTAATCGCCTAACATAATGCTTCGTACATCTCTTCTCGAAGTCAAAAGCACTTCGTCTCCTCAAAGCCAACAAGCTATTATACTGTTGCTCTAAATCGTCCAAATACATCACTACCTCCTCTACATTCCCTATCTTCACTACTGCAATTATCAAATGCACAAAAAGAGTTTGCACATCAAATTCCTTATAACTTAATACATCACCCACAGGAATATACCTAGCCATTATTCTTTGAAGTCAATGAATCACATCTTTCCTTTTTTATCAGCACTTATTTTTACGGGACAGTTGTAAACGCATTTTAAATTTCAAAATTCCAAAAAAACGTTCGATAACAATCAATTACTACAACAAACTTTAAATACAAGTTAATCAAAAATAATTTTTTTATTATTATCGAGAAGAGTACATTGATTCTTTTAAAATTGGAACAAGACACATGCCTGTTCCACACCTCATCCTCCTGGTTTAGAATTTTTCTTCTCGACACAACAAGTAATTATATCAAGAATTGGGCAATTGTAGTAGCATATTTCCCCAGACTCGATAAAGACAAGCTTAATAGAGTCAGGTCGAAGGTATTTTATCATTCGAGGAGGGTTTGTGATTGTATATTCCACAGACTCGATAAAGAGAAGCCAAAATAACCAAATCAAAGATATATATTCATTTGAGAAGGAATCGGGTCCACATCTACAAATCTCGACCCTCTACAATAATAGTTATACTTGGTCAAATAGATTTGTTGCACATGATCCGAGAAGTTCGCCCACCACCCATAGCACTAGGAGAAAAAATATTTTTAACTGTCTGTTTCCATTATAAATATAGGTAGAGCTTATGTCAACAAGGATCCCATCTTTTTCTATAATTATGAATTATACTAGTCAAATTTCTTTACAATTGTAATAAATTAAAACATATTGAATTTATACTTTCAAATCCTCCTCGAGGTCATGGTTTTCCTCAGGATTTACTAAGTTTTCCACGTAAAATCTAGTGTGTTCCAAACTTATTTACCAACAACTTATAAACTCATTACTAAAAGTATTGGCAAAGTTTACCAACCGGAAAACTAGCAATTGCAATACACTTCTCAGTTTGCTCGAGAAGGTACCCATTCTTCATCTTGCAGACGTTAAGGTCAGAAGACTTTTTAATACCGATTTAGTTCTTTTCTAACGGCTCTAAATTAAACTGTGGAACAATAGGTTAAATAGTTTATTCTTCCCCTGACAAAATTATTTTTTAGATCATCATTACCATCAGACGTTCTTGTAACCTGATCAGATTGATCATCTGCCAATTATTTATCATCATATACTATGATAAATAATTGACTACTACGAGATATGTCATGTTAAAGATCCTGAGGGTCTTTCCTTACCCATGAACACTATGTTTAGCATCCTTATTTCTAAGATCACTAAGACATAAAATATAAGGATTTTGAATATTGTATCTTCGATCACTTATTAAATATCTAAATTTTATGGAATTTCATGTGTATTTGTTGCTTCTAAACTTGGCAAAGATATACAATTAATGTCAAACATTTAGTCTAATCTATATTACATCTAGAGGTGGTGTTTTATCGAAGGACAAAGAGAGGTCAGGATCGAGTTTCAAAGCCTTGAGATTAATTGGTTGCCCAAGATGTAAGGTTGGGATATGTAACAACTTATTTCTTATCTCAAACTCAAAGCTTCATCCTCGAACTCGTCGGTATACAGGAAATACTACTAAAGACATATTCAATATTCCTTAGTTTGAGTCATCACTTTCGACCTCCACAACAACAGTTCGATTTATGCAAGTGCACAATCATCAAGAGAGTCGTTGAACAGTAACAAAGGTCAGGACGTTACATCATATGGTCGAAGAATATCTTACATCTACTTTGTAACGTTCACAAATAAAAATATTAATGGTCGTCAAACGGTCATATGATGAGACCAATAAATAGGACCAGAGAACTACAGATTAAAGAGAGGCAATTCTATACAAAGAAATTCCTACTCCGGAACTCTATAGATTCAGAGTACTCACTGTAATAACTGGCATTCTCAATAAGATCTCTCTCTTTCTAAAATCCTCAAGATAGGTCATGGTTTTTAACCTATTCAAAAGTTTTCTACGCTAAATTGTTATATTAGTTATTATTAACGTTTCAATTACATCTGGTGTAAAGGCTTAGTCCGGATCCCATAATTCGGCTATTACATTTGGCGTTATTTATGGGAACTGAAGTTCTCAAACCCATTGTCTCAGAAACTGCTGATCATCTCCTTTTAGAATGTTGCCTCCAGGTCAAAGTGCACCAATAGTTCAAGTAGAGGAAAATAACGCGCTAGCAGATCTGCGGGCCACCTTAAATTATGAAATAGAAAGACGTACTGCTTTGTATCAACAGCTGGCAAGTGTACAAAACGCACTAAAGGTTCTACAGGGTCAGCAAGTCGTAGCCCAGTAGAACAAAGTCGTACATCCTGAAGGCTGATGAATTTCCGTTCTCGACAGAATATGATCTCCTCCAAAAGGAATTACGTCGGAGGTACGCTTCGGTCTAACCATCATCAACAGGAAATGGATCCCATCCCGATTTAGGAGGCCCACCAGGAAGTAGATGGCGGCCTAACGGGGGTCAGACAGATTGAAAATCCCCCTCGAAAAGTTTGTGACCCAACAAAAGATCGTCTAAATGAAGGAAGTGGTGACCATAATCCTAGAGAAGGATGCGTCACCCTCCCGACCACTACAGCTCGATAATACATGACCCAGGAACATGCTGAGAGATGAATCAAAGAAATACTTGAAGTTTAGACTCCAACTAAAGGAATCCACAACAGATTATAAAAGTGCTTGATCACACAGGAGCTATTAGACGGCGCGGTCCCCACCGGGTTCCATACCCCGAAGATCAGCAATTACAACGGAACAGATCAAGTGGAGCACGTCCAAGAGTTCTAGGACACTTTGGGCCTACATTCCACATCCAACCACATTCTCTGTTGGCTCTTCCCAACTAGCTTGTCCTGCGAACCTCAGCGATGGTTCCACACGCTACCTGAAGGATCGATCACAACTTTTAAACAGTTGCGCGAACTCTTCGTCAAGAATTACTCGTATAACAGAGACAAGGAAGAAAATATTTACTCTCTTTTCAGTCTTAAACAGAGGCCAGGAGAGAAGCTCAAGACATTTACTAAGAAGTTCTTAGAGTTAACCCAAAAAGTAGATCGACTCGACCAGAAGATTACCATTTTAGCTTTCACCAATGCGCTACTTGTTGATAGAAGGGTGAAGGAATACCTCGTCCTTAACAAACCAACAACTCTAGACCTGGAAAGTATGGTCTCTGACAGACAGAAACCCTAGAAGTTAACATTAACAGCTCGAGATCAGTCAGCCAGGCAAGACATTAATCGTATTGCCGATTAGGGAGGAGACAGGAAGCAGACATAATCTAACGACGAACGACCACGAAAGGGGAATAACTTGCCTAGGCCTTGCCTTATCAAGATGAATGTGACCATAGCCAACATTTATGCTATACTTCAGAAGGATCATTTTTTCCGCAATGCGGAATATCTCCAACCCCTTGAGAACAAACCATATTGCATCCACCACAAGGTCAGACATCATGAAATAAAGCAATGTTTCACCTTATAAAGGTTGTTAGAGTATATCTTCACTGATGGATGGATGCATGAGTATATTGTAGTCGTCAAAGCTACAAGAACGGGAGATATAAACTTCCTACAGATACCGTACAAACTGAAGAGCTGGCAGGGGAGAAATACTTATACCATATGTCGCTCTGCCACTTTGTTGAGACTCAGATCGTCAACCAATCAAGCATAACTAAGAGAAGATGGGTCAACAAATATCATGACCTGTCCATGAAAGACAAAGAAGCTCGTTTACTTCCCGTTTCCAGCTCTCAACGAATAGGAATTTATTTTGATGACTGTGATGTTTGTCATCTCAACTATCTTCACCATGATACTTTGGTGATTATGCTGAAAATGTGAAATATGGTGCTTCACATGATGATGATAGATACTGGGAGTACCATCGAATTACTTTTTTGAAGCACGATTGATCAGATGGGACTGGCAAACAAAGTACAGCCCAACAACATTGATATATGCGAATTCAGCGGATCTAAAGAAGAGCGTGTAGGAAAACTCATACTTCCTATCATGGAAGGACCTATGACACTCAACGTTGCCTTTTATGTTATCAACACAAAATCTTGTTATTTGGGTATAATAGGGCGCTGCAAAGTTACTCAATATGCGAGCTATCCCAACCACTTATCATTTGGTACTGCGATTTGAGTGGAATGGTGGCGTATACGAGATCAAAGGATGTCAGAAGCTCGCTCGAGCTTGAAAATTTTTTGTCGTCATCATTCTAGAATCCTCAGAGCGACAACTTGCATAGCAATTACAGAGTACCACATAAAAAGTTACAAAAAACTATGCAGTACACTCTACAAATAATAAATTACCAAGCGCAGAAAAAACAAAGTACGTCGAAATCAGTGGTAAAAAGTGAGGAACATACATTGACACTCCTTTGCCCACAGCAGAACAAGATATCCTTATTCAGTTCCTCAAAGGCAACAGTGATGTAGTCGCTTGGACATTTCACGAGATGTCAGGTATCGATCCCAATCGTGCTTGCCACAAACTCAATTTAAAGGATAAAGCCGAAGCTGTCTAACAAAAGCAGATGACTTTAGCACCGAGACTCCGAGAAGAAGTAAATAAAGAGATCGACAAACTCATCAAAGTTGGCTTTATCAGATAGGCCAATTACCCTGAATGGATCTCGAACATTGTGGTAGTCCCAAAGAAGAATGGTAAGATCAGGGTGTGCATGGATTTCAAGGACCTCAGCAAGTATACTCCAAAGGACAGTTTTCCACTTTATATTATAAACCATCTGCTCGATTCTACTGCGGGACACGAACTCCTGTCCATGATGGATGTCGTATCAGGATATAATCATATACCTATACTTCCTGATGACCAAGAGAAAATAGCTTTCATTACGAAACATGGATTATACTGTTATAAGGTCATGCCTTTCGGTCTCAAGAATGCCGGAGCCACTTATCAACGGTTGATGACACAAATGTTCAAAGATCACCTCGAAAAAATGATGGAAGTCTACATTGATGATATGCTGTGTAAAAGCCTTAAAAAGGAGAACCATATTACCTACTAGTGTACTACATTCGAAATTCTCCAAACCTACAAGATGAGGCTCAACCCAGAAAATTACCAATTCGGGGTCCAGTCAGGAAAATTCTTGGGACACTTAATCCGTTAGAGAGGTATAGAAGCTGTTCCAAATCGTATTCACTCTTTACTATCTATTCCTTCGCCATAAACAAAGAAAGACGTACAGAAGTTAGCAGGAAAGATTGCCACGATAAATCATTTTGTTTCGAAGTCTTCAGATTGATGTCGATGGTTGCTCAACCTTTTATGTAAAGAGACAACAAAACCAAAATCTAAAATGGATCCCGAGATCGAGTGGACAACAGAATGTTAAACAACATTTAAGGAGCCCAAACTTTACTTGGGATCACCCCCAGTGATGAGTTCACCTCACGAAAGGGAAGAACTCATAATATATATGGCGGTTAGCAATGAATTGTTAAGTTTTGTCCACATTCGACTTGACGGGAAAATAGAAAAACTTGTATATTTCATTAGTAAGCCTTTCACTCCTGCAGAGTCCCGGTACACAAAGATTGAGAAATTTCTCTTAGCTCTCGTATACTCATCAGAAAAATTAAGACAGTATTTTCAAGCACTTTCAGTTCCAGTGGTGATAAATTATACTTTATGTCAGATTTTATCCAAACGAAAAGTCCAGACGAATAGAAACATGGTCGGTTACTCTTGGCGAACACGGCATCCGTTTTGAACCTCGACACTCTAAAAAGGGTCGAATAATAATAAATTTTCATGCTGATTTCTTAGTATAAGATCCTGACTGGGAAGAAGATAGTACAGATAACAGTAAGGAACACTTCGAAGAAAGGTCAGACTGGATAACTCAAAAGGGATGGTATCTTTTAACTGATGGATCTTCCAGACCCATAGGGTCAGGTATCAGAATCGCACTTATTGCACCTTTCAATGACATGATCGAGAAAGCAGTCAGGCTCAATTTCGATGCAACCAACAATGAGGCCGAGTATGAAGCAATGATTCATGGTCTAGATATGGCTCAAGAGATTGGAGTTTCCAAATTATCTATCTACACCGACTAATTACTCATTGTGAACCATTACACAAAAAAGTTCTAGAAGAATGGAAAAATGGCTGACTACGCGGCAACAGTAACCGACAGAATGAGTAGATTCAAAAGAATTACTATCGAACATTTATCGCGCGGAGAAAATTAACATTCAGACTCTCTTGCATACCTGGCAGGAGTACTTGGTTCAGAAGCACGTTATCAAAAGATTAAAGTATCATCCACCCCTAACATTAACTCCATAAGCTCGAATTCTGTCAATAGAGGGGGCGTTGAAGAAGACGAGGACGATTGGAGACGACTTTAACTTAATTATATTGGGACTAAAAATACATTTAACAACGAACTCCCTACATACCCCACAGAGAAGAGATGCATACTTGATAATGCTAAGCGATGCATTGTGGACAATAGTCTCCTTTACAAAATTTTGGTCACAGGACCGTACCTCGATATTTGTCGAACAAAGCAGCTCAAAAATTCCTACACGAACTTCATGAGGGGACTTGTGGTTCCCATGCAGCGGGACGATCTCTCGCATATCGAGCTCTTACTCAAGAATTTTTTTGGCCCAAGATGAAAGCTCAAGACATCGAACTCGCAAGCAAGTGCGATCCTGCCAAGGACATGACCCCCAAATTCGAGCTCCAGCCTTAGAACTCCATTCCAACAACGTTGTTTGGCCATTTAAAAGATAGGCCATCAACCTCGTAGGGGAATTCCCTACGGCACCAGTAAAAGGAAACACCTCCTAGTAGCAACAGATTACTTCACAAAATGGGTAAAAGTAGTCCCTCTATGCTGTACATGTGACGACGAAGTCATCAAATTCATCTGGGAAACTATTATGATCCGGTCCGGTTGCTCCCATCTCATCAGAATTGATAATAGACCCCAGTTCATTGACTCCAGGCTCATCGAGTTCCTCAATCAACACCACATCATCCACTCCCCTTCAAATCTATATTACCCTCAATGAAATGGCCAGACAAAAATCATTAATCAAACTATAGTGGATGGGATCAAAAAGTGTTTAACAGAGAAGAAGGGAAATTGGGTTCAGGAACTACCAAATGTCCTGTGGGCATATCGTACAACACCTCGAGTATCAACTTGATGCACACCATTCTTACTAGAGTATGGTACAGAAGCAATCATCCCCACTCTATATCATCACCCAATACGCGGCCATACCATGACGGATGAAGAGAATGTGTACTAATTGGCATGTAACATAAATTGGATCGAGGAAACTAGAGACAAAGCAATCATGAATATGGGAAGATACCACCAAGCTTTAGCCCAATCTTACAACAAGAGCGTTTGTCACAGAGAGTCCAAAATTGATGACCTCATTTTGCGAGAAATTCCCAAACACAGAAAGGAAGTAAGCGTTGGGAAACTGTCCAAAAATTGGGAAGATCCTTTTACTATTATCAGAAAAAATGGCCTTTGTTCTTACGATCTCGCCACTGAACATGGCGATCGAATCCCTAATCCTTGGAGTATGAGGAGATTGAAATTGTATCGCCGATAAAAATCCATCACAGTGTATTTTTCTACAAATCAATCTATCATCTTGTATAACGATCTTGCATTAATAAAAAACTTATGTTCGATCCAAATACATCTGAGTACTTTCTACTATTTCATACAGTACTATATCTAACACATTCATCCTACGTCAATCTTACACCAATAAAATATTTGTGTTCGATTTCTCTACACTATAATACTTTTCTAATATATCCAACAAGTACTTCTATAAACAAGTTATAGATTATTTGTTGCTTTGGCCAAACTAATTATCTATTACATTACAGATCATTTGTTGCTTTGGCCAAACTGATCATCTATCACATTATAGATCATTTGTTACTTTAACCAAACTAATCATCTATTACATTATAGATCGTTTGTTGTTTTAGCCAAACTGATCATCTATTACATTACAAATCATTTGCTACTTCCGCCAAACTGACCTTCTATTAAATTATAGATCGCTTGTTGCTTTGGCCAAACTGATCATCTATCACATTACAGATCATTTGTTGTTACGGCCAAACTGATCATCTATTACATTACAGATCGTTTGTTGCTTTGGCCAAACTGATTATCTATTATATTATAGATTGTTTGTTGCTTCGGCCAAACTGATCTTCTATCACATTACAGATCGTTTGTTGCTATGGCCAAATTGATCATATATTACATTACAGATCATTTGTTGGTTAGGCTAGACCGGTCAACCGCCTATGTCCCTCTACGATCGATAACCTTTGGGAACCATTCTATACAACAGATGTTCGAGCAATACAACATCGTTGATATAACAAAAGGTTAGTATAAATCATCATTCTAGAAATTCCTATTCTTATACAATATACGTGTCATTATACATAGTGCATCCTCTCAATCGTTACTCCTTGCTAGAGCTATCACTCGAGCGGTCACCTCTATTGGAAGGTTCTGCAACGTCAGGTGCACAACGTGTATACAGCCGTTGACGCATAAACTCCGGCATCCTTCCAGTAACGATCTTCTTTCCATCTCTAACCATACGTTATCTTATAACCCTAATTTTGGTTATCATGGGACCTAGATACTCACACTGTATCGCCTCCATATCACACTGCACACTTTCTCCAACGACAACGTCATGCACCAGTTCGCTATCTTTTTCCAATCTCTGGAACTCTCACGCAAAGAATAAAATAACTGCTGTCATATCTCTCTCATACACACTACTTGTTTCAGCCTTTTCCTGCTTAGGCAGAATGAGCTCGCTGAATTTAGTTTGAGCATCCTGTAGCGAAGTCTTCAAATGCTCGCACCGCTCCTCTACTCGACGCTTCTAAAACAGCAAGCAGAATTCCGAGACTCCAACACTATTATAAACTCATCCATATGTTAGATCAGAGACAGTGACCCCTCGAGTTCTACTTCATGACTCTCCCATTCTATCCTTCTTTCATAGAGACGTATCTCTGCCTGAAATAGGTCAATAACTAGCTTTGTGTTCACATCCCTCAGTTTCATATTTTCATCCAGGTACTCTAAGCCATTTAACTTCAATCCCAGTATGGTGTGCTTTAGCGTGGCTACTTCGTTCTAAGCCGCATTTATATTTTTGTTACGTCTATTACGGGCCTCGTCCATCTTCTTTATCCGAACGTCAGCGACTAGTCATAACACTTCATACTTAGAAGCATGCGCTCGTGTATCCGTTACCTCCGCTTCGAGCACATTTACTAGGAATTGTATATCTTCAAATTCTTACTTTCCTCCTCTAAGTCTGCCAGTAGTTTTAAGATTCGAACTCGAGCTGATGTCAACTCCGCTCCCTACTGGCTCGAACTACCTGTAAATTCTACCTCTTTCTTTCTTATATTTTTCTTTAGCTCCACTATTTTTCTCAGTCCGCTGGCTAGATCTACCTTTTTCTTATGTATTTCCTCGGACAATTGTGCTCCAACGTCCTGCTCTTCCACCACTTTTACCTTCGCTCTTTCTACTAATTCAACAACACATTTTAGTGCGACCTGACTTGAACTTAACTCAGCAGTCAGTTGTTCATTATGGGCGCGCAAAGCGTCACATTGACTTTGAACATCTGCCAATTCCACATGACATCATAGTTTACATTCATAAACAATTCGATTGTACTAACATATTACATCTCATAGTTAACAAATTTAAAACACGAACATGGTATGCAAGTAATATCAATATACTATTTCATTAATCATTACAGAGAACAAATTTCATTTATCATCAATAACAGTATACAACGATCCAACACATATGCAGGGACGATAAAGAAAATTCAGAGTACCCTATTTTCAATTCTTCAAGGAATGAGAAGACTGCCCTTTATCTCTCGAACTCATTCTGTTTGTCACTTGCACATCTTTTAGAGTGGTAAAGGTCTTCACCTCCTGCGGATATTATTTATGCTTCGATCGGGGTATTAGGCTTTCGACCACCTCCTCACCCTCTTCTGATGACAGTTCCCTCGACCTTGGAATGGGCTTGTCACCTTTGGTAAACCACATATTTTTAGCCTTGGCATTCTCTACATGAAAATCTATCCCATACCCCGCCACGAACTTCCTAAATTCGTTCTCTACTCTAGACAGTTCTCCCTCATAAAATTCAATAACACTGTCTATATGACGCTCATGTTCTGTTTGAGTAGCAACCTTTCCTCGCGATGGATATAGATGATCCTTCAATGTCATTTGCACTTTATGCAGCCGTTGACGCGTGTTTTTCTACAATACACCTAAAGCCCTAAAATATGCTTTGACCTTCATTCAAACAACCACTTCTTTCGACAACCGCGTTGCTAATAAGGATATTTTTTGCTACACATGTTGCAATAACTCATCCTGTAACCCCTTTAATTCAACCTCTAATCGCTTTTGAACCTCTATTTGTTGTTTCCTTATCCTGAAAAATATAATTCTCATAGCCCTCTGATCTTATATAAAGTTAAATGTATCAGATAAAGGTTCTACATCTCCCCATACAACAAACACACCAGCTCGAGCAGAACACTTTCTCAACTCTAAAATATGACAATTACATGCTTCTTGAGCTAAAAACATAACTCGAGCTGGGTCCGGAACTATACCCCTCTCCTTCAAAAGCTCTACATATGCTTCCTTTAACCTTCACTATCTAGTTCAACTTCAAAATACAATGTCAGAGCTATTAACATATTTTGACACCTAGCCTTTTCACTCAGATCGTTAAAGTAGGTCAACTCTTTTGGTTTTCAAACTAATGACCCCCTTTCCTCTTCCTTCCTTAACACCTCATCCCTTTCTATTTTTATCTTAGCATATCTACATTGAAGATCATATAGCTCTTTAAATGTTTTCTCTGAATTCAACTTAAAATTCCTTCTTTCATATTCAGTTATATTAAGTACCTGTTAAATAGGAGCCACGAAATCCCTCGCTCAACTCAACGACCTCTCCAGTTTGGAGTTTGTTTTTCTCAGTCGCTCTATATCCTACACGGAGTACAAATAAATTGTTATAATATAAACATTCGCAAAAATCATATTTCAAATATCACTCCAAATAAAAATAGTGTACGATTATGCAAAGTACTTCATATCCAAATCAAGCAAGCTACAAAATATAAGGCAAAATACTATAGAACGGCTAAAGGTTCTTGCTAATGTCTACCTCAGAGGGAGATTTCAATGTTTGCTTCAGAAGAGGAACGGATTCTGTACATTTTACTAGAAGGTCCAATATTTGTTCAGTAGATTGGACTGGCTCTGTATGTCCTAAATGTAGGTCTGACGCTTTCTTAGGCAAAATAGCCACATCATCAGCTATTTCTTCCTCTTCAAACACCGAAGGGAGCACTATCTCCTCATATCTACCACTCCGGGCCAGTTCCATATCTTCTGCACTCAATCCAATGTTATAATAGGATTGGATAAAGTGGTTTCTTTCCACTAAGGCTGCTGTAACCAAATCCGTCATAAGCTTGTCATGCTTCAACATAATACCCAACTTTTTTGTAGCCGTTGTAGCCTTTACAACCCTCTTCTCCTTCTCTAACAGGAGTTCATCTTCAAGCTCTTTCATGCGAGCTAACTGAGCCTCAAACTTTACCGTCAGAGCACCAAACTCTTGGCTCCTCTTGTCCAAGCATTGTCTTACCACCTTCAGCAGCGTTGAGAGCTGCCAGTACAAATAGCAAAAAAGCAAAGTCAGTTTAACAGATTTTCTTAGTTCTATCAATTAACAATTTTTAAACACCTACCACAAATGTATGCTCGAGATACTCATCTTCGAGCTGCTGTGGGTTTTCCCCAACCATACGGTAGTATTTCTGCTCCAACTCTTTCATTTTGGCCACGGCATGAGGGTTCGTTTGGTGACTACCCTCCTCTCCATGCCTCTTTATCTTCAAAGAACTCTTCTCAATCTCCCCAGGAGTGGATGTGCTCACTTCGAGTTTTTCCTCTACACCACGAGATACAACCTTTGCGATCTCTTATCCTATGACCACAACCCCAGTAACATAGGTACTCTGCTGCGTTGGCTTTCGGGCATTCCGAGTAGTCTGCGTGGTAGTCTGAGGCACAGGAGGTGGAGGACTCAGTACGTCTGCAATAGTCTCGGCAGTTTTTCCCTCAGCCATAGCTCCTTTCTCCTGAGCTCGCTGAACTTTGGGTACTGCAGAATCTACCATTTTATCTCTACCGATATCCAACTCACTGAGTACCCGTTTTAGCTCACCCGGATCTCAAGCAACATAGTCGAACAGGCTGGTCTTGTTCGGTGTAGATAAGGGCTTGGGCTCTGGCAAAACAAAGAACATAATATTAAGTAATAGATTGAAGGCACGATATCGATTATTTGAAGATTGGCCAACATTACTTACACGGGCTATAATATCTATAGTTCAGTTCGAGCGTCGGTTTATCTGGAACCTACATATAATTACCCTCTACCCACACAAGGTGGTCGTTCGATGGTTTACCCGTAGATTTAAAGTTAAAGAATTTTTTCCTAGATTAATCACTATACAGGTAACCACTACTTCGAATTTCAATATACTTCCACTTATAAAAATTCAACACATCTTCAGGTTCGAACTGCTTAGCAGTCCCTTCCTTCCTCTATCTTTTATTCAGTACCTCACATACCCTCATCATTTCATAAACATTCCCATTCAACTGGGTAGGACAACAATATAACACATTCGTAACCCCTTTCTGAAAGTAGGTCAGAAGAATTTTAAGACCATATATGACCTAATTCAAGAAACACAAAAAACCACCACTCAGGCCTGATAGCCCAAGCCCATTATAATACGAGATACTAACCTCCTCACCAATCCATCTATCCTTCTTCCACTTCGCCAAGCATGAGACTTGGTAGTAGACAGCCTCTTCCTCTTTACCAAGGATAAAGGCTCTAAACCATAAATTTTGCTCCTCCACATATCTTCCACACTCTCCCTGTAATTTCTTCTTATATTTCAAATACTCTTTCCCTACATCGACCCCCTCTGGGTATATCACAAGGACTCTCCCCTTCTCTAATCTATCCTCATTTTCTATCACCTCCTCAACCCTACAAGGTTCCCCACCCTCCATGCTTCTCTCACCACTATTTACAACTTTCTCCATCATGCTACACTTGTCCCCCTTCCCCGACGTTGATGTTTCCTCGGAACTAGACAATACTATAAATTTACTGGTGGGAATACTAGTTTTAGACCGCATATCAAACCTATAATATACATAAATATATTTTTTGTCATTTTCTCTACAGTACATACAGACAAATTAAGCCCACCTTCAACCCAGTCAACACGTCCATTTTCCCAATTCCCAAACCAAAAAGCAAATATCGAATCATTTCAAATTTTCCTCTTCTTCTCAAAAACACATATTTTCTCTTTCTACTGGTAAAATACATATACCACAACACCTACACTACAGACCTCTCTCATCTATATTTTCAAAATCCCCAAAAACCCATATATGCAAAATAGCTATACAGATTACTAAATCATATAGATCACTACATGAAACAGATTACTCACAAATCAAATAGACAGGGTTTTATATTATCAACCTATACTTTAAGAATAACAATCCTCTGTATTACCTGGAGTTCTTTTCGGGTATGAACGCTCACGTCGCTTCTCAGACAGTTTTCAATTACCTGATGAAGATTTCCTTCTCAAATTATACTCAACACTCAAACGTTTCCTCTCCTTAGAAATAAGATTGACACAGTTTTTTACTCTCTGAAGCTGTAAATAATTTATGAGGGAGAGACAGGCTCATTTTTATACTCTCCCTCGGTTTGTAAAATGACGGCTCCTTCTGACACGCATCATCCATCCCTACTGTCTTTGCAGGCACGTCTTTTTGGTAGAAGGCATCATCATAACTTCTGCGATAACGTCAACCGTCATCATGTCTATCTCTATTATCTGCCATTACACAATTCTGCACATCTTCCTCAAATACAATATAAACGACCAATCACCTTACTTTAATACTCTGCCAAGATCGTACAACTTTCCTAAAATGGATGAATATTCAGAATTCGAAGATATCAATAAAGTTGTTAAAATCTTACAGCCGTCTCCCACAAAATCCGTACACAAAGATTATAGCAGAATACTTTATTTTTTATTTAAATCAAGACATCACATTCGTTTATCCTCTCAAGATGCCTCAGCTTAAATTTATTCAAACCCAACCACAGAACACTCAAAAATAAATTACATATTACGAGCTCCATTGCTTCAAGCTCTCTAATCACATCAAAAACAGCCTCGGTGATGTGCCTCCCCGCATAGAATGATCTCCCATCTTGCTTCCCTGGCATCCACTTTAATGATCTTGTTACAGGCGAGCTGTCGAACAGTCAATTCCCGTACTGTGGCACTCCACAATGACCTTCGAAACCCGTCGTACCAGAAAAATCGATCATACTCTACACACTTCCCTTCTTCGTCTAGTCCAATCAAATTCAACAGCTATTCTGGCAACACGGCATCATAAGAGAGTCGGCGAAAATACCGCTCATGAAGTTTGACAACCTTTATATGAAAGCGACCATCTGCTGCCTGATTAGCACGATGAGCAGGAGTCCTCACTATGACTAAACTCACCACCTCTACAACACAATTATCCCTGCAGAAGATACAAATCAAAGCAACCTAAAGTCATGATTTTATAGCCACCAGGAAGATCCTTGCAAATATCACCCCACTAATTTGGCCAAAGCATATCTTGTTCAAAGAAAGTTTATGAAATAACATAATATCAACATCAAATACAGAATATTGTGACAGGTCATTCTTTCCATAGTATGAAATATCCCTTCCGATTTGGTACGAGACAATATACAAAGGGGCAACATACCAGATCACGCAGATTCAGCAGTAGTACCTATAGATCCATGCCCACTCTTTCTCACAGTTCGGAAAACTCTGTCCCCCAGTTCGAGTTTACAGATACAAACAACACATTGCACAGGCAAGTTTGTAACAACGAATCATGACCTCAGAATGACGTTACTTCATTAATTCAAAATTTTCTTTACAGGATATTTTACAGATAACAAAATGTCCCCAATAATTAAAACATATTACATCACAATGTTACAGTTTGAATTGCTTCATCTTTGTAATGTTACATCAGTAGAGAAGATGATGAAAAACTGAAGCAATTTCCAAACCCTAATCCCATGTTGTACCAGGAAGCAGCCAGAACTAGAAATCACAGATAAAAGATCTTCTTCATGCCCAAAATCTATGGTCCATGGAAGAAAATGATCCTCTGCATCCTCCCACCTCTTCCACCATAACCCTCACCTCCTCGTATGTTAGAGACAGATGGAAGACCTCATTTCTTCAATAAGACCCATTCATTAAAAGGGTACCGATAAGACTCCCTCGGGCGAACGCCTGCCACTTCATCCTCAGTTGTCACAGCCTCCTCCGCTAGCAACCGAAGGCCATTTCGGCGCTCCGCCTCAGATGTCAGCAGATAGTAGAAATGTACCATCTGATAATAATTATCCCCGCCTCCATCACTTCTTTGTATGACATATGATGGCAGGTGGAAGATACAGGAATTGGTGTTGGCAGATACAACGGTTGGTATATATCCAAAATACCTGATACGCAATTCTTCCATCTTCCTATAAATCCTCGATTCTCGAGCCTAAGTCCTTATCGTCACCATGTTCTCCAACACTCAAAAATTGCCAAATTACAGTAAGCTAGTTTGCCACAGTGAAATACATAAGAAGACCCATGAAGAAGACTTGGTTCATCATGCACAACTCAAGATCCTCTTTATACTACCATCAACATTAAAGATGACTCTTCAAATTCCCAACATCAGCAAGATTCCCCATGAAATAACATTGACTATAACCATTGGTTCTGGGAAACCCAAACAACACAAACAAGATACTTCTAAATTTACATTGGAAATGAGTCTCAGATATTAACTACAGCAATTAATGCCACTTCTCAACCAACACCACTCGCCTATAATGTTTCTCGTACTGTTGGCTAAGAGGGAGCGGCTGTAGTGGCGTATTCTGCATCTCGAACTTATGCTTCATCTTCGAACTACATACGAACTTTCGATCTTACCAATAGAGCACGTGACACAAAATGATTCAAAGATAGCAACGTCAAAAAGCAAATACAGCACGGATTTCTCAACCAACACTACTCGTCCATGAGGCTCCTCGTGCTATTGGTCGAGAGCCATCTTGTAATAGCTTATTTCTTATCATAGACTCAAAGCTTCATCCTCGAACTCGTCAGCATACAGGAAATACTACTAAAGACATATTCAATATTCTTCAGTTCGAGTCATCGCTTTGGACCTCCACAGCAACAGTTTGATTTATGCAAATGTACAGTCATTAAGAGAGCTGTTGTACAGTAACAAAGGTCAAGACGTTACATCATCCGGTCAAAGAATATCTTACATCTACTCTGTAACGTTCACCATTAAAAATATTAATGGTTGTCAAACGGTCATATGATGAGACCTATAAATAGGAACAAAGAACTATAAATTAAAGGGAGGCAATTCTATACAGAGGAATTCCTACTTTGGAACTCCATAGATTCAGAGTACTTATTGTAGCATCTCTAGGCGTTCCTTGGGAAGTTTTTCCATTTTCTTTGTAAAATCACATCTTTGGGTGTGAGAGGTGATTTTATGTGCTGTATGTCTAGTCATTACTTTATGATGGGAAATTCTTAATAAAAACTTGATAAAAACTTCTCTCCTTATTCTGTCCTACTATTACTGTTCAGTGGCTGTAGGAAATGATATCTTCTTGACCTTTGTCGCGGAAATTTTAAAACTGTTCAATCACTATGTCTTGCCATCCCCCATGGTTTTGGCTCGTTCTTGCAATACTTGTGGAGTTATATTGCTGCCTTTGTCAATCGTTTGGCACGATAAGGGGTCATCTCTTCTTATAGAGAATTAAAGGGACTACCACATGACCTCAAAACATAGAGGACAGTGACAAACTTGTGGGATATGCTTGTATCCAATTTTTACTTTGACGAGTTTAATGGATTGGTGTATCACTTGCAGATCAAGAGGACAGTGAAAGAATGTTTCAAAAGCAGTTAGACGATATTTTAGCTTTGGCAGCTTTTGAGCATTTGGAGCTTAACAAGGATCAGGTACAAACACAATGATAAATTGGTCTATAAATTATATGCTAGTTTAAACTTCACTAGTTCTTCCTTCACTATATTTGTACTGATACTTGAAGACTTTTTGGGTTTTTTTATTATTGCTTTCTAGGGCTTGTTTCAATTATTAAGTTGTAGGAATATTTCCACACATAGCCGTGTTTGGACTTTTTGTAATTTAGTGAAGTACATTCCTAATGGAGAAAGAATTTTCGCTCTGTAGCAGTGATTCGATTTTTTGGTTCTATCTAACTGATTCAAAATTTCTTTTCTGATAACGGCCATCTCCTTGAAGAAACTGATATCTTTTGAAGATAGCTTCCTATCTTTGAAGATAACTACTTAATTCTTCTAGACTTTGAAGAATCTTTAGCCTGTAATTAGGGTAGTTTTGGTCTAATTTACTAAAATTCAATGGATTCTTTGGCTATTTCGTCCAAGGGAAAGGAATTTGCTTTAGTTCCAGAGAGTGGTGCTTCATCAAGGCCTACTTATGCTGAGATTGCTACGAAAAAGGAGTTCTACAGGGGTTGATCTATCTAGCCTTCCATTACCTGGAAAGAGGGGTGATTACCCTGCATTTGCTGGTTTTGACGATGGGTTTAGACTTTGTGAAGTCTTGCTTATTGGTCAACTTGATCTTTACACAAAGAAATTAAACGAGTTATTTTATTCATCCAAGTCTGCTTGGAAACTTAAAGGTTCTTATAGGCTATGGGGAAAGGGTTTTTCCTGATCAAATTTGAGTTTGAGGAGGATTTACGCATTGTTTGGTCAGGGAGTCCTTGAATTCTGGACAAGCATTATTTAAAACACTCTCCCTGAACAAAAGACTTTTCTCCAGAGACTCAAGAACAGTCAAATGCTCTAATTTGGGTGCGCTTTCTTGGCCTGGGAATTGAACTATGGGAAGAAATACTGTTGACGATTGGGCGAGCAATAGGAATTCCTGTCCAAGTAGATCAATGTAATAAAGGAAAAAAAACCCAGTCCATGAAAATGGCTCCGTTTATGGTACCATCATATATGAATTTTGTGACTCCACTTTACTCTCCAATTTTTCTACATCCCCCCTCCCTTTCTATCTTTTACCCCTCTACATTTTTTTTTTCAAAATTCTTTATTTCACCCTACAGGTTTTCTCACTATCAATTTCTCCCAACAATTTTTTTTCCTGGATTCCCTCAGTATAAATTCCACTCTCCAAGATTTTCTATTTTTTAAATACTTTCTCGTAAGATTTTTTTGTTTTGTTTTGTCAAACTCTCGATGTGAAACATCGAGAGTTTGAGGGGGGATGTTAGAGATACCTGAGTTGTAAGGGTGGTCTAGGTATTAGGGTGTTTTGGGTATCTTTTTCTTTGATTAGGGTTTTCATATTTTCTTAAAAATATGTTTATGGCTTGATTGTAATAGACTATGTTTTGCAAAGGAATAAGATAGTTGTCATTGCGATGGTTTGCTACATGTTCTCCCTTAAAAACTATATCTAGATATTCTCAATTCTTTTTACTTAGCTCTGCAGCTTTTGGGTAAGACTTAAAAGACGGATTCATGGGTTTGAGATATAGCAACGAGAGATCATCTTGTCAATTTTTCAACAAAAATTTGGTCTTCCGCCATTGTAAACCAATGTGGGACTATTTACCGTTCCATGATTTTCCTAACAAATTAACACAAGGAAAGCGATTTTTTAGTAGCCCCCCCTCATTTTCCACGAACCTAAGACCCTATCAATGTTTCTTTAGGTGTAGAAAAAGAAGAGTGTTTGTGGCGTGGAGGTCTTCAATTTGGTCTTATCATGTTAAAGTTTTTCGAGCTTGACCTGGTACATCCATGACAGTTCTCTAGGGTGGCTTACCATATTACTTTTTTTTCCCAATGTGTTTTTATTTTTCCTTCTGATAATTAGCAGTTATAACCATCTAGAGGGAGATGAAACCGTACAGACATTTCATAAATTACAAATCAAATGCAAAACCACTGCCATGAACAAATATAATCAACAAACAGAAAGCGATTATGCAGATCATTAGCACCGTGAGCTGTCTTTGACCATAGACCGCAAATTCCAAATTCATCCCTCTTTCCCAACCAATTTGGTTAGTCTAACGCTACAGCTGCGTCACGCTCTCAAGGTCTCGCAACATCGAAATTTATCAGAGCTCACCCCTTCCTCCCGCTTGCGTATCCAAGGGGAACTAATGTGAGACTTGTGAGTGCATTTTTTGCTGTTTTTCAAATTTGCTGATTTTATTACTGGGTGAATTGTGGAGCGACATTTGGATGTATGTTAGTTGGCAAATCTTATGCATCTGCCCGAGATTTTCTGGGGGAGCTAATGGATCTTACCTATATTCTCTCTCTCTATACCATGATGGTCTTAGTCTTTAAAAAAGATTACCTCAAATGTCAAAAAGAGAATAATTAGATCACTTAAAGCTACCTTAAACAACTCTTAAACTCATATCCTTGGATTTAGCTTTGGGTTTATTTAAGAAACATTAGTATCAGTTTACAAAATAAAAAAAAAGATACTTTAGTTTCTGTTTTTCTTGTGAAGGTCTGGATGTAGTTTAAAATCAAAAGTGGAGTTATCTGAGTTTACAATTTCTGATCATATTTTGGTACATTTGAATTTTCGCGTCCCTTTTTATTCTCATCTTAATTTACACAATCCTCAAACTTCACTTTGTCCAATCTTCTCAATCTTAGATCTCTCCACTGGCTTGCATTGTTTTATGGAATCTTTGGATCTCTCAGTTAGGATTTGAACTTCCACTGTACCCCATCTACAAGTGACGCATACAACGAATGCCAACTGGCAGGTCGTGATTTAATTGAGTAGCATATTACTTTTACAGTTCAACCGAGCTGTATGGACAAGATAGCTGTTGGCCTGTTAGTAGCGGTACTTATTTATTCCAAAGTTACTCTGACCAATAGCGCTGGGTAGCCCTCGCTTTGCTCCGCTCCTGTAAAGACTTACTCATATATGTACCTACACACATATTCGCCATGTCCACAGGTGTTACTTAAGCTTTGATGTGGATAATTTCTCGTAGCTGTTCATTTTGGTAGAGTAGATGCGCGTGGGAGAGTAGGGGCACAACTGGTTAAATCAACTTGTCATTTTCCCATTATTTTTTGTTTCCATATCCACAATATGCAAGTGGTACCTGTAATTTTGTACAGTTAACCATACTCGCTTTAGCCTGTGCTTAATTGGTCGATTCTTACTAAATTTTGTACCAAAGGGAAAGGTTCAGTTAGCTACTGATCTATTATATCTTGCAATAGTTTCACTAAGAAGATATCAAGGCTGTCTGAGTCTTTTCTTTGCAGAGGTGTTCTACTTCTTATATATTTTGTATTGCTAGAAAGACAAAAAATCTCTTCTCAGTCAAGGTGCCCGATAAATTAGTCAAGGATGGAAGCTAAACTGCTGGCTTAAAATGAACTTGTGGCAGTGTGAGTAGAGGTGAGTTCATAGTACTATAAAACATGCTGTCTTATTATAGAAATATTGTGCTTTGGTCCTAACAAGTTGGATATGTAACAAAAAAAAAAGGCGGGTAGTCCTACGTTTTAGACGGTCTATGCAACAAGGGGCATGGGCTATATGTTTATGGGTCCATTCAGTGTTTGCCCAAATTTTTTGGATAGGAACTGTTAAAAATCCGAGCATCCGTAGAGAGGAAGTATGTTAGTATTTTTGAGATGCTCAGTAAGACGATGATGTTAGAGATGACCAAGTTCTCAGAGAAACTGGACGGCCCTTCGTTATATATTGGAGAGAAACCGTCGTAATAAAATAAAATGAGTACAGGGACACAATTTTATTTTGAGTGATTAAGTTTCATCATGATTGATTAATAAACAAAAACACCTTCTAATTTACTGAATTTGCAGTGGAGTGTCAAAGTTCCAAATAACGGTTTCTTCATTATTTGTACTAAATATCTTAATAAGTTAAGAGTAATTATGTTTACTATTGGTAACTTTGAGAACACGGAAAGCAATGCAGGGGCCAGTCCCAGCTGGTAAAGTTGTGGCTGTTGCTACTTCACACCTGGGTTTGTGTCAGCCCATTCATTCTTCCTGCTGGAAGTCAAATGATAACAGTATCAAATGTGTGCAGGTCTGCGATGAAAACGTTTGGTGTCCCATTTGCAAGGAAGGAAAATTACGACAAAATGATCATCATATCTACTGCACTCTTTGTACATGCCAGATTGATAAAGGCGATGAGGTGTGATTTCTTATCAACACTAGTAGTAACTTATTTCCATGTCCTATGAATGTCATAAAATCGTCGTAAGCATATTTTGATGATCTTGTTTTTTGTAATTTTAGTAGCTAGACCACTCTTGAGAACAAAATGCAACTTGTGCTTGCAGTATTTGGCTGAAAATACTACCCAACTCATGTCTTTTAATATCATTTTAGAAAATATAAATGTGCCAGTATGTGGAGAATTTCAGTAAAGCTATGTATTGTACAATTTTATTCTGAACTTAATCAAGTATATAATCATGAAATAAGCACTTCAACCAAAAAATATTTTGTTCTTATATAAAGATTAAAGCATTTTTTTTAACTTACCTAGATATTTCTTCATGTAACGAATACAGATGCTCTTAACGTTTAGCAACCTTATTGAAATTCCATTGGATTAATCCTAAATACTATTTCATGTTAGGCTAATCTGCACATTTTGCGGCTCCGTGTAAGTGAAGTGCACTCCAAACACTGTAAGAGAGGATGCAAGTTAAAACCCAAGTTCTGCATGGAGACCAGGTTCAATCTGACTGCAATGTACATCAAGTGTGAGGCTTGCAGTACTTTTGAGATTGTAATATAACTTCAAATTCCAAGAGGATGGCTACTGTACTTAGTCAAATACTAGTATTGATGAATCTGTTCTCTACCCTGTATATGAGACCACAGTTGTTGCTGGTCGGCATGTTTGCCAATAGTTGTAAAAGCTTCTAGAGCATAAGTACTTCTAAGAAGATATGTACCTGTTCTATCGAATCTCAGGTTCCTTAATAATCTTTTGTTAGATGACTTACTATTTGGCCAATACCTAATTCTGTTTACCATTTTACTATATTTGTAATTGCTGCTTCTCTCTCAAAACTTTTCCTCATCTCTGCACAAATATGAATTTTACTATGATCCTACTCATTCGAGATTTATATGCACAGGCTTGTTTAGTCTTTTGGGATTCTAACACATTTTTTTATTGGTATTTTCATTAGTGAGCCTGTCGTATCAAATAACACTTAGATTAGATGGAAGAAGTGCCAGTTACAGTCAATTTCATGAAAGTTTGTGTTGCGTCCTATAAAAGTGGCAGATGTTTCAAGGAACTGGATGGATACACATAGGCAAACCACTGTTTAAAGGAACTGGATGGATACACATACGCTATCAGGTTGCTGCTATCCGTTAAGCAGCAAAAGGTTGCGGTAGGATGATAGAGCTAAACTGTGATAACAAAAACGAAAATGCACTTATTGTGTATAAACCCCATTGTCTTGTTAGTTGATTTTGATTGTGATATATAATTGAGAAGTAAGGTGATTGGATTCCCTTTTGTCATTGGCAACTTTACACATCCTTTTCGTAACTTTTTTAGTGAAGGTCAGGGTGATATATATACATCGTTTATGATCAGAAAGTATTTTAGCCTGGAAATGGGTTAGCCTGCCTATGTCATTTCAGGTATAAAACCGGTCAGGTCTTAAAGTTCACTACCACAAGTACAGTCATTGATAAGAAATAAAGTCTGAGCGGAGCTTATTGTTTCAGGTATGTGTAGGGACTTGTCCTTCGGGTTGTGATAAACTCGAATTGATTAAATACTAGACTCACACAATATACACGTGACATCCACCATCAACAATGACACCCAGACCACGAGCTAATAAAGAGCGCGGCACGAGCAATGCAGATGAAATGAACCAGTCAAAGACACCTGTCTTCCACGAACTAGCAGTTACAAGTCCAACTGCCACTTGCCCCCATTTTAAGAAGAACGAGCTTATGCACGGTAACGAACTGAGAGTGAGGTCTATAAAAAGGATAAGTTCCAGAGGAGAAGAGACCCAAGTTTTTCTAGCTCAAGGGATCATAACTTGTAATCAAAATATCAATCTCAAACAATAAAGTTACAGTTACTAAATCCTCAAGTCGAGGTCGTGGTTTTTACCTATTCAAAGGTTTCCACGCTAATCTCCTGTGTCATTTCTATATTGGGATATAATAATTCTTGTCACAGGTACATTTAGTGTTAGAGCTATTTCGAATTATTTTCAAGCTACTACGAAATTAGGCCCTTGCATTTGGCGTCGTCTGTGGGAATCGAACCCACGACCACGTTGTTAAATGTCATGCAATTACTCAATGATCCTAAGACATACAGTTACTCAACGATCAATTTTCAATCATGGTGACTTCCAAACGACCAGCCAGCCACAGGAGTTCAGCATGATATTTCAGTCGAACCAGATCAGCTCGCATAATTAAGTGCGAGTCTCCACGCCGAAACAGAAAAACAGAATGATCTCGAGCGTCAGTTATTGCTTGACCGCGAGCTTCGTGAATAGGAACTAGAAAGTGAGCGTTAAGCTTGTCAAACAGAATTCAAGTGGCGTGAAGATCATATGACAACAATGTAGACTGTCTTGCAAGCCTTGCAAGAAAATAAGCAAGTTCTCCTTCCAAGGGAATGTGATCAAATACCAACGAACTCCCGAGTTTCAGCACGAGACAGGTTGGGACCTCGAGGAGAAACTAGCAAAGAAGCTTCTAGACATCTACGTAATGACCCACACGTACCAGAAGCTTAAATTAATTTAGGACTGGAAGATCAGTCCGACATCAGTAGATGATGTTGCCCTCTAAACGTCAAGAAGATGAGCCCCGACCCCAATCATGGATACCAGCTCGTGAATGTTTGAGCGAGGGTACTGGTACTCATAATCCCCGGCCTGCACTCCAAGTCGCTCAAGCACCACGATAGTATGTCACACAGGAACATATGGATTAGCGCATTAAGGAATTAATCGAAGCTTAAGCTCTCAGTAATAAAGACGATTTGACCAAATTACAAGGTAGTTCGATTGCTAAAAAGTTATTTGATATGGAAGTACCAACAGGTTTCCATACTCTGAAGATACGTAAGTACAAGGGCACTGATATAAAGGAACACATTCAACAATTGCGCGATTTATTGGGATTGTATTCAAATTTGATCCACATTCTGTGTTGTCTGTTCGCCACAAGATTGCTGGGAGAACCGCTTTGGTGGTTCCATTCTCTGCCTGAAGATTCTATCCTTACATTCGACCAACTTCAAAAGATCATCATCAAGACATATTCTCATATATATAAAGGCAAAGAAGAAAATTTGTACACTCTTATTAGTCTTAAACAGTCTCAAGAGAGAAGCTCGAGGTCTTTGCAAATAAGTTTCTGGAACTCGTCTGGAAAGTTGATAATTTTGATAAAAAAAAAACCATTTTTGCGTTTACCAATGCACTACAGATCAATTGTAAAGCAAAAGAGCATCTCTTCTTGAACAAACCCTCGACCTTGGAAGATATGATTACCAAGGTCAATGGGTATGTCGACTTGGAAAGGAAGATGACCGAAAGGCATAAATCTACTTAAAACTTCCTAACCACAAAAGGTTAAAACACATATCACAACAGTAAATAGAAGGGTGGCCAGGGTGATCAAAAGCGAGCTAAACCAAATACAGGAAAATCTCGAAAAGACAATTTATTACCCAAGTCGATCCTCCCAAAGATGAATGTCTGGATCTCAGCAATTTTTTTCATACTAACGAAAGACAAATTCTATCATGTATCTCAGCCGTTGAAATCAATAGAAGGCAAACCATACTGCATACATCATAAGGTAACTTATCATGAAACTGACAATTGTTATACTTTACAGAGGTTGCTAGAATACATTTTCAAAGACGGGAGAATGCACGAGTACATTATCGACCTGGAAGGATACAAAAATAGAAGCTATAAGATGCAAGTCAAAGTAGTTCAAGTCGAAGATCAATCTGAGGAAAAACACTTATACCATATATACCACAGCAACATGATCGAGATCCATCAAATAAACAACTCTACCAGATTCAAGAGGAGGAAGTTAATAGAATGCTGCGACCTTATAGTTTTGGATAAAGAAGCTAAACTCCTTCCTGAATCAAGCAATCGGCGAACTGAGATTTTATTTGAGGAGTACAATATCAGTCACGCCAAGTTTTTACATCATGACGCTTTCGCTATTATGCTTAAGATGAAAAAATTCGTCATACATACCATGATTATCAATACTGGTAGCGGTATTAAAATCCTTTTTCAGAGCACAATTAAACAAATGGGATTAGCAGATCAAGTTATACCAAGCGACATCGAAATTAATGGGTTTAATAGATCTAAAGATGAACGAGTAGGAAAGATCATCCTACCCATTACTGCTGGACCCACCACTATCGATGTTGTTTTCTACATCATCAATGCCAAATCCCGTTACTTGGGTATCATGGGCCGTTGCTGGATACACCACATGGAAGCAATTGCATCCACATACCATCAAACACTTCATTTAAAGCACAACGACGACATCTATGAAATCAAAGGTAGTCAAAAGCTCTCACGATCTTGCAAAAATACTGTCTCTGCCATACTAGACACATCCGACAGATTTATTGCATAGTAATTATAGAAAGCTGGTTACACCGATTATTAGACTTTAACAGAAGAACCTACAAAGTACATTGACATTGATGGGCCTAGCAGAGGTACTTATATTGGAACTAAAATATCCAATTTTGGAGTTTGTTTTCATTTAGTGTCTAGAGTAGGCGTCAGTATTATCTCGTGGTTATCCGATGTCAGTGAATGCACGTGGAGCGACTACAATTGGATTGACAGACTCTGAACAGGTAAGTGGGTTTCTGACTCTTTGTTCTAAAAAGTCAAGCCTATGTATTTTACAGAGTATGAAAAAGTAATAAGAATGTCTCTTCAAAGAAAATAGAAGTTTTATTTGAATAACTTTTAATGTTGTTCGAATACTTTGCAACAGATAGAATTGTATTCGAATAGAATTACTTCTGTTCGAATAACTTTCAACAGTTGCATTTATATTCGAATAAATTGATTGTTGTTCGAATAAATTTTAACAGCTACATCTCTGTTCGAATAGAGTAACTATTGTTCAAATAACTTTCATCAGATAGATTCCTGTTCGAATAGATTGATTTATATTCGAACAGAGCCCATGTTTTCTATTTTTCTACTTAAGACATACTTCCTTTTTTCAAACTCCCACTTCTTGAAAAACTTATTTTTTGAGGGCTTGATTTTTAGAGTGAAGAGAGATCATCTTTGAGAGATTCAAGAGAGAATCAAATCACTCAACTCTTAAATTAACCTATTGATCAATAAACCTTAGCCATGCATTGAAGAACTAAATTGAAGAACTTGAGCGATTCAAGATTAGGAGCTTTGATGTGAGATTGGAGCGAGGCGTTGCGAGAACATATAATTGATTGTAAGAAGATTCATTGGAAGAGAGATAACCATGGGAAGTGCTTATCGAGTCTGTAAGTGATCAAATTCTTGTAACTCTTTTTTAATAGTGGAATATTTAGCTATCTGGTGATTCGATAGCGACCTGTGGGCTTTTCCCCTGAGAAAGGTTTCCCACAAGCTTAAAAATCTTTGTTTTTCTTTAATTTCCATTGCTTGCTTGACATTAGATAATCATATCGACTTGAACTAGGTTAAGCCTCGACCATTAATTCAGAGGTTTTAGGATCTTTCGATTTAAACCTAAAACAATCGAAATTGGTTAGTCTCAGGCGACTAGTTATTTCAATTGGTATCAGAGCGGTCACATTTTGAGGTTTAACAACCTAAGCGTGGATCCTGAATAGTTCGCTTAAGAATAATGAGTTCCGAGAAGTTTGGAGGTCCAATAAATCGCCCTCCAGCCTTTGATGGCAAAGAATACCCATACTGGATAGTCCGAATGATTGCATACTTACAATCAGTCGGAGAAGATGTATGGATTGCTGTTGAGGATAGATGGACACCCGCTACTATGATGCAAGGTCAACCAGGGAGTGCTATTGAGGTCCTTAAATCTAGGAATCAATGGTCAAAAGAAGAAAAAGGATACTGTTGGGTATAATTCTAAGGGCCTCAATTTGATCTTTACGGCTGTGAGTCAAAGTGAGTTTCGACATATCTCTGCATGTACCACTTCTAAAGAAGCTTGGGACATCCTAGTTCGAACTCATGAAAGCGATGATACAGTAAAAGAAAGTAAGCTTCAAATGCTTGCTTCACAATTTTAGAATATCATAATGAGTGAAAACGAACCTTTTGATGAGTTCTATGCGAGACTAAGTGATATTGTAAACAATAGTACTGCATTAGGAGCTCCTTATTCTGATGTTCAAATTATTTGCAAAGTCCTAAGGTCTCTTCCTAAGAGCTTTAGATCCAGACGTGATGTTATGAGGAAGCTCAAGATCTTAAAAAAATGAAACCCGATACATTATCTGGAAAATTGCAAATGTTTGAACTTATGATGAGAATAGAAAACCCTGAGAAGAATAAAAGTATTGCTTTCAAATCTTCATCGTACTCTTTTTCTTCAAAGGGTTCCAAAGAGACTGATCACTCATATATCTCAGATGATGATGAAGGTTCGGATATAGATTCATCAATTGCTCTTATTAGTCAACAATTTTAAAAAATCTTGAAGAAATGTCAGTTTCAAAAACAAGAACAAAAACAAGGGCAATCAATAAACTATAATCCTCGACCTCATGATCGGGTCAAAACTTATAGTGGGCAAACCAACAGTGATACTGACCTTAGTCAAGTTAAATGTTATAAATGTCACAAGCTTGGTCATTATGCCCATAGTTGTCCTATGAAAAAACTGGAACGAATCATAATGCTATGAATATTAGGGTTACTTGGGATGACAGTGATGATGAACATGATAACAATGAGAGCCATCTCCAAGTAATTGATACTGGAAATTATTGTGCATATCCTGTATTTTTTAATTGTGGCAATAATAACTTTGACATTTTTAAACTTGAAAATCCTGATGAAAATCAGTGTAATCAAGAACAAAATGAGTCTGAGGAGTTTGAGGACCCGAATCTTGAGGACTTGTATGCTCTGACTCTCGCCAAGTGTATAAAACTCGGTAAACTTAACAAAGTCTTAAAAGACTAAGTTAATACACTTACGTGCGAACTTCAAGGGAAAATTGAGAGTACTAGTCACGAGATAGAGGTTCTTGAGAATGAGAAACAAGGCCTTCATGAGAAAGTAATATTTTTAGAAAAAGAAGTTAATGATGCAAAAGAGAAAATGAAATCAACTTTGGATGAACTCCGTTCGCCCAAGCTTGATATAGTTTTATCTCAGCAGAAACTTGAAATTTTTTATCATGGGGCCATGAAAATTGATAAAATATTATGTATGGGAAAGACTGATAGTGACAAAAGGGGTCTAGGATATAAGGAATCTCTTTCCAAGGTCAAGACTCCTCAAATCTCAAAGTTTGTGAAAGCAACTGTGTCTACTTCTATGCCCAAACAAAACATGATATCCACTACTCATAATCAATCCAAATGGGCCTCTTACTCTAAAATTTATTATTGTAATCTATGTGGTCGAAATGGACATATTGCATTTTTCTGTAGATTTGTTGGACCCTATCAACCATATGCTTGCTCTGTCAATGGATATAGATATAATTCTAATGTGATTACTAATAATGTGAAAAGTGAGAATATGTCTAGATGGTTTTCACAAGAAACTACAGGTCAAAGAATTGGTCGAAGCATTTGGGTTTGAAAGTTGGAGTTAGTACCTCAGATAAGGTGTAATGTTGCACTAACTGCTGTGAATGCATTCAAGTCAGTTCAATGGTATATGGATAGTGGGTGTTCCCGTCATATGTCTGGTGATGCGTCCAAGCTGAGTTACCTTGCGAATATTCAGGGAGACGATGTTACTTTTGGTGATGGGAGCACATCTTCTGTGGTAGGAAAGGGAAAGGCCGAAGGACTTGGTACTCTAGCAATTGAGAATGTCCTCTTGGCTGAAGGGCTAAAGAAAAATCTTCTTAGTATCAGCCAACTATGTGATACAGATCATACTGTTACATTTTCCAAAGTTGGATGCAATGTTTTGAACTCTCAAGGACAACGGGTGATGTATGATGCTAGAACCGCTGATAAATTTTATACTATTCAACAAGAAGCTATACTGTGTAACAAAGCGAAACTGAGTGATGTGGAGTTATGGCATCAAAGATTGGGACATATAGACTTTAATGATTTGTCCAAGATTATAAGTAAAGAGCTGATTCGGGGAGTTTCGAAGTTGGGAAGATTGAGCAATGTAGTGTACGGTCCTTGTCAAATTGGTAAGCAAATAAAGAGCTCTCACACGAAGTTCAATAATATTGCTACAACTTGGACTCTTGAACTAATTCACATGGACTTGATGGGTCCTATGAGAACGACATCATTGGGTAGTAAGAGGTATATTTTGGTCATGGTGGATGATTTTTCTCGTTATACATGGATAACACTTTTGAGAGAGAAGTCTAATACTTTTGAAGAATTCTGCAATATATCGCTTCGGATCCAAAATGAGAAAGATTGCTCTATTGATAAAATTTGAAGTGATCGTGGAGGAGAGTTTAAGGACACTGGGGTGGTTGAGTATTGTACTTCTAATGGGATTAAGCATGAATTCTTTGCTCTAATCACTCCACAACAAAATAGAATTGCAGAAAGGAAGAATAGAGTTCTTCAAGAAATGGGACGTGTCTTACTTCACAGCAAGAATCTTCCAGCACACTTTTGGGGGGAGGCCATTCATACTGCGTGTTATACTATTAATAGAGTGTATCTACGTCCACTTACTTTAAACGCACCCTATGAACTGTGGTTTGGAAAGAAGCCAAATGTCAACTACTTTCGTGTGTTTGGGAGTAAATGTTTCATCTTTAGAGATCGGGAGAACATTGGGAAATTTGACTCTCGGAGTGATGAAGGTATTCTATTGTGATACTCAACAAATAGAAGAGCTTTTTGAGTCTACAATTTGAGGACCAATGTGATGTGGAGTCTTGTAATGTTGATGATGCTTGCTCTTGCTTGCCATCAAAAGTTCAAGTTACATCAGATGGATGCAAGGAGTACTTTTCTGAACAGGCTCTTAGAGGAAGAGGTGTACATGGCCCAACTAAAAGGGTTTGAGGATCCTCATCACCCAGATCATGTATTTTACTTGAAGAAGGCTCTTTATGGTTTGAAGCAAGCTCCTCGGGCATGGTATGAATTGCTGTCCAATTTCCTCTTCACTAAGGGATTTGTTCGAGGGGGAGTTGATAAAATGTTATTTATCCAACGAAAGGGAGGCACAATGCTTGTTGTGCAGGTATATGTAGATGATATTGTGTTTGGCTCTACTTCGAGTTCACTAACCACTTCTTTTCCAGCTTTAATGAAATATAAATTTGAGATGAGCATGGTTGGGGAACTAACTTATTTCTTAGGTTTCCAAATACGTCATGTAGAGAAATGAATGTTTGTTTCTCAATCTATGTATACCAGGGATCTTGTGAAGAAGTTTGATCTCTCTTCTGCAAAACATGCCAGGACACCCATGAGTACCACTATAAAGTTAAGTAAGGACTTAGCAGGTACGGATGTTGATCAAAAGACGTATAGAAGTATTATAGGTAGTTTACTTTATCTTACTGCTACTTGTCCTGATATTATGTTTAGTGTATGTATTTGTGCCTGCTATCAAGGTAGTTTGAAAGAGTCCCATTTATAGGCTGCTAAGTGTATTATTCGTTATGTATGTGGATTTTGTCTTATGGTATTCACATGACACAACCTCTGAGGTTATTAGGTATTCTGATACAGATTGGGCAGGTAATAGAGATGATAGAAAGAGTACTTCTGGTGGATGCTATTATATTAGAAATAATTTTATGGCTTGGCAGAGTAAGAAACAGAATTGTATTTCTCAATCCACAGCAGAAGCGGAGTATATTGCTGCGGGTAGTTGTTGTACTCAATTGATTTGGATAAAATAGATGGTGAATGACTATGGAATAGCCCAGGGGATGATGTCAGTCTTTTGTGATAATACGAGTGCGATCAATATCTCTAAGAATCCTGAACAACATTCTAGAACCAAACACATCGACCTTCGATTCCACTTCATTCGTGATCTTGTTGAGCGCAAGATAGTCAGTGTCGAGTATGTTCCTACAGAGAGTCAGTTAACATATTTTTTCACCAAGCCGTTAGATGCTATGAGGTTTGAGGTTCTGAGACGGTCAATTGGTGTCTGCTCTATTGATTAGGTATGTATTTTACTTCCTCTTTACGCTATTTTGTTAGATTCTCACAGTGATATATGCTTGGTCAGATACGCTTTCCAATTTAATGTTAGGACAGTTTAGTATAGTTTTACTTGGATTTGATTTCTCTCACGGCAGTTAACTATCGTATGCTTAGATAGATCGACACTCTTTGATATTATACTTTAGGATATATGTAGAGACTTCGTACCTAATGCCATGTGAGGATCTGACCTTATATCTAAGCTTCGAGTATTATGACATTTACCTCTCTCTTTGATCTTGTTGTTTGTGATCTCATTTCGTTTCCTTACTCAATTGTCAAATGGTAACTTCAAGTTCAAGTTAGTCTAATATAACATTTCCCATACTTGATTCGTGACAAAAAATACTATGTGAGACCAAAGATATGATAATAGGCTTTTTATTGCTACACAGTTTTTAGCCTTCGTTATTCATAACCATATTTTTATCCACTTGTAGCCCTTTGTGCCTGAAAATAAGCCTTTCATTTTTCTGCCAAAATCCTTTATTCATGTACCCGTTTGTTATGAGACTTTTCAGTGAAAAAATATATATAAAAGGGGGGTTAGAAAAGCTGAAAGAGATAACTGATTATATTCCCCATATCTTTGAAAGTATGAAAAAAAGGGTAAGAAATAGAGGAAGAAGTGTTCTGATATATGTCTACTCAATAAGAAAAAGAATGACAGAAGTTGAATTTTGTTTCAGGTGTTAAGGGGAGATACTGTAACTGTAGTCTTAGAATTCCAGTAAAACACCTACTCCATCATATGCCTACCCGTGCCTACATTATAACCTTTTCAGGACCTGTTTGATCTTGAGTTTAACACAGTTAGCTTAGAAGAGATGAGAGATATAAAGTCTATATTAATTAACTTGACACCATTAATGACAATTGATTTCCTGTCCATGAGATCTTCCAGCTCACAGTGCATTGCTTATCTGACGAAATATGAGTCTTTCTTTGCATATTATTCATATTCATATTTCACACAGAATGTTAGCTAGCCAATTCTCAGTGCTTCGAGTGACCACCGATGAGAGGCCTAAGTTGAAACAACTTTCCTTATAGTATTTTATTTATGAATGTTGGGTCTATTAAATGCATGGTACAGTTTTACGTTGACTGCGCACACACATACTCTGAGTAAATACTTATTATGTCTGGATTTTCTATAGAATGATTTCCAATATGATATTCATATATCCTGTGATTAGTCCCTGATCTAGCGTAGACAGGGGGAGTATTGTTTACTTAGTGTTTATTTCTTTGATTTTTTCTCAGTTTTGTTACAATTCATTTCTTCAGTGCAAATGTTTATTTGAATACAACTTTTGTTGTTCGAATATTTTCCAGCAGGTACTTGTTTATTCGAATACAACCTTTGTTGTTCAAATATTTTTTAGCAGATACTTGTTTATTCAAATATAACTTTTTTTGTTCGAATACATTTAACCGAATTTGTTTTTTTTACAAAAATCAAATCTTTTCTTTTATTCTCTCTCTCCCACTTCTATTCGAGTAACTTGGCGCTGTCTCTCTCTTTCTCTCTCTCGAATCCTTCCCTTCTTGTAATTGATTGCTCGAATTCCATCGTGCGTATTACCTAGCTTTTATTCTCGCGTTTGGGGTTTCTCACTTCGAGCAATGTTTCTCGGAAATGTCATCTAGGGCTTGCATTGTTTTTGAATCCAAGGTTGGTATTTTGTTGTGTTTACATCACTCTACACTCTCTCATTTAAGTTTGGTGATCAATTGTGTCAATTTGTACTTTGGATTTGGTTTTTTGTTTCGAATTGCATTATTCTTTGATTTGGAGTTGGTATTTCAGATTCTCCCTGTTAATTGGAGTCAGAATTTTGAATTGGAGTGTGCATTACTAGAGGTATTTGATTGGTTGGTGATTGTTAGAATCCAGTGGTGAAGAATTGTCTGTGTACTTGTTTATTGGGGTTCCCCTGCTTAACCGTGTGGGTTGAGTTTGGGGAAATTGGTAATTTTCTTGCAGGTAATGTGAGGAGATTGTTGGTGTTTGTGCGTAATTTTTCTTATAGAGGATTATCTTTATTTTTGTTTTGTCTACTATGGTAAGGATGAAATACCCTCAGGAGGGATATCTTGTTCCCAACTCGAGCGAAATGACAAAACGGGGATGCAAAGGACTCAAGGGCTTAGACTGCATCTGCTAGACGAGCTACGAGACCTTCTACTTCCCGGACTGCTACTACCTCTGTACCTGGTACTTCTCCATCTGCTCCTACTGGATTGGTTTCACATGATTTTGCCTCTATGTATACATTTATGGAGACTCATTTTGCTAGCATGGACACTCAGATACAAACTCAGTTTCAGCTAGTCAAGGCAGACATCGGTCGAGTTCAAACTTCTGTGGATGGCTTGAGCAGTATAGTACGAGGCCCGTCGAGTGGTCCGCCTGCCGCTGATACAGATGAGAGGTCTTAGGTCATGTGTGACTTTGATTTTCACTTTTGTACTTTAGAGTGTTAGCTCTATGTTTTTTTATCTTTTCAGTGACAATTTTTGCATCTGCTCTCTTTATTGCATGTCTATTCGATGTAGATGCTCTATTTAACTTTTCTCTATAATAACAATTTATTTTTGCATGGATAATCTATCAGACTTTTTCTATATGATTGTACTATTCCATGATATTTACTTGTTCATAACTGCTATATACTATGACATATCTTATATGGTACTATTTTTTTTCTTCTCTTTTTACCATGTTTACCCTTTGCTCTTCTGTGCCAAAAAGGGGGAGAGATGTTTATGACAAGTAAGTCAGGTAAGTTCCTTTTTTTGTTCTCTGAATTCCTTATTTTAAATTTGAACGGTTACGTGATATAGCTTGTTTAGTGTGCAGGGATTTCAGAGGCTAGACTCTTAAGTATGCATGTTTCTGAGAGTGAGTCAGTCCATCGAGTTTGTATTCTTTTAGTTATTATATCTAGTTCTAGTTTTGACAAAAAATAAAACAAAGGGGGATATTGAAACATCCAATTTTGGAGTTTGTTTTCATTTAGTATCTAGAGTAGGCGTCAATATTATTTCGTGGTCATCCGGCGTCAGTGAATGCATGTGGAACGACTACAGCTGGACTGACTGACTCTGAACAGGTAAGTGGGTTTCTAACTCTTTGTTCCAAAAAGTTAAGTTTATGTATTTTACAGAGTATGAAAAAGTAATAAGAATGTCTCCTTAAAGAAAATATAAGTTTTATTCGAATAACTTTTAATGTTGTTCGAATACTTTATAACAGATAGAATTATATTCGAATATAATTACTTCTGTTCGAGTAACTTTCTACAGTTGTATTTATATTTCAATAAATTGATTGCTGTTCGAATAAATTTCAACAGTTACATCTCTGTTCGAATAGAGTAACTGCTGTTCGAATAACTTTCATCAGATAGATTTCTGTCCGAATAGATTGATTTCTATTCGAACAGAGCTCGTGTTTTCTATTTTTCTACTTAAGACATACTTACCTTTTTCAAACTCTCACTTCTTTAAAAACCTATTTTTTGAGGGCTTGATTTTTAGAGTGAAGAGAGATCATCTTTAAGAGATTCAAGAGAGAATCAAATCACTCAACTCTTGAATCAATCTATTGATCAATAAACCTTAGCCATGCATTGAAGAACTAAATTGAAGAACTTGAACAATTTAAGATTAGGAGCTTCGATGTGAGATTGGAGCGAGGCGTTGCGAGAGCGTGGAATTGATTGCATGAAGATTCATTGGAAGAAAGATAACCATGGGAAGTGCTTATCGAGTCTGTAAGTGATCAAATTCTTGTAACTCTTTTTCAATAGTGGATTATTTAGTTATCGGGTGATTCGATAGCAGCCTGTGGGTTTTTTTCCTGATAAAGGTTTCCCACAGGGTTAAAAATCTTTGCTTTGTCTTTAATTTCCATTGCTTGCTTGACATTAGGTAATCGTATCGACTTGAACTAGGTTAAGACTCGACCATTAATTCAGAGGTTTCAGGATATTTCGTTTTAAGCCTAAAATAATCAAAATTGGTTAGTCTCAGGACTTTTAAAGAAAACACAATCAGATACACGATATTTCCTACAAATCGTCCTATTGGTTACTCTCAAATCTTGAAAAGATCTTCAGGTATAACTACTATAAGCCTCCATACTTCTGTAACCACCACTTCTGCAAGAAAATGAAGATGGTTATTATAGAAGCATGCTTCCTTCTCTGAAACCACCACCACTGCAAGCAACGAAGGCCGTGTAGTCATAGCTAGCTTCTACCGCCACCTCCACCTACAACACCCAATTATTGGCAGGATACCAACAGTACTTCCTAGCACGGACACCAACTTCCTCACCCTCTTCAGTCATGACATTCTTTGCAAGAAAACGCAGATACTCCATACGATGATGCCTCAATGTATGCATAAAGTGGAAGTTGTACAGATAACAGTACTCCTCATCAGCCTTCACTGCCTTCTCAATCATCTTACCTTGGAAGGTAAGCCTAACAGGGTGGGGTATCGGAAGATCAAGGGACTGCGTACCAAAATATTAAAACTAAAGTTCCTGTATTTTGGCAAGAACCCTAGCTTCCCTGGCTTGACTTCTGGTGGTCACCATTAGTCAAATTACAAAATAACAGTATGCAAAATTGAAAAGGATTTAAGTACTTGCAGGCGAATGATAAACATTACAGAAACCGTATTTATAAAGACCAAACATTCAATGCAGGAGAGGATTTTCAAAGTATTCATCATTAAGATACATTATCTAGGAAGCCCAACAGTTCAGCACGCCAGTCAACTCAATTATTTAAATGTATTCAATACCACACCCCAATATCTAACATACACTTCATATTTACAAGATCCATCCACGTCAGAAAATACATCATTCACTTTAGACTTAACATTCCAAATTCTAACTCACAATCAATAGGAACTTTTCAACTAAAGTAACCTGTGCCTTCAGTTGTGAGGGGGCGATTATAGGAACCTATCTCTCGAGTTGTGATAAACTCGAACTGATTCAATACCAGACTCACTCAATATACACGTAACATACACTATCAATAATAACACCCAGACCACGAACTAATGAAAAGTGTGGCTCAAGCAATACAGATAAAATGAACCCGTCAAAGACACCTGCCTCCTACGAACTTGCTGTTACAAGTCCAACCACCACTTGCCCCCATTTTCAGAAGAACGTGCTTATGCACAGTAATGAACTGAGAGTGAGGTCTATAAAAATGATAAGTTCCAGAGGTGAAGGGACCCAAGTTTTTCTAGCTCAATGGATTATAACTTGTAATCAAAATATCAATCTCATACAATAAAGTTACAGTTACTAAATCCTTAAGTCGAGGTCGTGATTTTTACCTATTCAAAGATTTCTAGGCTAATCGCCTGTGTTATTTCTATATTTGGATATACTAATTCTTGTCATAGACACATTTGGTGTAAGATCTATTTCAAGCTATTTTCAAGCTATTGCAAAATTAGGCCCTTACAATAGGAGCTATCTTGAATATAATACGTAGAATAGATCCAAGTTGGGGTGTTTCTTTCTGAAAGCCAAAAAAGTTTGCTTCTTAAGAATAGATTCTAAATAATGTGATAGAGATATCAGAAGGGAGGGTAGTAGTGTTTTGTTCTATCTCTCGCTTTGATTGGTAAAGAATCCAATTTAGTGATGTTGATCACTTTGACTGCTATGAAGTCCATGTGTGGTACCTCTTAAAAGTTACAACCGGAAGTTCATTAATGATGGGCTACAAGAAAAGATTATGGTAGTACAAGGCTTCACTAGGAGCCCCTCTTATGAAAGTGCGATTAACAAGCCAGATCTTGCTGGAGCAATGTTCGCAGAAGAACTTGAAAGGGTGAGAATTATTAGAATGTGTGAAACACATGGGTCTATGTGTAACAATAAAGTCAAGCTACCATAGAAACAGTAGCCATAGTAGGTAGCATAGTGAGGTAGTGTTTGTATTTTGGCTTTACAAGCCAAGTTGGATTTGTGCTCTAATGCATATATAAAGTCTTCTTATATGTTGTAATCAAATCATCTCATCCCAAGTTTAATGAATACACATTTCTTCTTTAGAGTTTAAAACTTTGTTTTTAACATCTGGTACTAGAGCAAGCATAGTCTCTGGTTCGACAGCTCGAAGGCGACGGCGTAACGAAAAGTATAACCTTTTCTAGTAATCCGTCGAGATATCGTTCATTCGGTCGAGGTTATTAATTTCGTCTATTTTCACAAAAATGACGGAGAATTGTATTCAAGCGGCAATTCCTAAATTTAATGGTCACTACGACCATTGTAGTTTAATTAGAGAGAACTTCTTGAGGTCCAAGGAGTATTGGCACCTCGTTGAAGTCGTTGTTTCTAACCATTCAAAAGAAATAACGACCGCTCAAATATCTAAATCGAGGAATTATGATTAAAAGACTTGATATTCAAAAATTATTTATTTCAAGCTATTGATCATAACATCTTGGAGACAATCCTATGTAGGGAGTCATCCAAAGATATTTGGGATGCAATGAGAAAGAAATATCTGGGAACCGCTAAAGTGAAGCAGACACATCTACATGCACTTCGTGTAGATTTTGAGACTCTTCGTATGTAACCGAAAGAGTATGTTTCAGAGTATTTCTCCAGAACTATGGCAATTTCCAACAAGATGAGAACAAATGGAGAAAAGATGGAGGACATTACGATAATCAAGAAGATTCTTTGGTCAATGACATCAAAATTCGCTTACGTGGCATGTTTGACCGAGGAGTTGAAAGAACTTGATCAACTTTCGATGGATGAACTAATGAGTTTATTGATGGCTCATAAGTAATGAATCAACAAACATGTAGTAATGGAGGAAGCGTTACAATCTCAGCTCTCAATCTGCAATCAAGCGACAAAGGGAAAAGATACAAGTTAAAAAAGAGGTAACCACGATAACAAATTTTCAAATTATCATAGAAGAGACAGATGAAGAGGCAATTAGCATAGTGAGGCCAAAAGTTAAAACCATTTGATAAGTCAAATATCAAATGTTATAAGTGTAACAGGTATGGTCACTTTTGCTCTGAATGTCGTTCTTATTTTTATATGGAAAGTGGCAAAAAATCTAATTTTTCAAAAAAAGAAGATGAAGTTTCTCTTTTTTTGGTTTGCAAAACCAAAGAAGAATCTCGAACCGAAAAATATTTTTGTCAAAACATATGGTACTTGGACACAAGAGCAAGTAACCATATGTATGGTGAAAAATTCATATTTCACAAAATGGATTATTCTTTCCGTACCTTGGTAAAGTTTGGAGATAGTTCTATAATTATTGTCACGGGGAAATACGGTATTAAAATTCAGGCCAAAGATAATACTCATCAGACTATTTCAAGTATTTTCTATGTCCCAAATTCGAAGAGTAATTTTCTCGGCATGGGGAAACTTCAAGAGAAGGGATATGTGATCATCATCAAGAATGGAGTCTGCCAGATTGAAGATCCGAAGAGGAGCTTGCTAATTGCACAGGTACATATGACTCAAAACTGAATGTTTCCACTAAGCATCATGCATGACGCTCTATCTTGTTTTCAAGTATGGTAAAAAATCAAGGCTGGATATGACATCTTCGATATGGGCACTTGAACTTTAATGGCCTTAAGCTCATTTATTAGAAGAATATGGTGACGGGAATCCCTCAGATTAATCGACATCCGCAAGTATGTCAAGGTTGTGTTGTTGGCAAACAACACCGAGATTCATTTCCAAAAGGAAAAGCATGGAGAGCCAAATCGATACTGGAGCTAGTCCATACCGATATATGTGGGTCGATTGATCCACGGTCCAATGGAAATAAGAGGTATTTTATTACCTTTATTGACGATTACAGCTGAAAAACATGGGCCTATTTTCTACTAGAAAAATCTAAAGCTTTTTCTATTTTCAACTTATGCAAGGCCCTTGTTGAGAAGGAAGTAGGGAGATAAGATTCTTCTCTCGGATCGTGGTAGAGAATACAATTATCACGAATTCATAAATTTTTGTAATAAAATTTGGAATCAAAAGATAATTGATGACATTGTACACGCCATAGAAATACGACGTAGCTGAAAGGAAGAACCATACTATTATGAATATGGTGTGAAGTATGCTGCAAACATCAAATCTTCATAAGAGATTTTGGCCTGAAATAGTCTTGTGGAGCATCTATATCCTCAACAGGAGTCCCATCATAGCTGTGAGGAACATGACACCAGAGGAGGCACGGTGTAGCAGAAATCCAAATGTGGAGTACTTGCGTATCTTTGGGTGTATAACATATACCCATATTTCGAAAGAGCGGAGAACAAAGCTCGATGATACAGGTCAAAAATATGTTTTTCTCGATTATAGTGATAGTTCAAAAGGTTATGAACTCTATCATCCTACAACTAAGAAAATCATCATTAGTCGAGATATGATTTTCAACGAAGAAAATACATGGAAATGGAATGTTAAAGATGTGGGAAAGCCAGTGTCGGTGGTCTTCAAGGACGATGAAAGTCATCCGCCATTTTGGACGGTGAAGCGCAATCACCACTCGCGCCTGCACAGAGTTCAACCAACCCATTTTCAACAATGGTACGATAGTAATCTGTACCATCTTTCTTAAGACCTCAAAGAACCCACAGGAGACCAACGTACTTGGAAGATTATGATCTAAGTAGGGTTGATCAATCAAATAATCCAACTGTATACTTCACTTTATTTTACTGGAAGTGACCCAATTGGTTTTAAGGATGTTGTTGAAGATCCAAAGTGACAGGAGGCCATGAATGACGAGATCGAAGCTATTGAGATAAATAATACATGGGAGCTGACTAATCTCCCAGATGGATACAAGTTGATCAATGTGAAGTGGGTATACAAGACGAAACAGAATCCTGAAGGAAAAGTCGACAAATACAAGGCAAGGTTGGTGGCTAAGGGTTATAAGAGCAACAAGGCATCGACTACGAAGAAGTGTTTGCCCCGGTCGTATGACACAATACTATCACGATGATAGTTGTAATAATTGCACAAAACTCGTGGCCTATTTTTTAACTAGACGTGAAGTCAACATTTTTACACGGAGATCTGTAAGAAATTGTGTATGTCGATCAACCACCTGGTTACGTGCAGAAAGGTGGAGAGAAGAAGGTGTACAAATTGAGGAAGGCCTTATATGGACTAAAATAGGCACCAGAAGCTGTGTATAGTCGTATAGAGGCATACTTTGTGAAAGCGAGATTCCATAAGTGTCCATATGAGCACACACTTTTCATGAAAGCCAAAACCGATGGAAAATTTATGATAGTGTACTTATATGTGGATGACTTGATATACATTAACAACGATCGTACGATGTTTGAGGATTTCAAGCGATCGATGATGGCGGAGTTTGAGATGTCAGATCTCGAAATGATGCACTATTTTTTATGTATAGAAGTAGTTCAGTCTGATGTGGGTATTTTCATATCACAGAAGCTAATGAAGGATTGCAATCCGGTGCGTACACCAGTTGAAGTTGGATTGAAGCTAATGAAGGATCCCGAAGGAAAGAAGGTTGATAACACATTGTATAAGCAGCTCATGGGAAGTCTCATATAGTTAACTGAGACCAGGCCATATATTTAGCACGCAATAAACCTCATCAATCGATACATGGAGAATCCAGCAGAGTTGCATCTAAATGCTGCAAAGAGGATTTAACAATACTTGAAAGGTACGACTAGGTTAGGAATATTTTACAATAAAGGAGAGGCTATTGATTTAATAGGCCATACTGATAACGATTATGGTAGAGATCCCGATGACAGAAAGAGCACCTCTTGGTATATTTTTATGTTAGGATTAGGAACGATTATATGGTCGTGAAAGAAATAACCGATTGTTTCTTTATCTACCACGAAAGTAGAGTATATTGCTGCTGCGCCTTGTGCATGTTAAGAAATATGATTAAGAAGAATATTGGGTGAAGTAGGGTTTCATCAAAAATAGAGAAACTCCTATTTATTGCGACAATATTTCAACAATAAATTGTAGAAAATTCAGTTCAACACTGGAAAACGAAGCACATTGATGTGCGTTACCATTTCTTACGAAATTTAGTAAAAGATTGAACGATTGATCTTATCCACTGCAGGGGCGAAGATCAAGTTGTTGACATTTTCACCAAAGCCTGCCCTCAAGTTAGACACATTTGAGAAACTTTGGAAGCTACTTGAAGTTTGTTTGCTTAAGGGAGGGAGCTGCAAGGAAAACTTAGCATAACAGAAGGCGATGCGTTTACTTCCTAAACTAGTGTTAACACATCTAGTTCAAGGGAGGGTGTTAGAATGTGTGAAACCCATGGGTATATGTATAACAATAAAGTCAAGTTACCATAGGAACAATCATAGTAGGTAGCATAGTGAGGTAGAGTTTGTATTTTGACTTTACAACCCAAGTTAGATTTGTGCTCTAATGCCTATATAAAGGCTTGTTATATGTTGCAATCAAATCATTTCATCCCAAGTTTGATTAATAAACATATTCTCCTTAGAGTTTAGAGCTCTTTTTTCAACAATAATCAAAGAAGGAATTGTTTATTTTCCTTTTCTTAGTAGCAAAAAAAGGATTCAGTTCCTCTAATTCACCATTTGTGAAGAAAATTGTATTATTGTGTGACTTCTGTTCACAAGGAGCAAAAAATTTCTCTCGACTAACCTTTATCCCAGAAGTTCAAAAGGTAACAAAAGTCAAGTACTCTTCAAGGATTGCCTGTAGAAATCTGGTAAGGTTCCACAAGATGTTTCAACTATATCATATATGAGGGTAGGGTTGCAAGTGGGTTGGGTGGGTGCCCAACTCGTATATAAACTAAGCAACCCAAACCCAACCCAACATTTGGTTAAGAAATAAAAACCCAAACCCAACCCGTAGGTTTTGGTGGGTTTTCGAGTTTACTCAAGCTACTTAAAGTTGTAATATAATCGGAAAAATCTATGAACGTTTAAACAATATCTAAGCAAATATATGGACTTAATAAATAATAAAGTAATACAAATTTATAACTCTTAGGTAACACATCGATATTGTTCCTCAAAAATCTTAAAAAGTGTAAGGTCATACTATTAAATCTATAAATTTTATTAAATACTATACATAGTTGGGTTACATGGGTGGGAATGGATTTAGAGACACTCAAAAACCAAACAATCAAGTCTCACTCAATACCAACCACTCATCTCTATTAGATGAGCGGTTCTCAAAATTGGTGATTTGCTATATAGGAAATAAGGTGGAAAACTAAATAGTCTATCGTGGCAGTCACGTCACATTGCTGTCTCTCTTTTCCTCTCTCTTACAAAGATTTAAAATATCACATTACTGTCTTTCCCTCTCTATCTCTCTTACAAACCACCTTCTCTCTCTTACAAACCAAACACTGTTATACTCACCACCATTAGAGTGTAATTCAAAATTCCTAAACCTTCCCTAAATTCCCTCCCTTAAATTTCTCTCTTTCTCTTGAACAGTTTTTTCTCTCGAACAGTTTCTCTCTGCTGTACTCATCGTTAGAGACAGGGGAGACAAGTTTCTTTTCATTGAGATTTCCCTTTATCTTTTCCCTATCTTTTTTGGAAAGTAAATAATTTTCTGTTCCGTTGAATATTGGGGTCCCAAATATTAGAAAACGGAGAGAAAGTGGAAATTGGCGTCTATTTGAAGGTATTGAAATTCTCTATTATACCTTGACAATAATCCCCCAATAATTATAGCTTATTTATCCCCAATAATTATAGTTTATTTACAATCAAAATTAGAAATTTCTTTTGCCTCTGTGCATTGTACCCCTAGTTTATGTCCCCTTTGTGCATTGGATAGGCAAAATTGCCAAATTCGACAATATGGGGACTTGTCTCTCGACCTCACTCATAATCGAGCTCACGCAATTCGATTTACCTCCATCTCCAGCTCACACAATTTTAGCACGTGACACTCCAGTCAAATGTTTCAACCAGCCCCGCGAAATACTTAAGAACGTGGGTCGAGTTAAATCTGGAAAATGTTATTCAGTCAAAGACACCTGCCTCCCACAAACTCGTCAGTAATTCAGTCAACCGCCACTAACCACATTATTCAGAAAATATGTTTTAGCACGATGAAGAGCTGTGAAGAAGCCTATAAAATGGAAAAGTTCCAGAAGGGACAGAGACCAGAAAAATTACTCAAAACTTCTTATTTACGAGATCAAAAGCATTTCTAGATTCTAGAGATCACTTGTAATAAAGATATCCACTCAAAGCAATAAAAATACTTTTACAAAAATCCTCCATACGAGGTCGTGGTTTTTTACCTATTCAGAGGTTTTCTACGCAAAAACCACCTATTTCCATTTCTTACTTTCTAGTAGAGTATTGTTACAGGTTCATTGGTATGATAGCTAATTCCTAATCAAATCGAGCTTACGAAATTTGGCCATTACATTTAACTCTGTCTGTGGGAAAGATTGTATTTTTACGATACCCTAAGGAAGTCTTTCATTACAATTTTCAATTATGGTTTCTTCCAGACGACAGGCCACATGAACTCAGCTCAAAATTTTTGTGGATCCGGGGCAAGTCACCGAGTTACGGGCAAATCTTCACGCAGAGGTAGAAAAATGCGCCGAACTCAAACTTCAACTGACAAAGGATCGCGATGCAGAATGACAGGCTCTTTTGACAGCTCTCAAACGACACGAAGATTAGATAACGATGATGCAGACTACACTTGAGGCTCTGCAGAATACTCAGCAGGCTCCTCCTGCCAGGAGTCATGACCAACTTCCAGAAACCTCCTGGATTTTGGCAAGGGAAAGATTGGGACCTCGGGGGGCCACAAGTAAAGCCATTTCCTGAAATCTACCACACGAACTGCGACCCTCTATCTATTTGGGGGGAGAAGTTCAATCCAAAGTTAGTCGAGGTCATTATATTTCTGTCTGCCAGGAGGAAGACCAGTGATCCCTACATCAATTTCCAGTGCGAGATCGCTTGAGTGAAGATACGTGAACTCATCATCCCCTGTCATCATGTCCAGCGATTCAACCAATACATCATTACGTCACAAAAGAACATATGGATCAACGAATTAAGGAGCTGATCGAGGTACAAGTTCAAGGTACTACCGGCGATACCACGAAGTTACAAGGAAGTCCAATTGCCAAAGAACTATTCGATATGGAAATACCAAAAGGTTTCCATACTCCCCAAATTCATGAGTACAAAGGTACTGACCCGAAGGGGCATATTCAACAATACCGTAATTCATTTGGGTTGTAATCCAATCTCAACCAGATTCTTTACCGTCTGTTCGCCACAAGTTTATCGGAGGAGCCACTCTAATGGTTCTACTCTCTTCCTAAGGAATCTATCTACACATTTGATCAGCTGTAGAAGTAGTTCATTAAAAAATATGCCCATAACAAAGACAAAGGGATGAACTTGTATTCTCCGATCGGTCTTAAGCAGTCACATGGAGAAAAGCTTGAAGATTTATTTAAGAAATTCCTAGAGCTTGCGAGAAAGGTGGATAACCTCGACAAAAAGATAGCCGTTACCACTTTTACCAATGTTCTCTAGCTAGATTGCAAGGCCAAAGAATACCTCTTCCTTAACAAGCCTGCGACGTCAGAGGAGATGATCACCAAATTTAACGGTTACGTAGACTTGGAGAGGATGATGTCTGAGTGACAAAAGTTTACCAAGTCTTTCCTCTCCACCAAAGTCCCACATGCAGAACAAGCCAGCAAACCTAAGAAGGAACAGGGGGATCAGAAACGTACTAAGAGAAGCACTGGATACCCTCGGAGAAGCGGTCCACAAAACAAACCCGTCCTCCCAAAGCTGAACGTCCGAATCTCTATAATTTTTCCACTGCTGTTGAAAGACCCGCTCTACCGTATCTCTCAGCCACTAGAATCCATCGAGAATCGACCATTTTTCCTACACCATAAGGGAAATCCTCATTCTACTGATAATTGTTATGCTCTATTGAGGATGCTCGAGCTCATTTTCAAGGAAGGACAGATGCTCGAATACATCATTGACCAGAAGTTTTACCAAGATGGCAACTATAAGAAACAACTCAAAGTTGTTCATGTCAACGACCGAGCTGAGGAGAAGCATCTCTACTATATGCACCACAGGAATATGATCAAAATCAATCAGATCACCAATTCCACCCGATCAAAGCGCCGGAGGCTCTCGGAATGCTGTGATCTTACACCTCAAGACAAAGAAGCCAAACTTCTTCCTGAGTCGAGCAATCGCCGACTCAGAATCTCTTTTGAGGATTGCGATACTAGCCATGTCAAATTTTCACGTCATGATGTGTTAGTCATAATGCTCAAGATGAAATAGTTTGTCATGCACACCATGATGATCAATACTGGAAGAGGTATTGAAATTATTTTTTAGAGTACGATCGACCAGATGGGTTTGACCGACCAAGTCATTCAGAGTGACACATACATTAGTGGGTTCAATGGCTCCAGGGAGGAACGAGTAGGCAAGATTATCTTGCCTATTACCGCAGGACTAGCCACTATCGACATTGTTTTCTATGTCATCAATGCCAAGTCTCGCTATCTTGGGATTATGGGCCGCTACTGGATACACAATATGGAAGCAATCGCTTCTACCTTTCATCAAACACTCCGATTCAAGCATGACGACAGTATTTATGAGATCAGAGGTAGTCAGAAACTTTCTTAAGCTTGTGAAAATACTGTCTCTGCTATCCTAGATACTTCAGACAGATTGGCCGTATAGTAATTACAGAAAATTGATTACCTCGACGACCAATCACTTACAGAGGAGCCCACAGAATATGTCAACATTGATGGACCTAGCAGAGGCACGTTCATCGGAACCAAACTGATTCAGCGTGAAAAAGAAGCTCTTATCCAGTTTCTGCAACTCAATCTAGACGTTTATGGATGATCTTTCAAAGAAATGCCCGGAGTTGATCCAGCCATGGCTTTCCATAAGTTAGCCATCAACGTCAACACCCCAACGGTTAAATAAAAATAGCGATGACTTTCACCCCGTCTTCGAGATGAAGTTAACACTGAGATCGAGAAATTGGTTAAAGTGGGATTCATTCGAGAAGCCAAATATCCGGACTGGATATCCAACATTGTCGTTGTCCCAAAGAAGAACGAAAAAGTTCACGTTTACGTATATTTCACAGATTAGAACAAACATGCCCCAAAGGATAGCTTCCCTCTTCCCAACATTCATCAGATCCTCGATTCCACTACTGGCCATGATCTTCTATCTATGATGGACGCTGCTTTAGGATATATTCAAATACCACTTCTAGAAGAAGATCAAGAGAAGACAACGTTCATCACCGAAAGTGGCCTTTACTGTTACAAAGTCATGCCCTTTGGGCTCAAGAGCGTAGGGGCCACATACAAACGATTGATGACTGCTATGATCAAAGCACACCTGGGAAAAATCGCTAAAGTCAATATCGATGATCTCTTGTGTAAAAGCGTACAGTCAGATAATCACATCTCAGATCTCAACACAATATTCAACATCTTTCGATCTTATAGAATGCGTCTCAACCCTGATAAGTGTCAATTCAGGGTACATTTTGGCCACTTCCTAGGCCACCTCATTAGCAAGAAAGGGATTAAGGCTGACCCAGATCAAATTTGGACTCTCCTCGACATGCCTTCTCCAAAGACAATAAAATACGTTCAAAAACTCGTCGGCAAGATTGCCGCGATCAACCGTTTTGCCTCTAAATCTTCAGATCGCTGCCGTTGGCTATTCCAATTACTCCACGGATGTACTAAACGGGGAAAGGTTCAGCCAACCGTAAAAGTCACCTGGACACCAGAATGCGAAGTAGCTTTTCAAGACTTCAAAATCTATTTGGGGAGGTCTCCAATAATGAGTACCTCAGTAGGTAATGAGGAACTAATAATCTACTTAACAGTTACAGACGCTTCTCTCAGCTCGGTTCTCATTCGCATGGAAAGGAAAATAGAGAAACCACTTGATAGACACGTAATATCTACCAAGTCATTTATTAAATAAATGTGACACTAATAGTGCTTTTGTTTGTATTTACAAAAATTGGTCACATGATAAACAAGTCGTACATTTTTCCAGATTTCAACAAAGGACAAGGGTGATGCACTCTAACAATGATTCTCATGCGAAGTTGTCAACCAAAGGTCTATGGACATGGAAGCCCATTGAAAAGAATTAAATGTAGATATTATTCTCATGAGTTGTATTATCTATGCATGATTTTAGGCACTGTTTAGGGGATTTTATATTAATGATGATATTTTGTAACCCTTTCTATACTCTATAAATAGGAGGGGAGTCCCACCCATGAGATATCATCTTGAAGAGTATAAATATCAAGGTTCAATAAGCAATAAAGTTCTTGTTCTTCTCTTTTTCTTGCCTTTTACTCTTATTGTAGTAATAGTATAATGGCAATGATCAAAGGGTTGAGTAGCTAAACCTCTTAGCCAAGGCTAGAGGATGCTTCATCCAATGTAGCCTTAGTGTAGATTGTCTAGTTTAGTTAGATTAATTATATTCTCTATATCCTGGCATAATGCATATTCCTATACCTTCGTCCTATGCTTGACCATAATAAGATAGGTTCGGAACATGGAGAAGAGAACATAATCCACGCTTATCAACCAGACCATGGTTGAATATTTTGGTTTATGGGTAGTTCCTAATCAATAATTATCTTATTTCATGATGTATTGCATATACCCGACCAAGGATATGCGATATGGGAATTCATGAATACTCTAACTAGGTACACTATCTCAAGGTTACAACGGATGGAGTAGAATTGATGCCTTGGTTTCTACTCCAATTTATCTTGTAATTTGTTTCGTTCTTCTTTTTATTTCCAAACCTACACAAACTCGTTGTTATTGGATAAAACTAGTAGCTCGAAGTATAATTCGCACCGCAAGTCTCTTGGGATACGAACCCGCTTACCCTTGTACTTAACGGTACACTGTGTACTTGCGGGTCTTTTAAGACATCAGTTTATAATCGATCAAGTTTTTGGTACCGTTGTCGGGGATTTGTGAATCTGTTTTATTTTTTTGAGTTGTTATTTTTAAGCCAATTTTTCTTCTTTCTTCTTTCTTTTTGATTTTTTTAACGATTGTCTTAGTGTTCCTTTTCTTTTCTTAGATTATTATTATTTGGCTTTTAGCGAGCTTAATCTCCTCCTTTGCATGTGCCCACTCTAGTTTTTAACGAGCTTTGGTAATTTTTGGATGCCTCTTACCGACTCCAAAAGGTTTAACGCGCTTGAGCACGAGTTGGTTTTGCAAGTTTTGCTTGAATTGGGATGTGATAAAAGACCATTTTTGGCTAATCTCGATTAACACTCTCTATTCTCGATAAAACACACTGATCGAACCTTGGTAATTTTTGGCATTGCTAGCAAGACAAGAAGCACGGAAAACGGTGAACAAAAAATATGAAAAGCTCAAAACTACTTTAACAATTTCCTTCTTGTACCCCCTAAGTGAAGGGGTGGCCATAGCTACACCGGGAAACACTTCCCGTAGGTTGGTACTTTTCTAAACTTGACATCTAGAAGGGCTACAAATTTGCTACGCCCCGGCACTAGTACATATAAAGTTGTGTGGACTGTGCAAATACATGTTGCTATAATTTTTTTTCCTGTGGCTGGATTGACCTATTATTGTGTTTAATATTCTTTTTCATTCCAACATTAGTAAAGGTAAAAACTGTTAGAGACTTGGGGGATTTTATCATCCAAAAAGCTCTTCAACAAGTGGGACCACCCATTAGGGATACGAAGAAATTCGTATCACACAAAAATTGAACGTCCCGGACCTCAAAATAACTGTTAATAAAAAAGAGTAGCAAGATTCCTGTAGGATTTCATCACCCAACGGATAGGTATACCGGACTGGGGTACAAACACGGGTTCGTAGGATAAGGCCCCAGCCTAGCGCAACAAAATACTGGTTGTAGGTTTGGGATGTCACCGTTCTGAGTGTTGACGTACGATAAAGCGACTCGCTCGGGCGTGAGCAATGAACATCTACTTTAAGCCGGTACTAGTAAAGTGACGCAGGGGAGTATAGAAACTAAAGCCTTTTGCCATCCTACCCATTGTGAACATAGAAGAATATAAGGTAAACCTATTTATTACTTCTAAAAAATGTTTAAGTGCTAGAGTTCAGGTTTGATTGGTTGTTTAATGCATTGGGCATTGCTTTTATTTCAAAATGTCATACATGCAAGAACATTGGAATCCATACAGCTCACAATTCGACATGCCGCAATAGCCTCAAAATCATTTTCAATTATGGGATCACCAAAATTCTTAATACATGGAACATTTCCAATCTTATTCATATATGCAGGCCCATCAGTCTGTTCAGTCATCCAATCAGATCCCACCCACTCCACCCAAACCATCTTTGGATGATACCCTTACTCTCTTCATGCAACAATCAATGCAATTTTAGCAATAAATGATCCAATTCCAACAACAGACTTAGGTAAATCAAAATTCTATGACCCAATCTATCTCTAGATTAGAGACTCAGATAACTCAGTTGTCAACCACGTGGAGTGAAATAGAGCTTGAAAAACTTCTAAGCAATGAAGAGGAACAATCCGAAGTTAAATCCCCTAGTGATTTATAAATTGATGAATTCAAGCGTAATCAATGAATGTTTTCTCCGTGGGGTGAATGGATACCATATTGCGAGGCAGATTTAGAAGATGAATATTTTAAGGTCGACGATCCTATGTCAGAAGGAGATCTTGAAGAATTAGCTATTATGTCTAATACAATTCTTTCTCAATCATCTCCAAATTCAGCCCTCAACATTCAACCATCGATTTCACCCTCCATCATTTCATTTGTCGACCCAATAAATTATTTCGAGGAAACTATAACCGAGACTGAATATTTTCCCCTTTCCTCTAATGATTTTTCTGACGACGATGATAACGGGATAAAATATGCACATATGGAATCACCGTCTCATTATATGATAACATGCGAGGAATTTGTAGATGATGATATTTGTACCAAAGTTAAGAAATTAGAAATTGCCAAACCTGTTCCAGATGTTATCAACTTTTCATTTCCTTCTCAGTCTCCTTATGAGTCACCTCAGCCTTGCCTTGAGCCGCGTCCACCTGACACAAATTGTAATATTGAAAACTAGTGGGTGGACGACCTTTCTTTACTGGATATATCACTATTATTGGGGACTGATTCTATTTTGGTTACTCCTTCACCAACCATACCTATACTTATGCCTACATCTCCATTTCACAAGCCACTTGGGGATAGCATAATTCTTAATGAAGTTGTAGATTTGTTACGCGATAACTCTAGTTGTACCAACTCTATTGATCAATGTCTGAATTATTTCAAGTACAGGGATGACTCCATAATTCTTAAAATAATGCAAGCATTATCACCTGCAACTGAGTCAAATAAACTTGAGCCTGACCCACAACCACCTGATCGACATCACTTTAATAGTTCAAGTTACTTTTTGGGAAATGATGAATATCAAGATAAATTTTTGGTGTATGGGGGTTATACCTCGTAAAATATCTCAAAGTGAAATTTCCCATAAATTAAATAAGGAAAATCTTTATTCTGGGGGATTAGACTCTAAGTTATTTTTATGTATCATGATTGCATCAACACAGTTAGGTGCAGATAAGGAGGACCACTATTTTTCTATTATCTGGTTATTCAAGGATAAAGACAATTTTGGTGTTCCTCAGTATTTAAGGAGAACTTGCAACCTGGATAGTTCATCAATTATTATACTTTGTACCCCTTTAGACTTATATCATGACATTCAAGTTTGGGGGTACATTCGTCTGGCTGAAGACGGTAAACTTAGCGCTTCTTGGGAGACAACCCATGACACATTCAGGTGAGAAATTCTAGTTTTTATCCTCTATTTTTTTATATGCTCTCAAACATTGAGGGAAATGTTTCATTTAAGTTTGGGGGTAGAAAACTATTTCTTTAAATGCTTTTTGAAGAAAAGTAAAATAATGACACTTTGACAATTTATGATATTTTTTTTTGAATTTCCAAATACTTAAACTGATTTTACTTTGACATAAATATTATGGAAAAGCCTAAATTTGAAATTTTACCAAGTATGCACTAGAATATTTTGGAATATCTTAAGCTAGATGTACTATCTTTTTATTAGCGACTAATTCAAGTTAACTTGGCATATTTTGAAAACGTACACTTCTCTATAGTTTTATAATTAATACCTTCAATATATTTTTGCTTAGTATAAGTAAAATTTAGCATTTATGTTAGGAATAGTTTGCTATAAGGGAGACAACTGTCTAAGAATAAGTTCATTCCTAAGAAGATAAAATATAATAAGCCAAAAGTGCTCTTAAATCTTTCACGCTGCAAGCCTACTCGTATGATTAAGAACTGAAAGAGGAAAAATTATCACCAATCTTGAGTTTGACCATGAACTATGTGAAAGAAGCATAAGAAAATGTTACTTGTAAGAATCCCGATTATAGGTCATGATGGGGTACCACACCCCGACAACCTTAGCCAACTGGGAGGGATTGTCGACCAAAAGCTCCTTGTTATGGAGGCTTCACTAAGAAACAAAGTACTCAAAAGAAAAGACTTGAAAAAGAAGATAAAAAATGTAAAATTATAGGAACACGAATTGACTAAGGCACTTGTCGAACTGACCGTTGAATTTATTTCAGTAAGAACTCGACTACCAAAAACTGAGAGAAAATTATTCTAGACAACGTATTAGGCGGTAAAACAATTTTTATTGTACACTCAAATATAGCTAAAGTAAAATACTTGAATCTCTTTTTAATCTTGAGGTAGTACCTCTAGTTTCGGATAAGCTTAAAATATTATTTGGTATACTTGGGTGAATAGCAAGTTTAAGGATTTTTTCATTGATATATTTTTGTCACAACTAAATAAGGATAAGTTCACAGGAAATGAGTCATGTGCATTTTAGAATGGTTTAAAATGTCATTATTGACTTTTGTGGGTATATTCACTACAAACCCTCACGAGACAACACTCATCCACTAGGCTAAATCTGGGGGTTTAACAGCTTGTTACATACGCTAAATCCAACTGCGTGGCATGCGAAAATAGCTTTTGTTTACTTTTGCTCGAGGACTAGCAAAATATAAGTTCGGGTGTATATGATAGACACGTAATATTTACGTGTACAACTCCTAAATTTATATCTGCCTAGTCATTTATTAAATAAATATGACACTAATAGTGTTTTGGATTGTATTTACAAAAAATCGGTCACATGATAATCAAGTCGTACAATTTTCTAGTTTTCAACAAAGAACAAGGGTGATGCACTCCAACAATGATTCTCATATGAAGTTGTCAACCAAAGGTCCATGGAGATGGAAGCCCATTGAAGAGAATTAAATGTAGCCATTATTCTCATGAGTTGTAATATCTATGCATGATTTCAGGCATTATTTAGGGGATTTTATATTAATGGTGATATTTTGTAACCCTTCCTATACTCTATAAATAGGAGGGGAATCCCACCCATAAAAGATCATCTTAGAGAGTGTAAATATCAAGGTTCAATAAGCAATAAAGTTCTTGTTCTTCTCTTTGTCTTATCTTTTACACTTATTGTAGTAATAGTATAATGGAAATGGTCAAAGTATTGAGTAGCTAAGCCTCTTAGCCAAGGCTAGAGGAAGCTCCATTCAATGTAGTCTTGGTGTAGATTGTGTAATTTAGTTAGAGTAATTACATTATCTTTATCCCAGCATAATGCATATTCATATTCCTTCGTTCTATGCTTCTCCATATCTAGGATTAGGAGGAATAAGGAATCTAAGTAAGCATCTTGTTTGACTACAACAAGATAGGTTAAGAACATGGAGAAGAGAACATAATCCAAGCTTATCAACCAAACCATTGTTGAATAAGTGGGTTTATGGGTAGTTCCCAATCAATAATTATCTTATCTCATGATGTATTGCATATACCTGACCAAGAATATGGGATACGAGAATTTGTGAATACTCTAACTAGGTACACTATCTTAAGGTTATAACGGATGGAGTGGAATCGATGCCTTGGTTTCCACTCCAATTTATCTTGTAATTTATTTCGTTCTTCTTTCTATTTCAAAACCTACACAAACTTATTATAATTGGATAAAACTAGTCGCTTGAAGTATAATTCACATCACAAGTCTCTTGGGATTCGACCCCGCTTACCCTTGTACTTAACGGTACACCGTGCACTTACAGGTCTTTTAAGATGTCGGTTTATAATTGATCATCAGTCTTCTTCATCATCAAAACACTCACACCAGTAGAAATAAGGTACTCTAAAATTGAGAAACTCCTTCTCACCCTTGTTTACACTTCGCAGAAACTCAAACACTACTTTCAAGCACATTCCGTCAAAGTTATGACAAACTACCCACTTCGGGAAGTTCGGTCCAAAAAAGAAAAGTCACGAAGAGTGCAACAATGGTCAGTCAGTTTGGGCAAACATGATATCAAGTTCGGACAACGTCATTCCGAAAAAGGTCAGGCCATTGCTGATTTTCTCACGGATTTTCCAGTAGAGGATCCCGAGTGGGAGGAGTACGACACGAACCTTACCAAAAATATACCAGACATTCCAACCCCCAGGCCATTCGACGAACGAGCTGACTAGATCACCATGTCAGGGTGGAGGCTTCTCACATATGGATCAGCAGGAACCGCAGGGCCAGGTATCGGGATCGTCTTGATTACCCATTTTGATGACAGAATTGTGAAATCAATCCGCTTGGATTTTGAGGCCTCAAATAATGTCACCGAGTATGAAGCTCTCATTCATGGACTCGACCTCGCTTGAGCTCAATGTCCCCGAACTCTCAATTTACACAGAATCATTACTCATCATTCATCATTATTCAGAGCAGTACAAGTAGAATGGGAAGATGATAAAATACACAGCCCTCGTTGCAGATAGGATGACTAAGATCATGAAAGAAATTTTCAAATATCTTCCTCGAGGGGAAAATAGACACGCCGATTCCTTAGCATATCTAGCTGGGGTCTTAGGAACGGAAGCTCGATATCTTTAGATCGAAATCATTTCAACCCCTAGCATTGATCGCATATCTGTATGCACGATCAATGTTGGGGGCAATAAATGGGGAGATAACGATTGGCAAAAGCCTTTCTTAGCCTACCTCGGCGTTGACAACAAGTACAATGGACGACTCCCAGCAGATCTAAAAGAGCACCGATAGCTTATCAGCAACTCGAAGCGTTACATTACTCATAATAGTATGCTTTACCGCCTCTCCATTATAATGCCATATCTCAAATGCCTCTTGAAGTCAAAAGTAGATAAATTGCTCTGCGAATTACAGGTAGATCATTAGCGAATCGAGCTATAACTCAAGGAGTATTCTGGCCTGGCATGCACAAGCAAGCAGAGGAGTACTCCCGTAGGTGCGATACCTGCCAGAGACATGGAAATATGATATGCGCCCCTGCGCTCGAGTTTCATGCAAGCAAGGTTTTCTGGCCATTCAAAAGATGGGCACAAGACCTTGTCGGCGAATTCCCTAACTCTCTAGGTAATCGCCGTCACCTACTCGTAGCTACCGATTACTTTATAAAATGGGTAGAAGCAATTCTGCTTTGTCGAACCAGAGAAGAAGAGGTCATTTCTTTTATCTGGAACCATAAAATTACTCGATTCGAGTGCCCCCACCTAATTTGTATCGATAACGGGCCCCAATTTGTGGGAGATAAGGTCGTAACCTTCCTAAATCACCACAATATCATCCATTCACCATCAAATCTATACTGCCCTCAAGGCAACGGCCAAACCAAAATCACCAACAAAACCATCGTGGATGAACTTAAAAAATGGATTTACTCACAGAAAAAGGGAAATTGGGTTTGCAAACTACCTCACGTCTTGTGGGCGTATCGAACCACTCCCCAACAATCCACTTGGTGTACCCCGTTCCTTCTTGCTTATGGCACTGAGGCAGTAATTCCTTCTGAATATCACCACCCAGTTCGTGATCACGAGCTGACTGACGAGGAAAATGAGTTTAAATTGGCTTGCAACCTCAATATGATTGATGAAACCAGGGAACGCGCCATCGCTAACCTAGGTCAATATCATCATATGCTCGCCAAATCCTATAATAACTAAGTCAGGAGCCATACTTTTCAAATCATAGATCTCGTCTTCAAAGAAATTCCTCAACTCGCAAGGAGCCTCACGCTGGAAAATTAGCCGACAATTGGGAGGGTTCATTCATTATCACAGGTTTTTTAGGCATGGGATCATACTATCTCATGACAGAAGAGGGGATCCCCATTTTAAATCCTTAGAACACTAGATGACTGAAATGGTACTATCATTAGGCGTCTTACTACTCTATTTCCATTGCTAGCTTTTTGATTTTTAATTCCAAAAGTGAGATTCTTATCTACATCCAATGTAAATTTGAACTTATCAATGAAAGTTTTTTTTAAACAATGTCATTCTCTTCACGAACATTCGTCCACATTTTACAGATTCAAGCATAGAAAATACTAGCTTACAATCAATCTTTTCCAAGTTCAATCAAAGATGTCACTTAATTGGCTTCTGTTACTACATCTCTACGATTATGGCAAGTGTAAAAACTTGGTTCACATCAAAGACTCAGCCAAACAAGGGATAAGGCAAAGGTAATACTAGTCTTTATCTTTTACAACTTGTTTAGATCATTTCAGTAGGCTGGATCAAGGATAACACTTGGTTCAGCTGAATCTTTCTATCTCTGCGATTGTGGCAAGTGTAAAAACTTGGTTCACATCAAAGACTCAGCCAAACAAGAGGTAAGGCAAAGGTAATACTAGTCTTTATCTTTTATAACTTGTTTGGATCATTTCAGTAGGCTGGATCAAGGATAACACTTGGTTCAGCTGAATCTTTCTATCTCTGTGATTGTGGCAAGTGTAAGAACTTGGTTCACATCAAAGACTAAACCAAACAAGAGATAATGTAAAGGTAATACTAGTTTTAATCTTTTACAACTTGTTTGGATCATTTCACTAGGCTAGATCAAGGATAACACTTAGTTCAGGTGAATCTTTCTATCTCTGCGATTGTGGCAAGTGTAAAAACTTGGTTCACATCAAAGACTCAGCCAGGCATAAGGTAAGACAAAGGTCATACTAGTTTTCATCTCTTTTAATATGTCTGCGGCATTTCTATAGTTCAAATCAAGTTTGACTTGGTTTAACTCAACCCATTTCTGCGATTAAAACGAATGTAAAAAATTTGTTTTATATCAAAGGCCCACAATACACAAGATAAGGTAATGGTCATACTAGCTTTCATCTCTTTATAATGTCTCTATAACAGATACTATTTATTTTCAGGTCAAATTCATATTACAAAGGATTCTTTTCTGCTGAGGTACTATCAGCAACGATTCCACATACATTAAGAAGTCTCTCTTTCAGTTCGCGGGCCACAACAACCTTACCTTGCTCTACTGATTCAGTAGTTCGAGGGCCTAGTTGGGTCTCCATGATGCCCAGACAGTCCTCTCGATCAATCTTAGCTCCACAGATGCATCCCTTATCCGACAGAGTTTTTAACAAGGTATCCCTTTCTGACTCAAGTCTTTTTACTTTCTCTACAAAATGTGCAACGATCACCCTTAACAGGTCAGATCGAGACACATCAGGTACTACCGCCATTGCAAACCTCGCCTTCAACCTCTCGAGGCGTGACATTAACCTAGCGTAATCATTCTTCAGTTCAATTATATCCGCATCGACCTTATCATGATAAATAACATCTTCTTCCAATTTGGCAATATACTTCACCGACTCAGCTAGGTTTATGGCTTCTAAGTCTACTACCCGAGCACGAAGTCTTCCTATTTCTACGTTTAACTCTTCCCTAGCCGGAAGATCTTTTAATAATTCTTCCTTCCTCTCTACCAGTAAGTCTTTTGCTTTGATATCCCCTACAAGAACTTTCTCCCTGATAAGAGCAGCATCCAACTTATGCTGGCATTCCCTCAAATTCGCATCTCTCTTCTGAACATGCCCCTGAATTCAAGATACGTCACTTTTTAGCTCTCTAATTCGGCCTGAGAGACTAACTACATCCCCTCGAACTAAAGGAGCCTTAACCTCAGTTCTACTTCCCCCAGAATGCTCTCTAGCCTCGGCTTTTTTGGCACGAGCAACGGCTTGGTCCTTTTCAGCTTTAAGATGTGCAACTCTCACGTTTAAGTCATCGTAACCGCGTTGCATTTCTTGGAATTCCATATCCTTGGCGGGAATGGTTGTTTGCAAATGTTCATCTGCAGCCTCTGAAGCTGATAGATTTTCTCGAGCTTGCCTCAGCTCGTCATCTTTTTAACGAATTTTCATCTCATTCGCTCTAGCTCATTCCTGCAGTTCTGAAGATCAGATCAAAATTGTTCCTCTATTTGTTCTAGTGCCTGAATACGGTATTGAGCCGTGTCATCCTACTTACCCTTCGCAGCCAACACGTCGACCTGACGTTGAAGTTTCTCAGCATGTTCTAGTACCTCGGATAGCTCTTCTAATCCCTTCTTAATCTCAGAATCTTTCTCTTCGACCTGAAGAGTCAGGTCAGAAATGGCCTGATTCAATTTCTAAAGTCTGAAATACGCTTTTACGTATTAATCCTCTCTGTTCTCGTTTGCCTCCTTCATCCTATCGAACTGCTCCACAAATTCTCGATTGGACGTGAGTACGTTGTCCTCACGTGCGCGAGATGAATCCAATTCGACCTAGGAAATATACAAAGTTTTAGTACAGTTCGATTCAGGAAATCTAATTCCTAATATATACATACTACATTTCTAAGAGACTGTGATTTCTAAACATCTGCTTCCAACTACTTTTAGACTAAAAGTTTGGACTTCATTCTGAGATGAACCCTCATGAATCTTCTTTCGGCGTACAAGGTACACACTTTCGATGTATTATTCTGTATTAATAACATTAGATTTTTGCAATGCATTTCTATCCTGCTGACTTGATAACTTAACATTGGTGTAACATACAAGTCAATAAACCTATTTCGATCTAACCTGCAGCTTTGCTTGCGCAGATAGCAAGGCTTTAGAGGTCTCTCTTTCACTGGCAAGCCCAGACTCTAGGTCATTTATCCTGAGACTCATCTCTCTAACTACCTACAAGACGTTTATAAACAAAGTTAATCTAAAGAAGTTTCGCCCACACACACAATTCAAACAACTTACAAATACTTAAAAAAATACACGTGTCTACCCTACCTTCTCACTTCCACCTTCGGGGAGCTCGACGTCATCCCCATGATTGTCAAGAACCTTCTGGCGGGAAATACCATCTAGACCATCCACATTCCCCGCCATTTCTGCTTCCTCCTCATCTTCCACCTCAACGTAGGTGCCCGCCTTAATGGCGTCCACCTCCTCCTCAGAAAAACCTTTCAGTATCAAATTATGCCCTAGCCTATCACGCTCCTCAGCCATCTTGTCTAGATTAGCCTTTGCCTTGACCTGTAGCTGGCCAATCGCTGCAACGTGAGAGGCCTTCAGCTGCCTAACTTCCTTCATGGCTTCAGTCTTGGTTTGATCTAAGTCTTTCTCCAGCTCGCTCTTGACTTTCTTCAGCTAGTTTTTTTCTTTTTCTATACCGAGCCACATCCCCTTGACAAGACGAGCAACCTGCAAAAATTATATCAGTCACAGTTATTAGCTCAAAGTATATTAAACATTTTTTTCTGATAATATAAACTTGCCATCTGGCTCGTATCTTCCTCTCCTTGGAGAATCGCCAACCTAGCCCTTTCGTCGACCTCTTTGAGGTCGTCCACTGAAGCAGATCACCCCTCAATGACCTTCTCTCCTGACTCCATGATAGACAAGTAATATTTACGTGTACAACTCCTAAATTTATATCTACCTAGTCATTTATTAAATAAATGTGACACTAATAGTGTTTTTGTTTGTATTTACAGAAATCGATCACATGATAAATAAGTCGTACAATTTTCCGGTTTTTAACGAAGCACAAGGGTGATGTACTCCAACAATGATTCTCATTTGAAGTTGTCAGCCAAAGGCCCATGCATGGAAGCCGATTGAAGAAAATTAGATATATATATTATTCTCATGAGTTGTAATGCATGATTTTAGGCATTGTTTTGGAGATTTTATATTAATGGTGATTTTTAGTAACCCTTCCTATACTCTATAAATAGGAGGGGAATCTTACCCATGAGAGATCATCTTGGAGAGTGTAAATCAAAGTTCATAGCAATAAAGCTTATTCTTTCTCTTGTTCTTATCTTTTAATTTTATCGTAGTAATAGTAGTATGGCAATGATCAAAGGGATAAGTAGCTAATCTCCTTAGCCAAGGCTAGAGGAAGCTTCACCCATTGTAGCCTTAGTGTAGATTGTATAGCTTAGTTAGAGTAATTACCTTCTATTTATCCCAAAATTTTGCATATTCGTATTTCTTCGTCCTATGCTTGACCATAGCTAGGATTAGGATGAATAATGAATCTATGTAACCATCTAGTTGGACCATAACAAGATAGGTTAGGAACATGGAGGAGAGAACATAATCCATACTTATCAACCAGACTATGGTTGAGTAAGTTGGTTTATGGGTAGTTCCCGATTACTAAATCTCTTGTATTTTTTGATGTATTGCATATGCCCGACCAAGGATATGCGATACGAGAACTCATAATTTACTTTAATTATTTATGCTATCTAAGGGTTTTAAAGGGTGGAGTGGAATCGATAATTTGGTTTTTACTCTAATTTATCTTGTAATTTGTTTCGTTCTTCTTTTTATTTCAAAACCTACGCAAACTCATTGTTATTGGATAAAACTAGTAGCTCGAAGTATAATTCGCATCACAAGTCTCTTGGGATACGACCCCGCTTACTCTTGTACTTAATAGTATACCGTGCGCTTGCAGGTCTTTTAAGATGTCGGTTTATAATCGATCGAGTTTTTGGCGCCGTTACCGGGGACTAAAGTGCGTTTTATTGAGATGCTATTTTAAGCCAATTTTTCTTTCTTTTATGTTATTTTATTTTTATTTTTATAGTAAGTTGTATTATAGTGACCGGTAATAGCATATAGTGTTTCTATTATTATCGTTTCTCTAGTTCAGTTTTTAAAAGAAAGAAAAAAAAATAGTACAAAAGCAGTCTCCCTTAAGGACACCGCTTTACATTCATCATCTGTTTTGAGCATTAGGGAAGCTAAATTATAGAAAGCTTCCTTCTTGAAGATTTTTCCTTTCTAAATTATCTTTCCAAATTGATATTATTAAATTTTCTTTCTCAACCGAGTTGAAAGATATGCGTATTTGAAAATCAGGACATCATAGACTACAATAAACTTGGAAATTGAATTAATATTATTGTCACAAGTTCACTAATCCTTTTTCTCTTGTTCTATAGGATAGTCACAAAGTTGGAAACTAGATGGATAATACGCAAAACTAAAAGCATCATCAAATCCATCCTTCTTGTGCCCCCTAAGTGAAGGGGTATTTCATTATTTCGCCCCCTAAGTGAAGGGGCGGCCACAGCTACACCGGGAAACACTTCTCGTAGGTTGGCACTTCCCAAAACTTGACATCTATAAGGTGTTCATATCTGATCCACCTCGGAACTAGGATCATAAAGTCGTGTGGACTGTGCAAATACACGCTGCTATAATAAAAAATTTGCCGTGGTTGGATTGACATATTGCTGTGTTTAATATTCTTTTTCATTCCAACATTAGTAAAGGTAAAAACTGTTAGAAACTTGCGGAATTTCATCACCCAAAAACTCTCCAACAAGTGGGACCACCATTTGGGATACGAAGAAATTCGTATCACACGAAAATTGAACGTTCCGGACCTCAAAATAGCTGTTAATAAAAAAGTGTAGCAAGATTCTTGCAGGATTTCATCACCCAACGGATAGGTGTACCAGACCGGGGTACAAACACGGGTTCGTAGAATACGGCCCCAGCCTAGCACCGCGAAATACTAGCTGTAGGTTTGCGATGTCACCGTTCCGAGTGCTGACGTACGATAAGGCGACTCGCTCGGGCGTGAGGACTAAACATCTACTTTAAGCTGGTACTAGCATAGTGACCCAGGGGAGTATAGGAACCAAAGCCTTTTGCCATCGTACCCATTTTGAACATAGAAGAATATAGGGGAGGCCTAATTATTACTTTTAAAAAAACATTGATGTGCTAGAATCTAGGTTTGATTGATTATTTACTGTACCGGGTGCTGAATTTTATTGATTATTAATTGTGCATGATCAATTGAACACGTGAAGGAAAATGTTTAGGAAGCTTACCGAAACCTTTGCCCATTTACGGCCCACCACTTCAGCCTAAGCGGAGAGGGTGGCCACCTCGTCCAGTCAATACCATAGAGAACTTAGAAGCCCCAATTTTGGAGGAGGGTAATTCATCTAGAGTTGACCTAATTGAACTTATTGTCAAGCTAGAAGTCAAACCCCCAATCACAGCTGCCGCCAAATCTCTTAGGGACTATTGGACCCAGTGGTGAGTGATATGCCTTCATGTATTGTGTTACCAGTTGTCACGACAAACCATTATGAAATCAAGCCTAGTGTGATCCAAATATTACCGACATTTCATGGGTTTGATTCTGAGAGCCCTTATAAGCACGTCTACGAGTTAAAGAAAATTTGTGCGCTCTCCAAATACTAACATTTTACTGAGGATTCTGTTCGCCTTCGTTTATTCCCATTCTCGCTAAAAGACAAGGTAAGTCATTGGCTTAATTCATTGGTACCAGCATCTATCAATTCATGGGATCAAATGGAGACCAAGATCAAAACCAAATGCTTTTCTATGGGGAAAACCCTCGCTCTTTGAAATGCAGTTGTTAAATTTGTTCAAAATGAGAATAAAACATTTTACGAGGCATGGGAGAGATATAAAGATCTTCTTTCACAATGTCCCCATCATGGTTTTGAGAAGCAACATCTAGCCCAGATCTTCTATCGTGGAATAACTTTTGAGAATTATTATGCATAGTGGAAATTTCTAGGACCTTGAGCCTGATAGAGCTTATGAGGAGTTTAAGACATTGGCTGAGAACTCTCAACAGTGGGATTTTGATCCACATAGAAATATTCGTACAGCCAAGAAAGGTGGCTTAAACGAAGTGAGTGAGGGAACGGCCATCAATGCCCAATTAGATACTCTTACCTAAAAAATTGAGGCTATGGCTACAAATCAATCTAAGGGTAGTGTGAACCAGGTTCAGCAATAGGGTTGCACCGTTTGTTATGATGTAACCCATGTGATTCAAATGTGCCCCACGCTCAATGAGATGAATGACAATCAAGAGCAGGTGAATGCTTTGAATAATACCTACAAGAGGCCCTTTGACCTGTACAAGCCAACTTGGCAGAACCACCCAAATTTTTCATGGAAGAGCAACCAACCCAGTTCAGGTTTTGGAGAGCCACAAACCTCAGGTCATAATTTGCCTAGGAATCCCCTTTCTCAATATTATCCTCAAGCATCTCATCAATCCTTTCAGTCATCCAAATAGTTCCCACCTGCTCCACCCAAACCATCTTTGGAAGATACTCTTGTTCTCTTCATGCAATAATCAATGGAAAGCCAAAAACAAGCGTTGCAATTTTAGCAACAAATGGTACAATTTTAACAACAGACTTTGGTGAATCAGAATTTTATGTCCCAATCTATCTCTAATCTCGAGACTCAGATAGGACAATTGGCAAATGCATTGCATGAGAGACCACCAGGTATGCTACCTAGCCAACCTGTATTTATTCCAAAAGGACTATCGGGGTTTGATTCTAGCTTAATCCCAAAATAGGTTCATGCCATTACAACACTTCGAAGTGGTATACAAATTGATAACCAAGTTGAAGTGCCTAGGGTTGAGCCAACACCCATTGCTATTGACGATGAGGTCGGTACGAGTGAACTTTCTAATAAATCTAAGGAGTTGCCTACCTCGTCTTTCCCTACCAAAGGCACATTTTAAGCCAAAGGTGCCTTATCCCCAAGGTCTTCTTCTGGCTAATAAAGGGATTCACTTTGACGAGATATTGGATACATTTAAGAAAGTTCATATAAATATTCCAGTACTCGATGCCATCATACTTATCCCTGCATATTCTAAATTCCTTAAGGATGCGTGTACTAGGAAAAGGAAAATCAATGTGCACAAGAAAGTCTTCTTGACTAAGACATTAACCCCTCCTAAGCTTCGAGATCCTGGAAGCTCAACCATCCCTTGTAAAATTGGAGATCACAAAGTGGATAGGGCGTTACTTGACTTAGGGGCTAGTGTGAATGTCTTACCTTACTCGGTCTATCAGAAATTAGGACTTGGAGAACTCGAACCTACCTGAATGATACTTCAATTGGCTGACAGGTCAATACGATACCCACGTGGTATCCTTGAGGATATTTTTATCAAGGTTGATACTCTTATTTTTCCTGTAGACTTTGTTGTTTTGGACACTGAAGATGTAAAGAATCCTAGCTGTGAGATTCCTGTCATATTGGGTCGCCCTTTCCTTGCGACTGCTCATGCCATTATTAATTGTTTTAATGGGGTCTTACAACTATCAATGGGAGACATGAAGATCAAGCTCAATATTTTTAACAATAATACTCAAGTCCCTTATTCTAATGACATGACAGAACTGAATATGATTGACTCCTTAGTTTACAACTCGTTCCCTAAATCATTTTCTGAGGACCCCTTAGAATCATGTCTTGTGAACTTTGGTGAAGACTTTGATGAAAATCCGATTGTTAAAGAGCTTAATGCTCTACTCGACTCAATACCTATTTTTAACAAGTCCAAATGGAGACCTCATGTTGAACCTCTGGAACCGTCCACTACTTTACCTATTCCATCCATTATTAATGCACCCAAGTTAAACCTCAAGCCATTACCTAAGACTTTGAAGTATGCTTTCTTAGGTGATTCTAATACTCTGCCTGTGATCATAGCTTCCAACCTCAATGTTGACCAGGAAAGTAGATTGATGGGTGTTCTTGGAAGATACAAATCAGCCCTAGTGTGGTTAATAGCAGACTTGAAGGGGATTAGCCCAGCCATTTCCATGTATCGTATCAATCTCGAGGAAGGTGCTAAAAATTCTCGTGAGATGCAGCGACGGTTAAATCCCACCATGATGGAGGTGGTGAAGAAAGAAGTTCTCAAACTTTTGAACTCGGGTATCATATACCCCATTTTGGATAGTAAGTGGGTCAGTTCCGTTCAGGTTGTACCTAAGAAATCAGGGATTACTGCAGTTGAGAATGAAAATAATGACCTAATCCCTACCCGCATGACCACTGGGTGGCGTGTATGTATTGATTACAGGAAATTAAACACGGTCACAAGGAAAGATCATTTTTCTCTTCCTTTTATTGATCAAATGCTTGAACGCTTAGCCGAAAAAAGTCATTACTGTTTTCTTGACGGTTATTCTGGATGCAATCAGATCTCCATTACCCCAGAAGATCAGGAGAAGACAACTTTCACATGTTCCTACGGGACATATCCTTATCGACGTATGCCATTTTGGTTATGCAATGCACCCGCTAAATTCCAGCGTTGTATGATGAGCATATTTTCTGATATGGTTGATAAATTTCTTGAAATCTTTATAGATGACTTTTCCGTGTTTGGATCATCTTTTGATGAATGTTTACACCATTTAGAGCTCGTGCTAGAACGATGTACAGAAACCAATTTGGTGTTAAACTGGGAAAAGTGTCACTTCATGGTGACACAAGGGATAGTTCTTAGACATATTATCTCCAACAAAGGGACTGAAGTCGATAAGGCCAAGACTGACATTATTTCTTCTTTACCTCCACCTCTGACAGTTAAGGCCATTCGATCATTTTTGGGGCATGCTGGGTTTTATCGCCGGTTCATCAAAGATTTTAGTAAAATTTCCCAGCCCTTGTGCAATTTACTTGCTAAGGATACTGATTTCAACTTTGATGATGCATGTTTGGGAGCTTTTTGGAAGCTTAAACTTTTATTAACTTCAGCCCCTATCATCCAACCTCCCAATTAAGAACTTCCCTTCGAGCTCATGTGCGACGCTTCAGATTACGCTGCTAGAGTGGTTTTAGGGCAAATAGTAGATAATAAGCCTCATGTTATTTACTATGCTAGTCGCACGCTTAATGACGCACAGTTAAATTACTCCACCACGGAGAAGGAGTTATTAGCCATTGTGTTTGCCTTGGAGAAATTTCGATCATATCTTATTGGATCCAAAATCATTATTTACACCGACCATGCGGCCTTAAAGTATTTACTATCTAAAAAAGACGCTAAGCCTCGGTTAATCAGATGGATTCTTTTGTTACAAGAATTTGATATTGAAATTCGAGATAAGAAAGGTATTAAGAATGTGGTTACGGGTCATCTATCTCGAATTCTCACTGAGGGTGCTGAAGATTTTCTCCCTATCTTAGAGATATTTCCTGATGAGCAGCTCATGGCTGTCTCACAATTGCCTTGGTACGCCGATATTGTCAATTATCTTGCGACGCAACGATTACCTCCCCATTGGTCCAAACAAGATAGAACTAAATTCTTGCACGAGGTTAAACGTTTTAGTTGGGACGATCCTTATCTTTATAAGTTTTGTTCTGACCAAGTGATTAGGAGATGCATCCCAAATGATGAGTTTCATAGTGTACTCACATTTTTCTATACCTTAGCTTGCGGATGACATTTTGGGACCAAGAAAACTGTTGTAAAAGTCCTTCAATCTGGTCTTTATTTGCTTACCCTTTTTCGTGACGCACATACCTTTTGCTCTAAATGTGATAGGTGACAAAGGACCGGGAATATTTCTCATCGAAACATGATCCCCTTAAACAATATCCTTATTGTTAAACTATTTGATGTTTGGGGCATTGACTTTATGGGCCCATTTCCTTCTTCTCGCGGTTACCTTTACATTCTAGTTGTAGTCGATTATGTTTCTAAATGGGTTGAGGCGGTGCCATGTCAAACGAATGACCATAAACCCGTGGTAAAATTTTTGAAAACCATTTTTAATCGTTTTGACACGCCTCAGGCAATTATTAGTGATGGTGGTAAACATTTTTGCAACCGTGTCATTCAAAATCTTTTGAAAACTTACTCCATCACTCATAAAGTTGCCACACCTTATCATCCACAAACAAGTGGTCAAGTGAAACTATCCAATCGGGAGATCAAATTTTTTTTAGAAAAAACTGTTCAAACCGATCGTAAAGATTGGTCTGATCGTCTTGATGATGCCCTTTGGGCATATCGAACAGCTTATAAAACCCCAATTGGTATGTCACCCTATAGACTTGTCTTTGGGAAGGCTTGCCACTTACCTGTAGAATTTGAACACAAGGCCATCTGGGCTACAAAGTCCTTCAACTTTGAAATGGATAAAGCCGGATCACATAGAAAACTTCAACTTTCTGAGCTTGACGAACTTCGTTGCGAGGCTTATGAAAATGTAAAATTTTACAAGGAACAAACTAAAGCTTTTCATGATAAGTCAATTATTCGCAAAACTTTTGAGCCTAATCAGAAAGTGTTACTCTACAATTCACGGTTACATTTATTTCCTGGGAAATTATGTTCTCGTTGGTACGGCCCTTTTGTAATTAAAACTGTTTATCCTCATTGAGCCGAAGAGTTGGAGGATCCTAAGAATGGAAATATTTTTAAGGTCAATAGCCAACAATTAAAACTGTACTTAGAGTTTTATAGTTTTGATGAAGAGATAACATTTCTAAATGATCCAGTATATCAGAACTGATATTCGTACCCTTCCAGTCATATTGAAAATTTTAAGCTTGGGGGTACATTCGTCTGGCTGAAGACGGTAAACTTAGTGCTTCTTGGGAGGCAACACATGATACACTCAGGTGAGAAATTCTAGTTTTTATCATCTATTTTTTTTATATATGCTCTCAAACATTGAGGACAATGTTTTATTTAAGTTTGGGGGTTGGAAACCATTTCTTTAAATGCTTTTTGAAGAAAAATGAAATAATGGCACTTTGGCAATGCATGATATATTTTTGACGAATTTTCAAACACTTAAACTGATTTTACCTTGACATAAATATTATGGAAAAACCTAAATTTTGAAATTGTATCAAGTATACAATAAAATATTTTGGAATATCTTAAGTTTAATGTACTATCTTTTTATTAGCGACTAATTCAAGTTAAACTTGGCATATTTCGAAAACGTGCACTTCATTGTAGTTTTGCAATTAATATCTTCAATAAATTTTTGCTCAGTATAAAAGAAATTTAACATTTATGTTAAGAATAGTTTGCTACAAGGGAGGCAACTGCCTAAGAATAAGGTCATTCCTAAGAAAAAATAATAAATAAGCCAAATATGCTCTTAAAATTTTTACGCTGATAGGCTACTCGCATGATTAAGAACTGAAAGAGGAAAAATTATCAGCAATCTCGAGTTTGACCATGAACTATGTGAAAGGAGTACAAGAAAATGTTACTTGTGAGAATCCTGGGTCTAGGTCATGATGGGGCACCACACCCTGACGACCTTAGCCAGCTGGAGGGGATTGTCGACCGAAAACTCCTTATTACGGAGGCTTCACTAAGAAATAAAGTACTCAAAAGAAAAGGCTTACAAAAGAAAAGAAAAAAAAGTAAAATTCTAGGAAGACGAATTGACTAAGACACTTATCGAACTGACCGTTGAATTTATTCCAGTGAGAACTAGACTACCAAAAACTGAGTAAATTATTCTAGACAATGTATTAGGCGATAAAACTATTTTTATTGTGCACTCAAATATAGCTAAAGCAAAATACTTGAATCTTTTTCTAATTTTGAGGTAGTACCTCTAGTTTCGGATAAGCTTAAAATATTTTTTGATATACTAGGGAGAATAACAAGTTTAAGGATTTTTTCATTAGTAAATTTTTGCCACAACTAAGTAAGGCTAAGTTCACAGGAAATGAGTCATGTATATTCTAGAATTGTTTAAAATGTCATTATTGACTTTTGTGGGTATAGTCACTGCAAACCTCAAGAGATAATACTCGTCCACCAGGCTAAACTTGGGGGTTTAACGACTTGATGCATACGCTAAATGCAACCGCGTGACAGGCAAAAATGATTTTTGTTTACATTTGCTCGAGGACTAGCAAAATACAAGTTTGGGGGTATTTGATAGACACGTAATATTAACGTGTACAACTCCTAAATTTATATTTACCTAGTCATTTATTAAATAAATGTGACACTAATAGTGTTTTTGTTTGTATTTACAAAAATCGGTCACATGATAAATAAGTCGTACAATTTTCCAGTTTTTAACGAAGCACAAGGGTGATGCACTCCAACAATGACTCTCATTTGAAGTTGCCAACCAAAGACCCATGCATGGATTCCCATTGAAGAAAATTAGATATATATATATTATTCTCATGAGTTGTAATGCATGATTATAGGCATTGTTTAGGAGATTTTATATTAATGGTGATTTTTAGTAACCCTTCATATACTCTATAAATAGGAATGGAATCCTACCCATGAGAGATCATCTTGGAGAGTGTAAATCAAAGTTCATAGCAATAAAGCTTATTCTTTCTCTTGTTCTTGTCTTTTAATTTTATCGTAGTAATAGAAGTATGGCAATGATCAAAGGGATGAGTAGCTAATTTTTTTAGCCAAGGCTAGAGGAAGCTTCACCCAATGCAGCCTTAGTGTAGATTGTGTAGCTTAGTTAGAATAATTGCCTTTTCTTTATCCCGAAATTTTGTATATTCCTATTCCTTCGTCCTATGCTTGACCATAGCTAGGATTAGGATAAATAATGAATCTATGTAACCATCTTGTTGGACCATAACAAGATAGGTTAGGAACATGGAGGAGATAACATAATCCATATTTATCAACCGGACCATGGTTGAGTAAGTTGGTTTATGGGTAGTTCCCGATTACAAAATCTCTTGTATTTTTTGATGTATTGTATATGCCCGACCAAGGATATGTGATACGGGAACTCATATTTTACTTTAATTATTTATGCTATCTAAGGGTTTTAAAGGGTGGAGTAGAATCGATGCCTAGGTTTCCACTCCAATTTATCTTGTAATTTGTTTCGTTCTTATTTTTATTTCAAAGCCTACGCAAACTCATTATTATTGGATAAAACTAGTAGCTCGAAGTATAATTCGCATCACAAGTCTTTTGGGATACGACCCCGCTTACCCTTGTACTTAATGGTACACCGTACGCTTGCAGATCTTTTAAGACGTCGGTTTATAATCGATCACTCTACAAAGGGTTCGGCCGTCCTCCTTTTATCTTTTGCGACCTCACCACTTCCAGTGGTACCAGAGGCCGGTAGAGTTTTTAGTATCCGTTTCTTCAGAAATAGCTTAGCTACTTTGTTCAGCCTGATAGAATTTGACTGAGCCAAACTTCCAGTTCCAGGAGTTTTGGACAAATTAGTTTGAACCCCCTCACCGCTGACTTGCCTTTTTCTTTCATCGACCCCCGTCATCGACATAGTAGACTGAACCTTTCGATCCTTGTTTGACCTACTGTCAACTTTCTTCTTTTTACTCAGGCCGAGTTCCTCCAAAACGAGTTCGTGTTCAGTCTCCTCCTCCGCAACTTCGTCCAACAGGGATTTTTTCCTTTCCACTTTAGACTTCACACTTGCAATAACACATTTTACTATCAATTACTATTATCAACAAAATATAACAATAATTTTATCTATGCGTGTCTATACTTACTTTGCTTTACAGATCTAAATCGAAGGTCCAAAGGTTCTTCATCATCTCTTTGAAAGTAATTACCCTTCACCCATATGATGTTGTTATTACAGGTTTGACCAGCTGAATTTAGATCAAAAAAGTGACGCCAAGTTACGCTCACACAAAAATATAACCCCCCACTGGTCTTAAAATTATTCACCCCATAAAACTGTAGAACGTCCTCAGGGGTTATTCTCCTCACTTTTTCCTCCCTTTCCCACCTTTCATTCAGATGGTCACATACTGCTATTACCTCCCACATGTTCCCGCTCATTTGAATAGGACATGCCCCAATTGTATTCATAATCCCCTTCACCAAATTGGTGAGGAAAATGCTTAACCCATACTCTAATTGAGATAGATAACACAGAAAACCCTCCGAGAGGTCACTCCAGACATCTCCATCGAAATATTCTAATGAGATCGATTCATCTATACCTACCGGCAAACTCTACACATTTACCCCACTTTCCTCTTACAGCCACCTTGGCTTTATAAACTCTCTAAAGGCATCAGAACCTGAAGGATAAGACACCAACTGACCAAGGAAACCCAAGAATTGTTCTAATCCTCCTTCCCCTTCGTCATCAGACTCATTCGTTCGACCAGAGGTCGAAACCTCATTAACAGACGAACTACCCATCCTAAAAATAGATTTTATAGGTACATTTTCGACCTACAGAGATGCCTCTCACGCTCGACCTACATACAGGTTAAGGCATTTATCATTCTTCCATCTATGTATTCATATATATATTCAATATATATCTCTGATCAATCATTCACGTATAGCATATATCTTTAACATATAGAAATACGTCAGCATATATCGCATACATCTCTACCAACCTTCAGTATCCGAATGAGAATCAGAGTAGAGTCAAGCTTTCCCCTCACAACGCTGCTGCATTGTCACCTACGAGATCCAGAATCCTTCGCCCTCTTCAACCGTTTATCGCCTTCGGATAACTCTTTATCGAATCCCTTAATTTTTTGTCTTTCTCTCTGAGTGCTCTCCAAGTTTTTTTGATAAAACATTTGTTTGGAAGCAGAGCTATTTATCCTTTATCTTTCATGCGGCTGACATTTATTACTCCTCGCATGAACCACCCTTGATTCTAGAACCGAGGCGTCATTTTCACTCTCCATGTCTGGCGCCTTGTATCTTTTTGATAAAACCACCTTTCCATCATTACAACTCTCCTCATTTTTTAACATATTTTTTCTCCCTATTTCCATATCTTTTCCTGACCTTCCCACACTCATGATGACTTACGCTGTACGATGTCAGAGCTCTATTTTCTTTTCCATACAAAACAAAACTAGAAGCTTATGCATTTTCATATTTTTGTTTCTCAACCCTTGTTTATCATACTTATAGTGATTGACGCTATTTTCTAAATTGTACAAATGTTCAAATTTATTCAAATTTTTTGCTAAAACAGTCTCAAAACAGATTCGCCCCTATAAAGAATCCGATTGACTTATATTATTTTTGTTACATTCATCACAACCTTATATTATTCAAATTTATTTTATTCATAAGACACACTTAACACAACATCCATCACAACCTTGGTAACCTAAATAAACATCATCCAATCAGATTATTTGTCGGTCCTCAGATCATCGAATTTAATCTCAACTTCAGTAATCAAACTAGCTAACTTCACTCGATCTACCTATTCTCTCACAAATACACCTCAGAAAATAAATAAGCATACTCCTTGCTCCTTCCATCTGAACCCTCGAGCTCACATTCACTCCCCATAGTTTAGCATCGTAACCAGACAGGCCAAAGATCCTCTCACGAACTTCAGTAATCTTTATAGACAATCGTCCTTCCGCACAGCACGAATCCTCTGAGATCGAGTCGTACCATCCTAAATCTCTCCTCCATTTTTCTTTTATCCTACCCATATTTATACGTTTCTCACTAACTTCCCACTCAAAATACGTGATTTTTATCTTTTATCTCGTAACAGAAACCCCAAATCTTAAGATCATGTATTCGAACTTATCCCCTCACAAGTATACAAAATAGCCACTGTATTCGACCTTACGCTACCACGGGTATTCCCCCTTTTGACCTATAACAGCTCGAGTTTATATATTTCCTACCATTTCTATCCCTCACCTGTTAAACATAAATTATTTATATCAGCAAGGCATTGGCAGCACATATTTATCTCAGTTCGAACAACATTGCAACATTGTTTCATCACTTATCAACAGCTATTCAATTAGCACTCAACACAATTTAGGTCGATTCAAAAAGTTTTTCTATACACAGTTTCATAAAAATCAACTTTTATTCATATCAAAGATATTACATACGATTTACAGATAATAAGCTTTCACATAGGAATACAACAAAATGTTATTCGTCCAACACCAAACTCTAGGTACTTTATAGATAACAAGTTTTCCCTATTTGTTAAAAGATACAAGTCATTCCAGCACGGCGAGGTATCATGTTTTCCAGTTCTTCTTACTTCAGTGATTCTTCACCCTGATGCAAAGAAGATATTAGAACTAACAAAGATCTTCCCTCGCATGGCTCGGTTGAAGCCCAGTAGAACTCCAAGTGAGAACTATGCAAGCAGTGGACTCAGTGTTGGCACCCACAAAACAAGATGAAAGGTCTTTAGAGTGCAAAAACACGATGGAAATGCGTCAGCAGGATCCCCCTTCCCATTCTCCTCCTCTACTGCCTTTACCGCCTCTTCTATAACCACCACCACCGAAGAGTTGGTAAAGATGAAGTGGGCCCAACCCTAGAATTCATGGCAACACAAGAAATCAACATATCTGCCCCGCAGATATACCTTTCCTTGTATATGAAGCCCTAACCCTGTCTTCTACAAGAGTGCGGAGACAGGCCCAACGTTCCTCTCTTGTTAAGGCGAAGGCATAAAATCTCCACTTATAGTAGAAATCTTCCTCTGCTTCAACCACTTCCTCTCCCGACAAGCCTTGGTACGTCGAAGGGACAGAGGCTAGGACCGTTATTTCTAAGGAACGATCACCAAAGTACTTCAACTTTAACCTCTACGCTACAGATGCAATCCTCTCTTCAAGAGCCATACTCCGAGTTTTTGCCACCTCAGAGAAAGTTACGCATGCAAGAATCGTTCCAAAGAGTTGATAAAGGTACTCTTTATATAACCCTAACTTTATTGTGTAGGTACGTTTTCTAAAGCGTCATCCTTCATTACGGACATGACTATTAAAATATAAACGTCACATACATCCACATCGTTATTTAATACCCGTCACTTCCCAATATCATGTAACTTTCACCCAGTCAAACGCAATCATTGCTCCGTTTCAAATTTAAAACTTTTAACAGATTCTTTCTCAACCAAAGCTACTCATGACTTCGGTTGCGAGGGGGCAATTGTAGGGACTTATCCCTCGACCTCACTCATAATCAAGCTCACGTAGTTCGATTTACATCCATCTCAGGCTCACACAATTTAACACTTAACACTCCAGTCTAATGTTCCAACTAGCCCCACGAACTACTTAAGAACGTGGGTCGAGTTAAGCCCTGAAAATGTTATTCAGTCAAAGACACCTGTCTCCCATGAACTCGTAAGTTATTCAGTCAAACGCCACTAACCACATCATTCGGAAAACGTGTTCTAGCACGATAAAGAGTTGTGGAGAAGCTTATAAAAAGGAAAAGTTTTAGAAGAGACAGGGACCAGAAAAATCACTCAAAACTTCTTATTTACGAGATCTAAAGCATTTTAAGATTTAAGAGATCACTTGTAATAAAGATATCCACTCAAAGCATTAAAGATACTTTTACAAAAATTCTTCATACGAGGTCATGGTTTTTTACCTATTCATAGGTTTTCCACGTTAAAAATACATGTGTCCATTTCTTACTTTCTAGTAGAGTATTGTTACAAGTTTATTGGTGTGATAGCTAATTCCTAATCAAATTGAGCTTACGGAATTTGGCCGTTATAGACATTATGGTAATGGGATTATAGTTATGAAAACTTGGTATTGTCGAATTCGACAAATTAACTATGAAATTTGACTAAATAATTTATTTTTTTGTCGAAATTGAAAATTTAATTATAAAATTGGACTACGAAAAACTGAAATTGAAATCGACAATTTATCAAATTTAATTTAAGTTATGAAACAAAATATTGTTGAAATCGACAATTATGATAATGTACATGAAGCATTGTATATATAATATTGTCGATTTCGACAATTTCTAAGTACAATTGAAGTTATATATAGGAGTATATTGTCGATTTCGACAATACTTCCCTAAGACTTAGACTAATTCTTACCAAATTGTGTTCAGGTACACCAAGAAAGAGAAAATGCCTCCTACAGCTTTCAATAGAAGAAAAAAAGAGTTGGAAATAGCCGACCTAAAATGCCCAGACTTTGGAGATCTAGTTACATATAAGAGAAGAGAAACTGCTAAAACGATAATAATGGTCCCTCTAAACACTGTTGAAACTATAAATGAAGGTATTTCTGAACACAGTGGAGCTCACATTGAAGATAGCAGCGTGGTTCGGGTGACTGGGGGTTCTCAAATTCAGAGTGAGTCAGCCCAAGCTACTTTGGGAGCTCAACCAGCACTCCAAACTAATTGTGATCTTAATATAGATAGTGCTGGGGAGAATTGTGAGCATAGTTCTGGACGTAATTGTGAAGAAGTGGGGGCTACAAATAACGAAGAGGTTACCCCTATTGATACTAGTTTGCTTAGGTGCTTCAAGTTCCATAGAGTGAGGACGATCGCGCTAGGGCAACTATAGTACTTAATTATTATTTGTTATTCCCATTATTTGTTAAATTTTATTTGGTAATCATTCGCTTTTTAAACATAATCGATGTTATTATTTAGGAGAAGGAGCGCCTTCGTGTTCTCCATCACTCGTCCACGAGGGATCTTACAAAAGAACCACAAATGGTTCAATATTTGGTTAAGTTGAAGGGTTTACCTAGAATTGGGGCCACATCCTATGATTCTTTTAACTCTTGCCTTATTTATGCTTTTGCCAATCTTTGGCAGCCAGAAACTAATAGTTTCAACTTCAAATGGGGGAGATGACTCCAATTTTTGGTGATGTGGAGCAACTGATTAGCTATTGTGCAGATGGTGATACCACTGTAATTGGTGGGGCTTGGGGATTTCCTGTACTTCTCAAGGTATTTGAGAAGAATCTTTTCCTAGATTTAAAAGGATTCAAGGCTTTGAAAGGTGGTGGTACTGGTAATTCTTTGTCACTGAAGAAACTAAGAGAACATTATGCCTATAAATTGGAGAAGGTTCTCAATGACGGTACTGATGCGAGAGCTAAGAATTAGGGGTTAACAGCCAGGTTTGTTGTTTGTGCGTACATGTTATATGTACTTGGTTCCTTTTTATTCCCCACAAAAAAGGGCACTGATGTCAGTGAACGGTATCTGGACTTGTTTGCCAAGGACAAAGTGGTAAAGAAATGGTCATGGGGGTCTGCAGTTCTGGCATACATGTATCAAAATCTCGGTGAAGTATATTGAGATGATGGAGGGAAATTTGCATGTTGTACCAAGCTACTCAAGGTGATTCCCATACTCCTTTACTGCTAATATGTATTCATATGCATCCACCTATCCCTTCAGTAATTTGATTTTGCTTAGCTATATACATGTAGTCATGGATTTTTGCACATTTCCCAAAGCTTGCTAGGATATCGACGGAGATGGATTCTGACCAATACGAGTACTGTACTTGTTAGAAATGGGGCGGATCTGTTACTGATAGATACGGTGATCCAGCTTTACTAAAGTTTAGGGAAGCATTGAACAAATATAAAGTCAATGATGTAAGTTTTTTAGATGAATTATCCCATAATTTTATGGTAGTATACACAGGTCTATTGGTCACTTTTATATACTTACATACACAACCAATATGTAAGTACATATTATCGAAGTCGACAATATTTGTAGTGTGTATGGAATCAGTCAATATGCAATATTGTCGAGTTCGACAATTATGGCAATGTAGTTATAGTTTTGCATATATAATATTATAGAGTTCGACAAATTTGACAATATAGTTCTAGTTATACATATATACTATTGTCGAGATCGATAATTATCAAGACCAATTGGAGTTATGCATATATTATATTGTCGAAATCGACAATATAGTTAAATTACTATAGAATTACTGGGTAAACAGACAATTTAATGTTTTTATCTCAATTATTTTGAGTTTGCACAACTTTTTATTTAGATGTTTTTCCATTCTATTTCCCTGTTCTTAACATAATATATTTGGCTCATTTTTCATATAGGTTGTATGGGACCTGTATAGAGATAAAAGGGATTTTACACATGGGTTCATGGGGACCACCTATTTCTATGGTGTACTAGCAAGTCCAGGCCATGTTCAGCCCTACTACCCAAATATGGTTGTGCGGCAGCTCTCACAGGAACAAGGCATCCCCACAAAGCCTTTGTGTCCAGAGGTGTCCAAGCTTTGGACCTCAGAGAGAGTCGAGGAAATACAACCCTAAGTATGAGTGGGTTGATTGCTTCTCTAAAAAGAAATGGAAGGATTAGGTACTGAAGAAGGCTGAAAAAGGGCAGAGGATACAAGAAGGGCCTTCAGTATGTACGAAGGGATACTTGGAGTGGTTTGCCACTGCCATTACCATTGACTTGGCAGCAGATGATGATGATGGGATGTTTGAAATTTATTGAAGGAAGGAAGCCTGTGTCAATGAGGATTGTAAAACCCCCATGGACCACTATGAAGCTGGTGGTAAATAATATAATTCATCGGTTAATACATCTTCCCTTATATTCTGTTTACTCTCATCATTTTTGTTTCAAATATTTATTGTCTAATATTTTGTTCACAAATTTGTAGCTCAATGGGCCTGCCATTCTGTCTCTAAATGCCCATGATACCATGCCAATATGGGCTGAATCTTGTGGGTTGAATTAGCAAATAAAAACATTAAATGAAGAACACCAAAAGCTTAAGGAAGATAAAGATAAATAGCCTGAAGCCAACATAAAGCTAGCAGAAACCCAGAAAGAGAAGGTCAGTGTTTATCCACAGTTAATGTTAGTGTTTATCCATAGTTATCCTTATATCTAATTGTCAAGTTCGATAATTATCTCGATATATGTAAAGTTAAAAATAAATCATATTGTTGAACTCGACAATTATGGTAGTTGTTTGTGAAATCATCTATATGTAATATTGTCGAGATCGACAATAATATAGTAAGCCACATTAGAAAATTATTGAATCCCTAATGGGTCGACAATTTTAAAGTTCACATGTGTAGTTTTAATTGGGTTATGGAATAATTTTTTCATCTCATCTTAACCTCAGACAAGTGAATATAATTTACTGAGAGAAAGCACTGATCAAATGAAGGAGGACATGCAACTGAAGCATGTACTTGACGAGCAATATGCACTAGCATATATGCAGAACTACCAGAGCAGTTAGATGCGAAGATAAGGCCTTAGGCAGATATTATTATCCCCTCCATTGATTGTTTTATTCCAAACCATGATGTTCATAATAATTTACAATCCATGATTTTTTATTCCAAACCATGATTGTTTTATACCAAACCATGATGTTTGAAGATATTGAAGTGCAAGAATTTACAACAAAAAAATACAAGTTTGGATAGAGTTAAGACAAAAATCTGGTCTTGGAGAATGTAATGAGAGCTTATCCATTGAGTTGAATAAGAAGGCAATGTGGTGTGTAACGCAATTGTTTATTGGAGTCCATTAATCATTCTTGCATGGGGTGTAATTATTTTGCAAAATGTGTACAGTCTAAAGAGAATGAGTCACTAAAAGCGGTAAATGCCCTTTTGATGGAGTAGATAGACTTGCAACTTCCACCAGCTACACCTGTGAGTTTACCCACATTTGTATGTGATCTATTGGTTTGTAGATGCAATATTTTTAACTCTGGTAACATTTTTCATGTGCTGCGTATTTTGAATAGCTAGCTATCCTCCAATCGCATAAGCCTATGATAGACATAAACCTAACAAAGAAGTATGATGACTTATTGTCTGTGCATGAGAAACTTAAGAAGAAGTTGACTGCGAAAGAAAATTTTGTAAGTCATTCAAAATGAACTATATTAGTTTTAGTTAGTGAATTGGTGTTTGTATTTTACAATCCAAAAGTGAATGGAATATATCTTGGCTAGGTTTGATAGTATTGATTTAATTTAAGTTTAATTTTGTGAAGCACTTGAGTATTTTTTATGTTATATGTTAGGGATAATCAGATGTTCCATTCAACTTGTGTTCCGTGGTTAATAACTACTGAAGTGTAAATATTGTAGAAATCGACAATATTTAACCAATGTATCAGCAATAACAACTGAAGTAATTGTCAAAATCGACAATTTTTATTTGGTTAGACAATATAGTATTGTCGAAATCGACAATAATTGTCTGTCAAATCACAAATACCTGAACTGGATGCCCATCTCTTTTATGTCTTTGGAATAGATACTAAATAGAACATCCAAGTACAAGAAAGAAGCTGTAAGATATACAGAGGAAACTAACGATCTCGTAAGCGCCCCCCCCCCCCTCCATATTTATTTCATGGAATGTTAATTTCACTGTTAATCCTAATGTTAGAGTTTTTTCTCAGTGTAAGAAGTTGGTAAATGCTGAAAAGATGAATAGGTCTTTGGAAGTAAATAATAATGAATGGGTACGTCCCCATGTCATGTCATTATTGATAAACTTTGGTGATGTACCTATTAGTGTCTACTATAATATCTAGTTGTTGTTGTAGGAGGTTTGGCGTCAATCATTGAAGAAGGCACTAGCGAGTGAAGGGATGGGAGACATGGGAGACCCAACATTTGAAGAACTTTTTGACCAGAATGAATGATTCTTGACAATAGCACATCAAGGACCCAAGGGAGATTATCAAGAAGACTTGGTTTCCACGGGGCTAACCCTTGAAAATGTTGCCATTGCTAGGAGGGAGAATATGGCTAAGAAGAAGAAGTTACAAAAATTTCTATTCCAACCGTGGATGAAGTATCTTATAGATGTTCGTGGCATCGAAATCAGTGATAACAATTCTGGTTTTAGGGCTCCGGCCATGATTCAGCACCAGAGCTAACATAGATTCCCAGATGTAATGAAATTGTTGAAGTCCTTTCTCTACAAAGACCTTGCATTCTAGAAGAATATCTTTAGCCAAACATTGGGTATGCAATTCACTCTAACCGGTGAGAAGGCGTATTTATTTGGTCATCAGTATGTGGAGTATAGGCATATGACACATTTACTCTCCACTTACTATAAGAAGATTGTGGTCTTCATTAGCCAAACTGAAGCATATACATTCTTACCCATTTTTTGGGCACGTAAGAAATGCACTACTTTAAATGAGGAGAGGTTACAAAATATTCTTATGGATACTAGTAAGTACTGGTGGTTTGGTTTGGGGGTGGACAATAATTACGTTCGTTTGTTTCCAAGGTTTGATGCACCAATACCTCCAGTTTCTACTTTTTTTTAAGATCATGCAAATCTAGAAATTCCTCCAACTTTTGTGAAAAAACAACTAACTAGGTATTTTTATATGAGGGTAAGGACCTTCAAGGCATTACTTAGAGAGTACAATGTAAAGGGGTATAGAGTGAATGACATGATAGTTGTTGGTATCTCGATAATCAAATAGGGTCGTCGACCAATGTTTGTATATCACAGTTCTATTACCATACTGTTTATTAGTAGTATACATGGTTATCCAATTTTTGTATATCACAATTCTGTTAGCTCACTATTTGTATATCACAGTATTTAATTTTTTGTAAGAGTGCCTCTTGTTAAATTATTTTTTGTAGTATACACACTTTTGTTAGCTCACTGCTATGTCTGAATCTCATTTCTGACTATTCAAAGTTTGTACATATTAGTTATGAAGAATATTTTAGCAGTGCACTTGAAGTTAATAAAATAAAATATTGACTATTTCGACAATATTCGTAGTGTACATGGTTACTTGCAATATCTAATATTGTAGAGTTCAACAATTTTGGTAGTGTAATTGGAGTTATGCATTTCAAATAGTGTAATTGGAGTTAGGGGTATATAATATTATCGAACTCGACAATATAGTTAAATTATGGTCGATCTATTAGATATACCGATAATTTAATGTTGTACTTTTAACAATCTACAAATTCAGAGAGGGTGCATAATGTTACACAATCCCTGAATTCCAAATAGTGCATTGCTATTATTCTAAATTCCATCGTCAAACCAAACATAATGTTGAATGTACATAATAATCCCTTGCCAACAATAATTATCAGATACAGATTTAATAGAATCAATTACAGATCGGTACCATGTCAACTCCTATTTTCCTAAATGTCTTGGTTGTCGGGATTCTCTTACAACGGTTGAACTGAATCCCCATGATTGTCTCCTACATGGAATTTATTCTGATTGTAAATATGGGGTAAATACATGGGAAATACATTATAGAGAAATCAAAGAGAATATGTCGTTTATGCATAGTGTCGAATATGTACTTACTTGATTCTGCTATCTTTGTTTTGAGAAGTGGGCATATCCATTTGTCATGGTTGCCAAGTACTCCACAACTTTTGCATGTTCTTCATAACAGCCTCTTCCATCCCCCTCCTTCTATCTTGACCCTTTCTTGTGATCAGTCTTTGCTCGTCCTTTTGTTTAAACAGCGGGAGGGTTTAAAATCATAGTTTCAGACATCATAAAATCTTCTAAAGAAGTAGATATGTTTGGTTGTGATACATCTGTCTGTGTTAAAGAATCGTCGTAGTTATCAAGGTAGGACTCAATCTCGTCTAGCTTTAAAACCACGAATTCAAAAGTTTCTTTCATCTTCGATGCCCTTTAGAATAATTTTGATGCACGAAGGGATAGGTGGCTATGGCGTAAGGGATGTCGTAAGTTTTCTCCTCCCAAGTGACTTTCATCATATGACCTTGAAAACTTGTTTGCACCAATTGTCTACCTTGTCATAATAAAAGCCTAAGGTATTTTGAGAATGTCGTATTTTGAGAAAAATTTTAGGATGTGACAACATGGGAGTCCAACATACTCAAACAACTTGCATCCATAATTACTAGTTAGCTTCTCTAATTCTATATTTAACTCAAATGACTTGGTACGACCAGTATGAGACTTCATCGTAAGTTGTCGAAAGTTACCTTCTATGTTTCTTTCTATTGCAATGAAGTGGACTACTTGGTCAAACTGATCCTGTAGTTTGTGGAACATTATTCTTGTGAAAATCTTTACAATATTTTTTAGTAGAGCTTGATGAAGACCAACTTGACGATCAGGGGTGAAGCTAGGGGGACCACTGGGGTCATTTAACCCCACTGGATTTGTCAGAAATCCCTTACCAGATAGCTAAAAATGATTTATATATGTATAATTTGTATATATTTTACCCCACTCAATTTTAATCATATAATTGTTATTGGTCCAGTGGACAAATATGTTGGTTTTGACCCCTTAAATAAGGGTTCAAGTCCCCGCAGCCTCATTTTTACTACATTTTCTGATTATCAAGTCCAACTTATCATTTAACGTTACTTTTAGATTGGGGACTCTTTTCTAGTCTCATTTTGACTACATTTTCTGATTATCAAGCCCTATTTATCATTTAACATTACTTTTAGATTGGGGACTCTCCTCTAAGATTTCTTTTTTAACTTGGCATGAGCTCAAATATAAGCAATACTAAAATACCCTAATATGCTTCATAATTTTTTTTCTCGGGGCCGATGCCCCCAAACCCCCTCATTTTTTTTTATACCATAGTGGACTCAAGTCCTGGCTTCGCCACTGTTGACGATATCTGTGTTCTGATGCAAAGTCTTCCCCACTTTCTCAATCGTATACCTCTAAAAGGGCAGTCTCATACTTAGTTACAAAGCTGTACAACCCAGTTATTACTGTTAACCAACCATTAAAGAAGTTATTTGTGGACTCACTCCGTCCTATACTGCTCATGCCTGCAAAGAAGGTTAAACGATTCCATAATAGTATCCATTTATGTCTAATATTGAAGATGTCTTGCATCCAAAGGTTATCATCCAATTTATGTTTCTTCATTAAGTTCATCCACCTGGTTTTAAACTCTACATATGTGTTGTGCATTATTGAATCAATATCTTATTTGAATGTAAATGGTTTCCAATAAACATGGTCGTTCTTCTCAGGAATTTTTTTTGTGATGTGCGACAGACAAAATCGATGTCTGGTGTTGGGCCAGGGGAACATAAAATGATTTAGAGACATTGTTTCATAATTAATGATATTATCGATCAGAAGCCTAGGTCGACAATAAAATGTCAATACATAATCGTACTTGACAATATATTGGAATTATATATAACATTGAAGTTATGAAACAAAATATTGTCGATCTTGACAATTATGATAATGCATGACGCATTGCATAAATAACATTGTAGATTTTGATAAATACCAAGTATAATTGGAGTTATATATATCTAATATTGTCGACCTATATGGTAAATCGACAATTTGATCAATGCGAACTCTGTCCAATTCGATCTCCTTCTTTACCTTGGGAATAACGATAACCATAGCAGCATCTTGATCAGTGATAATTGAAACAGGGTGTTTGTAGTTTATTGCCTTCAGCCAAGTATGGAGTAACCATACAAATGTGTTTTCTTGCACATTCCTTAGTAGAGCACATCTGTATTGAATTGTTTGGTAGTGGTTGTTGATCCCTACAAATAGAGCAAATGACATTTTGCAGATATTGGTCTGGTATGTAGTATCGAAGGTGACAACATCTTCAAATGCCTCATATGCGCACCTTGAATGTCCATCAATTCAAAAAAAAATTAGTACTAGGTCCTCCTCATCAAATTTTATGTCAAAATAAAACATCGGATCTTCAGTTTCTTCCTAAACTACTTCAACGCGGCTTGTGTATATCCTCTGATTAGCTGTTCCTTATTTACTCTGGCGTTGTAATTGTAACAATCCTATTTGTTAAAGGTTCGATCTGGGAATAATGTCTGGACCTTGCTCACAAGAATATTGTGGAGCTCAAATGTTATTGTCAAGTTTTTTGTTACTTCTGGAAAGAATTTGTTAACTTCATGCGATGATGATTCCATGGAGATACGAGTTTATGGTTATGGATATCCATGAAACTTGTGACAACATATTTGCCTATTTTAGTATTCTAGTTAATGTTCATTGTTACTTTACACCCACACTTATCAGATAATCTTCTGTTGTCAGATATGTCGCTAGTCTCTGGATCTATCCCATAGGTTTTCTTTGAGAAGCCATTACTCATACAATCGAAGTGGGCTCTGCCTATATCATCCGATCTCGAATGGTTAAAAATATTGTGTATCTTTGTGGATAAACCCTACCCTCTTCCATATCGTTCGTAGTAGAGACATGCGTTCTCAATAGTATTAAAATGTTGACCCTCGTATGGAGCTTCTGCCAATAACGGGTCTATAGTACATTCATTTTCAGATCTTTCTGGGGACTCATCACGAATAACTTTACTCCAATTTTTATCTACAGAGTCTTTCATTGTCGATCTCACCGACAAGTTGACACACAAAATAATTGATTGTGAGTTGTCCAACGCAAGTAATTTAAAAAAATATTAGAAACTAAACACAAGTAATGTCCAACGCAATCTTCATTTCATTTGAAAAGCCTTCATTCCATCACATGCTACAAAAGAGGGAATACAAAATATAAATAATCACCTCACAAAAACTCGTTGTACAACACAGACTTCTAAAACATACTCTTATCCGAAAATCTAGTTACATTGACATTCTTCCAGGCTATATTGACCCCTTTGCCACCCATCTAAAAAATTGTCAGAAGAATCGTAATCAGGTCTCTCCGGCACTGAATTAAAATATGCCAAATCCTGCTCCTCCGATAACTCATTTTCTAGTCGTCCAAATTTTAATTTTCATTCAATTTTTGCTTGCCTCGCTTCTTCTATTTCAACTTCTTGCAGTGGTAGATAGATTTCTTCCTGAGTTGGTAAAGAAATTGAAATGTGGACACTATCGTAACTCTCTGACTCTTCCATGGCAAAACACGCACAAAATATTTTATGGACCCAGTGAAAAAAACTAAACACCATTGTCAGGACCCTGAAACCACAAAAGTAAAACCTTATGAACTTGTCATGCCTTAACAAAACATGCTTACAACATATGGCGTAACCTAAAACAAGCTATAAACAAATGTAATTTTGCCGAGTTCGACAATATACTCCTTTATGTCAGGACTTGCATGTAAACTATTGTCGAGTTTGACAATGTAGTTAGTGTGTGAAAACTTCCATATCTAAAATTGTCAATATCGACAATTACGATAGTGCATGTGAGTAATTGCACATCTAATATTCTCAATTTGAAAATCAGGGGATGAGAGAGGGGAATACGACGTGATTGCCAGGTAGAAAATGTAGGGCAGGATAGACTATTTAGTTTTCCACCTCATTTCCTATATAGCAAATTACTAATTTTGAGAACCACTCATCTAATAGAGATGAGTGGTTGGTATTGAGTGAGACTTGAGTGTTGGTTTTTGAGTGTCTCTAAATCCTCTACCTATATGGGTAACCAAGCTCTTTACCTGAAACCCAACCCAATATTTTCGGGTTTGCATTAAGTAAACCCAAACTCAAAAGCATGTTACCCAAACCCGAAAATGTAGTCAACTTGCAGCCCTAAATGAGGGTGTGACAAAATAAGATATAGTTAATCCATAACAAAAAGTTAAGCATGTTAATCGGGTACAGCTATGGATAATCAATGAAGGCATAATTGATGATCCATAATGAAAATATATGGTTAGAGAAAAACAAAATGCAAACATGACAAAAAGATGTTAGAAGTACAAGGAATAAAGAAGTGAGCTGACATAAATGTAGCAAATTCAAGGAAGCTAATATAGAGATAAACACTAGTAATTCCTGATTGTAATAGGGAATATTGAGTATTAACCAAGTATGAAATCAAAGATGATGATACATTCAGGATGCTTTAATCCCCGCCAGCTTAAAAATCTATTACACATGAAACCAAGTAGACCATTTAATTATGTCTAGGCTTTTATCCTGGGGAGAGGATTTAGAGGCACTCAGGTCTCAAACACTCAAGTCTCACTCAACCACAACCACTCATTTAATAGAGATGAAAGGCTATCAAAATTTGGTGATTTCATATAAGGGAAATGAGGTAGAAAAATGTTGAGTCCTACCAGCCCCACTCTCCAGCTGGCAGATATTTCCCTCTCTCATTTTAAACCATCAGTCACTCACATTTAATGTTGTGTTTCCCCCCCACTCTCTCTCCCACTCTCCCTCTTTCTCTCCAAACAAACCAAACAAACATTTCCCTTCAAACATCTCTCTTACTCACTCTGTCTTTCTCACTCTCGCGAACAATTTCTCTCATTCACTCTGTCTCTCTCACTCTCACAAATAGTTTCACTCACTCACTCTGTCTCTCTTACTCTTACAAATAGTTTTACTCACTCACTCACTCTGTCTCTCTCACTCTCATAAATAGTTTGAGTTTCTCTCTCACTCTCTCTCTCACTGTCTCGTCATTAGAGACTATCCTTTTCTTTGTTATTCTATTTGGGGGTTCAGAGAAAGAATTAAATTCCCTAAAGACATTGTCCATTCCTTTTGGAAAAGAGCTTGGGGATTGATAGTAGACGTTACTGTCTACTTCAAGGTAAATCCCATTATCATTTGAAATTGCTGTCTACTTCTTTGTCTCCCCTTTTGTGTAATACAATTTGGTATTAAAACTGTTTAATATTGTCAAATTCGACAATATTTGACTTAATAACTCAAATTACATTAAAAAATTGCTCACTGTCTCATCATTAGAGACTGTCCTTTTCTTTGCTATTCCATTTGGGGGTTCAGGGAAAGAATTAAATTCCCTAAAGACATTGTCCATTCCTTTTGGAAAAGAGCTTGAGGATTGATTGTGGAGATTACTATCTACTTCAAGCTAAATCCCATTATCATTTGAAATTGCTGTCTATTTCTTTGTCTCCCCCTTTGTGTAATGCAATTTGGTATTAAAACTGCTTAATATTATCAAATTCGACAATATTTGACCTAATAACTCAAATTACATTAAGAAATTGTCGAATTTGATAATATTAAAATGACATTGAGTTATTAACATCTGGGATTGGCGAATTCTTCAATATTTGACCTAAATAACACAAATTACACTGCAAAATTATCAAATTCGACAATATTAAAATGAAATTGAGTTATTAACATCTAGGATTGTCGAATTCGACAATTTGGCAGTGTAATTGTTGCAATTGTTACATAATATTGTTGAATTCAACAATTATGGAATCCCCTGGTTCATCTCCCTTTTATTTTATCATTGTTTAGAAGTCTAAATTGTCGAATTCGACAATAGTTATATTTAACTTGGAGTTATTGAAATGGAGTATTGTCAAATTAGGCAATTTATCAATTACAATTGGACTTATGTTTACATAATATTGCCGAACTCGACAATTACCAAGTGCAATTATACTGATCCTTTGAGTAATAAATTGTATACAGGTACACAATGAATAAGAAAGTGCCTCCAACTGCTTCTAATAGAAAATAAAGAGAGTTGGCCAGAGAAGAAGATCTACTTATATATAAGAGAAAGAAAAAGACTATTGACCCAAGCACAGTCGTCCCTCCAAACACTGTTGACACCACCAATAAAGGTGTTAGTGAACCAGTACCTCAAACTGAGTCTGCCCAAGCTGCTTTGGGAGCTCAAGATGAGTCTGCGCAAGCTGTGAATATTTCCCAGGGTTCAGAATTTGAGACTGAGACTGCCCAAGCTACTTTGGGTGCTTAATCACCACTCCCAAATGTTTCCCTTAATTCTGATGTACATATTCTTATTATTGGGGGGTATTCTAAAGGCGAGGGAGCTACAAGAAGCAAAGACGTAGGCCCTAGTGATAAAAGCATGCTGAGGAGCTTCAGGCTTCATAGAGCGAGGTCGATCGTGCTAAGGCAGGTATATTATTTAGTGGAATCCCTTATTTAATTATGTTTTATTATTCTTATTATTGATAGTTACATTTTGTTGACATAATCACTATTATTGTTCAGGAGAAGCTTCTCATTCGTGTTTACCATCACTAGTCTACGTAAGACCTTACAAAGGAACCACAAGTGGTCTAAGATTTTGTTAAGTTGAAGGGTTTGGATTGGATTGGGGCCATATCCTATAACTATTACAACTCTGCGCTGATTTCTGCTTTTGCCAAACGCTGGCAACCGAAAACTAATAGTTTTCACTTCAAATGGGGCGAGATGAATCCAACTCTGGATGATGTAGAGTAATTGGTTGGGTTGCCTACAAATGGTAATGCCACGGTCATTGATGGCATATGGGGATTCCCTGCGATTCTGAAGGTTTTTGAGAACAACCTCTTGCAAGATTTAAATACATTCAATTCTTTAAAAGCTGAAGGTGCTGGGAATTCCTTGTCACTGAGGAAACTAAAAGAGCACTATGCATACAAGTTGGAGAAGGTTCTTAGTGATGATATCGCTGTAGCTACGAAGAAGAAGGGGTTAACAGCCAGGTCTATTGCTCGTGCTTATATGTTATATGTCCTTGGGTCCTTTCTATTTCCTAGGAAAAAGGGAATAGATGTCAGCACACGGTACCTTTACCTGTTTGCCAAGGACAAGGTGGTAAAGAAGTGGTCATGGGGATCAACAGTTCTGGCCTACATGTATTATAATCTGGGTGCAGTATCTCGAGATGATTGAAGGCAATTTGCATGCTGTACCACGCTACTCGAGATGATTTTGTACTCATTTATGTAACTATTTTTTACATATGGCTTGAACCTCTACTAATTTTATTTTGTTTATCTATATACATGTAGTCGCGGATCTTTGCACATTTCCCAAAACTTACTGGGATCCCCAAGGGGATGGCATCTGACGTATACGAGCACTATACTTGTTGGAAATGAGGCGTATCTGGTATGGATAGATATGGTGGTACAACTTTGCTCAATTTTATAGAGGCATTGGACAACTACGAACTGGAGAATGTAAGTTCATTTCCCTGCTACATTGTATCATATTGTACTTGGAGTTATTAGATTATATTGCTTCAACATTTTCAACTTCAACAATGTTGCATATTCACAACTAAAGAAAATTGAATAATTGTTGAATTTGGCAATATTGACTACGTACATCTACTATTGTACATATAATATTGTCGATTTGGACAATTATTCAGGTTTCTTTAGTTGTGCATATACAAAATTGTCGAAATGGACATGGTAAATTATCGAAATCGACAATACTCCATCTTAATAACTACCAGTCCACTATAATATTATCGAATTCGATGTTGTTAAATCCTTCTCAGGCCTTCTGGAAAAATTATTCAACTTAATAGTGCATAATACATTTGATTCATTTTTCATGTAGGTTGTATGGGACCCATACAGAGATAAAAGGGATTCTGCACATGCATTGAAGGAGGTCACCTTTTTCTATGGTGTATTAGCAAGTCCAGATCATGTTCAGCCCTACTACCCAAATAGGGTTGTGGGGCAGTTCAATTGGGGACAAGGCATCCCCGCAAAGTGACTGTTGACAGAGGTTTCCAACCTATAGAACGTAAAAGAGCTGAGGAAATTCAACCCTAAGTATGAGTGGGTTGATTGCTTCTTTGGATAAAAGTGGAAGGAGTCTATTTTGAAGAAGGCTGACAGGGGGCGTAGGGTACGAGAGGGGCTTCTAATATGTACAGATGGATACTTGGAGTAGTCTGCCTCTGCCTTGTGGACTACGATCTATCCCATTACTGTTAACCTGGCTGCAGATGATGATGTTGGAATTCGTCAAAGGAAGAAAGCCTGTATTAATGAGCATGGTAAAACCCCCGTGCACCAATCTGAAGATGTTGCTAAATAATTTAATGTATCGATTAGTACATATTACAACTATTTTAATCTCACTTCCCTTATTTTATATTCACTTCAAAATTTATATTCTCTAATATTTTGTTTACTTCAATTACCACTTCTGTAGTATCATGAGCATGCTAGTCTGTCTTCAAATGCCCATGATACCATGCCAATAAGGGGTAGATCTAGCAGCTTTGATCAGCAAATCACATAACTAAATGACCAGCTTCAGAAGCTCAAGGAAGATAAAGAGAAGGAGTCTGAAGCCAATATAAAGCTAAGAGAGACCCTCAAAGAGAAGGTCTGTTATACCTATCTGCATTCAGCATAATGTTAGTTTTTATGTATAGTTATTAGTATAAGTAATTTTTGAGTTTGATAATTATTACAGTGTATGTGAAGGTGAAAACATGTAAATTGTTAAATTTGATAATTTTTTGAGTGATTTCTAAAATCATTTATATGTATTATTGTCGAACTCGACAATTACATAGTACTATTGTCGAGATCGACAAAAACATAAAAAGTAATCTAAATATTTCTTGTCAATTTAACCTTAGACAAGTGAATACGATCGGCTGAAAGAAACCATTGAAAAAATAAAGAAGGACATTCAACTAAAGCGTGTAGTTGACAAGCAATGTGCACTAGAGTTTGAAGATCTGCCAAGGCAGTTAGATACGTAGGTAAAGTCCTAGGCAGATGTCATTATCGCATCTATTGTTTGTTTTTATCAAAATCCTAATTTTCCTTGTCAAATTTTTGTTTATAGATATTAGAGTGCAAAAATTTGGTGGAGAAAAATACAAGTTTGGAGGCAGAGCTAAGGCAAAAATCTGGCCTCGAAGACTGAAATCAAAGCTTATCTGTTGAGTTGAATAAAAAGGTAATATGGTGTGTAGCTTTTAATAGTGTTGATTTTAATAACCCCTAATTACAAATAGTCTTCCATTAATCATTCTTGCATCTGGCGTGATTATTTTCCCCCTAATATGTACAGTGTAAAGAGAGCGAGTTAATAAAAGCAGTTAATGCATTTTTGATAGAGCAGATAGACTTGCATCTTCCTTCAGCTACACCTGTGAGTTTACCAAAATTTGCTATTGGTTTGTGGTTGAATTACTTGTAAGTCTGGTAGCATTGTTCCTGTGCTGCGTATTTTGAACAGCTTGCTGTACTTCAATCACATCAGCCTGTGCCAGATGCAACCCTAACAAAGAAGTATGATAACTTGTTGGCTGTACATAAAGACGTTAAAAAGAAGTTGATTGCGAAAGAAGAATTTATAAGTCATTCGAAATGAATGAAATAAATTCTAGTTAGTGAATTGGAGTTTGTGTTTGATAATAGTAAATTTAAGTTAAATTTTGTGTACAACTTTTTTAGTTAGTGAATTGGAATTTGTGTTTGATAGTAGTAAATTTAAGTTTAATTTCATGTACGACTTTTTTAGTTTGTAAATTGGAGTTTATGTTTGATTATCCAAAATCAGATGTAGTATTCATTTTGAATTCTATGCTCAATATCGGTTAACCCATGCTCAAAATCAGATGTAGTATCCAAAATCATATTTAAATGAGCTGGAGTTATATAGCTCATCTCCTTTATATCTTTGGAGCAGATAATAAACTGGACATCCAAGTATAAGAAAGAAGCAGCGAGATGTACGGAGGAAACTAACTATCTCGTAAACTCTCCTCCCCCTCTCATCCTTCTTAATTTTATGGAATGCTAATTTCACTATTTATTCTAATGTTGGCTATTTTTTCAGCGTAAGAAGTTGGTTAATGCTGAAGAGAGGATAAAGTCTTTGGAAGTAAATAACAGTGAATGGGTATGACCTATTCCTAACTATTATACCTATTTGAGATTGCTCTGTTTAATAAATGATTTGAAGTCACAGTAATCAAATTTACCAACTCCATATTGTCGAATTCGACAATATTGGTAAAATACATGTACACATGCACAATATATTATTGTCGAGTTCGACAATTATGGCACTGTAATTAGAATTATACATATATAATATTGTCAAAATCGAGAATATTGTTCTAATATTATTGTATGTTCTAATATTAGTTCTTGTTGCAGGAGGTTTGGCGTCAAACATTGAAGAAGGCACTTGCAAGTGAAGGGATGGGAGACATGGGGGGACCCAACCTTTGAAGAACTTTTTGAGCAGAATGAAAGATTCTTCACAATAGCACAACAAGGACCCATAGGAGATTATCAAGAAGACTTGGTTTCCACGGCGGTAACCCTTGAAAATATTGTCATTGTTAGGAGGGAGAAAATGGCTAAGAAGAAGAAGATCAAGAACTTTTATTCCAACCGTGGACAAAGTATTTTGTTGATGTTCGTGGTGTCGAAATTAGTGATAGCAATTCTGGCTTTAGAGTTACCGCCGCGATTCAGTACCAGAGCCAACATAGATTCCCAGATGTAATGAAATCATTGAAGACCTTTTTCTGCAAGGACCCTGCATTCTTGAAGAGTATCTTCAACCAAACATTTGGTATACAATTCACTCCAGACGGTGAGAACGCGTATCAAATTCTGTTGCAGGCGTGTTCTTATGGTCATCAACATGTGGAGTATAGGCATATGGTGTATTTACCATCCACTTACTATGAGAAGGTTGTGGTCGTCATTAGCCGCACTGAAGCATATACATTCTTACCCCTCTTTTGGGCACGTAAAAGAAATACTACTTCAAATAAGGAGAGGTTGTAAAACCTTCTTATGGATACGAGTAAGTATTGGTGGTATGGTTTGGGGGCGGACAACCATTACGTTCGTTTGTTTCCAAGGTTTGATGCGTCAATACCTCCAGTTTCTACTATTTTCTATAATCATGTAAATTTGGAAATTCCTCTGGATTTTCTGAAAGAACAACTGACAAGGTATTTTGATGTGAGGGTAAGGAACTTCAAGGCATTACTCAGAGAGCACAATGTAAAGGGGTATAAAGTTAATGACATGGTTGTAATTGGTTTGTCAACAATCAAATAAGGTTGTCGACCAAATGTTTGTATATCACAGTTATGTTACCTCAATGTGTATTGGTAGTATCCATACATGGTTATTCATTTTTAACTTTTTGTATATGACAGTTCATTTAGTTCACTGTTTGTATATCACAGTATATATTTTTTTGTAAAAGTGGCCATTGTTGATTTATTTTTGTAGCATATACATTTCTGTTTGCCCATATGAATCTTATTTCTGACTATTCAAAATGTAGATATTGGCTAGGAAGAATATTTTAACAGTGCACTTGGATCTAAAAAATGAAATATTGTCAACTTAGACAATACTTGTAGTGTATATGGTTACTTGCAATGTATAATATTGCCGATGTCAACAATTTTGGTAGTGTATTTCAAATTATGCATTTGTAATATTGTCGAACCCAACAATATTACAAAGTGTAATTAGAGTTATGGGTATATAATATTGTCGAAATCGACAATTTAGTTTAATTATAGAGGATCTATTATATAACCCGACAATTAAATACAATATTTTTGACAATCTACAAATTCATAGATGGTGCATAAAGCGACACAATCCCTAAACTCCAAATAATAATTTATTGCTATTATCTCTGTGAAATACTGCATTGTTATTTTCCTAAATTCACTATAACAAAAATTAACTTTTATGCCACTTGCTTAATGTCATTTATCAGGATTACGACTTGAAAAGTCCTATTTTCCGTATCATGTTCGACACTTTTTTGGGTACAATGTCAATCCCCCAATAAGTGACGTTGTTTAGCTTATCGATGTGTATTAACTCACTTTCGGTAGTGACATAAAACTAAATTCAATTCACGTCATTATATTTCTAAGAGTAATGTCATTTTATGTTTCCACTGACGCTGAATGTTTTTACCAAATTCTCGAAGAGTTACGTTTTATAGGTGAACATGCTTTAACCCTAACTCATAAACTTGAAAGAGGCAAAGGATAGAAACGAGAGAGAGAGTAATGTTTGAGCTCAAAAGGTTGTTGGAAGCCCTAGCAAAATAAATATTCTCCTCTCTTTATTCCTTCGCAAGTTGCATCTCAGGTAATCTCTCTTTCTCTCTTCTTGAACTAATTTCCAATTAGAAATTGGTCAAAAACTATTTGTTAATCTGATTTTGAAAACACCCAATTGATGAATTTCGCTAAATGTCCTTCCTTAAAACAATAATTGTAATTCCAAATGGTTTAATCATCAGGCACAAATTTTGGGAATTTCTTGTGGGTTTTTGCAATCTATTAATCCAATCTTTAATCTAGTTTATAAGATTTGGTTTTCTATTTTTTTTTAAATTTGGATTTTTAGTTCTTTATTTGCTTACAATTACAGTTTCTTGTTTGTTTTATTCTCATTTATGGTATGAGCTTGGATTCATAATTTTGATCTTTAGCATATATAGTTTGGAATAATAAGTCAGATGAAATGAGCTTCTTTACGCCCTCATACTGTTTCCCTAGTATTCTTTCTCGTTATTGCGGTATACTGTGTGAATTCATTTTATTTTTTGTTACTTACGATATAAGCAATTAGGATTTGGATGATTTGGAGTTGTCATCATTTGAATTTTAAGCTAAGCTTATATTTGGTGCCACAACTCTTCTCCCTCAAGAAACCAAAGAAAACCTTCTCATATATTTTCCTAGAATGCTCGAATCAAACATTACTATTAGACATGGAAAAACAAGCTCATGTACAAATGATCACATATGAGTTCACCCTGACTGTGTTCGTCGTCAAGTGTTTGATCCAAATCTATGCAAAATGTTGCATCACGGACTATGCACGCAAGGTGTTCGACAATATGCCTCAACGAAATGCGGTGTCGTATAACTCAATGATATTTGGGTATAGTGGAAGTTGGTCTATGGGTGTTGCTCAGTCCATCTTTAACTCGATAGCTCAACCAGATGTTATCTCATTGAACTTATTGATTTTGGGGTACTTAAATAATGATATGATTATTTGGAGTATGTTAGTGTTTTTCTGCAAATGGGTATGAAGCCGAATCATACTATATTTGTCGTTGTTTTTAAAGCGTCTTCTTACTTGGAGTACTATGGTTTGGGTATTCAGCTTCATGGTTTGTCTGTAAGTATGGGTTTTGTTTATGATGTGGTGACAGGAAGTGTTCTTGTGGATATGCACACTAAATGCAAGATCTTGGAGGATTCATGTCATCTGTTCCATGAAATGCCAGTACGAAATTGGATTTCCTGGAGTGCTATCACTGCGGGATGTGTTCAGAATGATCAGTTGTTGGATAGTTTGGAATTGTTCAAGGAGATGCAGTAAGAGGGAGTTGAAGTGAGTCAGTCTATATATGCTAATATTTTCAGGTCATGTGATGGGTTTTCATCCTTAAGATTTGGGTCTCAAATGCATGGTCATGCTTTAAAGAACAATTTTTCTTCTGACGTTATAGTCGAAACTTTCGTTTTTAATATATACCTAAAATGTATTAATCTAAGAGATGGGTAGAGGGCTTTTAAATGCTTGCCACATCTAAATTTGCTATCTTGGAACGCTATTATAGTTGGCTATGCTCGGAATCAATTGGGGTTCGAAGCTGTAAAAATGTTTCGGCTTTTGATTAGATAAAGTGTCGATCTAGATGGAATCAGTCGATCGGGTACTTTAAGTGCGTGTATAGTGATCCAAGGGCATCTAAAGGGATTGCAAGTACATGCCTTAACAATTAAGAGTCATTTTGACTCAAACATCTGTATTGCAAATGCACTCTTAGACATGCATGAAAAATGTCAAGCTTTGGTCGAAGCGCGCACTGGGTTTTGATGTTATGAATCGAATAGATGTTGTCTCATGGAATGCAATTGTTGCAGCTTATGAACAGAATGGATATGGAGAAGAAACTTTGGAGCTTTTCTGTTTGATGTTTCGTTCAGGTATGGAACAAGAGGAGTTCAGTTCTGGCAGTGTTATAAAAGCCTGTGTAGGTTGGCAATCTCTATTTAGTGGGATGGAGATCCATAGCATAATTATTAAATCTTCCTTGGGCGTTGATTTAATTCGTTGGGAGTGCTCTCATTGATATGTATTGTAAATGTGGTGTGATGGAAGAAGCAAAATAAAGAAACATACAACAATATCATGGAATGCAATTATTTCATGTTTCTCACTTCTGAAGCAAAGTGAAGAGGCTCAGAAGTTATTTTCTCGAATGTTAGATATGGGGTTGGCACCGAATATCTTTACTTATGCAACAGTTCTTGATACTTGTACTAATCTAGCTATAATTGGAATAGGGGAAAAAAGATTCATGCTCAGATTATGCTCTCACGCACTCTCTTACACCAGATAACTTTACTTATGCTCTCACTCACTCTCATTTGTCTTAAGCTACTGTTTAAGTCCAAATGAACTTGTAATAGTGTGATTATTTTCTAACCCCACTCTCTCTTTATGCTGTTTTGAGATCAAAGGTAACCTATTATGAGACGGTGATGGAAGAATGCAATACTAGGGGTAGAAGAACATTGAAGAAAATCAGTGTGATGAGGCAACTCGATCTGGTAGGAAATAAGTACTATTTAGTGATGCTTCTCTTGATCTTGGAACTAAACTTGTGAGTTTCTTTTAACCCCTTCTAGTTTTGGGTTTTAGTTGACTTGTGTTTATTGAACTTAATTTGGGGAACTGAGTATTTGCTGATCTCTGTTTATGATTGGGGTTTCTTAGTTTAGTGGGTGTGAATTACAGGTTCGAGGAAGTACATCATAAAATGAAATGGGCGATATTATACTTTGGAAGAGTTTCAGACAACCCGAAGTTTTTACAATAGTCTAAGGAGACGATAACTAATGTGGATCTTTCATCTTTTGGAATTTGATAGGAAGCTTATAATAGTAATGGTTGTATAATAACCTTTTTTTTTTTTTTTTGCTTCATTAGGGATTTAAGTTTCTCCTTTTGATATCAGGACAAAACAATGTATACTCATGTTTTTTTTCCAGGCTTGGCAGAGTGTAACGAGATATGTTTTGATGATCAAGTATTAAAGGACTATACATGGAGTGCTTATATCGACCATTCGCCTAGAGCTAACAATTACTCTATGACTTTTCAATGTGGATAGCAGAACTTTTGACGAAGCTTTAGCTTTTAGCTAAATATATATTTGTAAAGCAGACTCATATCAATGTTTGACCTACGCTCTATAAGTTATCCTGAATTCCAAGTGCAAGTTACAGTTGTTCCATCCTATCACAATACATTATTGGAACCACCAATCATTTCTTTATTTTTCGATTATATTTATTGTACTTCTCCTGCTGTAAATATGTATTTATAATTTTTTTACCGTGATATAAGAATAAATAAGAATTTGTTTAAAGTTTAGAGAAGAATTCATATTTATACTCCATCATCTTCTTGGATTTTTAGCAATAAGTATATTTTGAAAATTATAGTTGTAAGGTACAAGGGGGGAAGTGTGGTAAGGATAAAGGGCAGGTGGTATGATAAGATATGCAAGGCAGGATGTAAAATGTAAAATGCGAGAGGGGAGGGAGTTATGTATATATATATATTGTTCTTTAATAAGTATTAACATCATTTAATAAATGACGTGGTAGACCTTTTATGTCACATCATACATGACTTTCAAGCTACAGTCATGTGACTTGAGAACATAATAACATCATTAAGTTTAGACAATTACTTCACTTAAAAAGTAACATGGATAGTCAAGACTTTCCAAGTCACCTTGGTCAACTTCGCTTGCAAAAGTGACGTTATTTCTCTTTCACGTCAGTTTGTTAGTGAAGTGAAAACCCTTATTTGTTGTAGTTATTCCAATTACAAAGCAAACAAAATGTTGAATCAACACACAAATCTCTCAATAATAATCAAATACATATTATTAGTCAATGCATGTGAACTCCTTCTATTTTCCTAGATGATGTGGTTGTCGGAATTCGATTGCAACGGCTGAACAGATTCTCCATTGTTGTTTCCTACATAAACACATTATTGTAAATATGGCATAAATATAGAATGGAACACATTATAGAAAAATCACGGAGAATATGTCATTTATGCATAGTATCGAATATATACTTACTTGATTCTGCTATCATCATTTTGAGAAGTGGGCATCTCTGTTTATCATGGTTGCCGAGTACTCCACAACTTTTGCATGTTCTCTTATTCTTCATAACAGCCTCTTCCATCCCCCCCCCCCCCCCTTCCATCTTGCCCATTTCTTGTGATCAGTCTTCGCCCATCCTTTTATTTGAACAACGAGAGGGTTTAAAATCATAGTTCCACACACCAGAGAATCTGTAACAGAAGCTGAGATGTTTTGTTGCGATGCATCTATCTGTGTGAAAGACTCATCGTATTTTTAAAGGTAATACTCAAGCTCATCTAGGTTCAAAACTATAAAATCAAAACTTTCTTTCATCTTCGAGGCCATCTCAAATAAGTTTGATGCACGAAGGGATAGGTGGCTATGGCGTAGGGCTTCGTAAGTTTTATCCTTCTAACTGACTTTCATCATACGACCTTGAAATCTTGTTTGCACCAATCGTCCACCTTGTCATAATGAAAGCCTCTGGTATTTTGAGAATGTCGTATTTCGAGAAAACCTTCAAGAGGTGACAACATGGGAGTCCAACATACTCAAACAACTTGCATCTACAATTACCAGTTGGCCTCTCTAAGTCTATTTCTAGCTCAAATGACTCGGTATGACCACTATGGGACTTTACCGTAAGTTGCCGAACGTTTCCTTCTACGTGTTTTTCTATTACAATGAAGCGAACAACCTGGTCAAACTGATCCTGAAGTTTGTGGAACATTGTTCTGGGGTAAATCTTTGTAGCATCTTTCAGTAGAGCTTGATGAGGACCAACTTGAGGATATCTGTGTTCTGATGTAAACTCTTCTACACTTTCTCGCTCATATACCTCTAAAAGGGAATCCTCGTACTTGGTCACAAAACTGTACAACCTAGATGTTATTGGCAACCAACCATTAAAGAAGTTGTTTGTTGACTCACTCCGTCCTCTATTGCTCATCCCTGCAAAGAAGGTTGACCTATTCCATAACGGTATCCATCTTTGTCTAATATTGAAGATTCCTTACATCCAAACGTTATCATCCAATTTATGTTTCTTCATTAGGTCCATCCACTTGGTTTCAAACTCTACAGCCTCATATGTGTTGTGGATTATTGAATCGATATCTTCTTTGAATGTAGATGGTTCCCGATAAACATGGCCGATTTTCTCAGAAAATTTGTTTATGATGTGTCACAGACAAAATCGATGTCTGTTGTTGGGGAAGACCTGGAAATAATCCAGAACTTAGAATGAAAGTGTCTCTGAATATTATATGATATTGCCGAATTTGACAATTTAGTAGTGTAATTGGATTAGAGTTATGCTAGAAAATATTATCGAATTCAACAATTTAACAACTGTAACTAGAGTAACAAGTGTTCGACAATATTGTTAATATAAATTAATAATATACACCAGTTAACAACTGTAACTGGAGTAACAAGTGTCGAATATTGTCGAATTTGACAATATTGGTAATGTAAAATCGATAATATACTCCAGTTAATAACTGCAACTCGAGTAACAAGTGTCGAGTATTGTCGAATTCGACAATATTGGTAATGTAAAATCGACAATATACTCAAGTTAGCAACTGTAACTGGAGTAACAAGTGTCCAAGTACTTCTTTACCTTGGGAATAGCCGCGGCCATAACTGCATCTTGATTGGTGATAATTGAAACAAGCTGTTTGTAGTTCATTGCCTTCAGCCAAGTATGGAACAACCATACAAATGTGCTTTCTTACTCATTTCCTAGTAGAACACAACCGTATTGAATTGTTTGGTAGTGGTTGTTGATCCCTACAAATGGAGCAAAGGGTATCTTGTACACATTCGTCCGGTACGTAGTATTGAAGGTGACGACATCTCCAAATGCCTCATATGCACATCTTGACCGTCCATCGATCCAAAAAAAGTTCAGTGCTCGGTCCTCCTCATCTAATTCTATGTCAAAATAAAACATCGGATCTGCAGTTTATTTCTTCATAAACCACTCCAACGCGGTTTGTGCATCTCCTCTGACTAGTCGTTCCTTATTAACTTTGGCGTTGTGGTTGCAACAATCCCTTTTGCTAAAGGTTTTATCTGGGAATAATGTCGGGACCTTGCTGACTGAAATATTGTGGAGCTCAAATGTCACTGTAAGGTTTTTTACTGCTTTGGGAAGAATTTGTTAACTTTCATCTGATGCTGATTCTGTGGAGATACGAGTTTATGATTATGGATATCCGTGAAAATTGTGACAACATATTTGCCTATTTTGGTATTCCAATTTATGTTCATCGCTGCTTTATACCCACATTTATCAGATGATCTTCTGTTGCCAGGTACGTCGCTACTCTCTGGATTCCCAAGGTTTTTATTTTAAAAGCCATTGCTCATACAACAAAAGTGGGCTCTGCCTATATCATCCGATCACGAATGCTTAGTAGAATTGCATATCTTGGTGAAGAAACCCTGCCCTCTTCCATATCGTTCATACTACAGACGCGCATCCTCTACAGTATCAAAATGTTAACCCTCGTATGGGGCTTCTACCAAAAATGGGTCAACAATACGTCCATTTTCATACCTTTTTATGGACTCTTCATAAATAACTTTTGACCACTTTTCATCGACGAAGTCTTCCATTGTGGATCTGACAAGTTTACACATAAAAGACACGATTGTGAGTTGTAAGTAATTGAACAAAATATCACAAACCAAATGCAATTCAAGTCCAACGCATGTTCATTTTATAATTCTTCATTACATCACATGCTGCAAAAGATAGAATACAAAATGTAAGCAATCGTACACAAAAACTTGTTGTACCACACAAAATTTCTTCGTGACATGGCGAATACTACAACTACTTCATTACATGTACCTGTCGCCAACAACATTACAACCAAAATACCTAAACAGCAAATCCTCAACCGCCACCGGCAGAACCGGAGCCTTCCTTCCAAATTAGCTCCCTGGCCCGGGCCATAAGAGTTGCGTTCCGCGCCATTGGATGCAGGATGATAGACTGCAACTGATAATGCAAATGGAAATCCTCCCTCCACAACGCCGCCTCAGCCTCGCCCATTCCTTCGTAGCTCACCTCGTGCGGCGGCAATGGTGGACCATTCAGATTAACCAAGCCAAAATAACGCAGTACCAGTTCGTCATACAACTGCTTAATATGGCGAGAAGCAGCCTCCCGACGACTCTGAGACCTCGTCTTCACCATCGCCGCTCACTCTGCACAGTAATATTGTCGAGTTCGATAATTTAGTTACTCTGCCTCTAACATTCATATCTAATATTGTCGAGTTCGACAATTCACTTAGTGTGTTTCCAACAATCATATATAATATTGTCGAACCCAACAATTATTTAGTCTCAGTTCAGTGTTATGCAAATAAAATTATCGATTTACTAATTACTCTCATGGGACCCACCTACAGGTAATCAATCAAAGATAAATTGCACAGGAGATTACATTCTTCTAACAAATTTCACAGGGATTAAGTGGGGGGAATACCATTCTTCTAACAATTTCACAACATCCAAGTGTACTACTGTCGAATAAGGGTCAAAAAGTACCTGTCGAGTAAGTGTACTATCAGCAAGAGTGTCAGAGTTCTTTAGAGAGATCAATTTCACTTCTAATGGAAGAATCGCTTCCCTTTCAAGACTGAAATTTCACCTATAATGGCAGAAATCGCAAGCAAGAGTATGTGATATAAGATAGAGAGAGTGATATGAGAGAGAGAGAGAGAGACTTGAGTGATATGAGTAATGGGTTGCTCGATTTTGAAATTTCTGAGAGTGAGAGAGGGAAATGTCTACCAGCTAGAGAGAGTGGGGCAGGTAAAACCCGGTATTTTTCCACCTCATTTCCCTTATAGGAAATCACCAAATTTTGAGAGCCACTCATCTCTATTCGATGAGTGGTTGTGGTTGAGTGAGACTTGAGTGTTTGAGACTTGAGTGTCTCTAGATCCTCTCCCTTTATCCTGTGAACAAGTATTTGTGGTACATGCTTAGTAATACTATGAATAAGCGAATGAAGCAAAATATTAAATGAGCTTTATCAATATAATAGGCATATCTGTTAACTACACATCAAAGATGAAAGTATAGCATATATTCTCACCATAATTCTTACATCTCGTTTAGATAAAAAAAAATACAATTGCCATAAGAGCACAATACGAAATTAAACCTTTCTTTCTATTTTCAATACAGAAGCATGAGTATCACCATAAAAAGCAAACTCAGTTCACCTACCATAAGCCAACAATGCTGAGTCTGCCCTTACCTCGAAAAGAAGTGGCAATCATCAGTATAGGCTTTACACAATTTTTCAAAACCTTAACTTTCATGATATATACAATCATCATGAAATCCCTATCAAATGGGCATATATAGAAGAAATCAAGGGAGAACTACTTTTTTAACAAAAAATATGGTGTATGCCTAAGGCTAACAAGAAAAGAGTTGAGCATGCATGCAAGAAGTTAAGCATAAAATGTCAACAAATTGAGCTTAGTTAAGACCACAAGCAGGAAAAATTTACTAAGAAAAACATCTAAAAACCAAAAGAGTACCAAATATAAGATTTTAGACTTTCACCCATTTCAATCTTGCTGTGCTCTTCTCTGACTTCAGTCTGTCGTCACCATGTTCTCTACCTCGAGTGCCATAAGTGAAGCAATTGAAGTAAGAGTCTCCACATATGTACACCAAATACTGGAACCAGTAGTACCTTGAACATTAATAACTCTTAGAGTATTGTTTACTGGATCATATAAAAGCACGTCTTTCTGATCATTAGCTGCAAGTTTCCAACCATTCTTTTGGAAGGCAAATGGATTCATTCTCTTATAACCATCAAGTGAACTGATGCAGAATAGCTTAGTCCAAAACTCCTTCACACGATACTTTTTCATTACCCAAATACTAACACTTGACTCATAACTATAGCATATTGAAAGGCACCCTTCAAACACTTCGGTTGAAATTGTAACAACATTCCCATCATGAAACAGATCAATGTCGGGCACAGAGATCTCCTGGAGTTCCTCAGTTTCCAAATCGAAAGAAATGATGGATGTTAATTCCTTCTTAATCCAAATAAGAGCTCCACTCACATTTTTCGAGTATCCAGCTGGATTAATACCACTAACTATATGGGGTTCTCTTGGGATGATCATTCTCCACGTATTTGTTCCTAATGTGTAGACCTTCATTTCAAGTTCTTGTTCTGAACAAAAGAAAACAATTCTTACAATTTTGTATACCTCGGTATGAGGATTGTAGCCGAATCCAAAGGTAATTTTATCTATGTCGTCCTCATCTTGCCTGCCCATATCTTCATCTGGAAGCTTTGTATATTCTTTAGTAGTAGGATTCTACAAAACAATATATCGTTGATGTCCTGATAAGCATGCCACGCCGTTGCAAGAACCCCAATACTCAAAACAACCTAGAATTTGTGACAAGCCTTGAATCTCAACGGGCAAGCTAATTTTTTTAAACTCATCACATGCCTCGGAGTCAAAGAAAGTTAGATTCTCACCTTTGTCGTCGGATAGGAGGGCCTTGGGTTTGTTTCATTTGCATGATTGACGTGCATCTTAACCAAAGCCTGATCTTTAACCAACGTACTCCAAGGTTTGCATACACACCTACAATAAGAAAGATTCTTAACAGGAACCTTCGAAAGGATTTGAAGTAATAGCTCCTCTGGGAGGTTGTGAATTGATCCCGCCGCCATGTTTTTCTTTAACCACCACATTTTAGACAGGTAATGAGGAGAAATAAAGTGGAGAAAGGTTACATATATCGCTAGGGTTTTCGCACGCTCATGCGCATGCATGTGCATTAATAAAAGGTATTATAGCAAAATATTTGTGAGGAAGTATATAATTGTTCATAACGATATGTGAGATTTCATTTTTTTTTCCCCTTTAACATTTAGGATTTCACTTTTATTTTCCTTTTAACTGGTTTTCAAAATAATTTTCATTTGCACTTTCTTCATTATATTCATATATCTTTTACGACAAAACGCCTAATAAATCTCCTACTTATCATTTTGTTTCCCTGAATTATCTTGTTTTGTTTTGAAGTACAGTATAGAGTTAATGGCAATACTAAATGAGCTAATATTGATACTATTGTATTATAATCATCAACAAGCATTGGAGCATCTTCAATATACCCAAATGATTATCTCATAGTGTAACTGATGTGAATCATCACAAATAAGGTCGTCTACCTCCGTGTGACCTATGTTTATTTTATGCTTTAGCTTAAAGCTTGTTGGAGAGGCCCAACCTAGGTTATTAGCAGTTTCCAAGTTTAAGTAGAATTCTATTTCAATTAGAATTAGGGTTCCTAATTCTAACCCTCCTTGTGTTCTACAAAAGGAGAGGTCTAGGTTATTTGTGAGAGGAGTTAAGTTGAGTTGATTTTGATTAAAAGTAAGTTGATTTGCTTAGTTCTAGTTTCCCTAACTCTCAAATACAATAACGTGATTTTCTTACGAATCTTGCTTTCGCGTTCGTAGTATTCACGTCAATTGGTACCAGAGCCGCGTTAGGTCTAAGAGTAGACAGTTTCAAGAGCAAAGATGCCTCGTAGAAAAACCGCGACGAAGAAACCTACCCTAGCTCAAGACGTAACAAGGATAAATGATAAGCTTATCGAGGCTTTGGGTTTGGGAGCCTATTTCCCTCCCCCTCAATCAACGGTGATTTTACCGCCTATTTACGGCGATTATCCCGAAGATTGGAGCACCACCGCACAGACCGGTGAAACGGAAACCCCGTTTGTATGTATTTCCATCGATAGCGACGTGAGATCAGAAATTCCAGCGAGCAAGGAGACGCCGAACGTCTTAGAAAGTCCGGTCAATGACCTACTAAAACCAACAACCAAAGTTTTATCCAAAATTGGAACGAAAGTTGAAAAAGCACCCAGTTTGTTTGCGGGTTTCAAGGAGAGAGAGGCGAGTTCAGAAAAGGGAGCATTGGTAACTTCCCTCGGGTTCCAGTGGGTGCCCTCAAACGGAGGTTCGACCCGAAGAATGGCCACAAACGAAACACATATCGGCACCGCAAAAACCTGCGACGAGCACCTCGAATCGGAGGACTTCACATCTTCAACTACGGCAGAGACACCACTACATCTGACTAAGGAGTGGCTCACGTGGGCTACCGAGATCAACCGGCGTCGAATCGCACCTATAAAAGCCGAAAACCGCAATTTAGAGATTTCCATCCTAATTCAATTCGAAGGCAAGGGAGGTATTAATGATGAAAAAAAAAGTGTAAGGAGGGAAGAGATATTACTAGAATTGATGCTAGGGTTTCCTACCAGAAACCCGATTGAAATCGATTTATAGAGTCGTGATTATGGAAGAGAAAGGATGAAGAATAATCCCATACAAGCAGTTGCAACTTGCAAATTAGGGGAGGCAACTCCAGCAATACGTGATATGCACATGCTTTACCAAATACCAAATGTATTCAAGCAGTGTACATGCCTAGTAATGTGCCAAAGCATGATAAAAAATTACCCGTTTGTCGATCCGTTTTGGGAGGGCTTTTTAGCGAAGTTCGAGATGCAGATTTCTATGATTTCTTCAGTTTTAAACGTTCTTCAACATTGGAATATAAAGACCTTGAGTACAATCGCAGGGTACAGAAAATTCCGCGGAAGACTTCAAGATTTCCAGTAGAATTCTACCGTACAGATTTTGTGCACGTTCTGCGGGATGAAGATGAAGAAACTGAGATGCTTACTACATACGTGCGTGAGTCCTCAGGAGCACCGCCCCCTTGATTTCGTAGATGAAATCCTCTCAGACGGAGGGTTTGATGTGAATCATCACTAATAAGGTCGTCTACCTCCGTGTGACCTATGTTTATTTTATGCTTTATGCTTTATGCTTTAGCTTAAAGCCTGTTGGAGAGGCCCAGCCTAGGCTATTAGCAGTTTCTAAGTTTAAGTAGAATTCTATTTCAATTAGAATTAGGGTTCCTAATTCTAGCTCTCCTTGTGTTCTACAAAAGGTCTAGGTTATTTGTGAGAGGAGTTAAGTTGAGTTGATTTTAATTAAAATTAAGTTGATTTGTTTAGTTGAACCCTAGTTTCCTTAACTCTCAAATACAATGTGATTTTCTTACGAATCTTGCTTCTGTGTTCGTAGTATTCACGTCAGTAACAGTTAAAAATCATAAAAATATTACCGAAAACAGGCGCATAAACTATAATAAAGTAATTTAACAATCTAAAACATACACCTTTATATTATTAGTTGAGGCACATGATGGATAATTATGGTAAAAAATTTAGAACTATTTGTAATTTAAAGTGTCTCTGACGTGAATACTGCGAACGCAGAAGTAAGATTTATAAGAAAATCACGTTGTATTTAAAAGTTAGGGAAACTAGGGTTTCAGCTAAACAAATCAACTTACTTTGAATCAAAATCAACTTAACTTAACTACCTAGAAACAAATAACCCAGACCTCCCCTTTTATAGAACACAAGGGGGGTTAGAATTAGGAACCCTAATTCTAATTGAAATAGAATTTTACTTAAACTGGGAAATTGCTAATAACCTAGGCTGGGCCTCTCCAGCAGGCTTTAAGCTAAAATATATAATATATAAAAAATTAAATAACATAGGTCACACGTAGACGACCTTATTAGTGATGATTCACATTAAACTCTCCGTCTTAGAAGATTTCGTCCACGAAATCAAGGGGGCGGTGCTCCTGAGGACTCACGTACGTATGTAGTATATATCCCAGTCTCATCGTCTTCATCTCGTAGAACGTGCACAAAATTTGTACGGTGGAATTCTTCTGGAAATCTTGAAGTCTTCCGCGGAATTTTCTGTACCCTGCGATTGTACTCGAGGTCTTTAAACTCCAATGTTGAAGAACATCTAATATTGAAGAAAACATAGAAACCTGCATCTTGAACTTCGCTAAAAAACCCTCCTAAAACGGATCGACAAACAGGTGATTTTCGGTCGTGCTTTGGCACATTACTGGGCATGTGCACTGCTGGAATACACCATGTGTTTGATTTAAATCACTACCATTGGCATGCCACATAGTATGCCCTAAGACAAGTTCATGCATGCCCAAAAGTCGGCATGCCATGAGGCATGCCCAAGAGATTTAACAACTGTTTCAAACTTTTTCTTTTCCCCACCAAAATTTGAATTTTGTGGTATGAGTTGGGTCTGCATGGGGCTAAAGCATGGCACGTGCTTACCACAAGCAACTTCATCTTCTTTCCCACGAACTGTGTTTCTCTCCTAACGAAGCTCTGCAATTTGGTTTTCTGGTTTCGTTGATTTGGCCCAAATTTTGTTAAAAACTCGAACCGGAGAGTTCCAGTGGACCTTTTGAGAAACTCCGGTGAGTCCGTCTTCATAAAGCTTACATGCTCCAAAGCTTCGATTACCGGCAGCAACATCGGCCAAAACATCGGTAAGTTTTTCGTTGTATTCCCCATCGCCAATTGTTTCTTTTTCAGCAACTTATTATTCACCTACAACGACTTTATATAGGGCTTGTAATTCGGTAAATTGTGCAACCTCGCCGGTGAGATCTTCATGGCTGGCAGCGACGTCTAGATCTGGCTCAGGTGTTCGTTTCGGCCTAGATTAGATCTTTAATGGCTTATGACCCACACGCTATCCACGTGAGTGGCTCCGCACGTTAGATTCTCGTGCTTCTTCCTCACTCGTAAACGGATTATTAAGTTCGTCGCTCCTTGCGGCGATGCTTCCCTCTAGAGAGAGATCTTCGGTTACGCCCAACGGAGGTGGTTGGGGGGGGGGGGGCGGGAAAAAGGCTTCTCTACCCAAAGCCTCGACAAACCCTTCAAGCTTGTCAACTATACCCGTTAGGGTTGCTACACCTTGAGCTAGAGTAGGATTCTTCATCGCGGTTCTTCCACGAGGCATCTTTACTCTTGAAACTGACTACACTTAGATCTAACGCAGCTCTGGTACCCATTGACGTGAATACTACAAACGCGGAAGCAAGATTCGAAAGAAAATCATGTTGTATTTGAGAGTTAGGGAAACTAGGGTTTCAACTAAACAAATCAACTTACTTTGAATCAAAATCAACTTAACTTAACTACTTAGAAACAAATAACCTAGACCTCCCCTTTTATAGAACATAAGGGGGGTTAGAATTAAGAACCCTAATTCTAATTAAAATATAATTCTACTTAAATTGAGAAACTGCTAATAACCTAGGCTGGGCCTCTCCAACAGGCTTTAAGCTAAAACATAAAATATATAAAACATTAAATAGCATAGGTCACACGGAGGTAGACGACCTTATGAGTGATGATTCACATCAGTCTCTAACTAACATAATGTGTTCAACCTGTGCTGCCTTTTTATATAACAACATATACACGAGATGAATCTTGCTTTCATTGCTTATGTGATGTAAAATTTAAGTTAAGTTTGTTTAGCATAAATATCCTTTTGAAAAGCTTATTGGATATGAAATGCACGTTTCATATAATAAAATTTCACATCAGTAATCTAAGAAAGCAAAAAATGGGATTGCGAGTGATTAACAACTTTATGAACTCACAATTTGGTGAACTACGTGGTGGTCCCATTTCGAATTTCAGTGAGATTCAATAACAACGGGCAAAGCAGTACTCAAAACTGAAGTTTGCCACTCTGAGGACATGGTCTACTGAAACACGTGGTATTTGACACACATTATAAAAGGAGTAGTAGTAGAGTACCCAACCATATATTTTTAAGGACTCCCACCTTTATCGTGCATCCATTAGAGTAAGCTCTTCTTACATTGGAGGCTCAACCCGAACCCCAAACCATATGTCCAAAACACTTCACAGATATTGACACTTCCAAAGAAAATGTTGAGGTCGTTAATAATCTAAGAACAAATAGGAAAACCTGGAATATATCTTATTGTCTCCTTCTCATGGACAGTTTGATAGATGTTTTACATTTTCCTTGATTGACTAAGAGCATGGGCAGCAGGATAGGTATCGCTATATTAGAGTGATACCTAAGCCTTTTAAATTCCTTGATTTTTGGGTTGATGTTCTAGGATTTGAAGATGTTGTCAAAACCAGTTGGGAAGCTCCTGTGTTTGGGAACCCTATGTTTGTGTTAAGAAGCTCAAGAACCTCAAGACTGATCTCAAAGGTTGGGCTAAGGAATATGTGGGGAACATCCAGAAAAGAGTTCAAGAGGCTAAGGACAAGCTTGAGAAAGTCCAGCTTGAGATACAAGCTTTGCCTACTAACATCAAGCTTGTAACAGAGTAAATCGATGCCCTGAACTATTACAGAGATTTGGCCCTCTGTGAAGAATCTTTTTTGAGGCAGAAGGCAAGATTTATCTGGCTTCAGTTGGGGGACTCCAATTCCAAATTCTTTCATAAAGCAATTAAAGCTAGAAGAGCATCTAACTCTCTACTTAGTATTGAAGGTGATAATGGGGAGAAAATTACAGATCATGCCATCAAATCCTCTAAGGTAGTTGACTACTTTAAAGAGATCCTAGGAAGTAGCAGTGGGAGTATCCTTTCTGATGCTATCAAAAGGCTAAGATTCAAGACTAAAGTTCAATGTGTTAACCAAGACCACCTGCAAAAGGAAGTCATTTAAGAAGAAATTAGGGATGCTATTTTTGATATAGATAGAACTAAAGCAGTTGGTCCCGATAGGTACAATTCTTTCTTTTTCAAGCATTGTTGGGATATTATCAAGCTGAACTTTATAGCTACTATTAAAAATTTCTTCAAAAATAAAAGGCTTCACCCTCCTGTTAATGCCACCACCATTACCCTTGATCCTAAATTTCCTTATCCTTCTAGCTCTGGTGAGTATAAGCCCATCTCTTGTTATAATGTCACCTATAAAGGCATATAAAAAATTCTTACCAAAAGATTGAAGTGTGTCATTAATTCCCTTGTGAGTCCTAGTCACTTTGCTTTTCTTGAAGGAAGAAATATCTATGATAATCTTCTAATTGCCCATGAGTTGGTTAGGAACTACCATAGCGAGTCTTCACATCCTAGATGTACTACTAAGATCGACCTTATGAAGGCACATGACATGGTCAGCAGGGAAACTATTCTTACTGTAATAGCCTTTTTTTGTAGAGACCAAAAATAGTGATTTACACCTTTGAAATATAGAACTTCGGTTGGGAACTAAAAATAATAGATACGAGTTTTAGCGTGGAAAACCCTTGAATGGGTAAAAAACCACGACCTCTCCTGAGGACTTCTGAAAGTATGGTCTTTAGTTAGATGCTAGCTATTACAAAGAAAGAAAGAGGTAGAATATCTAATTTTTGGTAAGGATGACCTTCTCTCAGAGTTCTGTAGGTGATAATAGTCATCCTGGATCCTGATCTCCAGGTCTCCTTTTATAGGTCTTATAATATGACTGTTGGTTGCATTGATGAGGAACGTTACAATATCAGGTTTTGATGAGTCTTTATAATGGTCTTCTGTAACGTCTTGATATTTGTTGATCTGTAACGGATATATTCTTTAGCTGTAACTTAAGACCGTTAGGAAGATACGATCTCTTATGATGTTCGTGTGCATACGACCTATTGATAAGTGAGGAGTATCTTCTGTAGTGTAAAGTCACAAGATGTTTTTGATATCTCCGACCTGCGATGAAGGTACAATCTCTAATAGTGTTCGTATTCATTCAAACTGTTGATAGACATCTGAGTATTTTCTATAGTGCGATGTTTATTGGATGCTTCGACCTTCCCGAACTGTAGATGAGGAAGCCTGTATTGTGAGCTGCTTACCTTCAGCCCTTGGTTAGTTACCCGTGTGTTAACTTCGACCTATATGAGCTCGAATATCGGACTCAGTATGAGGATTAGAAATAAGCCCTCACAATTGCCCCCTCTCAGCCAATAGCAAGAGAAACGTATGTAGCGAGTGGTATTGGTTAAGAAGTCCAGTCGTTTTTAATGCTGCATTGATGGCTTCCTAGGTATCTGGAGGAATATTTTTTTTGACTGTTGGGTCCCCAAAAATGCTGCTTGAGATGTGTGTTTGTGATAAAGACTGTATTGGAAGTGGTGATATGAAATTAAATGTTGTGACTATAAAAAATGGTGAATAGTTGTTATCACTGTTCATCTTGGTTGAACCTGTCAGTCGTCTGGATTTGTATAAGTAGTAGCGATGGTGACTACTTGTCGTCAGGCATATGAGGAGAGAGTTCAAAAGAAGATGATGATTCTCCAAACCCGCTACTTTGGGAACCAAAGTCTTTCCCTGTCAACTCCAATCCCTGTTCCTCTAACTTTCATGGGATGTCGTGGGAAGAAGAAGAGGAGGCAGAGGATGAATATTATCAAATGTGGCGCTTCCATTATATGGTTTTGTTTGCTACTCGCCGTCAGTCCTGTCTTCGGATGCTTGTAGAGGATGCGGTGGCAGCAGAGGATGAGAAGGCCGGGGTATCCTTTGTTAAGTACTGTCGATACCCTACGAAAAATTGGGTATTATAATGGTGGAGGAGGTCCTTTGTCAGCAGTGGAGGTGGGGGTTTTGGAGGAGGAGTGGGATTAACTTTGTCCTCTACATTCCTTTAGTTCGTCTTCTTGGGCTTTGAGTTTTTCTGTTGGGCCCGCCATTGTTTCTTCTCAAGTGTTGCACTTCATCTGCAACGTAAGCTATTCTTTGTAAGAGAAAAAATTATTTGTAGAACTTATAATCTTGATTTTGGAACTGTCTGAAGTATTCATCCTTGTAAATTGTTTTTCTTGAATAATAAATTCAAACTTTTTGATCTTGTCTTGTATGTACTTAAAAACTGCTTGAATGAACTGGTATCGAGCTAGTCAAGAATGACATAGGACAAAAATATGTAGATCCAAATATTACTGATTGGAACTGCGTAGAATGTGCTATGTATTTGTTGCCTTGTTGTGAGAGTATCATCATAGTCAACTTGAATGCTTGTTATCATCGGTGGAACTTGGTCGGAGCCTCTGATTAGTTCGATAAATCGTGTTGGATAAATTTTCTAAAGAGGATGTGAGAGCAGCTGATAGAGAAATCATTCCATGTGGTACAGAGAATTATCCATTCTGTCATTATATGTAAGGTCGGATGATTGATCATAATAAAATGATTTATTTTTGTTGAGGTTGTCTTGTCATTTCTTTCTGTATCTATGATAATTTTTGACTGGAAAATAACTGAAGCAGGATTTGTTATCAATTTTCTGCTTCTGCCAGACCAAAATTGAGGTAACTGACAGCTGTAATAGTTGTTCTTAGGTTTTTGAACTAGAATCAGGCTATAAAAATTGTAGCAGGATCGTGCAGCCGTAGAAGGTTGTTGCTGTAAGTAATCGTGTTGTAAGATATGTATAAATTTTTTTGGGCAGTAAGTCCTAAATAATGGCAAAGGAGAGAGACAGACGTGATAACAGAACACGTTACTCCAAAAATCATTATGAGGGCAAACGAAAAGATGAGTCTGCTAGGAAAGATGATATGGACACGTATCCCGAGGAGTCGTTATTTCAAAAACTGAGGGATAATATAAAAGTTTTTCTTTCGTTTTCTCTTAAACCACAATCAGTTGCAGACAAAAGAAGAAGCATTTCTAAAGATAGAAAATCTTCAAATTTTGTCCTCTGAGGTATGAGCAGTGACCAAAGGCGACGACTGTTGCTCTTCTAGTACAGGTTAGTATCTCTGCTTCCATCTTTTCTACTGTTGTATTAGTTTCTTGGAACTGGTAGTTTGCATGTCTAAACTTCTGGGTAGATTAATAACGTGTTGGGTATGGCTAAGGGAGGAGGCATGTTTGATTAAAAAACTCTGAACATATTTTTCCTGTATGTGTGGTAGATGCGCTCAAAAAACCCGAAACCCAGTAGTAAATTTGTTGTTTCAACCAGTAGTGAGGAATCATCATCGTCTGATAGGACTATGGATGATTCGGAGGTAATTGGTATTGCAACTGCTGATAATCCGGTTGTTTCTTCTGGGAGGGATGTGGGATTGCATACGGGTAATAAAACTGGGCAATTTTTTAAGTATCCCGAGAATGTACCCGTAGCGAAGAAATTTTTACAGTATAAAAAGAGTTTAGATGGAGAATGGGGGCATTATGTGATGAATGCAGGTTGTCGTTTAGAACTTTGGAGAGACCGGGTGGTAATATAGAGCATTATCAGGTGCCTTCTCTAGATCAGTATAAGAAAAGTATGGATATAGGAAATGATATAGATATCGATTATTATAATGAAACTGGCGCATAGGTCGTATAGGAAGGATTCCTCTGTTATTTGAACCAGGTCGTATATGGGTTGAGTATTCCCCTAACCTTTTCCCCAAAGGGGTAATAAATGCTTTAAAGAGTTGCCCTGGTCAATTAAATGGTAATGTCTTTGAGATGATGAGGGTCTGTGAAGCCCTTAATCAGAAGTGGAGAGATGGCAGTATTGCGAGACAGTTTGTTGCGGATGATGTCTTGAAATACTATAAGTTTAAATATGTGAAAGATCGAAAGAGCGGATACTTGTTTAGTAATTTGGTGAGGCCGAAATTCTTTAATTTTGAATCTTCTGGGAGACACTGGTGCGACCATATTGTGATGATGAAGGGTAATTATAGGCAAGTGCCTAGGGAACCGACGCTCGAGCTGAAATATAAGAATTTTAACGAGAGTAAGTGTCTTCATTCTGCCTGTAGTTTGTCTTTTAACTTATTGCGAGCTGCTAACATAGTTTATTGCTGTTTTGGAAGAGCCTAATCCCAAAGTTGTTACTGATACGTTAAGTTTGTTTGACATCGTTAGTCGAGAAGGAAACGAACTGAACAAAGTTCTTGGAGAACTAGGTATTCGTAGAGAGAAGCGGCTGAACTCTGTAGTTGAAAAAGTACAACGACTTCATCAAAATCGAGTTATGGATAGTTTTGGCTCTACTTATGCTGATGTTATGGAGATTCCTGCGTGTGTTGTGGGTACTTCGAGCTCCTTAGTTCGGCAGCCTAGAGTAAAAAAGACGGTGTCGCCTTCTTAACAAATAGCTCCTGTGCAGATACCGCTGGTGGGGACTGAGGGGGTGGATGCTGATGTAAATATGGCTCCTCCTCTGAAGAAGCAGAAAAAATAATCCGGTAAAGATATCCAAGCTTCTTCAAAGGGGGTCAACCTCGAATCCGTGGAGCAGGAGGCGTTGGATTTGGCTAAGTGCGATCCCATCAGCCTAGATACTCAAATTCGATCCAGTATCTCACAGGTATGCAAGATGTTATCTGATTAACATTTTTTTTTTTTAGTAATGATCCAATCTTGTAATACGATTTTGTTGTATTTGTGGTGCAGCTTTCTGTTGCTTGGAAGTCGGCCGCGGAGGTGTTGAAGTTAGGTGCTGTGGATCGTGACCAACTTGTTCGGCAACATGATGTAGAGAAAGCTGCTCTGTGAGAACAGTTCGAGAAGGAGAAGGTTCTGCAGAGGGAGCAGTTCGAGAAGGAGAAGGCGCTGCAAAAAGATCAGTTCGAGAGGAGGCTGCCACTACAAAGATAGAGGTTGAAGATGAGGCCAAGAAGGTTATTGACATTGTGGTGGGTTCCCGAAATAAGCTGATTCAAACCTTCCACTTCTAGGGTTTGAGCAGAGAGGATGTCGATTTCTCTCTTGCAGGGAAGTATAGTAAAATCATCTTCCCAGGGGATGATGCCTCTCCAGTCGCTGATCAGAGCCCGGCTCCTCCAGTTGCAGATGATAAGACCGAGGAGATAGCAGGAGCTAATTCTTGATTTTGTAGTTGTATCACAGTTTTGAGACTTGGTCAAATTTTTTAATTTGTACTTGTGATGGAACTGTTTTTGTCGAGACTTTGAATTTTTTTGTAACTGCTATTGATATATGCTTTGATTGTGAATGTATAATGTGTAGGAGCTAGTTCGTTTGAGGGAGAAAGTGATCTAGATGGAGAAGGCCTTGAGTCTAGTGAGGGATTCCAACAATCGTACTCAACAGGTACACAATAAACTTGAATATGAGAGACGTCTTCATAAATCAAATTTTGATATCACCTTTAAGGAGTTATTCAAGCTTCAATGTAGATATGGAAAGATAAAAATTGAGAGGGATGAGGTTTTGCGAAAAGAGGGCGATAGGTTTGCTTTACTCCAAAAATCCCATAAGGATAAGCGGTTCGTAGATGAGACTGATAAGTTAGAGTGTCAAAGCTCATTATTTTCTTTGACGCTCTATTTTGAGGCTGAAGTTGATAGTGAGCGGGGATTGAAGGAGGCCTATTTAGAACTGTTAACTGAGAGAGGCATAGAACCGGACCTAGCTCGGGTGAAATTCTTAGCGCAAGAAGCGCGTAATCGCCATAGTATAGAGGCGCAAAGATGCTCAGCTCGGGCTAAAGTATCTATCATATGAGGTGGTGTAGGTCCATCGCCTGATGAGCTTGACTTTTGTAGGGGCAAAGAGTAATGAGAATCTTTTTCTTAAACATAAAATAGGAAGATAGAAAGATCCAGGCACAATTAAAAATCGATCTGAGGCATGCTTGTGACGAACTTGAGCGATGCAAGGGTCATAATGCATATCTGGAGAGGTAAAAGGTAGAGTGTAATAAGTTGTTCTAGAACTCGGAGAAGAGAGTGACATTGTTAGAAGTGCGTTTACTAGATACGCAGAAACGTCTACAAGTATCGCAATCGCATTTGAAGAAGAAAATTACTCCAAAGCGGAAAAAATGTGCTATCAACATGGATCATGAATGTCAGATAGCCGATGTGTTTGCATTTTATGGGGGCAAACTAGAGAGAGTAGAAAATGAATTTTGACGTTATATCTCGAGCTGCGGTAAAGATATGGAAGTATAGAATGATAAGGTTGAAAATATGTGGTTTGCAAGGGGGAATGAGGGTGGAGGAGCTTCAACCTCAGAAACGCGAGCTGAAGAGTCTGAGAAGGAGGAGGTCGAAGATCTATTACCTCACACGCGACATAAGACCAGCCCGCAAGAGGTCATAATTTTCAATGAGCCTTTGCAAGTAGATGCGAGTAGTAGTAAGGTTCAATCATAAACCAACTAAATTGTGGCATATGATTGTGCTCTGCATAATATAATTGATTCATGTATCATAGCTTGATGTTGTAATAAGTGTTGCTGAATGATTTATCTTGTTCGAATGAATATCTGTTGATAGATGTATTATCGCTTGTAATCTGTCTTCTAGGCTGAAGACAATGAACAGGACGAACTGGCTGTCTTATCCGCATCGAATAAGGAACTGTCTGCAAAGTTGCAGTAATGTTTGTTGGTAGCTGAAAATACGACTTTGTCGAATTCAAAGCTGGAATCTGATATGCTGGAACTGCAAAGTCGGTAAAATGCGGTGACTGTAAAGTTCCCATGTAAGGATACAAAGATATTGACTGCTAATAATGAGGCCGAACTTAGGAAAGAATCTCTGAAGAAGAAAAAGTTATAGACCATGTCGGCGAATCAACAAGTTCTGGATCTGGTAAGTACGATTGTAAAGCAAAAAAATGATATGTTGTCCCATCAGTCGGTGGTAACAAATAATACTGATCTCTTAAAGAGGCAAGATGCTGAAATCCGTCATATGCGAGAGCGTCTGAAAAAGCTGAATTGGGATTTGCGTGAGGCCCGAGACTCATGCTAGAGAAAAAGTGACCGTGCCAAAACTCATGAAGAAGCATGTTCCAAGAAAGATCAAAAGTTGAATGAAACCATCAATAAGTGTAATACACATATCGCCAATCTTGACTGGGAAAGCAAGCTTTGATACTGGAGTGTATGCAAGGTAATGAAGTTTTTGAGGAACTCCATGTGAAGTATAAAGAGTCGCAGAGGATGGTGGACGCAGCCGAAACCGAGATCAATTATTCGAAGGAGGTAGATAAGAAGCTGGAACGTCTGAAGCAGGAGATGGAGGGCAGTGTGTAGATAACAAAGCAATATAGAGGTTCGTTGTTGCAGGGGAAAAAAATTCTGGCAGATCGATGTAAAGATTTTGAAGACGAGCTAAACAAGGTGAAGGTCGTATTTTGTGAAGCTACGTTAGTGACTATAGATAATGTTATGTTGCGTGCTATGGCTATGTTGCATGTTGATGTAGAGAAATTTCAAATAGAGCGTGAGTTGATCTTGGCTGCTTTAACTGAATACGTCATGAAATATGATTTGCAGCTAGCGCGGTTATCTTATATAGATAATTTGATACCGAGAGTTATGGAATTGTTGAATGCACCTTCAACTGTAGTTGATGCGGCTATTCCTTTCCCTGTCTTACTTTCATCTGGGCCTGAGGAAAGTTCGAATGTTGTACACCCAAAGCGTGAAAAGTAGTTTCATTGTTTATATTGTAATGAGACAGAGTGTAAATATGTCTTCGCTATAGAAAAATGTCAAAAGTCTAGTAAAAAATATTTTTATTCTGTAATCTCTTTGTATGGTCGTATTGGTTGAATCGATAAATGACAATGTAGAGATATGATTGCAACGATGTTGTATGGTCGAATTTATTTGAACAGCTATGATGTAGGTCTCATTCACAGGTCAAATTGAGCGTATCAATAAGCGACAATACCGGAACATCTTTGAATATTGAAATAGAATAGCTGTATGACGCATCTCTGCCAGATCGAATTGATTATCTCAATAAGCGACCTTTGGAGAGTGAATTTATTTGACCAGCTATGATGTAGGTCTCGGTCACAGGTCGAATTGAGAGTATCAATAAGCGACCGTACCAGGACATCTTTGAATATTGAATTGCTGTATGGCGCATCTCTGCCAGATCGAATTGATTATCTTAATAAGCAACCTTCGGAGAGTGAATGTATTTGAACGGCTATGATGTAGGTCTCAGTCACAGGTCGAATTGAGCGTATCAATAAGCGACCGTACTGAGATATCTTTGAATATTGAATAACTATATGGCACATCTCTGTCAGATCGAATTGATTATCTCAATAAGCGACCTTCGAAGAGCGAATTTATTTGAACAGCTATGATGTAGGTCTCAGTTACAGGTCAAATTGAGCGTATCAATAAGCGACCGTACTGAGACATCTTTGAATATTGAATAGCTGCATAGCGCATCCCTGCCAGATTGAATCTCAATAAGCGACCTTCAGAGAGAAAATTTATTTGAACAGATATGATGTAGGTCTCAGTCACAGGTCGAATTGAGCATATCAATAAGCGACCGTAATGAGACATCTTTGAATATTAAATTGCTGCATAACGCATCCTTGCCAGATCGAATCTCAATAAGCGACCCTTAGAGAGTGAATTTATTTAAACAGCTATGATGTATCTAATACTCCGGGATATACAGAGATAACAGAAATGCTTGAATTGAGTAGACTTGCAAAATGATGCTGAAAGTACTTTATTGCATATTATCGGATGATACAGCATATTTATCTTCGATACAGCTTTAATCGGCGAGTATTCCACGGATTAGGTACAGGAACTCCATCATACGTACTGAGATCGTAGGATCCTAAACAACTCATTCCAACTACGATAAAATGGCCTTCCCAATTCTCTGCCAGCTTCCCAGCACTAGGTGTTTTGCGATGTGGTAAGATTTCTCTGAGAACGAGGTCTTTTACTTTGAATTCTCTGTGTCGGACACGTTTCTAATAAGGCCAGGATAAAGCGAGATGATATCTTCCCAGATTAACAAGAGCTTTGTCACGTGTTTCTTCGATCAAATTCAGATTGCATGCGATCTGAAATTCATTTTCTTCATCTGTCATCTCGTGATCATGTATCAGGTGATGATACTGAGTAGGAATGATGGCTTCAGTCCCGTAAGCCAATAAGAACGGTGTACAACCTTTTGTGGTTTTAGGAGTTGTTCGGTAGGCCCAAAGTACGTGTAGTAACTCGTTCACCCAGTTCCCCTTTTTGTCATCTAAATGCTTCTTGATGTCATCCATAATAGTTTGATTAGTAATCTCAGCCTTTCCGTTTCCTTGTGGGTAATAAGGGTTGGATGGGGAATGAATGATGTTGTACTCATTGATGAATGCGATGATCTTGGAGCCAACGAACTATGGTCTGTTATCAATTCGGATGAGTTGTGGTCTGCCGAATTGGATAAAATGTTATCCTGATAAATCTGATGACTTCGTCTTTTCGGGTTCGGTACAACAGAACTACTTCTACCCAGTTAGTAAAGTAATTTGTAGTAACCAATAAATGTTTGCGTTTCCCTGGTGCTGTAGGAAACTCTCCTACAAGGTCGAAAGCCCATCGTCTGAATGGCCAAGTAACTTTGCTCGAGTGTAGTTCAAGGGCAAGAGCTCGAATTTTAGGTCAGTGTCGCTGATAAGTGTCACACTTACATGCATATTCGATTGTCTGCGCTTTCATCTTAGGCCAAAACGTTCCATAAGTTAAAGCTCTGCTTGCAAGAGATCGTCCTGCTGCATGGGATCCGCACGTACCTTTGTGTAGATCGTACAAGATTTATTGTGCTTCTTTGTCAGACAGACAAAGGAGGTAGGGACTAGTGACCAAAATTTTGCATAGGAGATTGTCCTAAACAGTGTTTCTTTGAATGTTGTCAATTAATCTCTGCTCCTCCGTAGGATCCTCAGGAAGTGGCCGGTCGAATTTATTGTGATGTAAGAAATGAAAGGCTTTCTCCAATCATCTTTGATCTCTTTATTCCCCCCAGTATTAATGGCGTTAGCTTCGATGGTATTGATACTGATGTTAGAAATGACATCGATCTTTAAGTAACGAGCTTCTGATCCGAGGACACTAGCAAGGTAAGCGAGCGCATCAGAATGTCTATTTTCTCCCCTTAGAAAATGCTCCATAAAAATTATCTGGAATTTGTTTATTCGTTCGACCACTGCAACAGCATAGTCGATCATTATCCCATTGGTTTGATAGACGCTTATCTAATGGTTAACTATTAGTAATGAATCTGTGTAGACAGAGAGTTCTACTACTCCCAATGTGATTGCCATGTCCAAGCCATGAATTAAAGCCTCATATTCTGCTTCGTTATTAGTTGCTTAAAAACTGAGGTGAGCAGATTTTTCGAGCCGATCATTGGAGGGAGTGATAAGAACGATTCCAATCCCTGATCCGGATGGACCGACGGAACCGTCAGTCAAAAGTCGCCAACCCTTCCTTGCTACCCAATCTGACTTATCTTCAGAATTATCTGCGAGTGGCCCATCTTTCTGATCAATAAATTTTTCTTCCCAATCAGGATCCTCTACTGGAAAGTCTGCCAAGAAATTTGCTACAGCTTGACCCTTTTTGAAGTGACGTGGCTCAAAATGTATGTCGTGCTCCCCAAGTGTTACTGACCACTGTTGAATACGTCAAATTTTTCACGCTTGGATAAGATTTTGTGGAGTGGATAGTTCGTCAGAATGCGAATAGTATGAGCTTGGAAATACTACTTTAATTTCTAGGATGTATAGACTAGAGCAAGAAGAAGCTTCTCGATCTTGGTATATCTCGTTTCCGCTGGAGTAAAAGTCTTGCTGATAAAATAGACTGGTTTCTCAGTCTTTTCTTCTAGCTGAATGAGAACCAAGCTGAAAAATGTATCAGTGATGGCTAGGTATACTGTTAGTTCTTCTCCTTCTGCTGGTGTCCTCATAACTGGTGGTTTGCCTAAATAATGCTTGAGTTTGAAGAAGGCTGCGTCGCATTCATCTGCCCATTCGATCTTTAGGTCTTTCTTTGATTTTCCTCGAGATGTACCCTGTCTTAACAGATTGAACAGAGGTCGACATCTGTCTGATGATTTGGATACAAATCTGTTGAGCGCTTTTCGGCTAGTTTCTGAATGTCCTTCTTCGTCATTGGCAAAGGCATAGCTAAGAGAGCTTGTATGTTGGATGGATCAGCTTCAATGCCTCTTCTTCTCATTTGGTAGCCTAAAAACTTCCCGAACTGGCATTTCTCAGGATTTAAACGCATTTTGTAGGATCGCAAGATTTTGAAAGTTGTTCGCAAATCTATAAGAGGGTCCTCTTTCTTGAGACTTTGCAGAGCATATCGTCAATGTAGACCTCCATTGTTTTACCGAGATGGTCTTTGAACATCTGTGTCATCAATCTCTGATAGGTGGCGCCGACATTTTTCAGACCAAAAGGTATGACTCTATAGCAATATAGACCTTGTTCAGTAATGAACGCAGTCTTGTCATGATCTTCAAGAAGAAGTGGTATCTGATTATATCCTTATACAGCGTCCATCATTGAGAGGAGTTCGTGCTCTGCTGTAGAATCGAGCAGGTGATTGATGATTGGAAGTGGAAAGCTATCCTTCAGAGTGTGTTTGTTGAGATCCGTGAAGTCAACACAGATTCTGATTTTTCCGTTCTTTTTAGGTACTGCGACAATGTTCAAGATCCAGTCTGGGTAAATAGCTTTGCAAATGAAACCGACCTCGATCAATTTGTCGATCTCCTTATTCACTTCGTCTTGTAGTTTTGGTGCTAGAGTTTGTTGCTTTTGTTTGACCGGTTCTGCTTTATCTTTCAACCCTAGCTTGTGGCATGCTATAGCTGGATCGATCCATGGCATTTCATGAAACGTCCATGCAAAGACGTCATTGTTCTCTGTGAGAAATTGTATGAGACTCGAGCGCTCCTCCGTGCTTAAGAGAGTTCCAATGTGAGTTCCTTTGTGAGTGCCACTGATCTCTATGTACTCTGTCAGTTCGACATCTGGCAACTAGGGTTCTGTTGGAATTGACTGCTGTAATTGCTATGTTGCTGTTGCAGCTGGTTTAGTTTCAATAGTATTATCACAGGCTCAGGCTAATTTTTGGCTTCCCTTGATTTCATATATCCCTCCTTTCCATTCGAATCGTAATGCCTGACTCTATGTGGAGGGGATAGCTTTCATCTCATGTAACCATGGTCGCCCCATGACGCCCAAGTAACGGGATTTGGCTTTGACGACCTAGAAGACTACGTCAAGTGTGATTGGCCCGGTTGTGATGGGAAGTATGATTTTCCCTACGCGCTCTTCCATAGAGCCGTTGAATCCAGAGACATTGATATCACTTGGTTCAACCTTGTCTACTAAACCTATTTGGTTGATTGTGCTCTGAAAAATTAGTTTGATGCTGCTGCCGGTATCGATCATCATCATATGTAGAACTATGTTCCTCATTTTAACATGATGACAAGAGCATCGTGGTGCGGAAAGTTAACGTGACGAACGTCACTTCTATCCCGACTCGCCGATTGCTAGATTTTGGCAACAAACGGGCTTCTTTGTCTCTCATTGTCAGATCATGGCATTGTCCGACGCACCTACGCTTGGACCTATTAGAGTTGTTGATTGCCTGAGTCTCAATGAAATACAAATGCTTTTCTTCATTTGTTTTATCAACTTGGACGATTTAGGCGTCAGTCTTGTAGCTGCCATCCTTAAAACTTTTGATGTCGACATTGTACTCCAGTATTCGTCCTTGTGCAAATATAGTCTGGAGAAAATATATCAGTGCAAACCACAGCTCCGTGTCATGATGTTGTGTCTGGGGGAGAATGCAGTAAGGCTTTCCTTGTATGGGCGTAAGAGTATTGGCAGTTCTGAAGCATTCATCTTTTTGTATCAGCGGGTACAAGTCTGCAAGAGTAGTTGTTAATTGTGGTATACACGGAATTGGCTTCCTCCGCCATTGGCATCCTTGATTGTCATTGGATTTGAATCGCTTCTTATCACCCCCATAGTCTTTATTGCAGTTATGGGCTCGTTCGTCGGGATGGCCTTTTGTTGGTAGGGTGGTGCGTTGAGGTCTTGGTTTCTCAGTCGTCAGCCGTTCAAGGTTGATGAAGTTGTTGACCTTCTCAATCATGTCCTCCAACGTCCGTGGTTTGTTGAGAACCAGGTGCTCCTTGACTCGTCCATCCGCGAGTAGAGCGTTGGTGAAAGCGGAGATTATAATTTTCTTGTCGAGGTTGTCAATTTTTCAAACTAGCCTGAAAAATTTCTTGGTGAACATTTCCAATTTTCTATCTGGTGCCTGCTTAAGGTTGAACAAAGAGTAAAAACTCTCCTCATTGTCTTTATTGTGCGAATAGTTTTTGACGAACAGTTCGCAAAGTTGTTCGAAAGTAAAGATAGATCCTTCATTGAGTGTGTGGAACCATCGTAGAGGTTTTCCTTTCAAACTGGTTGGAAAGAGGCGGCAGAGGATGTGGTTAGATGTCGAATGTAGTCCCAAAGAATCCTAGAATTCTTGGACGTGTTCCACAGGATCTCCCCCCTGGTATTTTTGGATTTTTGGAGTATAAAAACTGGCTGGCACTTCCTCGTCTAGAAACTCATGTGCGAGTAGGCTCTTCTACAGTTTAGGATAGTTGTTTTTAGTAGTGTGCATTTGAGCGTCTAACAGCTCCTTGATGCACCTGTCTACCTGCTTTGGAGTGAGATGTAGGCGAGATATGACAAATCATCTTGTTGCTGGTCCTTCCGCAGGACTATGTTCTCCTGTTGCTTATCCCATACGGTCATAGACCAAAACTCGAGGTTTTTCTCTATTTTGTTCTTGTTCTTGCTGCAGATCTATTATCGTTCCAGTAGGTAACGGTGGATTGACGTGACTCCTTGGTAAGACTAGTTCTTGCTGAATTTAAGGAAGTGTTGGATTCTTACCTTGAACTCCCAAGTGATCATGGACCGATATCCTTGAGGTTACAGGCAAAAAAATCTGTGGTCTCGGATTTTCTGTTATTTAATCTTGAAGTGCTCTGAGTACGTCCTGCATGCTGGCAAGCTGTTTATCTATCTCTATTCGTCGTTCGGCTTCTGCTTGCACAGTTTTTTACAAATTTGCCACTCCTTTAGCAGCGTCAGGCAGGGCGCAGTGCGATTTTTCTTGATTTACCATCATCAAAAGTGAATGTGGTAAAAACTGGATTGAAAAGCGCTGAGTTTATGCTTCGTTTCCCACAGACGGCGCCAAATGTATAACCAATTTTTGAAGAGACCAAAAATAGTATTTTACACCTTTGAAATGTAGAACTTCGGTTGGGAACTAAAAACAATAGACACGAGTTTTAGCGTGGAAAACCCTTGAATGGGTAAAAAACCACGACCTCTCCTAAGGATTCCTGAAAGTATGGTCTTTATTTAGATGCTAGCAATTACAAAGAGAGAAAGAGGTAGAATATCTAAGTTTTGGTAAGGATGACCTTCTCTTAGAGTTCTGTAGCTGATAATAGCCGTCCTGGATCCTGATCTCCAAGTCTCCTTTTATAGGTCTTATAATATGACCGTTGGTTGCATTGATGAGGAACGTTACAATATCAGGTTTTGATGAGTCTTTATAATGGTCTTCTGTAACGTCTTAATATTTGTTGATCTATAACGGATATATTCTTTAGCTGTAACTTTAGACCGTTGGGAAGATGCGACCTCTTATGATGTTCGTGTGCATACGACCTATTGATAAGTGAGGAGCATCTTCTGTAGCGCAAAGTCACAAGATGTTTTTGATATCTCCGACCTGTGATGAAGGTACGATCTCCAATAGTGTTTCTATTCATTTGAACTATTGATAGACATCTGAGTATTTTCTGTAGTGCGATGTTTATTGGATGCTTCGACCTTCCCGAACTGCAGATGAGGAAGTCTGTATTGTGAGCTGCTTGCCTTCAGCCCTTGGTTAGTTACCCGAGTGTTAACTTTGACCTATATGAGCTCGAATGTCGGACTCAGTATGACGATTATAAATAAGCCCTCACACTTACCACTCTTGTATCTCTTAATTCCCCCCCCACCCCACTATTTGTATCTTGGATCAAGGAGTGCATCACAACCCCATCCTTCTCTATGTCTGTCAATGGTTCTCTTGGGGGTTTCTTTGAGAAGGGAGGGGGGGGGGAAAGAGAGAGGTTTGAGTCAAGGGGATCCTATTTCCCCTTATCTCTTTGTTCTTGTCATAGAGATCATGGGCTTATTGTTTGAAGATAAAGTGCAAGAGGGCACCCTTGGTCTTCATTTTAAATGTAAGAAACCTATGCTTACACACTTAGTTTTTGTTGATGATTTACTTATTTTTCTAATTGGTGATATCATTTCAGCTGAGGCCATTAGATCTTGCTCTGAAGTATTTCAAAGCTCTACTCGGTTAGAGGCCAACCCCATTAAATATGTTATGTACTTCTCTGGTGTAGAAGCTGGAGTTAGAGACATGATATGCTATATTTTAGGGTTCTATGAGGACACTTTTCCCTTCAAGTATCTTGGACTGCCTCTTGTGTCTACTAGACTCAAGTCTAAAGACTGTTCACCTTTAATTGACAGAATGGTTGCTAGGATTCATCATTGGGCTACTAGATCACTCTCCTTTACAGGAAGAAGCCAATTGATCAATTTTGTCCTGTTTAGCATTCACATTTATTGAATCAATGTGCTTAAACTTCCCAAGTACATCATTGACAAGATTGGGCTCATATGTGGTAAGTTTATGTGGCATGGGCATGAGTTTACCAGGAAAAGAGTTCCTTTGGCTTGGAGTGAGGTTTTTTTCCCAATTAATGAAGGGGGTATTGGCTTCAGAAGACTTGTTGTTTGGAATGAAGCTACCATTATGAGGCAAACTTTCAAAATTGCCTCTAAAGAGAAAAGTACTTGGGCTAAAAGGGTGGAGTACAACCTGGTTAAGGGTAAGAGTTTTTGGGACCTTAAAATCCCTAATAACTACTCTTGGGCTTAGAAGATGATTCTAAAGTCTAGAGATAAAGCTAAAAACTGTGTTCTTCATCTTATTGGCAGCGACAAAACCACTTCTTTTTGAAAAGACCCTTGGCATAGGGTGGGCATACTTCAACAACAATTTCCTCCTATCTTGACCTTTGATTCTTATTTGGGTTTAAATTGTAGAGTATCTCATGTTATAGCTGAAGGTAGCTGGTGCATCCCTGCTCATCTCATTGCCTCTATACCTGATATTGTTAGTAGTCTACCCCAAATTTCATGTTCCTTTCATGATGAAGACAAATTTGTTTGGACCCCCTCAGCTAGTGGGTATTGGGTATTTTACAGTGACAGATACAGTGAATAAGTTGAGAGCTGTTAGACCTACTTTGAGTCAGTTTGGGATTTGTTGGAACCATCATGTCATCCCTAGACATGGGTTAATTACCTGGAAAATGTTTAAAAGTTGCCTGGCCACCCAAGACTACTTAATCCAAAGGAGAGTGTTGCAAACCTCAATCTATCCCATTTATAACTCTCACCATGAAAACATCAACCATCTGTTTATGGGATGTGGTCATACAAAGTATCTTTAGCAGTTAATCCCTAACAAATGTCACTATATCAAAATAGTTATTAGTCTGGAGTTGGTGATCCAATGGCTGAACAATATCCCTAATAATGATATCAACTTTGTTATTATGAGTGCTGCATTCAATACGTTTGTTTACCATGTCGGGAAGTGCAGGAATGAGATTATTTTTAGAAATGGGAGATGGAGTGAAACTCTGCTGCTAAAGCTTATATCTTTTGATGCTACCCAGAGACTCAAATATTCTGTCAAAAGTGCCAAAGACACTCTTAAGGCTAGAGACTTGTGTTATGTCTGGGATCTCAATCCTAGTTTCATTTTGTCTCATATCACATACTGCTCTTGGACCCCTCTTGATCAAAATTGTGTTCTTATAAGTACAGATGGGTCTCTCACTGCTAAAAGAGGGGGTATTGGTGGTCTCTCACTTTTCCCTTTGATTTTTCAATTTAAGTATTTTTTTTTAAATCTGTCTTGTGTATAGAGATACAAATAGGGAACCTGATAATTGTGCTGATCTAGCAACTTGTATTAGTAAAAGTGTACACCTTTCTAGCTCCTTAAGCCCTAACCTGTTCATATTGTTAAAGAGGATGCTAAGGAAATAGTGTACATTAGGTTGTAATTTCTTACTCCTCATTCATGCAGGTCATGGGGTCTACCTTAACCCCACTTTTTCTTAGCAAAATAAATAAATAAATTAGCATCGGCAAGCTCTTACACTCACCTTGTCTGGGAAATATCGAACAAATAATGTTCTTTAGGATATGGGAAAATGTTTTTTGTGGCACATATTATTTTGCCACATCGAAACAATATAAATAATATGTGAGTGGATCAGACAGGGATTGGACATATTATTTTTGTCCTATATGTAATAGTAACATTGACACGGATACGCATGTCAATGTTCGACACGGGTACGAGGTGTCGAATACGACAGTTTCAAAATAAGTGAAAACATAGACATGACCTTATACTTAAAAAAGATATTATCATTCTTCACGTAACGTATTATATGTGCTACATTATATGTGAATGTATTATGAATATATAATTACGATAGAAACATATGGGTTAATTACAACCAATATCAAATATAAAACAATGATAGTAGTTAGTAGGTGTTGAGAAACATGCATAAGAATTGAAAATTTTTTAACAATAAATATCAAAAAGTTTTTTTTTTTTTTTTGAGTTGGAAGCTACTTCTAGGAATTCTAAGGACCTTTTGGTTTTCATTTTCAAAGCACTAGTCCTACCAACTAGGCAAAAAGTGTTCGTTAGAGTGTCCACACGAGTGTTGGTGTGTCCAGCACATTTAGAAATAGAGTTGCCATGTTGCATAATAATACATTACAGTTCCGTAAATCAATGTATCATAAACAACTAAAAACTGATACAAGCATTAACTCATATATCATAGAAAAAATAGAATATTTCAGAGAGGCCGATGTTAGGCACATGGATGCAGTATCATTGACATAGCATAATCAAGTACAAAGAAAATCAAACTAGCAAAAATATGAGAATATGATGTTATCATGTTAGAAGTAAAGGCAATTAAATATGCCTGCTCATGCTACAGTTGAATTAAGTTCAAAAAACATTAAATAAGAGTACAAAAGCTACAGCTAATTTCATATGTACTTTTTGAATTTCACTCTTATTTGTTCTTCCTCTATTATTCGCGTCTCTTGTCACTTCTTGGGCTCCGCTTAGTATCCTGGGAATCCCTCCACAAATTCGGGAATTCAGTTATTTTCTTCGATCTAAGGAGATTCCCGGAAACCCCTTATTTGTGGAGGAATTCCCGGGATACCAAGCAAAGCCTTGATCACCCTTAATTTCCCAACATAAGTACAACAATCTAAGTAAGAGCTTCCGCAGATATACATCAGTTTCAGAGAGGAGGCACACATCGAATATCAAGAGATTCTGAAACAGAAAATACGAGCAAGAGAAAACATATGTTTTAGCTGTTGCAGCAATTGCCAGACTGTACAGGATATCAATTGAAAAAATGACGTTCTCATGTTTATAATCAATAAGCACAATTGAAACTGATAATTGAAGCTGATAACATAACATACTTTTTAACTACAGCCGAAAAATAACCATTTCAATTAAAAATGGTTGCAAAGCTTAAACTACAAAGTTTAAGTTTCAAATACTTTATTCTATTTTGCAAAAGGAAGACCAGATAAAAAGTGAAGAGTAAATGTCGTAGATTTTCGAGGTCTACGAGATTTAATTAGTCCTCCACATTAAGGGTAGCACCATTTAGGTTGCCCTGGTTGACAATTGCATTTAGAATATGTTGTTAGCCAGTGTTCAAAAATTGGCATAATTAAAACAAGTTAAGGAGATTAGAAAGAGATCAAAATACTTATCGGGATATGATCGAGTCTAGTGCATGCACACTATCTCCTTAAGACAGATTCCCCCCTGCCACAGTGCTTTGCAGGATATAATCGGCCCCTGTCTCCTAGGATATAACGATCAGTCGCAGAAAGAAGAAAGCACTTCTATCTCTCTGCCAAACGAACCTTGATTGCGTCTATTTTATTTCTTGAAAATGACTCAAGAAACTCTGAAAAACTTATTATTAAAAAATGAAAACGAAGTTGGGTTATATAGAGTATAGGTGACTCTTCACCAAGGGTCACACCTCAAGTTAGTGCCTCTTCACCAAAAGGTCACACCTCAAGTTAGTGCTTCTTCACCAAGGGTCACACCTCAAGTTAATGCCTCTTCACCAAAGGTCACACCTCAAGTTACGACTCTTCACCAAGGGTCATACCTTAAGGCACGACTCTTCACCAAAGGTCCCACCTCAAGTTAGTGCTTCTTCACCAAGGGTCACACCTCAAGTTAATGCCTCATCACCAAAGGTCATACCTCAAGTTACGACTCTTCACCAAGGGTCACACCTTAAGGCACGACTCTTCACCAAGGGTCACACCTTAAGGCACACCTCATGATGTGTCTATTGAAGACAGCTCAAATCACGCACATTACAACTCATAAGTAAACTCTTACTTATAATTTAAAGTTGTGTAACCTACATACCCAATGTGGTACAAAATAAACCACTAAGATATAAACCATTCAAACTAAGGATAAAACTACAAGGTTTTTTTTTTCCAACAATCCCCCACATTTGAATGGTAATAGTTAAACTCAGACCAAACAAAAAAAGAAGAGAAAAGTAGGAAATGATCCTGCATCGAGAGAGGTATCTTGTAGACTTGAACCTTTCCTAGTGGAAAACTATCAGATTTACGCTGATTAGTGAACATATGTCTTGAAATTGTTAGCTTTAGTGTAAACCAAGACAATAGTCTTCACACATTACATTTCCAAACGCAATCGGCTCTCACAATTGTGTTCAATTCGGCCCTGAACAAATCCCAGATTCATGAGTGGTATTAGAGAATTTTGCCTTATAAAATTCTCATGGAAGCGGCCCCACCTCACACTCACATAGGTAATTTCCTATTAAGAGTACCCTGTCGTACCCCACTTGTAAATACAAGTTATAGGAATCATTAAAAGCTTAAATAGCCTACCCTAAAAATCGCTACAGGTTGCACTGTTTACATTATGGAATAAGCAGGAGTTTAGATCTCCTGATCAGTACTTATGGTGAGTAACTCACAACCAGTTTTCCTATTGAACCTAGATCATGGGAGTGCCAATCAACTAGGATAGGTTTCCGCTGAGGTTACTCGTAATTAAAGGCTTTAATCTCATTCCCCTCGATGTACGGTATACTTGCACTCTGACAACTCTTGTTGTAAATGGATCCGTTAAATTGTCTTTAGACTTCACAAAGTCAATATAACACAATTCGCAAGTAGACGCTCATGGAACTATGTCGATGACAATAATGTCTTGACTTACCAAAAGAAAATTCCTTAATAAACTTTCTAACCACCCAATGATTTGCCAGCCGGGCTTTATCTATTATAATGAACTCAATTCTATTATAAATTTGGTTATATAAGCTGGTTTTGAGGAATTACAAAATACGAGTGCACTATGAAGTGTAAAATCATAACCCTATAGTAGATTTTGACTTTCAAATTCTGAAATCCATATGTATTCTCATATACCATTGGATATAATGTATAGTGCGAACAATAGTCTAGGGTGTACTCCCAGTACCTTAGTACCCTGACTAATGCTTCTTTGTTTAATTATGCATAACATCCCCCATATTTTCAATAATTTATAGGAAGACACTCTGCCTTTCCAAAACTATGCCATAAACAAAGCTGCTATAAACAAAGTTTTTCCCCATAATTTTTAATAATTTAGAGAAAGACACTCTGCAGTCTTTTTAATCTACTCATATAACGGTCTCAAAAAATAAACAATTTTATTATGACCATCATGAAACCGAGAAGAAACTCCAAGTTAATTCTCATGCGCTGTAGGGAAAACCCATCTCATTAGTTTATATTAATTTGAACGAGTTCACCTTGAATCGTTCCTCAAATACTTTATTCGACAAATTAAAGTCATTCCATAACTAGATAATCCGCAAAGAAACTCTTCTTTCATGGATATTGTCATGGGATTGGAATGTGTCTTGCAGCATTCCTCTAAGCAATAAAACCCATTAAAATCAACGATATCACAATATCGAGTCTAGGACTGTCGAATACATGAGTAAGTATTTCTCAACGCTCCCATTTAACAATGAAGAAATACCCGAAACCCCATCATTAAAATCAACGATATCACAGACAACGCTGCGATGCCTACCATATTTCGATTTCAGTGGGCATTTGACAGAGTTTCTCTTCTTGAAAATAAACTCTCTAAAATTAGTACCTAGGTCTCAACTCCTCAATGAGTAACCCTTATATTCTTGACTCTTCAAAGCCCTAATTTATCCCCATAAATCAACAATTTGACAAAGGGATCAAACTAACACTTTGGATATATCAACCAAACAAAGCCCAAACGACATAGATCGAATTAGGATGGATGAACGAGGGAGAACAAAAACTACTTACCCAATTTTCAAAACCCACCGTCATACCTCTGTACTTTGAATAACTAGAAGAAACGAAACCCATAAGTACCAATCCGAATCTCGTATCTTGTTATAACCATTCATGGTGAAGATTGGGAAAGTCTTGATAATCCTCTCCCGCCATAAAATTCTCTTTCTCTGGCTCTGCAAGTTTTTTTTCACTTTCTTTTTCACCCTCAATTACTCACGGAAATGAAAGGCCACTTTCCTTTGAGTTACTATTTTCAACTCTAAATGATGGTTCATCAAGAGGGTCGTCCCTATAAAAATGAAAACAAAAACAAAACTCTATTTTACCATGCAATTAGTAGTGATTAGTAATTTACACCAAAATTTGAACACAGTAAAAAGATATTTGAATCTTTCTTAAGATTGTTGTTAGCCAGTGGTAAAAAATTGGCATAATCAAAAACAAATTAAGGAGATTAGAAAGAGATCAAAACACTTATCGGGATATGATCTAGTCTAGTGCATGCACACTATCTCCTTAAGACAGATTCGCCCCTGCCACAGTGCTTTGCAGGATATAATCGGCCCATGTCTCCCAAGATATAACGATCAGTCGCAGAAAGAATAAAACACTTCTATCTCTCTGCCAAACGAACCTTGATTGCGTCTATTTTATCTCTTGAAAATGACTCAAGAAACTCTTAAAAACTTATTATTAAAAAATAAAAACGAAGTTGGGTTATATAGAGTATAGGTGACTCTTCACCAAGGGTCACACCTCAAGTTAGTGCCTCTTCACCAAAAGGTCACACCTCAAGTTAGTGCTTCTTCACCAAGGGTCACACCTCAAGTTAATGCCTCTTTACCAAAGGTCACACCTTAAGTTACGACTCTTCACCAAGGGTCATACCTTAAGGCACGACTCTTCACCAAAGGTCGCACCTCAAGTTAGTGCCTCTTCACCAAGGGTCACACCTAAAGTTAATGCCTTTTCACCAAAGGTCACACCTCAAGTTACGACTCTTCACCAAGGGTCACACCTTAAGGCACGACTCTTCACCAAGGGTCACACCTTAAGGCACACCTCATGATGTGTCTGTTGGAGACAGCTCAAATCACGCACATTACAACTCATAAGTAAGCTCTTACTTATAAATTAGAGTTGTGTAACCTACATACCCAATGTGGTTCAAAATAAACCACTAAGATATAACCATTCAAACTAAGGATAAAACCACAAGGTTTTTTTTTTCCAACAGAATATAGTGAGGAAGGTCTCCTTGGGGATAATTACTCATAAACTTTCCCCCATGTATACACCCAGCTTATAACAAAATCCCAACGTACACCGTTGCAGCATGCTGGATTTCTTGAATTTAAATGTCTTTTGGCCTCGAGCAGGAAATCGATGGGCTAGTCATTCGCTAACCAGCAACACTTCTTATTCTGAGAAATCGGTCAGTGAAATGTCTAAAGGCCTTAAATATCCTCAGTTTACAACATAAGGACAGAAATAAAAGTCATTTTGTAAAATAAACACAAATTATACTAGCTCAACTATCCTCCGCCTTGCAGTTCAACTATTTTCTGGCCTTCAATTTGGTAGGACAATAAACAATAACTTTGTTTTCTCCTCCATTATTCTATGTTTATATCTTGCAAAGAATATAAATCTCTACGCTGAAACTTTTGAACCAGGCATAACATTAAAGCTTGTTTCACACATGAAGCCCAATAAACAACCACCAGACTCTGTCCAGGCTATGAGCTTGTGAAAGTGAACCTTAAAAGTATCGATAGTATATTTTTCGCAATATGGAAAAAAATGAACCAAATTCTCTCTTTTTTTAAAAGTACTATGGCATATTTATTCTTCATGATTTTTATTTCTCAATCTTGTTTTCATTTTCTTGTTTTTCAAAGGTAACCAGAGAAGCTGCATAAAACCTATTTGGGAGTTCTTTTGAGGCAGGGAAAGAGTGAAATAAGCACAAATTAGGCCACTGGCGGACAAAATTAGGAAAAAAATAGTTGGGTGGGTGAGAAGGCTTCCGTCTTACCAAGGAAGATTGATACTGTCTAAGTCTATCCTTAGTAGTATGGAGAACATGTCAATTCACAGGTGACCATCAAGTATTATAAAGGAGTGTGAAGTTATAATCAGAAATTTCTTATGGATTGGGAATTTAGGGGAGGGGGGAAGTTGTTACAGTTACTTGGAAGAAGGTTTGCACACCAGCTGAAGAGGAAAGTTTGGGCCTAAGACGCCTAAGAGATACTGATTCTGCTCTCTTGATGAAACTTGCAAGTGAGATCTACAGGCTCTTCACAATGGTGTGTCTACATGAGATCTAAATACTAAGCAAGGGATGGTAATTTTGTGACATATCATAAAAAGCCTTAATGTGGCCTGCCCTGAGAAGGATAATGCAACAAATGTCTAATCAAAAGTTTTGTAAGGTAGGCAATGGGGAAAGCATATTAATATTGGAGAGATAACTGAGTGGCTCTATCAACTCAAGTAGTTGGTGATCATAGACTCAAGAGGGCTGGTCAGTAACTAGAAAATGGGCAGTGGGAGATTCCACCTGAATGGCATAATGTTTTTGCTCTCCTACAAGGAAATGTAAAAGCAGTTCAAGTCTACCCTGATAGACAAGATAAAGCTATATGGATGCCAGATATTATATGGCAGTTTAGTTCTAAAAGTGCATATGGTCGGTTAAGAAACAAAGTTGTACAAACTGTGGTGGACGTCTTTTGCCCAACCACGACCTATGTGGTTCCTACGTGACCGATCTCTAGTAGTTTCATTTATTAGTTTAGTTTATTTTATTTTATTCTAGAGAATAATCAAGATTAGGATAAATCTTGCTAGTTTCCTTTTTTACTGGGGTGTAGAGAAAGGTGGGGATCTCCTATATTTAGGAGAATCCTGGGAGAGAGTTAGTTAGTGTTAAGTTTTCAGAGAAGATAGAACCCTAGAGAGAGGTATGAAGAACTTGTAGTCGTAGTTTTTGATTGAATAAAAAGATTGTTTGATATTTGTGTATGAGAATCGCTTCCGCATACGTAGTTGTAACAACTTGGCATCAAAGTGAGAGAAAGACCCAGGAATTTTTCTTTTCTTTTCAATACAAGATGGAAAAGAACACGAAGAAGCTAACATAGGGAGAACGAATCATGAGTTTGAAGAGCAAGTTGGATGCCATGATGGCTTTGTTGAGCGTTGACAAAGAGAGTAGTGATGTTGAACCTGAAGACTTGGGTAACGTAACAGCGGGGCGAGATTGGGGAATCCCATTGAAAAGATTTATGCGGGATGCACGGAAGAGCGGTGTTGATCCCTTAAATCAAATTCCACTTCGAGTTGTAGGGCGTAGTACAAACAAGGGTTTATCTGGTGTGAGGGAGACGAACTACGACACGGATGAGGAAAATGAAGGTATGGGATTCAGTAACCCCTTCGCTAAATTCAGTATTGATGATAAGTTTGCCGATTCACAAGATGAAGCGGGGTTTGAACAACAGAGAGTGCGAAATTAAAGTTTGGCAAAGATTCGCCGAGGTACCAGCACCGAAGAGATCGTTGATAGGTTTGGAATTGTAATTTAACAATTTCATCTCTGCTCTGTTTGACGAGAAGGGTAACCCGAATCATCGACAACACAAGAGAGAGAAAAAAAATCACGGCGCGAATGCAAAATCCAACAAATGGAGTTGTCGAAAACACTGTGGGAGTCGTCGATGAGTTAGGTGGGGTCAAACAAGGGTCCATGACGTCGAGAAACAGAGAGAGAGAGCTCAGTTTGCCACAAATTCAATAGGAACTCGTCGAGAAAGGACTCGTGCAAAGCACGCGTACCGACAACTTACGTACGAAACACGTGCGAGAGATAGCAGGCCCACTCAGTTTGGTAACAGGTGAGTCTCGTGCAAGTCACGTGAGCAACTTAAATCTCATACCCACTTCAGCTGCACATGATCCACCACCCACAACTTTAATAATAGCAATGAGCTTAAGCTTGGGCCCGACCAAGAGTCTCGACAGAGATACTCGGATCCAGCCACCCACTTTTATCGTCTACCTTCTATCACAGCTAGGATTCCAACCCCGACCACCATGATCGTGAACCCAACCACGAGCCCTTCTGCCATCACCCAAGCAATGGGAGCAAAACCAACAATGATCGGCACTGTAGTACTGTCGATAAACACCCCGATACCGATAAGTCAACCATTGCTACCAACGATAACGAAAGGTTTCTAAGGGGGGGGGGGGGTACAATATGAATTCGAGATTCCACCAGCAATAATAACGTATTTATGGGTTTCCACATGGAAACTATGGTGATAACAATTGGTATGGGGTTCCACTGCTGATTGGTTGACCGGTTCAAAAAAGGAATTATTGGGGCGAAAGCGGAGAACATGGAGGGTATAATAAAAGGTACACAAATAGGTACGTACCGCCTTTTGAGAGGTGAGGGAGGGGTCTTGGCGTGCAACCCAATAATTTTGACCACGAACCCGCAACGATGGATTTCGTAGTAATTCAGAGATTGGGGGTTGTCATTTTCAAACACAGAACCAGGGCGATCAAATCGCTAATGCCCTCATTTTCGTACTTCAAACTGTATGTCAAGAGGTAAAGTAACACATTCCAGACGGTAAGGCTGACACTGATGCTTTTATGGATTGGCTTAACCAGATTAACAATATTTTAGCATATAAAAATAGTAGTTTTGATTGAGGCCAATTTAATTGATTATGCGTTAAATTAGTGGGATAATTTACTAAATATGTGGGCAGATGCAGGGTATGCATACATTACTGATTGGGCATCTATGAGGCGAGAATTGGTACATAGGTTTATACCGATGTCTTATGACGAGGATAACTTTACAAAACTCCAAGGTTTGTGACAGAAGCTAAAGACGGTAAATGAATGTACCAATGAATTTTACCTTTTTTCCTCTAGAGTTGCTAGATTTGAGACAGATGCACAAAAGGTTAGCAGCTTTAAAATCGGTTTATCTAATAAGATTCAAGATGAGCTTATGGTCATAGTATATTCCATTGCTGAAGTAGTTAAGATGGCCATGTGACTTATCAACTCTCCCTGTCTAAGAAAGAAAATCAACAATAAAAATTCCTCCACAAATTTTGAAGACAGAAGGAGTAACTCTGAGCATATGACAGCTGTAAATTCTTCCACGGTACTTTCCGTACCCATAAATTTTGGTTACATAACAAAACACGATCTTGAACTCAAAAGAGGTACCTCTGAGAATATAACGATTGCTAATCCGCTTACGGTACTTGCCATACCCAATAACTCTGCATGCGGAACAAAATACTTTGCCAAAAGCCCTGGAGGTAACATTATTCAGATTTCCTAAAAATCTATTTACCTCCATACTTGAACGGTCCTCCATCTCTTGCCATAATGGATCCACAAAGTTGAAAGAACAAATTAGAAACTCTATCCAGTAAGGGTCAACATACAGAACTATGTTTGGTACACCCGGTTGTGAGAAATTACTTCCTTCTGGTTCCCAAATGTGTCCCTGCATATCGCCATAACTAATTGCCTTCTCCTCACTCGCTTTGCGAGCAATCACTCACTGTTTTTTTCTCTTCCCCGACTTCTCCGCCGGATTTTTATCAACCATGTCCGCCGCTGGCCCGGTTGGAACCCGCGATCCCTTCGCTTGATATGTGCTCGCCTCTAGTCGGCTACGGCAACCCCCGATTAGCATCGGGTCGACGTCCAAGGGTGCCTGCGGCGTGCCTGCGTCAAGTTCGTGGTTCTGCGACCCCCCTCTCTCGATGCTATCATGATCTGAATCTTTTGGCTTTGTAATTTGTTGCAGTAGCATGCCCGTGCCACTCAAATGCATGCCATTCACGGTGCCCGGTGCCACCGTCCCCGTACCTGTCGTACTCTATCCCGTGTCCTATTATGCTGCAGGCATGCCCTGAGCCATGCCCATCACACTCTTCCCCATGCTTTGTACATCCTATTCGATGTTCATACTCGCCTGCCCCGTGTTGTGGCCCCTGTGGCATGCCCATGTCTTCTCTCAAATATCCTCCGTTCATTCGCCCTCAATCTCGTGTCTTTCGTGGACCTCAGCGGCGATAAGGATCGCCCTCTCCTAGATTCTGACCACCTTAGTCACCGGCGATCCTTCCTCCGTCGTTGGCGATGTAATCAATTCCCCTCCGATCATTTTTTAAATTCTTGACAAGGGTTTAGATTAGGGTTGTTCTTTTGTTGTTGGGCTTCCAGATAATTGGAAATCATTGATCATGTGAACCTCTCGCTTCAATGTCGTAACATCTTCCTTGGTCTTTCCCACCTACTAGATCAATTGTATGGTGAACCACTATCTCCGTCATCTCTTTGTGGTATTTCATCTCCAAGCCAACTCCATTAAATTTCTTCAAATTCTCTGTCACAACTCCCACCTCAATCTTATTAGAGTTCTCAAGCATCTCTAGCACCTCATTTGTCAGATCCTTTTTTAAACATAAAAACATTTGCGTTCCATGACAATTCAGAATCCATACTTCATTGGTTTCTCTCCATAGAAATATGAATTTTTCCTTTTCTAATTCTTGTTCTATCCAATGTTCCATGTAGTGGAGGAGAGAGGAGAGAGTGGTCACGAGTTCGAAAACCAATACCGGGGAGTCATCCGCCAAGATTTATCTTGACTTAAAATGAAGCATGCGGCTTACAGAGGTACTGTTGCGAGCCCCGGGAGACTAGTTAGGAGAATAGTGAAATATGATGAACTCGATAAACTTCCGTACATAAAAATAAATAAATAAATGTTCCATGTAGTCTTCTACTTTGCAATCTTTCCACCCGAACTTGTCCCATAATATTTTTAATCGCGATAGCAAAAATCACTGCAGAAGATGTAGAAATTACTGTAGCAGATACCAAAATTACTGTAGTACACAAAAATAACTGCAGCAGATGCCAAAATCACTGTAGCAGTCAATAATAATAATAATAAATACCCTACAGAATCTTACTAACTCTGGTACCAATTTGTTAAAAACTATGTGCGCAGAAGCTAATTTAACCTTGATTAATACTGAATTCTCTCAATCGCATAAAAGAAAGGTCAAAAACTTAGGATTTATGAGATTTACCCCAATCTCTACAACCTCTCTCTTTAAGGCTAAGCTTTTTCTCTTACTAAAACCAGCATAGAAAATAAACTAAGCTTAGGTTGTCTTTTATAGGTGAAGAAACCTAGTACAAATAGAAACCCTAGTTAGACTCTAATTATCCTAATTATAATGCAATTATATTAAATAGCACGAACTAAATAAGAAGATGCGCACACGCCATGCGAAACGTGTTATGAGTAGTCGTGGGTACGACCACGTGACTTATCATTGCATGCCATTATGGGTATTGTTTGCAATTTCATAATCCAATCACCAGAAAGAGAAGGTATAGAAGAGATAGATACATTAAGAGCATCCACAACAGTAGGGTGGGTGGATTTGCCTAAAATCAGGGTGAATTCAATCCATCCCAATCCACCGCACAACAATTGTTCGTTAAAACAAGGTGAATATCACTTTGCGCAGTTTAGAACTGTGCGGCGTCATCAACGGACTGGATCAACCCACGTGTCCCCATCTCTAACGTTCAAAGCTGCAGCGCAGTTCTAAACCGCGCGTAGTAACACCTAATAAGATATTTCCACGTTTTTAAAAAAAAAAATTAGCCACGCAGTTCAGAATTGCGCCACATCTCCTTGCAACTTTTTGGCATAACTTTGGTTCATTGTTTCAAGTGTTATTTTTCCACTCTATACTTAGTCTTATTATTTCTAAGAATAGCATACCCAACCCTTACTCCACAAGTTTCCCAACCCAGCCCATTTTCTCTGTCGTCGACGGCGTTAATCGCTTAAAAATATCGGGAGAGTCTAGTTTGCGATCGAGGCATAATTTTTCCAAAACTAAACATAACCTAAAGGCCAAAGTAAAATGAAGAGGGAACGAATTGGTATTAAATATTTGGCTGTTACAATTGACGTTGGACAACAATCCCTTTCCAACGCCCAAAGAGTTGAACCGAGTAGATATCATCATGGATGGTTGGGTCCATATTTGTGTTGGATCGGAGGAAATGCCGGTAAGTTTTGTGTAAATTTTAAGTGTTATTAATGTCTATTGCCATGTATTCGATAAAATACCCGAATAAAAGTCTAACGTGCTAATATGTTTTTTTTTGTCAGAACCGAGATGAAATATAGTATAGGGGATCATTAGATAAGGTACTGAAGTGATACCAATAGATTGTTGTGTACCCGACGTTGAAGAAGTTGGTCGACTATTTGGGTTTTGAGGAGTTTTGGTCGATTAAGGGGGGAAACTCTGATAACTGTCTCATTCATGATCTCGAGGAACGGTGGTGGCCTTCCACCCATACCTTTCACTTCCCTTGCGGGTAACTGGGTTTCGCACCATTAGACTTCATCATGCTAATGGAAATATCTTTTGGGAGGGGTCGCGAACTCCTGTACGATGAAAGGTACTCTAAGTTAGAGGAAGCAGAAATGATGTTCCCAAGAATCACAAGCTCTGACATCAGGTACGGTAGCATCACTCTCGCCTATTTAAAAATGTGGAAAAAGCCTTTGAATCCACATCTCAACAATTAGGACCCACAAATGGATATCGTGTATGTGAGGGCATTTATTGCCTAAATGATGTGTAATTTCTTCTTCTCGAATGGTAGCACATCTCTTCGGGTGGGTTATCTTGCAGCCTTAACAGACTACGGTATTATTGGTATGTCAGTTTTTGACTGGGGTACGCCGATTATGGCGGCTTTGTATCGGGGACTTGATGAAGTCTCAGTTCTGAAGGACAGGAAGGTGAAGAAATCGATCACCGGATTTCATGCGATGTTGGAGTTCTGGTTCTTCGAGTATTGTCGGGTTGGAATATATCTAGTAAAGGTTCAGAACTTTAACCATATTTATCCCTGTATGAGTGTGTGGAGAGATAAAAGGGCTAGTACAGGGTCTGAAATCCACCATTATTTTGCTGTGATCAGAGAAATGATAGAATGGAAGGACATAACCAACATAGATTTGCAACCATGGCACAAGTCTAGGTAAACAATCCGTCCAGAGGTAAGAGTTGCTTTAGTACTGAGCTTCCAGAGGGTTCCATTGGTGTTAGTCCCATACGGGTATGGTACATTTTGGTATTTAGGAGACCAGTGTATGCGTCAGATGACAGGGCATGATAGTGTATCCTATGACCCCACTCAAGAGATTATGGAATTCCTAAGGTACGATCGAGAGTTATATCAGGGTCTGAAAGATGTGGGCTTCTACGATGGTCGTAATTATCTTGTTTCAAACGTAGATTACGTGACATATTGGCGTGCCGTTCATCCAAATCCCAAGATCGTTACAATTTAGTAAAGAGGGCGGGACATATTTGGATGGTCGGGCGTGATCTAGTGAGGGCCGATGTACACTTTCCACCTACATTGAGTTTATCTACTTTTTCACAGGTACAAAGACTATGGTGTTCAGGCGACCGACGATCTACATGATATGGGATGGTTCATGGATGTAGCGGGAACGAGCGATCAACGTAGACGGATACCGATCCTGGTGATGCAGGTACCATACCCGTGTCCACCTACGTATATTATGGATGAGTTGTGGCATCAATCCCAAGGAATGCGGTATGCGGCATATGAAGACTCGAGGCAACTAGTTGACCACAATTCTAAGTTAGAGGGGGAGCTGAGGTGGGCACGCGAGGTCATCCGAGAGACGTCTGAGAGACTAACTGAGATGTCAATTTCTTACCAGACAGAGCCGGTTGTACAATGTACCTATGACGAGAGTCTCGCAAGTAGCAGACGCGCCCACCAAAAGAAGATGGTCATCCCAGTTAGGCTATGTTTTATTTAGAACTTTGATTTATGTTTTTTTTAAACTATGTCGAGTATTAATATTGTTTAAACTATGTTTTATTTAAACTATGTTTTGTTTAAAATATATTAAGTATTAATCTTGTTTAAAATATATTTTTTGTAAACTATGTTTTATTCATCAGGTCACAGAAAATTTATTATTGTTTGGGCAAACTTGTTGTACAAGTTATTCAACGGCCATATTAATGGCTAGTTTATTTATGTGAACTTGTTGTGCAAGTTACTCAACGGTCATGTTAACGGTTAGTTTTTTTTATGGAAACTTGTTATCCAAGTTACTCAACGGCCGTATTAACGGCTAGTTTTTTTCAACTATAAATGTCATTCATCTCCTACACTCTCCTCCCTCCTTACCTTATAAAAAAACTACTAAATCTTCCTCAAGATCCCAATCTAATTCTCAAAACTACTCTCAATCCCCCAATACGAACCAACAAGGAAACGTCTTTCCTCCTCAATTTGGCGCATTTGATTTGTCGCAAATGTGTAACACTTCCCATGATCTAAGATATGTTTGCCAACAATTTCCGGCACCCGACAATCAATTTAAATCACAAACCTATGGATATTACCCTCATTACCCAAACTAAGGATATTGGCCTCAATTTGATGGGTATATGGGCTCGTACCTCCAACTGGGGAATCCATATTATTCATCTCAAACTGTTCTCATCGATGGAAGATCGAGTACCACGTGGATGCAAGGTTCATGGGGTTTAAATGATTTAAATCATAATACATTACCAGTTGCATCACTAGTTCTCTCTTCGATCATCACCAAGGAACTCAATCCTGTGCTCACGAGAAGTAATACGCGCGGGAATGCAAAGTTTACAAGAAAGACGGCATCGACACCTATTATAGTTGAGGATGTAGTTGAGACTGAGGAACTCAATTCGGTTCTCACGAGAAATAATGCGCGGGGGAAGGCAAAGTCTAAAAGAAAGATGGCATCGACACCTATTATAATTGGTCGCTCGATAACTTCGCGAATCTTGCACGTGCTTGGTCCCAAGTGTCTCAAAACCTCGCTACCACGAACAACCAAAATGCCGCTACATTTTGGTTCAAGGTGCATGATCAATTCAACTCCTTCTATGTTGACCAACCGATGTGGTGATTGTACAACGGTATCAATTGTGCGAATAAGGGGCGGCTCAATAAGGAATGCTCAATTTTTAGAGGCATCATTGAAGACCTTCAGAGCCGACATTTTACCGGTATTGGAATGGCTGACTTCGTTAGAATTTCATTTATTTTTCTCATTTCATTAATGTTTAAAGGTGATTCATACATTCGCACAACTACAACATAAATCATTTACACTTGGGGGAAGCATACAAAGTTTTGGAAACTTGCCCAAAATGGTCACAAATTCATTATATCGGGCAACCCGGCCGCAACGTTGTTAGGAAGTCAACTTTTAACCATAGCCTGGGTAACTCTACCAATACCGATCCTAAAACACCTACATCCAGCACTCCAAATATTATATTTTCAAATAATTCTATCGACGTGGATGCACCACTTTATTCTTGTAGGGATGTACGACCGGACGACTAAAATAAATACAAGGCAAAAGAAGCGGCAAAGTCAAGTATAGGTTATTGGGGGAAGAAGATGTTTGAGACAATGACCAACATGTTGAAGGCATGGAATGAGAGAAACGAGCAGAAGAAAGAAGAAAAGGAAGCTAGAGCTAGAGCATGAGAGGAACAAAAATTGGCTAGAGAGGCTGAGATTCAAAGGAGGCTTGAAGCGGAGCTAACTCAAAAATAATCTATCGAAGAGGCACATATGGTTAAGGTGGTGACAACGGACCCAAGTAACCTACTACCGGCACAAAGGCATTGGATGAAGAAGCAAATTAAAAATATTCGACGAAGTTGAAGGAGTAGTATCCAAGTGATGGTGATGTTTCTAGTGATGAAGATTGATGTAATCCTTAGCGTTAATAGTAGTTCTTAAGTTCTATGTAATTTTATTATTTCAATAAAATTGTTATTAATCGTACGTAATCCTTAAAATTGTTATTAATCTAATTTCATGAACCTTCTGGATGTACTCTGTCATAATGTACTCTGTTTTTTACTTCTTTCTTATAGGACCTGAGCTTTTCTCCTTCTTTTTATCTCTACCAAAACAATAAAATAGAAGAAATGGGTACAAAATCAAAAAGCAGAAGCAGTAAACCAAGTTTCTTTAAAGTGTTACTTGGTGATTTTTCTTAGAAACTGGTAAGTTTCAACAAACCCATTTTTTAGCATAAGAGTTACAGTCATTTGGTTGTTTTTGTGTGCAAGTTTATTTTAGGTTTCTTGAGTACTATCTACTTGTCCTGTGAGTTGATCTCTTCTTCTCATGTACATGATATCAAATACTTCCATGACATCATCATCACATACTCAACCTCTTATTGCAGATTGTTGCATTTGCTACAACTAATACTGGGCCAATTTGTTGAACTTAGTAAACTTAATGAAAATTGCCTATTTTTATCCTAAATGATGCTCAATATTTTTTTATTCAATTGGGTTGCATTCACTGCAAGTTATACTTGGTTGAACCTATCAAATGTGCCTATCCTAATTGATGTTGTCACTTGATTTCTGTGGTATATGTAAATTAGGCAGGCATTTTTTTTCATCTATTTTTTGGCTCAGGGAGAGCAATACTGATAAGGCAAAGATCCCACAACTCCTTTTATTTAAAATAGACTTTAATCAAGTAGAGCAAATACATTACAACTTCAGCATAAAACTTGGAAAAAAAATACATTACTTTAGAAAATAAAAAAACAATGATAAAGACTGCATTACTCTGCTCCTTTTCGATTCCCCAAATGCGCATCAAGTTCATCTCGTAATTGGAAATGAGCACCTTAATTTCTAATTTCATGAACCTTCTGGATGTACTCTGCTATAATGTTGATCGCGTGTCTTGGATTTAAGCCCTCCTTCCAATTCTTCACTGATGTTCTAAACTCGGGATCAATATCCATTTCCCGGATGTAAGTATGACTTTCATCTTCGACGATCATATTGTGCAGGATTATACATGCGTGCATAACATTTCCAAGATCACTAGGTTTCCAAAATCGCACACCGTGTACCAATATTTAAAACCTAGCTTGTAATTCCCCAAAAGCACGCTCTATGTCTTTCCGGCATGCTTCTTGCATCTTTGAAAAATGTATTTCAGCATCGCTGGATGGATTTCTTATGGTTTAAACAAGTGTTTGCCATTTTGGATAGACTTCATCCGTAAAGTAATACCCCATAGTGTGCGGTACCGTGCCTATATTATAATTGCATGGTGGTGCAACTCCATTAGACAAGTTGTTGAAAAGCCACCCTTGATACAAGTAGTTCACGTCGTTGTCAGAACCGGGTACCCTAAATAATGCGTGCCATATCCAAAGATCTTGCGATGCAGCCACTTCTAAAATCACCATCATCATTTTCTTATACCCGGTATATTGTCTTGCCCACCTGGTAGGACAAATCTTCCATTTCCAATGCATACAATCTAAACTACCTAACATCCCCGGGAAGCCTCACAATCTATTCACTTCTAACAAGTGTAATGTATTTTTTTTATTGGGAGATCTAAGGTATTGAGCTTTGAATTGTGTTATAATAGTTTTATAAAATTCTTTCAAGCACAAAATACCCGTAGACTCCCCAATCCGAAGGTATTCTTCTTGGGTGTCTGCACTCTTATTGTAACATAACATGCGAAGTGTGTACGTTATCTTTTGGTGCGAGGATAATCCCATCGTCTTAGCGGCATTTTTTCTTTGAATAAAATAGGGGTTCGTAGAAAGTATTTAATCATAAATGCGTTGATACACATACCTTCGCTCATACGAAATCGACGACGAAATGGGATACCATTAAATCTTGAGTTGTCACCGAAGTAATCCCGATTACAGCTAAACTCCCCCAATTTATGATCACAGCCTTTTCGCCTGTCAATCCTTCCCATTTTACTACCTCCCCGCCTCCGTGATGATGTCGCATCTTGTTTTTTTTCTTCTACTTGTCTCATCTCAATCATAATCTTGTTATACTCGTGCATCATCTCAATTTGACGTCAAAAGAGCTCTTCGTTTCTGGACGATGATGAAGACGATGACTCCAAAAATGAGAGTGATGGGTCAGACATGAGTAGGTCATCCAGAATTTTTTCAGACATGATTTGTCAAAATTGATAATAAAGGAAGAAAGTTGAGTTTTGAGATATAAGATGAATGAGTTTATTGTAAAATAGTAAGAAAGTAGAAGATGAATGGGATTTATAGATAGAGAAAAAACTAGCCGTTTATGGCCGTTGAGCATCTTGTTGAAGAAGTTTGATCAGGGAAAAACTAAATATGGAGGGGAGCCAACATATATTTCATGCAGGCTCTTGCCGCGCAGTTCTGAACCGCACGGCAAGAACTAGCCATTTGGTTTTGTTTAAATCTAAGCCGTCCACGTGTCTCCATCTTAGCCCTTGCATATACGCGCAGTTCTGGACTATGTGGCAAGAGGACTTATTAAAGCTTGATAAGTATCATCATCTCATTGGCTTACTCCCTACGCGTAGTTCTGAACTGCGCGATATCAATCCACCAAAAATCTACCCAGAGGGTGGAGAATTCACCCTCAAGGTGGAAAATGGGTTGCCACGTGGATTTTCGACCTAGCTGCTGGGAGCTGATTTTTCAAGTTAGAGGGTGGATTTTGAAATCTACCTTGCCACGTCATTTTTGACCTAGCTGTTGTGGATGCTCTAAGGAGACTAGAGAAAACCATGCAAAACAACTCATCCTACTCTTCTTCAGAACTCTTCCATCTTAATAAACTTCTTTAGAACTCTTCCATCTAGGAATATATATATATATATATCATACTACATTAAAATCCTTTATAGAGGTCGTGGAGCATCCTATTTATAGGATTGTACATAATTTCTTTCTCTTATCATCTCATTTAACTCCTAAACCAACTTTAGTGTAAGGTTGATTCCATTCGCCGTGGACTACGCCCTTACACTCAAACTCAGGCCGATACCTCCTCAAGATGCTTTGACATTCAATGCCACAACATTCATAATCTCTATCTCCCTCTCTCTTGTTTTTCTTTTACTGCCCACCCTCCTTTATTTAGTAATTTCCTTTTGTCTTGTTATTGGTCTCTTGCCAAATACATTCAATGCCACCCTCTCTTTTGGTATCTTGTTGTTGATCTCTCTATTTCTCTTATTTTTCTTTTACTGCCCATCCTCCATTCAATGTGACACCATCCAATATATCCCAAATACATTCAATGCCACACCATTCAAAGCCAAAGCCAACCCACAACCAATATCTACAAGTTTAAGTGTTTAGCTCCACAACCACCAAAGCTAAAGTCGGCCCACAACAAAAATTAGCCCCACAACAACTAAGCTGGCCCATAACCTAATCCGACCCACAACTGTAACTGGAGCACATGAGGAACTGTGGGCGCAGTTGATTATTTAGCTGATAGAGACCCCCTTCCTCATGCCCACTGTAAATCATCCTATGTGACACAGTAAGATGGGAAAAAGGTTATACTGAAGTTTAATGAATTGGTCATGCAACTAACAGAGATTACAATAGTTGTTCATTGACGTGATATGGACAGAATCCTACCCAACAATAGAAGTCTCCATTGGCAAGGGAACCGCCTTTTTTTTGCCAAGTGTTAATAGCATATGACCAAAAAAGAGAATACGCATCGGTCTTATTATCGAAGGCACTCTAGTCAATGATCCATGGAGAGGTTGGGGAGAAGAGACATTGTTGGTAGAGGAAATGGTACTTGTATGAGCACAAGAGGAAGTTGATGCAGTCTAAGGTATTAAGAATAGATATTAGAACCGGCTGATTTCCTCCTAAGAGAGGAACTGAATCCTGAAGAATCTTGTAAAGTGACAGTATTGGTAACCATATCAGCCGAAGGCTTACAACCATTTGATCGCAGCCAGTATGACAATCATTAAGAAATCAACCAAGTGCTTTTAAGATGTCCCCACTTTCCACAATGATCACACTTCTTATTGACTGTTGTTGGTAGGATAGCTTGCCACTCAGGAAGAGGGAGAAGTATTGCTATAGAGGAAGATAACTATCGGTTGAACTAAACAGCCATTGCAGAGATGCTGGGAGGCGGTGCAACAATAGAAGGAAGCGGAGGGAGCCTCTTATCTTATAAACATTAGGCATAAATTTACTCAAGTTTGGAAATAAATTTTGATCTAACAGATCTACCCAAGCATATTCTAGTTCTAGGAATAAATCATCTAGGAATTGAAATACCCTATTGTTGAGAATGAACTGAACAATAAGAGATGTTGGGAGGCGATGCAACAATAGATGGAGGCGGATGGAGCCTGTTATCTAATAGGCATTAGGCACAAACTTACTGAAGTTCGGAACTGAAATTTGATCTAACAGATCTACCCAAACGTATTCTAGTTCTAGGAATAAACCATCTAGGAATTGAAATACCCTATTCTTTCTCAACAATCTTACCGTGAATATCTACTACAGTTGGTTTATCCTTCTCAATTGACGTAGTTGCAGACCATTCAATTAATGTATCATAGTGGTTAGGCTCTTCCCAAACTACTCTCAACCGAGCATAGTGAGTACCCAAGGACTGACTCATCTGCTTAAACTGTGTAATCCATTGGTAAGCTAGATAATGCAAGCATTATTTTGGCGGTGGGTAAGTACGACATCCCCAAGTTCTTTCCATTGAGTTATCGAAAACCAATTTGCATATTTCACATCGGTTATTGTAGTTTCTTTTTATCATGAACAAGAACAGTATATTCTCACTTCCTCACAAGAAGCAAGATGGTTGAATTATGTTTCATGGGAACAATCGGCAAATAAATATTGGACAACATTGGAAGAAAGGGTTTGTGATTAGGCTAGACAAAAAACCCACAAAAAGTGTGTAAAGTGCTGACACGATGTTAAAAATTTAGTAAACTAACTTTGTGTTGCCACATCTTTCTACTTCCGCAGGTTTTTTTGTTCATGAAAATTGTAAATCTCATTTATTTATTTTCTAAAGTATCCATGTCTAAGTTATGTTATGAGACATGTGAACTTACAAACCAATCTAACTATTTAGTCATCCACTACAAATAAAACATCTTCTTCTTTTGATTTTATCATTCCAATGTGTGGGACCAACCAAGGTTACTTCTGCATATGGTTTCCGCTATATTTTATTATTTATTGATGATTATACTCATAGTACCTCATTTTATCTAGTTAAGACTAAGGATGAAGTTTGTTATTTTTTTTAGTCATTTGTTACCATGGTTTGTACAATTCAGTAACATAACCACTTAAAGCAAGGCTTTTTCCAATACATTTAGCCCTTCCCTTACTAGGTCGAGCCAAAGGACCCGAGCAAGCTTTTCACCAACAACTCTAAGCTAGGCAAATTTGACATAACAAGAAAAACACGACTTCGCCGACCTCATGTTGAAGAGTTCATAAGAGAATGGACAGAAGGTGAATCCCCCGCTCAAGCCATTAAGGTTTTTCGTTCATATCTGGGTTCCGATTATACCTGTGTCGGTGTTAGGGACTTTTATAAGGCTAATGGAATCCTATATCAAACTTTAAACATTCATACTCCTCAACAAAATGGGTAATCCAAATATAGAGATAAACACATCCTTGATACATCTGATGGGCTATCCAAACATTAGAAGTATGTGAGGAGTCATACAAACCACCCTTCAGTTCAACTCCCCCATCCTCTAATTCTTGCAGTCCCATCTACTATTCATCTCCCCATAACAAAAGTACTATGATTAACTGCTAGTGCCATAGACGCTGTGAGAACATCCATCATTATAACCACCACAACCTTAAAATGATGTTACATTTCCTAGGACTGGGTATACAAGAAGATTATAATTAGCCGAAAGGAAACGCTAACTGCAACTTGTTTCAGCCTCAACCCTGCCTAAATCTTACTCTACAACCAAGTTCGACAAACACATAGTAATGAGTAATAACTACGTCTAAACCATTATAAAATAGTTAAGCCACAAAAACTAAAAGTTATTTCTTCCCTATTTTAATATTAGAGATATAACTTAAAGTGATATTTCTCACTATATTAATAACAAATCCAAAATATATTGTTAAATTTCACTATATCTGTACATAAATTACCAATTTTGGTGATAAATAGTTGAGATAATCATATAGGAGAGGCTGGATATTCGATTTATCGCGCGAAAAATTGAATTTATCCCCAATACAGGGAGAATGGAAATCAAGACCAAATATCTATCATTAGAAATTAAGGTTCTTGGAGAAAACATAATTGGCTAACAAGATAAAGATTGCACTGCTAATAATGGGTAATAATAATAAATTAAAATGCATATGGTAGAGTTGGAAGAAAACCCATACTTCAATCGTCAAAATCTCCTTCGAAAAGGACCATCTCTCTCTCTCTCTCTCTCTCTCTCTCTCTCTCTCTCTCTCTCTCTTTCTATCAAAAGAGTAACTGCTAAAACCCTCAAGGAGGGAAAACAGTTTCTTGGAGTTGGTAGTTAGATCATCTCTAGCAATACCTTAAGCAAAATTTATTTTTCGAACTCCACTATTCGACAATGCCAAGAGCTAGTGTTTATTTTATGGTTTTGTGCCAATCTCCGTGTTACCGATAGGGATAACTTGAATTAGTGTCTTACGCCGAATGTACATGGAACACAAACAATTGTAAACAAGAAATTTAAAGTGGCACGAATTTAGCGTGAAAACCTCTGAATAAGTAAAAACCATAACCTCAGCTCGAGGATTTGAAAGAGTTACTTTATTGCTAGGATATTTCAAGTTTACAAAAGTTAGTGTCGTAAGAGCCTAAAATCGAAGCTCAAACTTAGTTTCTCACACCAAATATGAGCAGAATACTAGACAATAAACAAATAACTACAAATGAAAACAAGATCTAGCGTAGAATCTTTTGAATAGGTAAAAACCACGACCTCTTTTGAGAATTTATAAACGATGATGTTATTAATTGAGTGACTACTTATTACAACGAATATTCAGGGTAGTATTTTTTAAAACTTCTAGATAGAAAAATTCCCCTATAATTTGTTCTTCCTTGTTCTTATTTATAGGTCCCATATTATGACCGTTTAATGACTACTATCTCTTCGTAATGGCTGTTTAATGGCATGAATGATTCCTATTTCTTGTAATGGCTCTTTAATGAGTTACTACTATAGCATGTCTTCTTGTGACCATCAGGTCGAGTTACTACTTGGAAGGTCGATTTGATACATGAGATCGAGATCGAGATCGGAAATAGATTCTTCCAATCGTCCCCTCTCAGCTTAAAGTACTGGTGGTTTTGGTTGGGAAGTTCAACTAAGGATCTTTCACTCATGTTGCAGTCTGGAATTTGATAAAGTTTGTTGTGGCTATTTAATGCGTGTTGCTAGAAATGAATCGTTTGACTTGACCCTTAGATTTCCCATACGCATTAATTATATTCTCCTTAGCATCTCATGGTTTCATTAACAAAACTTGATAACGATGATGGTGAAAATAAGATCCCTGGCCCATTGCGTAGAATGTGAATTGCTCATTGTAGCTATAATAGCTTATTTTGTACCTCGAACTCATGCTTCATCCTCGACCTCATCAAGCAGATGGGAAGCACTACTAAAGACTTAATCAGAATCTCTAAGTTCGAGCCATCACTTTTGACCTCTACATCAACGGTTCAAGTTAAGCAAATGTACAGTCATCCTTAAAGCCGTTATACAACAACAAAGATCTGAACGTTACACAATCATTCGTAACGTCCATCATTAAGAATCTTAATGGTAAAAAAACGATCATATTATAAGGCCTATAAGTAGGACTAGAGAATTTGAGATGAGGGGATAGAAAAATCCTCATTCTAAACCTAATAGAAGAACTCTGATGTAGCGCATCCCTCATAGGATCGTTTAACCACCGTACCATCTATGTTTAATTAATGTTTTTAATGTTTTGTATTTTAGTCTTTAGCTTAAGACTTGTTAGAAAGGCCCAGCCTAGCTTATTAGCAATTTCCCAGTTTAATTAGAATTCTATTTTAATTATAATTAAGGTTCCTCACAAACCTAATTCCGTTTATTAAAACTGGTGTTATTCTTAATTATTGGCTTCCGCGTAATTAGCTTACATCAAATTGGTATCAGAGCGAGCAAGATTTTGTGGATTATTTTTTTACCGACTGCTACAGTATTTTCGGGGACTACTACAGTGTCTTTTGATTACTGCTATAGTGATTTTTTGGGAACTGCTACAGTACTTTTTTGTGCTACTACACTGTTTTCAGTTAATGCTACAGTGATTTCTACAGTAAAATTCATAATGGCGTCAATAAAAAATTGATTTTCTGTCAAATTTGTACCAGAGCTACGTGTGATTTAAGTGTAGTCAGTTTCAAGAGCAAAGATGCCACGTGGAAGAACCGCGACGAAGAAACCTACTCTAGTTCAAGATGTAGTAAGGATAGGGAATAAGTTTGCTAAGTTTATCAAGGATAAGTTTGATAAACTTATCGAGGCTTTGGGTAGAGGAGCCTTTTTTTGCCCCCGCCCCCAACCACCTCCGTTGGGCGTAACCAAAGATCTCTCTCTAGAGGGAAGGGTCGCCGCGAGGAGCGACGATCTCGATAACCCATTTGCAAGTCTTATAGTCGAAACCGAGGCTTCTAACGCTTTAGGAATCGAGACCCGAACCATCGCCAAATTGGCAATACAGATTTTGTTACGGGTTCCAACCGACAACAAAACAAACGGCTCGTACGAAGAGATGAACCAACAACAGTGGGATGTGCTTCCTGTCAAGATTATAAACCCAAATGATGATTGGTTTCAACAATTTGAACCAATCAATGTGTCGATCAGAAGGTTTGAAGAGAGTAAGGAGTGGGGCTACAACTATTCGTTCGGCAACAACGACAAACTCACTTCTCCGATTAAAGAAGAGTTCATTATCGAGGCCAAAACTTATGATGTTGAGGAAATTGGGGTACAACCCAAGGCTAACGAACTGGCCACGGCAACCACCGACCAACCACGAGATTTCCACCTTGAAACGACCCTGGAATACAACCAACAAGGACTGCCGACGTTGACATCAGTCCCAACAGTGGTCGGTACCACAACTTATCATTTAGGAGAGACAACTCCAGCAGTACGTATAGTGTACATGCTTTATGAACAACAACCAAATCCAGTAGTGCGTATGGTCAAAAGGCCAAGCCAAGTCGAACAAAATAGTGCATCTTCGGCGGTAACTACCAATCAACATGCTACTTAGCAGTGGATTTAGGAGACACGTATGAATCACAAAATATAGGTCAGCATCGTCCGACAGTTCCATTCACTTATGTTACAGTCTAGAGCATCCAAATATTTGATCCGTATAAGGGAGATGATGGCCCGATACGAAGAATTATGTTTGTATGTTGATCTGTTTTGGGAAGGTTTTGAAGTAGGTGTTGAGGAGCGAACTACAGTAATTTCTCTTTTTTTTTTTTTTTGACGTCGATAGACGTAGGGATGTCGGTGACGACATCGTACCCCCGCTCTTGGGTATAATCTTTGGGTACGGAAAATTCCGCGGAAGATTTCAAGATTTCCAAAAGAGTACCACCATACAAATTTCATGCACGTTCTATAGAATGAAGGCGAAGAGACTGGGATGTACATACGTGCATGAGTCCTCTAGAGTACTACCCCCTTGATTTCGTGGATGAAATTTTCTCAGATGGAGTGTTTGAAGTGGCGCATCCCTCATAGGATCGTTTACCCACCGTACCATCTATATTTATTTAATAATTTTAATGCTTTGCATTTTAGTCTTTAGCTTAAGCCTTGTTGGAGAGGCCCAGCCTAGCTTATTAGCAGTTTCCCAATTTAATTAGAATTTTATTTCAATTAGAATTAGGGTTCCTAATTATAACCCCCTTGTATTTTATAAAAGGGGAGGTCTAGGTTATTTGTTTCTTAGTTAGTTAATTCAGTTATTCAGAACAAGAGTTCTAGTTAATAAAATTAGGGTTTCTCACGAACCTAATTCCGTTTATTAAAACTGGTGTTATTCTTAATTATTGGCTTCCTCGTAATCAGTTTACATCAAACTCTCCCTCTAAAAATGTCACATATTCTCATAACACCCATTGTAATAAGCTAGCATCCTCAATAAATATCTTTCTTTCTAAATCCTCAAGAAAGGTCGTGGTTTTTAACCTATTCAGAGGTTTTCCACGTTAAATTGTCTTGTTAGCTATTACTTACTATTCTTGAGAATCCTAAACACATCTGGTGTAAAGAGTAAGTCCGAATCCTAGAATTAGGCTATTACATTTGGCGCCGTCTGTGGGGACAAAGTTCTCAAACTCATTGTCTCAAAAAACGGCTGATTGTTCAAAAACTGAGAGAGAGTATTAAATATCGTCTCTCTTTCCCCAAGGGTTATTCTTCTGTTTTAGAGAAGAAGAAAAAATTATGAAGAAAGCACATTCTAGAGAGAGAAAGCTTCCAAGTTCTGTAATACAACCCATCCCTAAAATTTAGGCAAGAACTTCTCGTTGTGGTCTGATTGTTCTGGAATAGCAGCGATACAAGAGTCGTGTTCTCAAGTCGTCTGTGAAGGTTGAGGATTATGGTTCTTCCAGTTCAAGTTGGTATTTGTGCTTTTGATTTATGTAATTTGTAGTTTGAATTATGTAATTGTGTTTGTTTGAATGTGGTTTCTTGTATTATGATTGTTTGTTTTATGTTAATTTTGGTTGATTGTGTGGGGGGGATTTTGTGGTTGTGTTTCTATGAATTTGGAGGTTTTGGGGAGAGGGTAAATGTAAATGCATAGGATTTCCCCCTACAATTTGAATAAAAAACTGATACAATTACTTTTTTGGGTAATTGCATAATTTGGGAGAAGATTTGGTATTTGAAAAACTTGTGTGATGCGAACTAGAATTTGATGTTCAAAGTAGTTGCAGATGTTTACGATTTTTGTGTTCTTGGTAAAATTATGGACCCAAACTGTTAAGACAAAGTATAGAGGAAATTTAACAGTCAATCACAGATTGTCTTTGTAGGTCGAGTATGCGTATTAAGATCTTAGATCCTAGGTGATAGTTTGTAGTCTCATCAAGCTCGGCGGAAATACCGTCATTTGGACAAGAAGACGAATTTGTTAATGTGGAGGAGGAGGTTGTGGATAGTCGAGAAGGACCGGGCAACGTCGCGGAGGCCGGGCAGTTACAGGTCGAACCCGAAGTGTTAAGGGCTTTTGTAAGGGATAATGTGCCGATTGCGATAGTGTTTTGTGTATATCCAAATGCGGTAGATATTGGGAGGGAATTCCTTAGGATTAAAAAAAGACTAAAAGGTGAGTTGGGGAGGAGGGGGGAGTATGTTGTAGAAGAAGATTTGTTTTTTAGAGAGTTTACTCCAGTAGAGGGGCTAAAGAAGTGTTATCAAGTTCCTGACCTCAAACAGGTCAGGAAGGAGAGGAATATTTCGGACAATGTGACTTTAGAGTATTGTATTGGGCCCTTGGAGTTTAGTCCCGGTGATGTTTTTTTATTCTATACGAATTAGTTGGTATACGGCCTTAAGATATCTCTGACCCACTTCTAAAAGGGGGTCATGAATCTAATACGTTTCTGCTCAATGTAACTAAACGGCAATGTGTATGACATGATGAAAGCTTGTAAGACTTTGAACGATAGATAGAGAGTGAATGGGGTTGAGAAAAGGTTTGTCGCTTCAGATGTTTTAAAATTTTACAAGAAAAAATATTTGAGGGCGAGCCAGAGCTGTTATTTGTACAGCAATTCCTCGAGACCAAATTTTTTTTATTTTGATTTTATTGGCCTATGGTTAGAGGGAACTGTATGCAGGTTCCATATGAACTAGCACTCAAGCTAAAATTTAAGTATTTTAATCCGAGTTAAGTGTATATCGTTAAACTTGTTAAGTGACTATCTTTCTTCGATTTAAGCGTGTTTGATCGTATTGGCCAAGAGAAGAACGAACTCAAAGAAGTTCTTGTTGATCTGAAGATCCAGAGGGTAAGAGGGTTAACTCTGAGATTCCCAAAATTTAACAGGCTAGCCAGGGGCGAGCTATGGCAAGGCAAGATGAGAATTAAAACAAAAAGAGTTTGTCTTCGACTACTGGTGGTGGCCTCGAGCTTCTTAGTGTTATTAGTTTGGTGAATATTCTGCCTTTTGAGACTTCCGATGCCACTCAAAACATTTGTCAGCTCAAAAAGGCTAGTTTGGAGCTTCCACTGAGCAAGAAGATGGTCCAACTGGTCGGTGATGTTCTGACTTTGACTGTACTTGGAGATGCTGAAACAGGAATTCCTGATAAAGTGAGGTTAAAGAAGCATAAGGTTAGTGATGCTGAGGTGGACGATATCGTGCTAACCAGGTAGAAAACTCAGGAGATCGAAGGAAGTAGTCGGACTTGATCTGCTGTCGTGACTAAACTTTGGGATGTCGAGAGTCACTGCTATCAACTTGCTCTAACTGACCTAGAGAAGCTCGAAGAAATGTTTCACGAGCAGGTCGCACAGGTATAGTTGCATTTCGACCTCTGATTAGTTCTTTTGTACCATTCTTATGATTATATTTTCTAAACGATGTAGCTTTGGCAACTGACGATGCAAGTCAATGGTTCTTCTCGGGGACTATTAAAAAGAAATAATGATCATCGCGAGCTTTCCCGCAAGGTTGAGGCTCAAACCGTAACTGAGCGTTCATTAAAGGAAGAAAATGAAGAGTTTAAGGCTTGGTTGGGTAGGTTAGTTGTGGAGACTGAGAAAGAAAATGAGAGAGTCGTGGAAGAAGCGAGGGCTGTAGTAGGGATAGAGTTACATAATCAAATGGAGCATCCAAAGTTTATGGAGAAGGCGGTTAAAGCAATTAAGGTTGGATGGAACAATTTGATCCAATCTTATTGCTATTTCGACCTTTCAGAGAATGATATCACCTTGGGGCTTGACGATAAATATCAGGACATTATCTTCCCTTCTAAGGTCGAGGATTAATATGCCAAGGAAGAACAACCAGATTTTCATACTTCTATTGTGGATGCTGCAAATACTCCTCATTCGAAGGCATGTGATAGCTCGGCTAAAGTTCCTGACCTTTATGCTAAGAAAGTGTCACTTCGAGAGGTAGAGCTCTCCAAAAGCCGTTAGGCTTGAAACTTCTATCAATTCAATTTGTCAAAGTTTTCTGCTAGTGGTTTTGATTTTTTATTGTTGTAAAGTTTTAACAATATTTGGGGAAATTGTAGATTTTTTACGGAATGACTATCTACAAGCTAGATTTTGACTATGTAAATAATGTAGAATTTATAATTTTGGCAGAATGTAGAGCAACTGAGGGTGACTATAGACAGTCAGCAAAGAGTATTAAATCGAGCTAGCAACTCTTTGAGTCGCGCTCATCAGATAATAGCTCGATCCAAATATCAAATAAGGTATCATAAATCTCTGTTAAAATCCTCTTGGGATGCCAAACGATCATACCAAAGTTTTGTGTTTCTACTATCTCCAATGGTGTATATCACAATATTACTAACAGCTTCAGGCTCGTAAAAAAGCTTTCTTTAACACCAGCTGCAGTCAATAGGGGCAGTAAGAATCCACCAAGTGCTGATCCCCTGAGGTAGCTTTTATTAATCCAATTCACCCATATGTTATCTTTTTGGGCAACAAGGCCCCAAATTTGTCTTATGATGGCAGCCCTATTAGTAATCTCAAGGTTTCTAATGTTAAAACCACCCTCATCAAAAGGGGGACAAGTCTTACCAGTTGGCAGTAGGTGGTAGGAGTCTTATGGTCTAAATTACCCCCCCCCCCCCCCCCCACAAAAATTTCTAAACAATTTGTTGATCTCATAAGTAGTCCTCTGGAGTAGGATGAAGCAAGCTCACCAAAACACTCATACTACTCATCATAGTTTTAATAAGAAGAAGTCCACCTACATAAGAAAAAAATCTTCTTTTTCGGGATCTTTCTTTGTTATTAATGAAGTTTATAAGTAGCAGGCAATCATTATAGGTGAGTCTTGTATATATAAGGGGAAGCCTAGGGTATCTAACAAGAAGCTTACTAACATTGAAACCCAGAGTGGTTTTAAGGATGTGGACCACAACAATGCTCAAATCTGAAGTGAAGATTTTAGTTTTGTTAAAATTAGCCTCAAGGCCAGAAAGCTGTTTAAACATGAACAAGGCATCCTTAAGCGCAAGTGCAGAGCTGTGACTGCCATCCATAAAGGCTTACAAATCATCAGTAAAGCACAAGTGAGTCACTATGGGGTCATAGCATTTAGGATGCATCTTGTAACTGCCTTTCTCAACTATCTTATGTAAAATTATAGTTAACAATTCCATGAAAAGAATAAAAAGATATAGGGAAATAGGATCACCTTTCCTTATGCCTTTCCTAACCTTTAAAGTAACTTTTGAGAGCACCATTTATGTTGATAGAGTACTAAGGAGTTGTAATGCACTCCTGTATCCATCCTATGAACTCACTAGGAAAATTATGCCTCTTAAGAATGTCAAGAATAACATACCAGATCACAATACCATGATAATTAAGCCTTCCTAAGGTCCACCTTGATAGCACTCCTCTTTGGTACTTGTTCTCTGCGATAGTTCCTAACCAGTTCATGTGAGATCAGAATGTTATCCTGGATATGTCTACTTTGGATGAAAGCAGATTAATTCTGGCTAACAATAGAGTTAATAACAATCTTAATCCTGTATATCAGAATTTTAGTAATAGTTTTATAAACAATGTTACAACAAGAAATGGGCATGTACTCCCCAAATGTGTAAGCATTGTCAGTTTTAGGGACCAAGGTGACAGCTATAGGATTCATCTCACCTAGAAGTTTACCAAAATGCAAGAAATTCCTAATGGCCATAATAAAATCTTTACCCACTATTCTCCAACACTTCTTGAAAAGCAGTGATGAGGGAGTAATTATGACATTTTTAATATACCCAAAAATGTATTTTAGTCGTCCATTATATTTAATTTTGGGTACTTATGCACGTTTGTTTGATTATAGCTGTTGGAGATGGATATTTGGAACCGAGCATTTAAAGTCAGATAAAAGTATCTTCAAAAGTTCTTTAGCAAGGGATATCTAAGAGATAAGAAATATTTGATCAAATATATTTGGAATATAATATAAAGGGAGATTACACTCAAGATCCAAGAATTATATTGAGGAGATATTCTACAACAAATATATATTAAGAAATTTCCATGGTTAGAAGATTTATCTACTCAGCAAGGAAGGAATGTGAAGATGTTCTCATATATCTTAGTAATTCTCATCTCATATTAGAGGAAGTTTAAAAGAAATAAAGTTTTAGTCCCATCCCCTCTTCTTTATATTATGTACATAGTTTAGTTAGTTTATGCAATGATCTTGGGAATGATAAAATGCTAGCTAATCCCTTCTAGTTATGACTAGAAGGAAGACCTTACCCAAGTAGCAATAATTATTGTATAGTTTCTAGGAGTAGTTCTCTTTATACGTAATTTCTAAAATATCTATAATCATACTTCTAGGCTTAACCATAACTAGAAAGTTAATTTAGACTATTGAGCCATAATCCAGTGTTATAACCATTAAACCAAATTTTCGTGCAAAAGCAAAGAAAACTCGTAAGAGAGATTTGGCCAAGCTTAACCATAGTTGAAAGAATCCCTCTTACTTATCGGATTTAGTAAAACCAAATATGACCAAACCCTAGATGCCTAACCATTGATCAAAGGTTGATGTTTACATCGAATATGTCGTACCATGGATTTTTTACATGAATAACCCACCTAGTAAAATTACATGATTACTATTATTGCTTTTGTTGGGCCAAATTTTAGTCGTAGTTGTTCTCTTGTTAATTGTTGTTTTTGTTTCTTTCTTTTCATCAAACTTTTGCAAAATCGTAATTCGGCCTAGAAAGTATTTGTTTTCCCAAACCTCCATGTGGATTCGATCTCACTCATCCATACTACAATTTGACAACCATACTTTGAGCGAGTATTTTGCTTCAAGACACGAAAATCATCTCGTAAAACCAACAACAGTAAAAACGATCTCTTTTTAATACCTAATTTCTTTTCAAAATAAAAAAAAATTACTTGTGGTTCTCAGTGCTACAGTAGAGCACATTTACTTTTTGGGTGCAGCAAATTCTACAGTTAGAGTAAGCTTAAGGTCTTAATATTAAATTTTGATGTTTAAGGTTTTGTGCTTTTGAAGTTAACATCTTCAAAGAGTATTAAAATTTAGCCACCATATATTTATCACATGCTCACTCATCTTTGAATCCTGCCTGCTAGTTCTCATATTGAATAACAGTTTTAGACAGCTTGCTTATGTGATTATTTTTGAGTTTTCTTGGGCTTTGGTGTTATGTACAGTAGAAGCTTCACAATGTAGGTGTACCAACTTTTTCTAACACTTAGAAGAAGCTGCTTGTAGGTGTTGGTTCTTAGGTATGACAGTACTTGAAGTGTTGAAAATAAAGGTAGGTAATCTCTCTTTTATGACAAGAACGAAGTGCGGAAATTGCCGAACAAGAAATAAACCAACGAAAAACAAAATAATAAAGATGAGATTTACCCGGAGGAGGAAAGTGGAAAATCCTTACCAATGAAAAACCTCTCCCTACAAACAATCCACTATAATCAAACAGGTTACAATCCGATTTCTCAAGCATCTTCGAAGCTTTAATGAATTTCTCAAGCCCTAGATCTCTCTAGAATTAAACTCACCAAAAGATAACCTAAGAAATACACTAAGTATCCCTTATATACTTGGGAGGTTATTACATAAGTTAGGGTTCAAAGTACGGATCACGAGGCAAGCCAACGTCCAAGCTTTAAACTTCTAAAACTATGTTTATGGGGGTCTATTTGAATAGAGACTAAAGTTTATTCGATCAAAACAAGTTCTGAGACTTTTGTTCGAATAGACACAATCTATTTAAACAGATCATGTTTTGAGACTTCTATTCTAATAGACACAAAAGTCTATTCGAACAAAGCATGCTCTGCCTCTTCTATTTGAATAAACATAAAGTCTATTCGAACTGAATACATTGAAAAGTCATGCGAATGATCTTTTCCTTCCGTCTTCGATCCTCGTTCATCCCACAAACTCCAATAAACATCCACGAACATAATTCAAGTTCATTCCTCAACAATCTCCCACTTGAAATCGAATCTCCCACTTGAAATCGAATTGTTCCCGCTACCCGAACCTTTAACCATGAAGACCCACAGAAGTCGTACACGTCGTCAACTTTTAAAATATCACCACCTTCGTAAACATATCGACCGGATTCACATTAGTATGAATCTTCATGAGCTTCAATACATCGTCCTTGAGGAGTGAGCGAATATAATGATAATGAATATTAATATGTAATAATATGATTGGTCCTTCAGTGAAAAGCTATATTCTTTGCTAAGTGTATCATGTTTTATCTATCACTATACAACTTAAGAAAATGTTGTTCTTTACCAAGCTCTTTCATCAACCCATTAAGCCAAACCATATCCTTGCAAGCTTCCGTTGCCGTAACATATTCCGCATCCGTCGTAGACAAAGCTACTATCTTCTGTAGCCTCGAAGCCCATGTAACTGTACCGCTTCCAAAAGTAAATACGAAACCATTAATGCTCTTTTGCCTATCAATGTCACCCTTCATATCAGAATCGATGAAACCCTGTAAGCATATCTGAGAACCCTAATAACATAATGCCATATCTTAAGTCCCTTTTAGATACCTAAGTATCCATTCTACAACCCTCTAATACTCATTCCTTGGATTACTCATATATCTACTAACTACTCCCACTACTTAGGCAATATCTGGTATCGTACAAATCATAGCGCACATAAGGCTACCAACTACGGATGAAAAAGAAACCTTCTGTATCTCATCGTGATCCTTCTATGTCTTTGGAAAATACAGTTTTGACAATTTAAAGTGACCTCCCAATGGTGTACTAATGACCTTAGAACCACCCATATTAAACTGCTTAAGTACTTTATCGATGTACTCAGCTTTAGATAACTTCAATTCTTGCCACTTTCTATCTCGTGTAATACACATACAAAGAACTTGTATTACAGCACTCAACTCCTTCATAGAAAACTCCTGGGACAGCTTGACAATCTTTCCCATGTCGGCACTTGCAACCAACTTATCATACAGAAGTAAACGATATATGAGTTTCCTGTATTTTTGATAAAATAACAGTGATCCGAATTGCATTTTAAAAAGCCACATCTCAACATGAATTGATCGAACTTTAAATACCATTGCCTCAGCGCTTGATCCAAACTATATAAGCTCTTCGTGAGCCTACACACTAGATCTTTTTTCCTTTTAACTGAATATCCTTTTGGTTGCTGCTTCATATAGATTTTTTTCATCAAGGTTGCACTAAAGAAATGCTATCTTGATATCAAGCTGCTCAAGATGTAAATCATAAACTGTAACTAAATTCATCACAACCCGAATTGTAGACATCTTCACAACATGAGCAAAGATCTCACCAAAATTAGCACATTCTTTATGTTGAAAGCTCTTTACCACAAGTCTAACCTTGAACTGTCAAATTTTTACTTTAGTCTGTATACCCACTTATTGTGCAATACTCTCTCCCCTTTCAATAACCGAACTAAATCCCAAGTTAAGTTTACTGACAATGACTGCATCTCATAACCAAACTTAACTATCCTTGTAACTTTCTGGCTCACCACCATCTGTAAATAACAACTGATGTAGGCAGTTAACGTACCTAGCCAAAGTTTTTGCATTTCTTAGCTCCTTTTGAAGTGATATTGGAATGTCTAAATCATTAGGTTCCTCGCATTGATCTGGTGCATCAGACTCAATCGTGACTTCTTCATCAACCTCTCGAGAGGGTTCAAATTCAATATTGACACTTTTCGCTGCTTCACTGCGATTCCTTTCTACATGTACTTTAAAGTCATTATACAAACTTCCTCATTGAATGTAAAATTTTGGCTCTGTATCACTTTTCAATTCTTCACATCCTAAAATTGGTACCCACACTCATCACCACCATATCCAATGAATATGTACTTCATTAACTTTGCATCCAACTTATTCCTTGCATCTGAAGTATCTTGCACATATGAGGTACAACAAAAAATATGCAAGTGAGAAAAGTTTACCCCTTTACCCGTACATTACCTTTTCAACTTTGTACCCTTCTGGTCATAATGGGAATTTTAAGTTTGGGGGTACATTCGTCTGGCTGAAGACGACAAATATAGTGCTTCTTGGGATGTAAGCTATGGTACATTAAGGTGAGAAATTCTAATTTTTCTCTTTCATTTATTTGTATGCTCTCAAACATTAAGGGCAATGTTTCATTTAAGTTTGGGGGTAGGAAACCATTTATTTAAATGTTTTTTGAAGAAAAGTAAAATAATGACACTTTAACAATTTATGATATATTTTGGACAAATTTCCAAGACTTGGAATAATTTTACATTGGCCAAAATATTTAGGAAAAACCTAAAATTTAAAATTGTACAAAGTATACACTAGAATATTTTTTACTATCTTAAGCTAGATGTACTATCTTTTTATTACCGAATAATTCAAGTTAACGCGACATATTTTAAAAATTTGCACTTCACTTTAGTTATTAAATTACTGTTTGGAATAATTTAAGGGAAATTAAGTTGCTTAGTTTAAGGAAAATTTATGTTTGGAATAATTTACTACAAGGGAGATAATTGTCTAAGAATAAGTTTATTCCTAGGAAAAATTAAGAAGCCAAATTTGTTCTAAAAACTTTCACAATACAAGGCTAGCTACTCGCAAGATTAAGAACTGAAAGAGAAAAAATTATCATCAATCTCGAGTATGACCATGAACTATGTGAAAGGAGCACAAAAAATATTATTTGTGAGTATCCAGGGTCTAGGTCACGATGGGGTACTACACCCCGACAACCTTGGCCAACTAGCGGGGATTGTCGACCAAAAATTTCTTGTCACGGAGGCTTCACTAAGAAATAATGTACTCAAAAGAAAAGGCTCACAAATAAAAAAGTTAAATGCTAGAAAGTAGAATTGACTAAGGTACTTGTCGAACTGACCATTGAATTTATTTCAATAAGAACTAGATTACCAAACACTAAATATATTATTCTTGACAACGTATTAAGTGATAAAATTATTTTTACTATACACTCTGATATAGTTAAAACAAAATACTTGAATATCTTTATAATCTTGAGTAGTATATCTAGTTTCGAGTGAATTAACATATTCTTTGGTATACGTAGAGAATAACAAATTTATAGATTTTTCATCGGTATATTTTTATCATAATAAAGTGAGGATAAGTTGACAGGAAATGAGTCATATGTCTTCTTGAATTGTTTAAAACATCATTATTGACTTTTGTGGGTATAGTCACTGCAAACCCTCATGAGACAACACTCATCCATCAGGGTAAACCTGGGGGTTTAACGACTTATTGCATATGCCAAATGCAATCACGCTCCCTGCAAAAGTGGCTTTTATTTCATTTTACTCAGAATGAACAAAATACAAGTTTGGTGGTATTTAATGAGAGCGTAATTATGATACTTTTAATATACTCGAACATGTACTTATTATGGTCATCCATTATATTTAATTATGTGTACTTAAACAATTATTTATTTATTGTAGATAATGGAGATGTAGATTAGAAACCAATCTCTTATGAGCATCTCTAGTAGTTCTTTGCACAAGGTTTCAACATAGAAGGAAAATATACACAAATATTCTTAGAGAATAAAATCAAGAAAGATATTTCTTTCAAGATCCAAGAAGATATTTTGAAGATACATGCAAGAATTTCCAAGAATAAAGATCTTTACAACATTTAAGAATCTTAAGTGATTGATTATAATATTGAGAGAAAATATTGAGAAAATATTATTTATATATTGTGTATATTCCCCAGATTTGGGTTCCTTCTCCTATAAATCTCATATCATATTGGAGCAAGTTTAGATTAAATAAAGTTTTAGCTTTTTATCTCTTCTTTATATTTTGTAAATAGTTTAATTAGTATATGCAATGATCTTGGGAATGATAGAAGGTTAATCCCTTCTAGTTATGACTAGAAGGAAACCATTACCCAAGTAGCAATAATTATTGTGTACTTTATACAATTAGTTTTCTTTATACTTATGTTCTAAAATAGCTATAATCGATCATACTTCTAGGCTTAATCATAGCTAGTAAGTTGATTTAAACTATTTAGCTAAAATCCGGTGTTATAACCATTAAATCGAATTTTTAGGCAAAAACAAAGAGAACTTGTGAGAGATTTAGCCAAGCGCAACCATAGTTGGAAGAATCTCTCTTACTCATCGAATTAGTAAAACCAAATATGACCAAATCCTAGATGCCTAACCATCAATCTAGGGTTGATATTTACATCGAAAATGTCTTACCAAGGATTTTTGGCATAAATAATCTGCCTAGTTAAACTACATAATTACTATTATTGCTTTAGTTGGGCCGAATTCTAGACGTTACAATTTTCTTGTTAATTATTGTTTTAGTTTCTTTCTTTTCAATCAATGATCTAGGAGGATCTAGGGTATTTTAGAATTTTGTCCAAGTCATTCGAACGAGGTTGAGAGTCATTCGTATGATCAAATTCCATCCCACTGGAATTTTGGCCCAGAGCTATTTTTTGTTCGAACGACCCATATTTTCATTCAGACGACTTTAGTTTTTCCTACTGGAAATTTGGCCCAAGCAATATTTCGTTCGAACGAGTTGTGTTCTCGTTCGAACGAAACTGGCAAGTTTCTAGGGTTTAGACCAATTAGGCGTAAAGTCGTTCGAACGACTCCCTAGTTCATTTGAACGACTTTGGCATTATTTTGGATTCTCAGGCGTTATTTTTCCTCAAGATCCGTTCTTTTATAATTTTTGAGTTCCCTAGTATATAAAGGGAACTTAGGTTATTTTCTAGGTTATGTTAGATCTAAAGAGAGTTCTGAGATAGGCCTAAGGTTTAAGAGATTTTCAATGTAATTGTTTGTTTTTAGTAATTGAATTCTCCATTTTTCCTAATCTAATTGGTATTCTTCGTTCTTTCTACTAGCTAAAGCTTCTCAATCAGATTGTAGATTAAGTGGTATCAGTTTTCCAGTTGCGATTCTCATGGGGTTGATTGTGGTTTATGGTCTTCACACGTGACCGTCTCGAGCAAACGAAGGAGAAGCTAGTGAGTCCGTTGAAGATCCATCGTAAAACTAATTCAAAGAATAATGACGATTTAGAGATGGGGTATTCCAGCTATTAACTCACGACTATGGAAATGACAAATTTCGACCTAACTTCTACTGCAGAGGAGTTATTAGAACAATTACATCTTATAAACCTCGCATTGGGTTCCGTTTTGGCGAAATGGCGAGGCTGCCCGAAAAAGAAAGGGGTTTCGGCAGTAGATGGATACGAGGATAATGCAGGGATAACTAGCGATTCTAGTGATGCTAAATCCGTCAAAGAGCACCCAGGGTTTGGTAAGTCATTGAATCCTATGCGTAATCTTCGTCTTGGTTTAAGATTGAGATTCTGGTTTTTGATGGTTCCGTGAATGCCGAGAAATTAGATAATTAGTTAGATAGGTTGGAGACCAATTTTTCCATTGATGAATATTCTAATGCTCAGAAGATTTGCTTCTCAACTTTAAAATTCATAAGTCACTCACGTGGTGGAAGTCCTATCAAAAACGACATAATGTCGAAAGTCTGAGTTAGAAAGAATTTAAGGTTTTGGCGAGGAGGCAATTCTATCCAATTGGGTATGAACAGAAGCAATGGTACAAATGGCACAACTTGCGCCAAAGGTTTGGGCAATCCGTGCAATAATTTACTACGGAGTTTCATAACCAACTATTGGTTTTGGATATTGAGGTGGATGAGTACGATGTGTTCATGAAGTATACGGGGGGTTTGTCGGAGTCTATTTGAAAAGAATTAAAGCTCTTCAATATGGCAAATATCGAGGACGCTATCGTTAAAGCAATTTCTATTGAAGGTAAATACTTGAAGAGCGACAAGAAAGACGATAAGAATAAGTCGGGGTACAAGGCTAATTAGAAGCTTGATCAGAAAGGGTAGTCCAAAGGAGAGGGTTTTTCATTCAAAGGGAGTATCTGTAGTCATTACAAGACAAATAGGCACAATTTAGATAGATGTTGGAAACTTCACCCGGAGCTTCGGCCGAAGGAGAAGGGAAAGAAAGAGAAACGTGCACTAGCCGCAGCGATTGTAATCGTCAAGATTTAGATAAGCCAAATCCTAAGCTTACTCTATTGTTCAAGCAACCTCTAGTTATAGACAAGGCGAGTCGGGAAGAGCTTTTCTATGCCACCATTCAGGTGAAGCAGAGCTTAGTCGAGGCCATCATTGATCCGGGTAGTCAGAAGAATTTAATTTCTGAGATGGTGGTGAAGAAGATGGGTTTGGCTACTATGGCTCATCCTAAGCCGTATGGTTTAGGTTGAATTCAGAAAGATGCGGAGTTGAAGATCACTAAGCAGTATACTTTCAAGTTTGTGATTACTGATAAGTTTATTAACGAAGTGACATGTGAGGTGGTTTCGTTGGACGTGTGTCAAGTCATCTTTGGTAACCCTTATCTTTGGGACCGAGATGCAATCCTTTACCGTCGAGCTCGCAAGTATCGCTTGGTGAAGGATGGGATGGAGTTTCATATTAATGCGTCCAAGGAACATATTACTACCAGTAATTTGGTAACGGCGACTCAAGCGAAGAGGTTGGTTAATGCGAGCGGAAAATTTGCATTATTGTTGGTACGACCGGTTCAAGAGGGTCTGTCGGCTGTAGTATTGTCTACTTTGGCAATGTCTCCTAAGCAATTAGCCGATATAGGGGAATTGCAAGAGGAGTATGAAGACTTGTTTTTGGGAATAGAATGAATGTCGCGTAAGAGGGATGTGGAGTATGATATCACCTTGGTAAGTGGTGAGCCACTACCTAATATTGGGTTATATTGGACTTGTACTACTGAGTCCGATGAGATCAAGAAACAGGTACATGAACTCCTGGAGCAAGGACTTATTAATCCAAGTTGCTCACCTTGTGGTTCACCAGTGTTACTGGTACCGAAGAAGGATAGGTCTTGGAAGATGTGTGTGGATTATCGGGCGTAGAACAAGATCACGGTGAAGAATCGTTATCCGTTTCTACGGATTGAAGAGCTTTTAGATGAATTGCAGATGGCTCAATTTTTCACTAAGTTGGATCTTAAGCTGGGTTACCATTAAGTTCGAATCTGGGAGGAGGATACTTTGAAGATAGCGTTCAAGACCAAACATGGCTTATTTGAGTGGTTGGTGATGCCTTTTGGGTTATACAATGCTCCGACGACGTTTATGCGGCTAATGAATGAGGTATTTCGTACATTTATTGATAATTTTTTGATTGTATATTTGGATGATATCTTGATATATAGTCGTACATGGGAAGAGTACCTTGGGCATTTACGCAAAGTGTTAGGCATGTTGCGATCACAGCAGTTTTTTCTGAACGGGAAGAAGTGTGAGTTTGGGAAATGGGAGCTAGTCTATTTGGGCTTTATTGTTGGTGGCGGTGAGATTAAGGTCAATCCAGAGAAGGTCTCGGTCATTACTAATTGGCCTATTCCCCACACAGTGATGGAAGTGAGGAGTTTTATGGGTTTTTGTCTGTACTTACGAAAATTTATTCGACATTTTTCACAAATAGCCGCACTGTTGCATTCTTTGAGGTAGACCGGGGTACAGTTTGTGTGGGAAGAGCACCATGAAAAGACTTTTTTGTTACTGAAGCAAAAGATTACAGATGCACCAGTATTGGCATTGCCCAATTTGTAGTGGCCTTTTAAGGCTGAGACAGATACGTCTGACTATGTATTGGGGGTTATCCTTTTATAGGATGGGAAGCTAGTTGCTTACCATTATGAGATGTTTACAGGAGCAGTACACAATTATCCTACCTACGATAAGGAGTTTTATGCATTATATCAATCAGTGAAGCATTGGCGGAGTTACTTATTAGGGAAGGAGGTTGTAGTATATTCCGATCACAAACCGTTATAGTTCTTATCTACGCAGTCTAATCTTCAGCAAGCTCACCATATGAAGTGGATGTTGTACCTTTAGCAGTTTACCTTATTGATCAAGTATAAGAAAGGAGTGGACAACAAGATGGCTGATATGTTATCTCGACACCCATTACCAACTATTTCTGCTTTGTTGGTAGCTACGCAGATCCAGCCGATTATTATTTTGAGTACGTTTCAGGGTATGACGACGATAAAGAGCTCAGTGTGATTCACGAGAAGTTATTGCAGGGCAAGACGTATGTGTATGTTTTGAAGGATGGTTTGATTTATAGGGGCAGTCTACTATGTATTTCTAAGGGTGGAGACTGTTTGTAGTGGATTCGAGAGGCACATTGCTCCCGGGTGGCAGGTTATTTCGGGGTTGAGAAGATTCTTTTGAATTTGTGGTGTTATTTCTATTGGCTGAAGATACAGGTGGATGTTGCACGTATAATTCGTAGTTGCGTGCTATGCAATACATCAAAACCTTATAATAGGAATATATGACTGTACTTACCATTGCAAGTTCCAAGTCGACCTTGGGAGAGTATTTCGATGGATTTTATGGGTGGTTTGCCCATGACCAGGTGTAAGAATAACTATTTTTGTGGTGGTGAATTGATTCAGCAAGATGATTATTCTTATTCCATGCCAGAAGATGGTCACAGGGGAAGGAGCAGCGCGATTGTTTTTCAGAGACGTCTAGAGGTATTTTGGGCTCCTTTCATCTATTATTTATGATAGGGATAGCCGCTTTTTGGGGCATTATTGGAGATCATTATGGGGGATGATGAACACTAAGTTGAAGAGAAGTACCACTTTTTATCTGTAGACAGACGGGCAAACAAAAGTTGTCAATCGCATTTTGGTACATTTATTACAGGGATTTCATTCTAAGTATCCAAAGACTTGGGATGAGAGTTTACCGTATCTTCAGTTTGCATTCAACCGGGCGATTCATGGCTCCACGTTGAAGTCTCCTTTTGAAGTTGTTTGGAGTACTTGCAGCAAAGCCCTTTTGATTTGGTGTTTAGTCTTGGCGACAAGATGGTGTTAGGGAAGGAGGAAAAGGAGCAGGTTAAAGCTCAACATTTTATTGAGAAGATCAACAAGGTTCATGAGGCGGCTGGAGATCAATTGAGGAAGACTCAAGCAAAGTATAAGGCTCGCCACGACAAACATTGGGTTGAGTGTACTTTTCAAGAGGGTGACCTCGTTTGGTTGCATTTGGGGAAGGAAGGGCTTAAGGGGGAAGGTAAGAAGCTCAAACCTATCCGTTATGGTCCATTTTTTATACTCAAGAAGATTGGTGACAATGTTTTCCAGTTGGAGTTGCCACCTTTCATGAAGATGTATTCGGTGATTAATGCCGAGCATTTAAAGTTGTTTGAACCGTCTCTTTTGGATGAAGATTTTACAATCGATACTCGTCTACCGTCAGTTGATGACTTATGGAAGGAAAGAGAAGATCCATTGTCGGAGGATGGTATTCTAGAGAGGAAGGTTCATACTAGAAGATGGGGTACTATTGATTCCTTCTGAGTTGGGAAAAAGGGTCAGCTACCGAGTAAGTCGAAGTGGTATAGCAGGAATTGGGCATCACCGCATTCCCACATCTCCAGTTCTAGCTTGAGCATGAGCTCAAGGATCCTAAAGAGGGGATCCATGATCCAGGAGGATTTAGGGTATTTTGGAATTTTGTCCAAGTTGTTCGAACGAGGTTGAGAATCGTTCGAATGACCAAATTCCATCCCACTGGAATTTTGGCCCAGGGCCATTTTTCGTTCGAACGGCCCATATTTTCGTACGAACGACTTTAGTTTTTCCCACTGGAAATTTGGCCCAAGCAATATTTCGTTGGAACGAGTTGTGTTTTCGTTCGAACGAAACTGGCAAGTTTCTAGGGTTTAGACCAATTAGGCATAAAGTCGTTCGAACGAACAAGGTTATTTTTTATTCTCAAATATTGTTTTGCCTCGAGATCCGTTCTTTAATGATTTTCGAGTTCCCTAGTATATAAAGGGAACTTAGGTTATTTTCTAAGTTATGTTAGATCCGAAGAAAGTTCTGAGAGAAGCCTAGGGTTTTAGAGATTCTCATTGTAATTACTTGCTTTTACTAATAAAATTCTCTATTTTTCCAAATCTAATTGATGTTCTTCGTTCTTTCTACTAACTAAAGTTTTTCAATCGGATTGTGGATTAATCAAACTTTTACAAAATTGTAAATCGGCCTAGAAAGTATTTTTTTCCCAAACCTCTATGTGGATTCCATCCCACTCATTTGTATTACAATTTGATAACCGCAGTTTGAGTGGGTATTTTGCTAGAGGACACAAAAAGACCTCTCATCACATGCGCATTGTACCCTATTTCTTAATAGTACATTTTTTGGTCCCTGAAGGTTTTTAGTGAGTAGAGGCTTTGATGAGGCCACGTTTACGCGTCCATAACCTATATAAGACATAAGATTGTACTCTTTCTTTACATAGCTTTTTGCCTAATGGGGTTTTGCTAAGCAAAATTTTTGTCAAGACAAGTCATTTTGGTATGGAATGCCATAAGCGGGAGTGTTAAGGAGAGGTTCGGCCTCTGTGGGACCCGAACCGGGTTGGGGTGTCCCCACATCCTAACTTAGCCAATAGGCTAGGTCTTGTTGGAGAGAGTTTTTGTAAGAGCTATATATACCTAGGGTTGTCCCTATGTAACACTAAGGCTTTGATCATAATTTAAGCTATCTTTTTCTCTCATATTTGTTTATACATAATATGTTTGTGTGTGTTGATTGATTGTTTGCTAAGGGATATAAATGTACTAAAAAATACAAAACGCAAAATTTCTAAGTCCTTGAAATTAATCGATTTCGATAAAATTATGTCAAATAACTTAGGTTCGATAATCCTTGAAACTAATTATCAAATTCTAACCTAGCTCAAGTTGATATGATAATCTAGTGATAGCAATAAGCAATCAAAAGTACAAGGACAGACCATTTTTTCATTTTTCTTAGTAGAAACCCACAGGTCGCTACCAAATCGCTCGATAGCTAAAAATCTACTATTGAAAAGAAATTACAAAAATTGAATCACTTATAGACTCAATAAGTATATCACGTGTTTACTTCTCTTTTAATTAAGCTTCTTGCAATCGATTCCTCATTCTCGTAACGCCCTTTGTTATCACAACGTTTGAAATTAGGTATTCAAAATTCTAGATCGATTAAACTTGAGGGTTAATACTTGTTAAATCTTTTGTTGAATTCCCCTATCTCTCAAAATATCTTAAGCCCTAAAGCCAAATAAGCCCTAAAGCTAAACTACAACTACGTTGGCGCAATATGGAAAAGCCCTAGACAATTTTGGATGAGGTAAAGTTCAAAATAAAAAAGAATTTTTTTAAAAGAAAATTAAAAATCTCGTGCTCTATTCGAACAAAGCAAAATTTTATTTGAACAGAGATGGTTCTGACTGTTCTGTTCAAACATAACAAAAGTTTATTCGAACAAAGATGGTCTTGCCTCATCTATTCGAATAAAGATTGTCCTGCCTGATCTATTCGAACAAAGATTGTCCTACCTAATTTTTTTGAACAGAACAAAAGTTTGATCGAAAAGAAACCTATTTTCATAAAATAAAATAAAAAAACTTCTTTTGTTTATTTATAAAATACTAATTGAATAGAGTATTTGAGGAAAGAGGTACAAAGCCAACGTACATGTTCGATGTTCGTCCAACTGTAGTCGTTCCATGTACACTCTCTAACGATGAATAACCACAAAATAATGCTAGCACTTAACATAAAATGAAAAAATACCAAATATGGATGTTTTAGTCTTTCCCTTTCGTTCATTTTGAGACAAAAAATTACGATTATAAGAAAGAAAAAAATTACAACTCGATGGACTGACTCAATCACGGAACATCCATACTCGAAACCACTCTTTAATCATATAACATTTGCTATGGAATCCCTGTACACTAAACTAGATACACCACGTAACCATTCAAAAAATTATAAAATCTAGAAGAAAACCAAAACTTAACTGAGAAAACAAAAGATACCAAAAACCTACCTGGCTTACCTGTCATGATCATCTCTCCCCCTTTTTGTCACAGATGAGCAAAAGGGTAAATGGAAAGAAATATAACCAAACAATGTCACATTGAAAAGTATTTGTTATTTCCCCTTAAAATAACATGCATCTCCCCCTTCAAACAATGGTGACCCCAATTATAACACAAAATATTCAAGAATAAACGTATCTAGAATATCTAAGAGAGATCAGGACATTGCTCCTGTGTTATAAAAAATCACTAAAATGAATTACTTGGTATGTGTGTGTGCATAGTCAAATAGACACCTATTTTTAACGTATTACTCAGCCACAGTTAGAGCATTATATTAGAAATTTACTTTGACTGAGGCCTCACTTGGGTGGTCACTCAAAATCACTGAGAATATACTAGTAAATACTCTGTGAAAATATGAATATGAGTATGGAAAAAGAAAAATTTATATTTCATCAAATAACGGCGTATTGTAAGCTAAAAGATCTTACGGACAGAAAATCAATTATCATTAATGGTGTCAAGTTAACTAATGTAAACTTTTTATCTCTCAACTCTAATAAATAAATTTTTCTTAACTCAAGATCAAACAGGTCTTGGAAAGGTTATTGTAGTGGCTTATTCTGCATCTCGAGCTCATGCTTCATCTTCGAACTACAGACGAACTTCGACCTCAACAACAGAGTATATGGCACATTCACAAACATGTATGGAACAAGTTTCTCAACCAATATTGTAGTAGCCTACACGTAGCCTTCTAGCTCCAGCCGAACACTCGAAGGCTACATCAAAGCCTACCTGATAGCACGAAACCTAATAAGTCCATGGTCATTCCCTCCAAGACTATACAAACATTCAACAGCGAATAGGCCTCAAACCTGAAGGCAGATATGTCAGCGTATGAGCTCCACATCAACACCAAAAATACTTTGACCATGGTCATACATGGTTGATGGCAGACATGTCAGACAGCCAGCTCACCAGACAGAATGGCGAGGAACGCCGCTCAACAACTATAGTGTCATAACCAACAATGGCCACAGTGTCAGAGTAAACAGGATAACAATTACAGTGTCAGACCCGACAGTTTCGGCGTTAAAACCGACTCTGGGTACAAGCCATGAATGTAGCCTACTCGCAGCCTTCTATCTCCAGCCGAACATTCGAAGGCTACATCAAAGCCTACCTGATAGCTCGAAGCCTAATAAGTCCATGGTCAAGCCCTCCAAGACTATACAAACATTTGACAACCACCATGCTTCAAATCTGAAGGCAGATACGTCAGCGCATGAGCTACACATTAGCACCAGAAATACTTTGACCATGGTCGCACATGGTCTAAGGCAGACATGTCAGATAGCCAGCTCACCAGACATAACGACGGGGCACGCCGATCGACAACTACAGTGTCAGAACCAACAAAGGCCACAGTGTTAAAGCAAACAAGACAACGGCTGCAGTGTTAAACCCGACAATTTCGGCGTCAGAACCGACTCCGGGTACAAGTCAGTTTTCCCTGAAAGATACACTTATAATTTGACCTCCCTTGGTGACTCAGCCCTTCCTATGTTCTATAAACATATGAGGGAGGGGGAACCAAAGAGGGATTACAAAATCTTTCCCTTGGTCCCTTGAAGTTTACCTTCGATCACCCTGTAAATCACCCTGTACTCGAAACTTCGACTACTCAACAGTTATATTAATACTCTTAAAAATCCTCATCAGAGGTCGTGGAGTGTCTCATTCAAGGCCTCCACGCAATTATATTGTCAGTATATTATTAATATTATTGGTTATATACTTGAACCCATTGATAGAAGATAAATTTTGTGGTGTAGGAGCCAACTTCTCCCCCTTGCCAAGTAAGGCCCCTACATTTGGCGTCGTCCGTGCTTTCCCACCCTACCAGTCACCCCTGCCTTGTACTTTCCTTTTCCAATTCCTACAAACCACTTCTAATGGCCCCCACCCTACGCTCCACTTCTACCCAAGCCGACAACTCTACCGATGGAGTCGCTGCCCAGTTAGCCCTCCTTACTCAGCAATTCACTCAGGCAGAGGAACGACACCGAGCGCAATTGCGTGAGGAGCGCGAAGAACACCGGCAAGAGTTTAAAGGCGAATGGCAACGCCATTTGGATGACGCCGACAGACAATACCGTGCCATCGACGACCTACGCAACACAGTTCAGGAGTTTAACGACTACAACCTCTAGACGCCCCTCTTCTATTTCGAGCACCTAACCTCTCGCGCGTGTCTGCCCCCGCTCGACTGGGGCCACTACCACATCGGAAAGTACACTTGGCTCATCTTGGTACCGAGGGTTCTCCCCCCACTATCCCCTCTACTGGCTCCATCCATCTTGGCATCCACCCCATGTAGGATTCCTCTAATTCTACCCTTCGCTCTAACAGACACCCCAAACGCCGCCCTGCTCGAGAACGCCTTGAGGAGAATAAGGTCGAGCATACGCCGAACACTCAGCCTCATCGCCCTCAAACCCATCAATCCCCTCTTCATCCTACCAATTGCGCACAGCAGGACCTCGACTACAAAATCTACCCTGCCATCTGCATCAGTGCGAGCCGAACACCAAACTTGTAGAATCGGTTAAACAACCCCCTCTGCCCCAAAATCCTTGCTATCAAGGTGCCTCCAAATTTCTGAGCCCCCAAAATTAGTAAATATCGTAACACCGATCCTCAATCCCACCTCCTCAAATTCTAAAATGCTCTAAGCCTTTACTCTATGACTGACCACCTGATGTGTCAACTTTTTCCCACCGACCTCAATGATAGCCCTCTTCGTTGGTATCATAACCTTCCCAATGGCTCTATTCGAAGCTTCGAGCAATTATCCAGCCTTTTATCGCCCAATTCTCCTTCAACAAGGATCGTAAAGTCTGAGTCAATACCCTCTTCAATTTCAAAAAATCCCCCAGTAAAACCCTTGAGGCCTTCACCAAGAGGTTACTCGACGAGTCCTGCAAAGTTAAAAACCTCGACTGTGTGAATGCCATACTCACGTATTCAAACTATTTTCCAGATAACAACCATGTCAAAGAGTATCTGGTTCTCTACAAACTGCGAACCCTCGAGGAGATTCTCTCAAAAGTTAATGGTTATATCGACCTTGAGCACCTCTGGGAAATAAATAAACAGGCGCAGCCTTCGACCACCAATCTAAATAAACCTCAACAAGGCCCACCCTCTACTCCTACACCCCTTATCGTTCCCGTCTTGCAGAAGACTAAGAGCTGCAAACGTCCCCACACTAACAACACTACCGAAGCCCGTAAAAAATGATCGAAGCCGGTCCTCCCCAAACTTATTGCCTCTATCAGCACCATTCAACTACATATCTAAGTAGACCCCATATGACATATCCCTTTCCCCATCGAGGTCAAACCAGGCGAACCTTATTGCGTCAACCACAAGTGTAATTGCCACCACATCAGCAAATACTTCGCCATGCAGCGCTCTCTCAAAATAATTCTCAAGGAAGGTTGTATATATCAGTACGTTGCCCACCTTCCTAGCAACCTCAATGGGTCGTACCTCAAACCTTAAACAGCCCCTGCTGCCAACCCAGCCGATGTACACATCTACCAAGTTCATTTCATCGAGGTAAATTATATCAATAACAGCCGTTCCAAGAGCAAGCGCAAGCGTGTCGAAGAATACTACAATCTGACTTATCAGGAGAAGCTACCTGCCCACCTACCATAGTCAAGTCAATATCCTCGACCCGAGGATATCTCATTTATTAACTACAACACATCGCATGTTCGTTTTCCCCATTCTGACCCTTTAGTCAAAATGATTAAGGTCGAACACCTTGTCCTCTACACCATGCTTATCGATACAGGAAGTATAGCCGATGTACTTTTCCATCAAACCGTCCAAGACATGAACAAAATAGACCTCATCACTGCCGCCAATGTCGAACTGAAAGGTTTTAATGGGGCTACCGAAGTTTCCATTGGTCGAATCAACCTTTCAGTTACTACTGGCCAAGTTGCACTTCAAACCAGCTTTCTTGTCATCGATAAGAAATCTAAGTATACCTAGGAATCCTTGGGTGCGACTGGCTCCATGCCATGCGCGTCATACCTTTGACTTATCATCAAACCCTTTATTTTAATACCCCCTATGGAATGTGGAACTTAAAAGGTTCTCAACGTCTCACCCATTCATGTGAACATCCAGAGATCGATCAGACCCAAAAACTCGTGAAACAACCATAGCAATCACTGTCTCCCTCGATCCCTATAGCTTCGACACCTGCCATCTCACCCATCGAACCCACTGTTTATATTAAACTCGACAGTCCTGGTCGACGTACATTCATTGGAACCTTTATAGATGAGGCCGAGCGCCTTGAACTCATAGACATCCTTCGAGCAAACAAAGATGCCTTTGAATGGACGTTTCAGGAGATGCCCGGTATTGACCCTAGTTTAGCATGCCACCGCCTCGACCTCATCCCCAATTTTGTAGTAGTAAAGCAGAAGAAGCATACCTTGGCACCACGACTTCGAGAAGCTGATAACCTCAAGGTCGACAAACTCATAGCCGCAGGTTTCATCAGAGAAGTCAAGTATACGAACGGCAAGATCAGAATCTGCGTCGACTTTACAGACCTTAATAAACACATATCGAAGGAAAACTTCCCCCTCCTGATCATTTCAGTACTCCTAGATGTTACTGTTGGACATGAGCGTCTATCAATGATGGACGCGGCTTTGGGTTACAATCAAGTACCCCTCCACCCCGAGGATCAACTTAAAACTTCTTTTATCACTGAACAAGGCCTTTATTGTTTTAACGTCATGCCCTTCAGCCTCAAAAATATGGGTGCCACCTACCAACGCCATGTTACAACCATGTTTAAAACCTTGTTGGGTAAGTCGATCGAATTATACATCGATGACATGTTATGCAAGAACCTCCAAAAATAGACCCACATCCAGGACCTAACTGCAGTCTTTCCGATACTTCGAACATACGACATGAAACTTAACCCAGACAAATGCCAGTTTGGTGTTTCGTCTGGCAAATTTTTAGGCCGCCTTATTAGCAAACGAGGTATCGAGATTAACCCTACCCATATCCGATCCCTCAACAATATGCGATCCCCCCAAACCAAAAAAGATGTCCAAAAGGTGGCTGGTAAGATAGCGGCCCTCAACCGTTTCATTTCTAAATCCTCAGACCGCTGTGCCTAGCTCTTTTCTCTCTTATGCAACCAAGGCGTCCATAAGGCTAAAAAGAAAAATAGCCCTGAGATCAATTAGACACCCGACTGTGAACAAGTCTTCCTCGAACTTAAAACATACCTTGGACGGCATCAACACCCCTGTAGAAGGTGAAACAGTTTCTTTATACCTTGCGGTCATCGACACTTCTATCAGCTCAGTCCTCATTCGACTCGAATCAAGCATCGAGAAACCTGCATATTTTATCAGCAAAACTCTAACACCTACAGAAACTCGATACGCAAAACTTGAGCGTTTGCTCCTCACCCTCGTATACACCTCCCAAAAACTCAAACCATACTTTGAAGCTTACCCTATCTGTGTTATAACAAGTTATCCCCTTCGAGAAGTACTCAGCAAGAAAGAAAAATCTAGACGAGTACAACATTGGTCCGTTTATCTTGGCAAACATGATATCACATTTGAGAAGCAAGTATCCCAAAAAGGCGAAGCAGTCGCCGATTTCCTTGCAGACTTCCCGGTCGAAGATGTCGACTGGGAGGAACACGAAGACAACCTACCAGAAGACCAACCTAAATTAATAGACCTATGGAATACTAACACAGGCTGGCATCTCTTCACCGACAGATCCGCTGGACCTAACGGTTCGGGGATCGGTATCGTCCTGGTCACGCCCACCAATGATCAAATTAAAAAGGCAGTTAAGTTAAACTTTGAATGCTCCAACAACGAGGCCGAGTATGAAGCCTTGATCCATGGCCTCGACTTCGCACTCGACCTCGGCGTCCCTAAACTTGCAGTTTTCACAGATTTACCTAAAAAATCTTCCATTACTCACTATCCCAGAGGCAAAAATAGACGCGCAGATACCCTCGCCTACATAGCAGCTATATTAGGCCAGTCAAAATCCTAAACTCTTCGTATCGAAGTACTCGAACGCCCATGTATCGATCAGATGGAAGTCAATGCCATCAATACTGGGGGTGAGAGTCTCGATCCAGACGACTGACAAACACCATTCCTCAATTACTTCAACAATGTTATCTTCTTAAACGATCCCAAAGCTAAACGATCATTACTAGAAAACTGTCGCAGATACACCATCCTCAAACTCGAGCTACATCGCAATTCCCCAAATGGCGTCCTCTATTGATGTATTTCTCAAAATGAAGCCTCTTCAATTCTTACAGAACTCCACGAAGGTACCTGCAGTGCATATACCGTTAGTCGATCTATGGCCCCCCGAGCCGTCTCCCAAGGTTTATTTTGGCCCAATATGAAGAAGTAAGTTGAAAAGTATGCCAAACACTGTGATAAATGCCAGCGCCATGCCCACGGCATCCATAGCCCCTCACAAGACCTCTACTTTAGTCAAGTCTTTTGGTCATTCAAATGATGGGCCATCGATCTTGTGGGTCCTTTTCCCAAATCTTTAGGTAATTGAGAGAACGTCCTAATTGTCACAGATTATTTTACCAAATAGGTCGAAGCCGTACCTTTGTGTCGAACCAGAGAGGAAGAAGTCATCAAATTTCAATGGATGAACATTATTACACGCTTCAGCAGCCCTCATATGATTCGATGTGACAATGGTCCACAATTCGTCATGAACAAAGTCAGAAATTTCCTCAAGAAGTACAACATCATCCTCTCCCCCTCAGCACCTTACTACCCCCAAGGGAATGGTAAGGTCAAAGCAATCAATAAAACAATTGTCGACGGTCTTAAGAAGTGTATCGATGTAAAGAAAGGATGATAGGTTCAAGAATTACAACACGTCATTTGGGCCTATCGAGCAACATCAAGAAAAGCAACGGGATGCACCCCTTTTTCTAGTCTATGGTAATGAAGTAGTGCTACCTACCCAATTCGAAGTACCAACATACGACCCCAGCATTCCTGATGAAGATAATGAGTTTGAACTCGGGTGCAATATGTTATGGATCGACGAAACAATAGACCGAGCCATCGCCAACCTCGACCGTTACCATCTATCACTCCAGAAATCATATAACAAGAGAGTTTGACCACGAAGTTTCAACATTAGAGATCTTGAACTTCGACATGTTACACAGTCTTTGAAGCCTCGAAATGCTGGTAAGCTAGCCGAATCCTGGGAAGGACCTTAATGCGTGTACGATAAAACTGACAAGGTTTTATATTACCTGATGAAAGAAGATGAAGGGCCTCTACCAAATCCATGGAATACAATGCAGTTATAATCATACAACAGGCCACGACCTTCACCTTGTTTCACTGATGTAAATTCAGTATAAATAGTAAACAGTTTTTTTCTATTGAACTTTGTCCCCCATTTTCCAGTAAATTTCTTGGTTTTGCCTAAGTATCATGTCATCCCTTCGACCCGACTGATACTTGGGGGTGACCTTAAAAAAATTTAAGTCTCCAAATTTTGAGCAAACTCGAGGGGCATGAATGGTCTAGAGACCGGACCTTCGAGAATGTATTGGGGGAGACCACGTTCTACTTCGATCAGGCCCAGGCCTTTGAAGTCCAATGAATTTCTTGGTTTCTCCTAAGTATCATGTCAACCCTTCGACCCGATTGATACTTGGGGGTGACCTTAAAAATTTTCAAGTCACCAAATTTTGACCAAACTCGAGGGGCATAAATGGTCGAGAGACCGGACCCACGAGAATGCATTGGGGGCGACCATGTTCTACTTCGACCAGGCCCAGGCCTTTGAAGTTCAGTGAATTTCTTAGTTTCCCTTAGTATCATGTCAACCCTTCGACCCGATTGATATTTGGGGGCGACCTTGAAATTTTTTAAGTCTCCAAATTTTGAGCAAACTCGAGGGGCATGAATGGTCGAGAGACTGGACCCTCAAGAATACATTGGGGGTGACCACGTTCTACTTCGATCAGACCCAGGCCTTCAAAGTTCAGTGAATTTCTTGGTTTTGCCTAAGTATCATGTCAACCTTTCGACCCAACTGATACTTGAGGGCGACCTTGAAATTTTTCAAGTCTCCAAATTTCGAGCAAACTCGAGGGGCATGAATGGCCGAGAGACCGGACCCTCGAGAATCTATTGGGGGCAACCACGTTTTACTTCAATCAGGCCATGGCCTTCGAAGTCCAGTGAATTTCTTAGTTTCGCCTAAGTATCATGTCAACCCTTCGACCTGAGTGACACTTGGGAGTGACCTTGAAATTTTTCAAGTCTCAAAAATTCAAGCAAACTCGAGGGGTATGAATGGTTGAGAGACTAGACCCTCGAGAATGGATTGGGGGCGATCACGTCCTACTTCGTTTTGGCTTAGGCCATCGAAGTCCAGTAATTTTCTTGATCTCACCTAAGTATCACGTCCATCTCTTGACTGATACTTAGGGAACCATCTCGAAGATCTTCAAGGTTTGATAATTCTACAAGCAATCTGCACTTACAACAAATGCAGATACAAGTATACCATAATATTAACAACGCTACTACATCCATGAAGTTTCAGTGCAACATATATCAGAGAATCAAGTTCAACACAAATCAACAAACCAACTCAAATCAAGTTCAGCATACATCAGCAAATCCAATCAATCACAAGTTCACAACTCAAGTGCAAAGCAAGCTCAACATTGTTCAAATATTACAACACAACATAAAGATTAGAAAAAATAGTTTGGCACACCCAACACAATACTACATATAGGTGTGGCCACATCATCTCCCCTGTCCGGTTCTTCAACACCAACACTTCCAGTACCCTCAGCAGAAGGGTTCGACACAGCAGTCACTGCCCCAGCAACCGTCCCTATAACTGCAAGAGCATCTAAGCCGCCTCCCACACCCATACCAGCAGCATCTACTTCTACCCCCTCCGTCCGAACAATATCTTCAACAACAGGATCATTGGTTGTGGGAAAGCGTCGCAAAGTTTCAGGATCATACCCCAAATATGCTATGAACGTCTTCAGCCTGACAGTAACTTCACATTCATCATCGAACTACCCTTAGAATATCTCCATCTATTCTACAATAACCCTATCCTTCTTAGCCAACTTTGACCCCAGCATCTGCGTATGATTGTAACGTTGAGTTTTGAGTCTCCTCTCGCATTCATCTCTGATAGTCCCCTGATCTCGCTTTAAAACTTTAATTTCATAAACTAGCGATGCATCGGTCCCTCGAGCAAGCTCCAGATTGTCAACCGCCTGCTTTAACTGCCTTGTTGTTACCTTTTACGCCATAATGAAAGCATGTGCCCAAGTATCTGTCTGCTAGAATATTTAAGCCATCAGTATCTCTTCAAGCATGGTGCACTTAAGAAAATTTTCAGAATTTCAAAATACAGCTACCTGATGCATAGTCATGTTCATCCGCTTCCCAGCTTCGTCTGGGTCAGTCCGGAGAGTACCGCTATCAAAGCAGCCGTAGCTCGAGCATACTTCTCCAGTTCAGATGCTGTTAGTTCTTTATCCACATCCTTTGCATCCTCCTCCCCCAGCGCCCTACGCCTTTTACACTGAGTTCCCTTCGGCTGTTGTTCCCTCGGAGATTAGGGAAAGACCTTGCCCTTCCCTTTGTCAACCTGTACTGATGTCTGCTTCGACGCCTGCTTTGGCGAGTCATGAACAGCTTCGGCCACTGGCGCTGCCTGCTTTGGCACCTACTACCCCTTGGGAACATAATTTACCTTCCTCGCGAACTTTAGCTTCTCCATTCCTTCGGCTCGATGAACCTTTGCCCCCCCCCCCTCTTCTTTGATGGCATTGGCGTAACGGGTACGTTTCGAAGCAGAGAATTTGTCTTCTTCTGCCTCTTTCTCTTGATACCTAGTTTCCTGAAAACACAGTTTACCCACTCCTCGTCCGCATTGATCAGCTCATCAATATAATTCCTTGAATTTTTTAGAGCTCAGTTACTTGGTGCTACAGAACAAACAAAACGCGGTTATCAGTCTATTTGATCAATATGTTAAAAAATCATTTACCATCAACTTACCTGAATTATAAAGCCTATGTCGTAACTAATAAGGGTCCTCCCCTTTGGCATTCTCATAATTACCCCGCACAACTACCAGGTTCTTGTCCCACCCTCGACCCGTCAAGCACAGATCAAACAACCAGGGCCTATCTATATGACATTGGATATGGTACGTGCCCACCTTATGGTTTGCTTTTCTCAAATGGAATGATAGAATATCGTACCACTCGATCAAGCCCCTCCCTTCACTTTTCAGCTTTACATTCATAGCCTCGACCACCCTCATCATTTCATAGAAATTCTCATTCATCTGGCATGGGGAAACCTCCCAGAAGTTCAGCACCTCCTTCACTAGCCTTCGAAGGGGTAGTTGCATTCCTAGTCGAATCTGGCCCTTAAATGCCATGAAATACTCTCAAGGTTGAGACTTGAAAGTATATCTAGATCCCATGAATCCCTAGTCGAATATGAGCCTCAAACTTTGTCGTCAGAGCATCAAATTCTTGGCCCCTCTTTTCTAAGCACTGTCTTTCCCCCTTCATCAGCATTGACAGCTGCCCAATACAACAAAAAAGAAGAATCAGTTCAACAGTTTCATTAAGTTTGAAGGCAACATCAGGTAACAGTTTTTCAACCACATACCGCGAATGTGTGCCCGAGATACTCATCTCAAGCTTCTGCGAGTTTATCCTGGCCATATGACAGTATCTTCACTCCAACTCTTTCATCTTGGCAGCAACATGATGGTTAGTTCAGTCATTGTCCTCCTCCAAAAGTCGTTTCCTCTTCAGACTCTTCTCAATGTCCCCAAGCGCAGACATGCTCAATTCAGGTTTTTCCTGTACGCCACCAGCAGTAGACTTTACGATTTCCTGTTCTGTGGCCATAACCCCATCAGCTGAGGTACTTTACTGTGCTAGCTTTCAAGCTTTACGAGTGACCCATTTGTTCATCTGAGGTACAAAAGGTGGAGGACTAAGCAAATCAGCAACGGTCTTTATAGCTTTTTCCTCGGCCATAGATCATTTTTCTTGAGCTCACTGAACTTTTGGCACCACCGAGTCTACTGTTTTGTGTCTTCGGATACCCAATTCACTTAGTATCTCTGTTATTTCGTCTTGAACGCGAGCAACACAATCAAATAGAGAGTAGTCTTAACCGGAGTAGCCAACAGTTTGGGTTCGGCCAATAAAAAGGAACAAAATATCACTTATACAATATGCGGACATTGTTATCAACTATTCAAGGTTGGTCAACATTACTTACTCATATTATAATATCTATGGTTCAGCTCGAACGATGGTTCACCTGGAACCTACAAACAACTACCCTCAACCCACACAAGGTGGTCATTCCATGGTTTACCCGCAGACTCAAAATCAAAGAATTTCGGCCTAGCCGAGTCATTATGCAGGTAACCACTATTTTGACCCTCCATATACTTTAACTTGTAAAACTTCAAAGCATCTTCAGCTGCGAACTGCTTTGCAGTCCCTTCCTTCCTCCATTTTTCGTTCAGCGCCTTACATACCCTCATCATCTCATACACATTCCCATTTAATTGGGCAGAGCAGCACTGTAACGTATTCATAACCTCTTTCTAAAAGTAGGTCAGCAGAATTTTAAGGCCATATACGACCTGATTCAAGAAATATAACAAACCCCCACTTGGGACTGCTAACCCAATCCCATTGTAATACGAGAGGCTAACCCCCTCACACCCCCTCATAAATACCTTTATCCTCCTTCCCCTTTTCCAAACAGGGAATTTGATAATACATTGCTTCCCTCCCTTTTTCGGAGACATAGGCTCTAAACCAGATACCTTGGTCCTCCACATACCTACCCCACTCTCCAGGACATTTCTTTTTATATCTTAAGCACTCTATCCCTACATCCACCCCCTTTGGGTATATGACAAGGACTCTCTCTTTCTCCTTTTCGTCTTCCTTCTCTTTCACGCCAGATCTACTGGGCCCCACCACCTCTATCGTCGCCCCCACACTATTAACAGTTTCCTCCATTACACTACACTCGTTCCCCCTCCCGGAAAATGGCGTTTCTTCAGAATCAGACGAGACTACAAACCTACTAGCAGGAATACTAGGTTTAGAACGCATACTGAACCTACAGATACAGAGACATTTTTTATCATTATCGCTACGCTACAAACAGAACAAATAGACCCACCTTCTGCCCAGTCATCACGTATATTTCCATAAATCCCAAAACAAAAAAGCCAAAATTAAATCATTTCAAATTTCCCTCTTCTTCTCCAACAAACATATTTTCTCTCTCTAAGAAAACATATACCACAAATCCTACATTTCAGACTTTCTCTCATTTTTATTTTTTCAAAATCCCCTAAAAACCCCATATTCTAAAACCAACTATACAGATTACTAACGTTTACAGATTACTACATAACATAGAGTACTCAAAATATCAAGCTGAGAATTTTTTTTATCACAAACCTGTACTTGCTGAACAGCAATCCTCTAATTTACCTGGATGTCTCTTCGAAAATGAGCGTTCCCGTCGTCTCTCCAACAACCTCATATCACTCGATGAAAATGTCTTCCTCAAAACGCAATCAGCACTCAAACGCCTCCTTTCCTTGATAATGATATGTGTACCACTTTTTTCTCTCTCTGAAACTATAGATAATTTATTAGGGAGAGAAGATGAGTTTTTATACTCTTCCTCGGTTTATGAAACAACGGCTCCTTCTGACACGTGTCAGTCATCCCCACTATTGCTATAGACACGTCGTTTCATTTCGCAACATTATCATGACTTCTGAGATAACGTTTGCCACCTTTAATTTTATCCCTATTATCTACCATTACCAACCCTACACCTCTTCTCAGCCCAGTACCAAAATGACCAATCATCTTACTTATACTATACCAAAATCGTACACACATTCCTAAAATAGCTCAATTTTAAAAATTCGAAGATATCCCTACAGTTGTTAAAATCCTACAGCTGTCATACACAGCATCCGTACACAATAAATATAAACGATTACTTTATTCAATCAGATCGAAACATCACATATTTTATTCTCTCACGATTTCTCATATTACATTTATTCAAAACTCAACCACAGAATACTACTACAAAATAGGTTATTTTTAACAAGTCTCACGACCTCGAGCTCACCGGGCTCCCCAGTTACATCTAAAGCAGCCCCGATGATTTGATTGCCCGTAGAGAATTAACTCCCCATTCGCTGCCCTTGCATCCTCTTCCACAATCCTATCGCATGCGAGTTGTCGAACAGTTAGTTCTCGCACATGGGGATCCAACAGAGACTTAGGAAAAATGTTACACCAAATGAAGCGATCATGCTTGACACACCTGCCTTCATCATCCAAGCCAACCAGATTTAATGGCTATTCCGGAAAAATAATATCATACGGCAAATGACAAAAATAGCGTTCATGAAGTTTAGCAACCTTGATATAAAACTGACCATCTGCCGCCCGCTGCATACACTGAGAACGAGTCCTCACCATGCTCGAACACAACAACTCCAGAATAATACAAATAATAATAATATCAAGGAATCCATACTTATAGACAAAGGAAGATCTCCGCAGAATCAATCACCCCACAAATTTTCCTCATAAAATATTGGTGTGAACATCTCTGGAATAACAGAATATCGTGACAAATCATTACCCCAATAGCACAAAATATCCCCTCAGACGCATACATGGCAACAACCACGACAACAGCTAGCTAAACAGTCATACAGACAACTCCATCTCAACCCTGTCCCACAGCTCGCATAAACACGAGACTTCCAGTTCGCACCAACAACTCGACCTACTCTAAATTTTTCCTTAACTCTCACTACCATTTTTTTCCTTCATACCCATGATACCTACTCATTTATATTACCAACGCCTATGGTACAAACAGAAAGAAAATAACCAAACTCGAAGATACAATATCATCATAACATAAAACATATATTTCATTCAGTCCAAAAATTACTCTTACAGAATACTTTACAACAGAGATTTTATAGATTACTTCAATTTACATCAAGTATCTGCTAGAAATCCTTTTCCTGGCACGAATAGTCCATAGAAGAAGTAGACCCCAAACTTTAATCCCATGCTACAAGATGCAGGGAAGTCAAAAATAGGGATTACAGATGAAAGATCGTCTTCATTGCCAAAGAACTATGGTCCATGGAAGAAAATGATCATCTGCATCCTCCTCACCTCCCCGTATGCTAGAGACAGACGGAAGGCCTCATTTTTTTAACAAGACCCACCTATTAGCAGGATATCGACAAAACTCCCTCGGCCGAATGCTTGCTGCTTCATCTTCAGTTATAACAGCCTCCTCTACCAGTAGACAAAGATCGTTATGGAGTTCCGCCTCAGATGTCACCAAGTAATAAAAACGTACCATTTGGTAGTAATCATCCTCTATCTCCATTACTTCTTTATAAGATATACGATGAAAAGTAGGAGACACAAGAATTGGAGTAGGCAGATACAGCAGTTGATAACCAAAATACTTGATGCGCAATTCCTCCATCTTCCTCCCAATCCTAGACTCTCGGGCCTGAGTCCTAGTCATCACCATTGTTACCGCAGGTAAATAATGAGGAAGAAATTAAATAAAAAGGGTTTGCTCCTCAAAACTCAACTCAGAGTACCTTTTATACACAGATCAGCATTCAAAGCAGACTCTACAAATTCCCAACGTCAAATAGATTCCCCATGCAACAATATTTGACTACAGTCATTGGTTCTAGGAAACCCAACAGACACAAGCAGAGATTCATAAATTGATATTGGAAATGAACCTCCAACATAACTACAGCATTTAATGACTCTTCTCAGCCAACACGACTCGCCTACAACCATTCTCGTACTATTTGCTGAGAGAGGGCGGTTGTAGTGGCTTATTCCGCATCTCGAGCTCATGCTTTATTTTTAAACTTCAGACAAACTTTTTACCTTAACAACAGAGCACGTGGCATAATCACAAACATGTACAGAAAAGTTTCTCAACCAATACCACTCATCCCTAGCGAGACTCATGCTATTGATTGAGAGCCATCTTGTAATAGCTTATTTCGTATCTCGGACTCAAACCTCATCCTCGATCTCTTCAGCATACATGATGTACTACTAAAGACGTAACCAAACTTTCCCCAGTTTGAGACATCACTTTTGACCTCTACACCAATAGTTTGACCTGCGTGAAGCACACAGTCAGCAATAGAGCCATTGTACAATAGCAAAGATCAGAACGTTACACAATCTGGTTAAAGAATATCTCACACTCACTTAGTAACGACCATCATTAAGGGACTTTATGGTCGTCAAACGGTCATATTAGAGAACCTATAAGAAGACATAAAGAACTGCAGATGAGGGACGAGACACTTACCATAGAAAAGTCCTACTCTATCATCCTACATTCTCAGAATAATTATTGTAATAAACTAGCAATCTCAATAAGATTACTACTTTCTCAAAATCCTCAGGAGAGGCCATGGTTTTTAACCTATTCAAAGGTTTTCTACGCTAAATCATCTTATTGTTTACTATCTATTATTCTTGAACGTTCTAAATACATTTAGTGTAAATGCTAAGTCTGAATCCCGGAACTAGGCTATTACAGTTATAATGTAGGTAAGTGTAGGCACATGACGGAGTAATTGTTTTGCTGGCATTCTAAGACTACCTAATAGTTACACTTTCTCCCCCTTTCTTCATTTTAAGTTCACCTCCCGGCATTTTTTCCTTTAATTGAGTACATATATAATAATATTTATCTAATCCTATATTTTTTCTTAGTAGAGCAATATCACATTGAAAATTCTCTTCTTTCTTTTAAAATATTCTAGCAAGAATCTTATAGATGTACTAGCAAATCATTAGGAATTTTCTCCTCTAATATTCATTATGACCACTAAAACCATATGGTTTCACTCCTTCATTTATTTTTCACTAAAAATTCTTAGAACAAACGGGTCAAAAAGAAGTTAGCTAGAAAGATAATGACATATTTTAAGGTACAAGAGTAAAACTTCGGGTAACCATAACAAAGGTAAAAAATGGGTAACAATAAAAATGCCTATTATCATATCGTCGGTCTCATACGGTCCCTTTTTTTGTCTCGAATCAAGTTTAGGAAATGTTCTATTATAATAACTTGAATTTGATGTCACCATCGACAATTAAGTAATGCAAACAAAATGAGATCACAAAATAAGATGAGATTTGCTGAAAAAAATTAATATCATAACACTCAAAGCTTATAAAAAGGCCAGAGCTACACATATCATTGGGTATGAAATCTTCATAGTTATCCTCACGTGGTTCTAATCATGATGAGTTCGTCGCTTAACCAAGAGAATCACTGACTATTATGAATTGTAATTTTACCAAATAATTATTCTATGAATTAGTATAATACAAAAGCACTACCTTAGTCTAGTAAGAATATTCCACATACAAAAGCTCCTAAAATCTACAGTACAAATAAAACCAAAAAAAATACCCTACTGTCCTAAAAAAAAAAAAAAATAACAAAACGAGACAAGGATAAGAAATATACCTAATTGATGGAGCATACACTGATTACTCGTCTCAATTTAGATTCATTACCTGTCATATGATGAGAACATCCATTACCCATGTACCACTGTAAGGTTTTGAAAGCATTTAAATCTATCAATGCAACATTACACCTTATCTGTGGTGACAAACCATATTTTCACACCCAAATATCCCAAATTACCTTTTAAGGTGATGTTTCATGAACAAACCACCTAGCCATATTCTGATTTTTCACATTAGAAAATTTTATATTTGGGTTATATCATTGTCAATTGAATGGTCGAACATATGATCGACAAGGTACAATAAATTTGCAATAAGGCGCAACATGACCCTGTCGACTACATGCTTCACAATAATAAATTCGAGAGTAAGAAAATCTTTTGGCTTGATTGTGAGTGGTGGATATTATATTATGTTTGGGTAATGATGTAGTAGCAATTGTTTTGACAAATATCATGACTTGAGGGGTCTTGGCATCATAATCATGTGGTTCATATCCTAGACCCCTTTTGTCACTGTCAGTTTTCCCCATACATAACATTTTATCAATTTTTTCTGCTCTATGACAAAACATTTCAAGCTTCTACTAAGATGAAACTAAATTAAGTTTCGCCTTATCAAGTTCGCCAAAGGTTAATTTCATTTTCTCCCCAGCATCATGAACTTCCTTTTCTAAGATTCTGATTTTGTTATGGAGGCCTTGTTTTTCACCCTCAATCATTTTTATCTCAAGACTTGTATTTTCAACTCTTTTTATTAAGTTCACAGGTGAGTGTATTAACTTGATTTTTCAAGACTTTGTTAAGTTTACCAAGTTTAAGACACTTTGCAAATGTCTGAGCATACAAGTCTTCAAGATTCAGGTCCTCAAACACATCATTTTCATGATCAATTTGACTTTCAATAGGATTCTCGAGTTCCAAAGTGTTAAAGTTATCATTACTAAGATGCAGAAAAGCATGATATACACAACATTGTCCATTATCACCTACTTGGGGATGATCATCATTAATTTTATTTTTATCATCACTATCATCCCAAGTAACACTAATATTCATAGCCTTGTGATTATTTCTTGATTTCTTATTGGGATAAGTATGTGCATAATGACCAAACTTGTGACACTTAGAAATTTTAACTAGACTTAGTTAAGTGTCATTGTTTGTCTGTCAGTTATTAGTTTTGATCTGATCATGAGGTATTGGCTTATAGTTCACCGATTGCCCTTATTTTTTAAATTGACATTTTTTCAAGAATTTTTGAAATTGTTGACTAATAAGCAAAATAAACTTCTTAGAATCCATTAATCTCAAATACACGAGTTAGGATCTGCACTCAGGTTATTAAGCTTTCGAGCGTGACCGCTCTGATACTAATTAAAATTTATGAGTCCTTGAGATTAATCGATTTCAAAAAAATTAGGTCAAATAACTTAGGTCTGATAATCCTTAAAATTAATTGTCTAATTCTAACCTAGCTCAAATTGATATGAGAATCTAGTGATAGCAATAAGCAATCAAAAGTATAAGGACAAACAATTTTAACCCTGTGGGAAACCTTTCTCAAGGGAAAAACCCACAGGTCACTGCTGAATCATCTGACAACTATAAATCTACTATTAAAAAGAAATTACAAGAACTCAATCACTTATATAATCGATAAGCACGTTACCATGGTTACCTCTCTTCTAATTAAGTTTCTTACAATCAATTTCTCGTTCTCGCAACGCCTCGCTTTGGATCACGCACCAAAGCTTAAAATCTTGAATCCTTCAAACTCTCAAAATCAAAAATTAGAATTAGGTTTTCAAAATTCTAGATCAATTTTACTTGAGGGTTTATTCTTGTTGATTTTCTCGTTGAATTCCATCTACTCTCAAAATATCTCAAGCCCTAAAATTTGTTTTAGAAGAGGTGAAGTTCAAAATAAAAAAGAAGTTTTTTATAAGAAAACTTAAAATCGCATGCTTTGTTCAAGTAGAGCAAAAGTCTATTCGAACAGAGAGGGTTATGACTATTTTGTTCAAACATAAAAATAAAAAAAAGGTTTATTCGAACAGAGATAGTTCTGCCAGGTTTATTCAAATAGACAAAAGTCTATTCGAACAGAAACCTATTTTCATAAAAAAAACATACTCCTTTTGTTCATTTTGTAAAATATTAATGGGCTAGAGTATTTGAGCAAAGAGGTACAAAACTAACGTATTTGTTCGATGTCAGTCCAGCTGTAGTTGTTCCACGTGCACTCTCTGGCGAAGAACTACCATGAGATAGTGCTGGCACTTAAACACAAAATGAAACCAATAACAAATATGAATGTTTTAAAACAGATACTGCCAAACACTAAGAAAATGATCATGAAGTTTGAGCCTACGCGAGGTTCTGCAACCACAGAAATCAAGCCTTTTGAGCACTTAAAATCGTGTAGATTCACTGTCACTCATTTTCTTGGGTTGTGTGGGTCAGTGATATCTTGAATTTGCTTCCTAGCTAAAATTTTGTATAACAACAATAGTTTTCAGCTGAATTTTTTTATAACACAAAGGTTCTCGAGAGACACTGATTTGGGCCTTTTTTAATTTTTTAAAGACAATGATTTCGATTTCTTCTCGACACCCAATCTCTTCTTTTGACGACTATTACTAACAGCGACCCTCTGCTGCTTGTCATAGCCACCTTGAGCGATTTTTTTAGAGACTAGTCAATGACTAAGATTGTTCTACTGACTAGAGGCCCCTGCACAAAGAAGTAAATATTCCAATATATTCCCCCATTAAACCGTAAATATGATAGAAAATCCTGGAAGTGAGATATTGGTTACAGAAAGACTACTAAAATATCAACTACGAAAAAAAATCTGGCTTCTCTCATGCATGGAACCGCTAATTCCTTAAAAATAATAAAATCGAATAGATATATGAAGGGGAGAGGGGGAGAGGAGTTTGGTTTGAGAGAGAAAAATAGGGAGAGATGATGAAGAAAGAGAGAGAGAGAGAGACATCTTTAGCTTTTCACTACCCCAATTGTCACAGCACAGCTCGGTCAGGCACTACAGTGCCCAGAACACAGCGGAATATGACACCGTGTGGCGTACATGCATGTGTGGTCGGCATGCACAAGCCTTCTTCACTGGGCGCGGCGCGCCAGTGGGATAGAGCCACGGATGCTAGAGCGACATCCGGATAATTCTGGATACTCGTGAGGGATCATCGAATAGGTACTCGGTATAGGCGGCAACGCTGAAGGTTCCCTCATTAATCCCTACAGCATAATCTCTCGTGATTGGGCACGAGGTACGGATAACACACCTGTCCTGTAGCGGATCAGGATAGTTCAATATGTCAGGTTCCCGATATATGATATACATATATAAAGGGAAAATGAGCATGGACTAGTTACATAGTCCATCTATAAGGGGTGGTGCATCTCGGTTGGCTGGTGGGGCATAACATCGCCCTATGAAGCCTATTTGGGAACTCATGACCATCCCTTGTGGATAACCCATGAGCGGGGGTCCAAGATGACCAAGAAATAAATCTTACTTTTTTATGGGGAGGTTTTGACCAAGGTTCCTCCTTAATATAGCTACTAAGTAAATAGCTAGTTTCCAAAAGAAAACATCAAAAGTAGAGACGAAGCATACTGGCACTTCTCACCCCCTTAACCAATTCCGTTTTGAACGAAACTTGGCGTGTATCCATATTAGGATATAAAGAACATATATCCAAGGTCAGAACTCAAAACACTCGGGTAGATTTACTCGGCATTCGCAAGGGCGCCACACACTCCCGTACTTAAAATAATCTTGACGTCCTCGTCGAGAACCTTTCTTCAACACGGCTCTGCAAGGATTCAATCTTTTACATCTTCAAGAAACTAATATTCTCCCGCATTCAGTTCAGAGTACTACATATTCTTATGTACTGGCTGCTACTGAACCTAACTGCTAGTTTCGATGCTAACAACTGTGGTCTTCACAACTGAACCTTGTTATTTGACCTTTCAACTGGAAGTGCATCGGTGACTGGAGCTTCATTCAAACTCTGGAGTCTGTCTTTTCTTCTTAATACTATCTCGCGACCTTTAGCCTTCTTATATATATATAGGCGAGGCTTCCTAGCATCGCGCCCTCTGAAATGCGTTGCATCCTACTACAAAGCACTTTCTCCCCTGACGAATCTGTCGTCTCCTCCGGACAGCCTGATGAGGATATCTGTAATCTCATCTTAAAGGTGCACTCCCTTCTGAGTCACACTGGTACGCTCTTCCTTTGAGTCGCACAATGCCTTTGCTGCTTGAGAGTTTAATCTTCTGTAAATCTCAACTTTAAACCTGAGAAGCAAGTCTGCTAAAAAAACCCAGGGTAAACTCTTCCCATCTGTTCCGGAACACCTGTCACGCTCTCAAACTGCATGACTACTCTTTTAACTAAATTTGTAAAGGTCTTCAAGCCGTACCCGCCTTTCTTATGGAATATCTGGGACACAAGATCAAGATGCGGCACTCTTGCCTTACCAGTATAGAACTGAACTGGTACTCATTGTTCACTTGGGCGAGGGAGGGTAGCTCCTAGGAGGTAGCATACTCTCAACAAGGCGCGGACACTCTGTCCTACCGCCAACAAAACCATCGTGGCAGCCTATCAAGGCGTGGGAACTCTGATTGACCCTACCACCAGCAAAACGATCGAGATCTGCCATAAAGGCGTTGTATGTGAACTTAGAAAACCTATGAGACATCTATTTGTGCGGCAACGTTATGCTCTACCAAACTTCGTGGTACCCCATCATCTAACCTATTGAGCGATAGATGGCATCTGCACCTAACTCGGCTGCAGGAAGGGTGATCGCTACTTTGGCATTACCAAAGTTTCTCAACTTTAAAACTTCTCAATGCCTCTTCCCTGACGAGGACTTAACACTGGTACCTTACGTACCTTTCCAAACTTCGGTGGTAATGACCCTGCAGAAATCTGCGTACATTTGCGTCACAACTAACAGCTCTTCCCACACTCAATAAGCTCGACGTCATCGTCGAGAACAAAGCTGTGACATATAACTGATTGACTGCTGAAGCGTTTCTCCATTTCTTCATCCCTACTCGAACCTAAGTAACTTGGGGAATTTGAAAACATAATACTGCCACTACACCTGTCGCTAGGGTTATACATGAAAACCCGTCAACCCGAGAAACTGAGCCGAACCGGCCGGTTCGGTCCAGTTTTGATAACAACCGTTGGTTTCGGGTTTGGATATTGAGACCCGGTTATACTCAGATCGGTTTCGGTTCTGGGGTTTGGGTAACCGACCAGACCCGAACCGGACCGACTTTATATAAATGTTTTGTTACCCATATCTCATAACCCTAAAGCCAAGCTGACAGTCTCTTTCTTCAGTCTTCCTCCCTCTATCACAATCTCCTCCCCTCTCTGTCTCTCTAGAAACCTCCCTTCATTGTTGTTTGATTCGTCACCCAACAATTACAAGAGCAGTAATTCATGTAAAATCTTAAGTTTCTCAACAATTTTTTCCTCTTGTTTTACCCCCAATATCTCAATTCGGTAAAATCCTAAGTCTCCAAACCAATTTCTCAACTATTTCTGTGAAACCTTAAGTTTGATGACAATGGAGAGAAGTCTGATTGATGTATGATTGAACTTGTGGTGATGTAAGAGATGGCGGAGGTGCAAAAACTTGTGGTGTCTGTTGACAATGGAGAGAAGTCGAAGGAGGCAAAAGGATCATCGGTGGAGTCATTTCGATATACTCGGTCGGTGTTGACTGATTGGGTTTATGGGGTGTAAAGCAAGTTATGGGGTGTAAACCTTAAGTACTCTGCAAGTTATGGGGTGTAAAGCAAGGGATGCTTTTATGGTGATTGACTGATTGGGTTTGAGTATTTAAGATGTTTTAATGAGTAGTTGTTTGGGTTAACACATTGGTGCATGTGTGTTCTTGTTTGTAGATTTGATTGTTTGGTTTTGTTTTAGGCGTGAGTAGACGATTTGTTTCAGCATTCATCGTGATCTAGTAATTGATTTTGATAATTTAGAAACTTTCATTTAGTGAAGTATTTAACCTTAGATCATGAATGAGAAATATAGCAAAAATTTCTTTGAATTATTCTGATTTAGGACAATAACAAATTTATCAGATCTGAAAAAAAAACCCGAGTTCAGAACCCGGCTCGACCCAATTAATTTGGTTCGGTTCAGGTTTCGGTTCCGATTCTGGTTTCGGTTCTGTACCTTGTCGGTTTGGGTTCGGGTTCAAAAGTCGGCAACCCGACTAGCCTGGGTCGAATAAGGTTTAGGGCTTAACCCGGGTCGATCTGACCCATGTACAGCCCTACCTGTCGCCCTAAGCTCGTTGGTTTGTCACTTCCAACTGCTATCAAACTCGCGGAGATCAACCTTCATATTGTCGCAATCATCTTTAAACTGAAGTGTAGCCATTTTTTGTCTCTGAACTACCTTCTACAAACGCATCCAACTCTTACCAGTCATTCGAATGTGATCTTCTAAAGACACTCTATCAATGCAAACAAAGGTGCGGGAACTCGACCCTACCGCCAACCACCATATGATAAGGAATTGGGAAAACCATCCAATTCCACTTAGGATCTTTTATCCTAGAGCATTGATTCATCTGAGATCATGTCTGAGGTAACCCGCACAACTGAATGTAGCTCAACTCTATTCTGCAACAACCACGTAACTTACTACTATTCAGAAACGTGAGTCTTCACCAATCTGTGAGCTTGAAACAATCCAGGACCATCTTGAAGAACAACAAGGATCAGCTCAGCTAAGACACTCGCACGACGACAAACTTGAAACTCAGCTATGGAGCCAAAGAACAAGCATCACTTGGCCTTCTTGCCTTATTAAAGTGAGCGAAGCAGTTTCCTGTGTTACTGTGGGACCAACTGCGGATAGGCGATAGCCCAACATGGGGGGGTCGCGGTTCATGTCGCGTAACCATGAGAAACTTTGCCCTCAACGTCAACACTGATGGAAATCACTATGTGCAAACTTGGGAGTCAAACCATGTCTTCATCTTCTACCTCTTTCTCGGATCGCGACGTTCAGCTCCGGAACGTCTCTGTGTCCAACTCAGGACAATCACAACAAATATCAACCAGGATTCTTCAATCTTCTGTAGACACTAAGGAATTCCAACCTAACCAAGCTTCGTGACTTCCACACGTAAGTACTGGGCATACGACACTGACCATATCGAGCTTTGCTGAGATAAGCATCATCCTTGATCACAACTGTTACTATACTTTGCAGTGCATAAGTGAATCGAATGCAAATAATGACCTGCTAGATCGCCCTACTACTATTTTTCATAGAGCATCTACTATACTGATCAACCCTCTTGAGATAATCAACAAATAGGTCACCGCGTCCAACTTAAATATCAGTCCTTCATCTTAGCTCTGACAAGCACAGGCCCACCTGGCCTTGCTCTAATACTAACTATCAAGTTGGTATCTAATCTTACCAACTCGGGAGCTAAGCTTCGACCAGCTATTCTAGCTCTGATACCAACTGTCACGGCCCGGCTCGGGTCAGGCACTACAGTGCCCGAAGTAAAGCGAAATATGATACCGTGCGACGTACATGCACGTGCAGCTGGCATGCACGAGCCTTCTTCACTGGGCGCGGCGCGCCAGTGGAATAGAGTCACGGATGCTAGAGCGACATTCGGATAATCCTGGATACTCGTGAGGGATCATCGAATAGGTATTCGGTATAGGCGGCAACGCTGAAGGTTCCCTTAATAATCCCTACAATGTAATCTCTCGTGACTGGGCACGAGATACATATAGCACACCTGTCCTGTAGCGGATCAGAATAGCCCAATATGTCGGGTTTCAGATATATATATAATGGGGCGACGAGCCTGGACTAGTTACATAGTCCATCTATAAAGGGCCGTGCGTCTCAGTTGGCTCGTGGAGCATAGCGGCGCCCTATGAAGCCCTATCTGGGAAAGCGGCCCGCATTGCAAGATAATGTCTCCTGGCCTTTCCTATGCCAAGGAAAACTCATAACTATCCCTTGTGGACAGCCCATGAGCCGAGGTCCAAGATGACCAAGCGATAAAGCTTACTTTGTCATGGGGAGGCTCGTTAATATAACTACTAAGTAAATAGCTAGTTTCCAAAATGAAACATCAAAAGTGGAGACGAAACTTGGCATGCAGCCATATTAGGATATAGAGAACATATATCCAAGGTCAGAACTCAAAACGCTCAGATAAATTTGCTCGGCGTTCGCTAGTGCGTCACACCAATGGTAAGACACTTCCTACTCTAGTTTGATTAACCCAAGTATCTTTTAAAGTGGTTTTCAAAGAGACTTACGCTATTACATCCACGTTTGATCACGAGGGCCACTAGGAGTTGTTCCGCGCTTTTTGATTATAGTTTGAGTTCTAAGCAGTAGTACATTCTTTTAGTGGTTTGCTCCCTAAATGAACTGCTGTCTTGTTTTAACCTTTAACACTGGTTGTCACGTCTCTGAGACACTTACTACTTTGGTTTGATTAACCCTATCTTTTATATGAATCGGATCGAGCTGAGTTCCACCCACCTTCTAATCAAGAAATACGTGAGGGCAAATCTTCAAAACAATATGGGTCTTCCGCAGTATCTGAACTCCACGGTTGAACTAGATAGGTTTGCAGGATTTATGTAAATGAAAACGAGGATTCGTGGGGGCGATGACTCTTTGACAGGAAATGAACGAGTATGAGCCAGATAAAAGCACAAGCACAATATTTGAAGATATTGAAAGCATTTAATCTAGGAGGTTACAAGAGTATTTCAGTAAACAGTATTTCCCCAATTTCTTTGGGGTTTCATCCAATTCTGGTAAATTAAATCCTGGAAAGAGATGCAGTATCAATATGATAAATCGGTTAAAGAAAGCTCAAGAAGGCAGTGAGTTAATTGAAAGTTATATATATCATGTAGTTATATTCCCAGATGTAGCTATATTCCCCGATATAAGGAATTAGTAATTTCTACAACATCAATTAATTAATGTAAGGAAAATAATATATATAAAGCCATAAATAAATGCTGGTTTACAAAGAATAACAAAGATATTAAAGTAAAGCGATCTTTTCTTCTAATTTTGCTTTAGCTTATTGGCACCACCTTTGTATCTTTTGTACTGTTGACATTTTCGAAAATCTTCGATTATTGTTGGAAAAACTACTGCAAAAGAACAAATGAGAGATGATAAGTATTAACTACAAACAAATTATTGCAATTTGAGATGAAAATTATATAAAAGAATGAGTTACGAGAGTTATAAGAGATACAAATTTAAGAATCCCATCAGTTAATGTTTTCGAAGGTTTTGCCTAATTGGTTTTTTATTTGCAGCTTTACGATTTTAGGCTCTTGAAAGAACTTGCAAACTTCAACTGAAATTATTGGATTTAAGTTTGATTTATGATTGATGTATAAGGTTGCTGATTCTTTGTTCTTTCATACACCTAACCATATAGTATTATTACTGGATTTAAGATTTATGAATACATTCCTAGAATACAACAATAACTTAAATTCCCAAATGTTGTATGAGAAAGTGGAAAGAAACAACAAATATGAAAAATATGTTGATGATTTTCTTTTTCTTTTTTTGTTCTTTCATAATTCATCACCATTAGCCCGACTGATCTTGGCCCAGGGGCATGTGAGAACCCCACTAACCCACATGCTGGATAATACGTTGATGTTCTTCAACAGATATAGCTAACAGCCCAGCCTCTGCTTTACTAAATCATCACATGGTGCAGACATGATGGCTAAGAAAGGAATAGAGTTTCTCTGTAAGCTTTTGAATGACATATAGGCAGGTTTTCGTTCTTACGAAGATTGAAGACCCCCTGGTGAAATACTTCAGCTTTAATTAGTTTCTTTTTTGGACTTCCTGCTACAAACTAATATAGATTCGTAAGGTGACAACCTAGTTGGGATGTGATGGCCATAATAATGCCTGTGATGTTCCCTGTTTTTCACCTTTTTTTTTTACTTCCATTTGTAAATCAGTGAACTCAGTTTCCTGATTAATGTAGTTTCTGCTTAATTTGAAAAATAATTCTATCAAAGTATCATTTTTATGCAATTTTGGTATCCTTAGTTGCATTCCGAATGATTAACTTTATGTAATGTATCTGAGACAAGATATTAGAATAATATTTGGTTGAGTAGAAGACATTACTCTGGATAAAATTGACTCCAGGAATAAAATTTGTGCAACCGATCATTTAATCATAGTGGTTCCCCCTCAAGCTCAGAGATTACGATTAGTGAGTCCGTCATACGGAGGCAGAGCGGTTCCAATTTCGGATTTGGATTTATAACCTACATCAATATGTTACTGAGTAGTAAGAGAACAAATTATTTCAAGCTGTATACAAAATAATAAGGATTTACCTTCTTCTTGTTCTTTACATAACCAATGGCAACTTCTCGCCGTAAATTTGCTCTTTCAGATAGCTCAAAAAATGATGGATTCTCCCCTTCTTTCATATAATGGTTGATACCCTGTATGCACAGAAAAAAATACACTAAAAATTCTATGGCTTTGAATTAATATAACAAATTGGAAAATGCAGACCTCCTTTCAATATTAATTACAAGGACTTGCCTATCTTCTCCTCTCCTGTATCTAAACAATAATTTTCACTGTCTCTCAACTTCTCTCCCCCTCTCTTTTTTTCCCGTCAATCTCTTTCAATCAACACCTCCCATGTGGTTTCTCAGTTAATTTCCACAGAGGTCGCAGTGCCTATTTATCTTTCTTAATGGATTTCATAGTTTACACATACTACAAAAATTCAACACGGCATTTTTCTTACTAAAACTTGTTACAAGCCCTATACTTTTTGCCTGTGTTTCTCTTATTAAAACCAATCACAGGAACTATATTTTCGGCGGTGTCAAGATGCTAACCTGCGGGCTAGAGATAATTAGCCTTCAGTTTAATCGACTGCACTAGTACTTGATCCCCATTAAGGTATCTAGGAAGTCGCTTGTCAAGCAGGATAATAGGTTTCAGTACCAAAAAATGGACACTAAGAATATTTTACAGTATGGATTAATTAATAACTCACCCACTACTAAAGAGTAAGAGTTCGAAACCCAACACCGGGGGATCATCCGCCAAGATTTATCTTGACTTAAAATGGAGCGTGCGGCTTGCGGAGGTACCGTGGCGAGCCCCGAGAGACTAGTTAGGAGAATGATGAAAAATGATGAACCCGACGAACTTCCGGATTCCAAAAAACACACTAAAGAGTAAGACTTAAGAAGAACCTAGACACATTTCTGTAAGATTCTAGAACTACATTCAAGAGTATGTAGTTATAACTAAAAAACTGCAGAAACTTATAATTTAATTTGTCTAAGATATTACCCTCTCTTTTTTTTAAACAATATTTTAGCATATTACCTATTTCCACTGCACATAGTTTCTATTCTAAATTCACGAGTATACTCGAACTTTTCCAAAATATATTTTCTTTTCCTTTCTCCTTAATACTTTTATTTGCTTGCAGTATATTTAGAAGATAGAGTGGTGCCATTGTGTTTCGAAATTTACCTTTACATATATCTCATCTCCCTCTGCATCAAGAATGTCCTTCCAAACCTCATTCAGCTCACCATTCTCTGCCACTGTCATACAAATAGGAAAATCACATTTAACGAAGGATTTAACAGTCATAATATGTATATATGAATGAACGCTTTGAAATAGTATGAAAAGTTTGAGACCTTGAGCTGTAACAAGGCTCATTACTTCTTCTGCTGCGATATATGTAAGGGATGGCTTAATTCTGGTAATCTGCAAGAAAAATAAGACACCAATGGTCTTTGTAAAACAAAGATATTAAAGTTGTTCACATGGACACTAATATGAATGAGGAATAAGAAATTATCTGTTGAAAGAACAATTACTTGTTTTCCCAATTTCGTGTCGACAATTTCAGCAACAAGATTCTCCACCTGCAATGCATGTTAACTCACATTACAGATTTAGAGGCAACTTCTTTTGCATCTTTAGAGGGATAAAATGCCAAGATCTCGTGGCTTTCCATCACATATAATCCTAGAGATATATACTCAGCATATATTAATAACCCTGAATGGCAACTGCTTAAGAGTTTTTTCTTTATGTCTCAAGATATGTTTTAAAATTATACAGAAAAGCAATGGACATGTAAACTGTATCAAGAGAAAAGGCGTCTTGTAGGTTAAAGACAAAATGACTTGAACTACAATGTAATAACAGGCTTTTTGAGTTTTATGGACTTTTCTTTATATATTTTGAAAGGTCGTGGGTCGTCACGACCATGACCTATACACGTTTCCAATATGACAAATCTCTAGTAGTTTCCATTCTTGCATTATTTTGAGTTATTTTATTTTATTTAGAAAATCCTCTAATTAGAGGATTACTCTTAGGTAGTTTTCTATTTTGTTGAGAGAGTGGATAGTGGAGAGAAGTTAGGGATTTCCTACTTATAAGATGCTCTTGGAGAGGGGAGGTTTGTGTTGAGTTTTGAGAGATAAAAGAAACCCTAGTTGGGTATATAGAGTCTGTAATCGCAGAGTTTATTTGAATAAAAAGCTCGTTTTATATTTCAGGTTCGTTAATCGCTTCCGCGCACATAGTATTTAACAACTTGGTATTAGAGCCACTAAGATTCTTTGAGATTTTTTATTTTTTTTTGCCACGAATGATGGGGAAGAAAACGTTAAAAAAACAAATACAAGGCGAGCAATTGAAAACAGTAGAAGAGTCTACCAAGTTGCTTATGGAGACTAACAAGGAGCTTACGAAATCGAACAAGATGATGTCTAAACAACTTGAGGCGATGTTTGCTAAATTGCATGCCCTCACGAGTTCTGATGGTCACAAGAGATTTGTCAACGCCATTGAAGATGAAGTAGAAGTAGGAGAGAAAAAGATTTACGACGGAGATCGTAATCTTCTCCAGCAGTCAGCTTTGAGCCAGGCCAGATCTGCCATAATCTTTTCCAGTAGTCAGCCTTGACCCAAGCCAAATCTGCCCAAAATCAGCTCCAGCAGTCAGCCTTGTACCAAGCACTGCCCAGAACCAGCTCCAGTAGTCAGGCGAACCAACAAGAAGGCCACAAATTCTTAATCCATTTAGGATCGCATGTGAGAATAGTTTTTACGTGCATGTGATTATATAGTTTAAGAGTTTTGGCATTAATCGTACGGATATGGGTGGCAAAACTATAAACCCGTACATGGGTACCCAACCAGGTTACGAAAAGATGTATGGGAGGATATACGGTATGATTTACGTACCAAAATGGTTTCACAATTCAAGGTTCATAAAAATTCGGGACAAATATTTTTGTGGAGGGGGAGAGTTGATAGGTCCTGGGTCGTCACAACCACGACCTATACACGTTTCCTATGCGACCGATCTATAGTAGTTTCCATTCTTGCATTATTTTGAGTTATTTTAATTTATTTAGAAAATCCTCTAATTAGGGGATTACTCTAAGGTAGTTTCCTATTTTGTTGGGAGAGTGGTTAGTGGAGAGAAGTTAGGGATTCTTAGTTATAGGATGTTCTTGGAGAGGGGAAAGTTAGTGTTGATTTTTGAGAGAGAAAATAAACCCTAGTCAGTTATGGAGAGCTTGTAATTGTAGAGTTTATTTAAATAAAAGAAATCGTTTTATATTTTGTGCTCGTTAATCGCTTCTACGCACGTAGTATTTAACATATTTACTTTATAGTTCATCCGCAAATTCATCAAAGAGAGAATATAAATATAGGATATCGAAGTAGTTAATTGCAAGAGTATTTGGCCTGCCTCCTCTGGGTCGTAGGTTTATATAGTGTTAGAATCCTGGGCTAAGACCATTAAGTAGACCTCTGGCGATTTTCTTGGAGCAGTGTCATTTGGGTCTTAATATTTGGTATGAGAACGACTATGTCAACGCTTCAATTCTCAGCAAGCGCAATTGCGAAAAAACAGTGGTTTGCGGTTTCAGGCTTGGGGGACAATGTCCCTAAAAGGCGAAGTGGGAATTCTCACAGCCTAGTTTGGATTGGATGGGATGTTAGGATCCTGAGTTAAGACCATTGAATACTTTGGAGTAACGGTATTGGGTTCTTAACAGAATGTATCTGTCTAGTTGTAGAAGTACCGAGACCCAAAAACACGACAAACATATTATGCTCATAAAGTTGATCTAATGAGCTAAACCGGGTGCAGAAGAAGATTCAAGGTTGGCAAGGAAAAATGTTGTCTACAGGTGGTAAACTCATTACTTATTGCTCATGTTCTTAATTCAATGCCCATGCATCTGCTTGCATATGCTAATATCCCTGAGGGTATTATCACCAAGCTGGAGTAGTTATTTGCTGGGTTTTTTTGGGGAACTTATTAAGGCAGGGCAAAAAGGAAATGGGTACAATGTACGTAAACCAAAGCTGGAAGGAGGGCTTGGTTTGAGGAACTTGAGAGATGTATAGATTTGTTTTACTCTAAAAAAATGCTGGAAGCTGCTGCATACAAACTCTCTATGGGCTGAGTTCATGAAAAACAAGTATTATCAAAATGAAAACTGGAGAAGTTCCCTCAGATGTCACTCTAAAACATGGAAGGTGATGAGTGGTCTACTTGAGACTATAGAGGCAAACACAGGTTGGGCACTTGGTAAAGGAAAGATGAGTTTTTGACATGATAATTGGACTGGAGAGGGACCATTGAAGGATCTTCACACTGATGACATTGATCAAGTTATTAGTGTAAATGAAATTATTAATAATGCAGGTACTTGACACTGGGAGAAATTGGCATGTGAAGTGCCCAATCCATATAAAAGTATGCCACAAACCAAATTATACATTGGTGAAGAGGATGATATAGCCATATGGGAACCTGCAAAGAAAGGAGACTTTTCCATCAAATCGGCCTGGGAATTCTGGAGGGTAGCTGATGTTGAAACAGATAGACTACAGTGGGTATGGCATAAGGTAATCCCCACCTACCATTGCCAAATTTGAATGTCTGCCTTCCAAATGTAGTTGCTGTGAAAATAATCAATATGAAATAATTGATCATCTATTGGTTAATGGAGAACTGGCCACAAAGATATGGAGGCATTTTAGCAGCATCAACTTTATACAGAATCAATCTTACTGGGCAAAGCAAGGAACATGGCTGCAAGGTGCTAAGAAAACAAGTCAGATGGGAGTAGTTAGAGGTATATTGCCTGCCATAATCTGCTGGGAAATATGGAAGGCAAGATGCAGTTTCAGATATGATTCAGTCGAGATTAGACTGGAGAAAATTATACTCAGTATTGCTAATTGTTAACAGGAATGTATGAGAAACTCAGCCCTGCTAGCTGCAAACAATTATTCAGATTCTATCTCCATTCAGATCTTACAGCTCCAAAACAGAAAAGCATTGCATAGAAGGGTGACTGTGGTAAGATGGATCAAACCACCTGCAGGTTTTTTCAAACTGAATACTGATGGATCAAGTGTAAATGGTGCTTGTGGTGCAGGAGGTATAGTAAGAAATTATAAAGGAGAAATGGTATTTGCATTTTCAGCTGCATTGGGCTCTGGTACTAACACTATAGGAGAAATATATGCTCTTTTGTTAGGTCTGCAACACTGTCAACAAAATGAGTGGGGGCCTCTCATAGTTGAAGTTGATTCTGAAGTAGTCTCCAACTGATATAACAAAGGTTATCAAGTTCCTAGTAGATATGGTGGTATATGGCAAAGAGTACTAAAGATTGGAAGACATCAGCACTTACAGTTGCAGCATATTTTTAGTAAAGGCAATCATAGCCCTGATGGTCTAGCAAAAGAAGGAAGCCAACAGATAAGTAAACTCCATTGGCGCATCAACAGTTTATCTAGAGAAGTAAGGGCAGCTTACAACTTTTATAAAATTGAATTAGCATATTTGAGAAAATGAGTGTTCTATTTATGGGGCTAAGGTGTAGGTCCCCTCCTTTGTAATTTCTTTAGAAATTCATCAATAAAATACTACCTTCCAAAAACAAAAAAATAAAAAATAAAAATAAGGGCTAAACCAAGTCATTTCTCAAGATTAATAGCTAAGGGACCTGTAAATTTGTGCAAATATACGTCGGACATGAATCCTGCATAAGCACCAATTCCGGTTTATATGTACTTGGAAATTTAGGGGTCTTACAAAGTACAAAGGCACTCTTGGTCTGAAATAGCAAAAAGAACAAAAGACTGCAACCAGTAATACTAGGTTTGCATAACATGCACTTTAAGGAATCTTATAAATCCTTAGGGGTTTGTGTGTAGTTCACATAAAATCTGTATATTCAAACACTTGTGATTACTATTGGCTTTTTCAATATTTTATCTGTCAGTGTAATTAGTTAGTATGGTTGATAACGAAACTGTCAAAATATAAGCTAGTACTTTTGAGTATTAGCAGAAGAACAAACCTTCACTCCATATTTATTGCAAATGTTTTCAGCAAGAAGAAGGGAATAGGCAGAATGCTTGTCTGCTTTAGATGGATCTGTAAAAAAAACAGTACACATAAGTTAGAAATTTTGTGTTCTCGTATATGAATATGACCATTATAACTAAGATGAATCAATTTTATCAAGGTTCAAAATGAGACACATAAAAATTCCTTAAAGATACTTAGACCACTCCTTAAACATGCAACACTAGGATTAAACAAGCCAGATCAAACCTAAGTCTTAATAGGGTGCATGTGCAGATTATCTATTATAGTGATCTACCTTGAAGATCGCCGAAATTCACAGTTTCTTCAAAGCGTGATACTTGAAAAATCAAAAGACTTTACTCTTACGGAAAGAGAGAATGAGTATATTAGGATGTAAGTCTTCCCATTGCTATTCATTCTGGCTATGGGGTCTGACTTAACGACAGTTCGTCTAAAACAAAATCTACGAAGCATACTTGGTCTTAATGTCATCTTAGACCTCCTTAATAACTTTCTTTAGCTATGTAGGCCATATAAGTTTGAAAAGCAAACCATCACTTCAACCATCTAGCCCTAGTTATGTGTTGCACCCTCCACAATCTCTCAGCTATTATGGATCATAGACCTAGATAAAAAGTACCTTTGGGATGTGGCGGTTACGTAAAGTTTCACTTCTTATGTTCTGTCTTAGTCATACTAGTTCAAATATCCCCATACATTTCACTGCTCTTCATAACTCTAGTCTTTCTTTTCTTTATTTATTTTTTCAACTATCATAAACAACCAATAGTGTTGTAATAAGAAGGGGAGGAAAATATTGATATTCCAAGATATTAATTATTACAAGCTTTACTGCTCTTTATGTAACAGGGGGTCACTAAACTACTTCTATTACTAACCAATGTGGGACTAAAGAAGGAGTTTATGTGTAGACACACTATATACTCCAACACTCCCCCTCACGTTGATACGAACATGCTCGTATCAAGGTGGATGACAATAAGAGAAAAAATTGATAGTCCCTCACAAAGATAAAATCACTCTCTCACTAATAAAAAATTGAAGCTCCCCCTGATAAACCTTCTTCCAGTATTTCCTTTTGCAGCAGCAGAAACATTTCAAAACTTCACACATCACCCATGAAATTGGTGGCAGTAATATCCGACTTGCTATTTTTTCCACACATGGTTTCGTAACTAATAGTTGTGAAATCGGCGGCAGCTACTGACTTACCCATTTTCTCACGTAAGGATAATATGAATATCTTGAATAAATACTGAGGAAATAGAGCCACTCAGGTAAAAGTGAAAAAACCGTAAGAGATGGTCAGTCGAGGAAGAGAGAATCACTAGAGGTAGAGATGATCACTCGAGAGAGGGAAATACAAAAATACTCAAATAATAGATAATCACTCGAGGAAGAACGAATCACTCGAGGAAAAAATCACTCGAAGAAGAGATGACCGCGGTAGAAGGAATTCAACATCTTCACCCGGTCCACAGAAGAAATCCCAGTTCGCAACAGAATATGATAAAAAAGATCACATCTAGTGATAGGAATATAAACCTCAAACCGCATTAGCGATGAATGAAGGAGTAAACAATCATGGTAATTCAAAGAGAAATCACTAGAGAAAGCAATAAAAATCACCAAGGCTTGTCAATTCTCTCTTAAAAAACCCTTGATTTTTGAACTACAATTTGTGAACTAGGCGGAAAAGAAATAAGATAATCACTAGAGGAAAATAGAAAATCATTCTAGGAAATAAAAATTGCTCTAGTGATGAATCACTCGAGGAAAAGAAGCATCTCATGAATGTGGTAGAAGGTAGTTAACACCTTCATCCGATCCAAAGAGAGAAATCGCATCTCGCGACAGGTACAAAAAAATCGTCTTTTACGAAAAACAAGAGATAATCGAGTCCATAATAGATATAGAGAGAGAAAGCTTAACAAGTCAATTAGATCAAACTAAGTTGATAGGGAAAATGAAAGCGAACAAACGAAATAATGTTAGATCAACTTCAAGCGACATGGCCGCCATTGTGAAGCGAAATAACGTTGGGGTTTTGCTAAATAAGAAGCAAATCTAAAAATAAAAATAAAAAACCAAAAGCTGGAAAGATTGAAAAAAAGATAGATAAAAGACAACATACTTTAGTTGCCCGACGATGACAAAGGCCGGCGGCGGCGGAAGCATAAAACCTTTAAGTCGTCTACAAGATCAAATAGACTCTTATACCATGTTGTAATAAGAAGGGGAGGAAAATATTGATATTCCAAGATACTAATTATTACAAGTTTTACTGCTCTTTATATAACAGGGGGTCACTAAACTACTTCTATTACTAACCAATGTTGGACTAAAGAAGAAGTATATGTGTAGACACACTATATACTCCAACAAATAAGTCCTTAGTAACTTAGGGAACACGTACTTATGGACACTCTTGTGGGAGCCAAACAATTGGGAAGGCCTAAATCCAAGCCGTACAACTCAACACTCGCCTATCTAAGTAATAAATGCAGGTGTTAGGCCTAGGAAGGCCTACATAGGCTTCCATGACCCAAAACCTAGTGTCTTAGGGCGCGGTGTCCGCAGTCTCCAATGCAATCAAAGGTTGAACTAGCCCACCTCGAAGAGTTTGTAGTCAAACTCGTTTCACTCAGTCGATACCTTTGAAAATTGTCACAAGAACGTCCCATGCTTCCTTATTTGATGGTGTTTCGGCAACTTTCTCAAACTTAGACTCGTCTAACCCTTGATAGAGAAGAAACAATGCCTTACTAAATATCTTTTTGAACTCCATAAGAACATTTTTTAATAGTCAGTTTACACATTTTTTTCCTCCCGTGTGGGTTTTTTATACCCATGAACAAAAAGTTCCCGTAGCTCTTAAAAACTAAATAACACCTTCATTTGGATTAACCAACTCTCGTAGTTATCCTTCAACAACTTCACATTCATTGCAGGATGAGATTGGAAGCCATTTTAGAAGATAAACGAATATGGATCGTAGAACCTTTACGCTCTGATAGCATTGTTAGGATAAACGAGGAATGGACTTGTTATTCGACTTGGTGAAAAAATTCAAGAGTAGAGGCTTATATAGGTCATTTAATATAACTCCATGCAACCAATTAAACAAGAATAAAACCCAAGTATAACTCTTAACTTTATCTATAAAAACTACCACCCTAAATCATGAATCAATGATATAGGTTATTCTTCTTGCACTTGATTGAATTTCAGTAACTCTTGCATAAGTTACTCTTTGATTTGATCTTTCAACAAAAGACTCCCTCATGGAACATTTCAGATATTATTAGCTTTTCTTCATTCTCATTTTATTGTTCAAGCTGCAAATGACTTTAGAGCCATGGGATGTCAGCCTAGTTGGGGTATCTTTTTGTTGCCACTGCTGGTCCTATCTTTGGATTTTCTTACACTTGTATTTATAATTATCTTTATGTACTATTTCCCCTTACTCTTGATTAATATAAAGTCTCGTCTTATACTATGCAAATAAAAAATAAATAAAAATTGAAATACCCAGGCAACTAACAGGAACACTACAATTTGATTGCGCTAATTTCTTTTGCAAATTATCCGAAAAAAATCAGAATATGGTAAACATGACAATCTCAGATGAAAATTCAATTGCTTACACAAATTTCTCAATTTTTTGCTCTTTCGTGAAATAAAATCTTAGCTCTTGATTATAATTGCATACAACTTATTTGCACAAAGGAAAATGAGGTAGAGGCATTAAATTAGAGATCTCTTTAAGAGCTATGTTAATAAGCTAGTTGAGCAAACAAATAATAAAACTATTAATTAGTTCGGATAGTATTTTCTCCAAAACCATTGTGGATGATAGAATTCCGAAATAGTACCTCCTAGAAGCCACTGTTTATCAGATAAGACAGCAACTGAGAATGGAACCTCCTCCTCTTTCTTGAAATGTTTTTGTATATCAAATATGGTTTCCTTTAATATATCATAGTTCATGGGATTTCCAATCTGTAATATTGAAAATGAAATACGTTAGATGGGGTAAATGGGCACAATTTCAAAAATGACACAGTATAAATCCATTTAAATAAGTCAATACTCTATGCAAAACTTGGATGTTTTTCAGTTTATCAAGACCGGCTAGGTTAGTTGCTTTAATTCTATCATCCAAAGGAACATCGGATAGTATTTCCTGCAAATGTAAAGGCAAAACAAGATGAAACATAAATTTATAATGAAAAAAAAAAAAAAAAAAACATAAAGTTTAACAAATACGTTAACTAGTGTATACGATTGTTCCCAATGGGAAAATATATTGACTCATATCTTTGAGATCGATCTAAATTGATTTCTTTTTAGCACATGCCACTTCCCTAGATGGCTACTTTGCTATCGTGAGGTAGGTCTATGTGGCCATTTTTACTTGATAGATAAACACTGCATCCCCTTATATAAATTACTGAAACATGTTGTGATACAATACAAAATGCAGTTCACCCAAAAGTTCAATGTTTCTATTCAGAATATGTTCCCTGAATGGATTACTTTGAGTAATAAAAGAACACTGGTTACTAAGTTGTGAAATCTCCTTCCCTCCCTCATAAATGACAAAACATAAACCCACCTAGTTAAATTGAAAGAAGAGATTTATTGAATAATCAATTAGTATTTACAATGGGATATAAATAGAGAAATTACTAGAGTCTAGTAGGAAATTAACTCCTACTAGGTAATTACTAAATATAGATAACAATTAATGTTAGAAATAAATCCTACAGTCCTAATCAAACCAAATGATCCGGTGTATGGTGTATGACATGTAAAAATCATAATCATTATCTTCAACACTCCCACTCAAACGGATGGTGAGAGTCCATAAACACAATGCGTTTGCAACTTCAGCACATGCACGGCTTTAGAACTTTACTTAAAAAATTGCAAGCAAATCATCACAAATAAGAGTGAACTTGCACGAATAACCAGAAGACACAAGAAAATTTAACTTTACAACTTCAGACAACCATCGTGAATTTTCAACCCGCTTCAAACATATTAAGAAACATCATACTCTCTAAACTCCCCCTCAAGGTGGCAGACACAAAATCCGTAACTCCAGCTTACAAAGCCAAGCCATTTGGAAGAAACCAAATTAGATTCCTCGCAGCAAAAAGAAACTATACCAAGCCATAAACTATCGCTTCAAAAGCTTCAAATCATTGTTTGATTCAAAACCACACCAACAACATAGATGAATTCGCTTCAGTAATCAGTATTGGATACTTTTGGAAAAACACCAAACAAATTGTATTGGGGAAGTCGGCAATACCAAATTGCACCACCACGTCACCTTATACCCTTAAAATCCGAGGATAACAGCACAACTTGGAGAGAAGAAAGCCACTTAAATATAATGCATTAATCGCAGCCCGAAGATAACACAGCCTAAAAAACTAGATAGGGATATACCCCGGATCACAAGTTGAGCAAGGACACAACCTTGAAGATGAAGCCACCATCGAATAAAAACACCATTCTTCTTGTTTGATCAACGGCATATGGGATTGAAGTTGGCGATTTCCTCAATCCCTTGGAGTAAATCAGGGAAGAGATCCCAAATGACATTGAAAATACAAATTCACCGCGCAAATTTTGGAGATTATCTCCAGAAACAGAAACTGGCGCTAATTTCAACAAAAGGGGAACCAATTATATAGAGAATAAAAATCAAAAAAAGAGATAAGATAAGAAAAAAGAACTCGAGACCAAAGAATTTTAGTGATTCTACTAGTAATAACACAAAAACTTCAGAGAAGAACACAAATAATTGGATAAGAAACAACGGATAAAAAAACATTAGATAAAAACATTAAATAAGAAAATGTAAAAAAAAAAAAAAAAAATATTGATGAATAATAAACAACGAACTCTAGGTCCGGCGATGGCGATGGCAATGGCCACAAGAAAACCCTAGAGTTACACCAAGAATCATAGTCGCTTTAATACCAAGTTAAATTGAAAGAAGAGATTTATAAAAAACCAATGGGTAATTACAATCACCTTATAACATGGATATAAATAGGAAAATTACTAAAGTCCTAGTAGGAAACTAACTCTTGCTAGGTGGAGCTGAAAAAATAATCCACGACCCGCCAACCCAACCCGACCCAACCTTGTTTTTGGCGGATTTGGGACTTCGGGTTTGGCCTTAATAGGTCGCAGGTCATTTGTCCCGAACCCATCTAACCCATTTAATAAATAGGTCAGGTTAGGGTTTAGCTTAAGCAGTTCGGGTTGACCCGTGACCCGTTTAAGTTTGATTTGGGCCAATTGTAATTTATGATTTTTATGGTACCATTTTTTACTCTTAGAAACATAAAACTAAACTAAGGGTGTAACATACTAACACATAAACCTCTCTTTCTAGATCTCTAGATCTCTGATGCTCCTCCCTTCTTCTTCGGCATCGTCAGTATAATCCATCTCTTGGGTCTCATCATCTTCATCTCCCATTTCAAACCTCCAAAATTTTCTACGGCGTCGGACGGGGCTACTATCCATCATTTCAAGTAAGATATGAGCCTAAAGAGAGAGATTTATGTGTTATTACTACCCATAAACATATGACATTTAATTCGGTCCCACCTCAATTTCATCATCTCCTCCTCTTTTGTTATTACTACCCATTTCATCAACAAACCCACTCTCACAAAATGGGCATTTGATCTCTACTTCCATTACTGGACTCACCATTTGAAAACACATGTAACACCAATACCTACCAACCAAAGCTTTAACAAACCTACTCTCACAAAATTGTGTAAACTGTTTAAACAGGTTATGGCCCATGATCTGACCCAAACTCGACCTAATATTTAAACAGGTCAATAGGGCAGGTTAGGCTGACCTTAAATCAGGGTCGTTTTTAGGTTTGGATTTCTGACCCATGAACCCGTTATAACCCGACCCGACCCCATTGCCACCTCTACTACTAGGTAACCACTAAATATAGATAACAATTAAAGATATAAATAAATCCTACACTCGCAATTTAAACATTTGATCCGGTGAATGACATGTAAAATACTACGGTGTACCCGTACACTCTCAATAATCATAATCAATATCTCCAACACACGTAAATAAGGCAATACTTCATGCAAACTCGGATATTTTTGAGTTTATTATGGTGTGCTAGGTTTTTTATCTTTGAGAAAGTATCTCAAAATAAACTTTCTTAGGTGGAAAGAATACAACCTGCAGATAAAGGCAAAAAAAGAACAAAACAAAACAAAAGAACTTGTGCCATCACGTTGGATCCCTATCACCTGCTAGGTTAGTTTATTTAATTCTGCGAGTACCCTTTTGTAATCTCTTTTACTTAACATCCATTGTATTATTTCAAATGTTGTTTCCACAAATATTATGTGAAGAAAACTGGAAGAATGGACAAAAAGGTGGTGTGTCGCTAGTGAGAATTTACATTAGCAATTTTCTTCAGGCATTTGTACTTGAAAAGATTTTGTGAACAAAAGCAAACAAAAACCTGCCTTACTTAGTAATACGTATTTTCCAGCTTAGATGAGAGCATTGAAGAATGTCGGAAAACCTGCCTTACTTATTTTCCAGCTTATTTAACCATGTATAACTGTATTACGTATTATATACAAACGTGGTCACCACCCACGTGTGCATGGGTGTTTTAGCAATGGTAGGAGTACCAGTAGTGGTAGAAGTTATATAATTAGAGTTTTATCAGTGGTAGCGCCACTGGTAGAAATTATGAAAAATATTTACTTATAAATAAAATGTTATGAGGGAATTGGAGATTAATCTCAAGCCTCCCTTCCTCTCCGTCTCTCTTGCACGCGCGCACTTCCCCATATCTAATTATTTTTTCTTATTCACCATGGTAGACTGATACATCTAGGTGTCGTACAATAAAAAAAAGAACCAGAAAGCTAAAAAGACCAAAAAAATGTCTATTTTAGACTAGATTTTATTTGGAATATATTACTCATATTTATTGAAGTTTTATTAGAGTTTGCGACATACAAGGGCTAATACACAGATTAGGATATTGGGGATCACCAAGAGATAGGGAGCACAATATGTAGATTCACAAAATAACTTTGGAGCATACCAATACACTCCCGGGTCCAAGGTAATTAGCGTATTCGTGAATCATATCATTAACATCCGATCGCCACCCAAGCATAAGTATGCACTCTTTTGGTCCTAAACTTGAGTCTGATGCCTGGGGAAAAAAAGCAAGATATTAATTCAGACTAACTATAACATTCTTCTAAAGCATACAGTCAGATACACGTTTCTTCTGCATGAGTGTTATACCTTGGAACTTTGCTTTGAAGAACGCCACACAATCTTCTGAAGCCGCATTTTTTTCAGTTCTAAAGTGTGTAGGGCAGGGTCCTTATTCTCATTTATAACCTCTGGATTTGAAATACTATTTTCTTCTACGACATTGGAAGTCATTACCTGTGGTTTTCTATTACCATCAACAGGTGCGATGAACAAAACCTACATTATGGTATAATTGTTTCAGAAAGCACATAAACAAGCAAGAAACTAAAAAAACATATTTACTGCAAGAGAATACAATAAATCTCGCAAAGTAAATCCAGTAGAAGATTATTATCTACTCTTTGGACCCTCATACTGCAGATAACGTAGGTGTGGTGCAAGCTGACAAGTGGCTTAATGAAAACTAATCACAAGCAGATAACTAAAAGCAAGAAGCATGTCCTAAGGGATTTAAAATTGATCTCCATCTACTATACTCTTACTAATCCTAGACATATTTGTCGATTCCTTAATCAATCCTCCTGAGATGGTAAGAAGGTGATACAGTGTAGTTAAGTACATGGAGAAGATAAGACAAAGTTAAGGATCAGCGAAGCAAAGCATTTCACCCTGATGCCTAGGGTAGAAATGATAAGTGCTTTCTCTAAACTTCATATGCAATGACTAAAATGATGAGTATTTTCTCTCAACTAGGGTAGCGCCAGATGAATCAAAGGAATCTTTCATTTTTACTGTGGGGTTTTTCAAAGGCCCAGTTAAAGAAGAGAATAAATTTAGAGAAGAATCCCCTACTTGTGCGCTATTTATGTCTGTCCTTCAGAGACAAGTCATCAAGTAGTGTTTTATATCAAATGTAAGAGAACAGTAGTACTTCATATTTACTTTCAAAAGGCAAGAATGCAAAGATATGCAGTGGTTGCCTAAGATTAAAATGACTTCGTACTTTGTCAGTTTCCCTGAGGAATTCTTCATCATTGGGGTGGAAGTATATCTTCCCATTTCTACAAATACCACAAACAACTGCCTGCAAAGAAACAAAGGAGCAGAATCAAAAAAATGACATAAAGCAAAAAAAAAGTTACCATCAATAGCTAAATATTAAGCAATCACCTCTTGAAATCCGTGTCTTATAATTTTATACTTCAGTCCCACTAGAGTCGGAAATCCACAAAGATTGAATACATTTTCTGTGGTAAATAATTGTTATATTAGGAGTTAGAAAAAATTGATCGCAAAGGAGATTACAAGTGAGATAAAAAAACAGAAATAAGTTAAAGCATAACATAGCTAAATGTAAGGAGCTTTATTTCTATATTGTTAACTTTTACTGACTTGCTGATAGAGCAATAGTGTTTTAATATAATATCCTAAATACGTATATAATTCAATCCCACCGAATACAGAAAATGCTTTTCCTATGGTTGAGAGTCAAGATTCTCCCTTCAAACAAAAAAACGAGATTCTTATAATATAAATTTCCCATAGATGATCTATCACAACCAATAGATTCTCAGTGTTTGTAAACAACTTTCTAGAGCTAACTAACATCTAAAGACTAACATGTTTTTCAATGTCTCGATTGACTGTTTAATAATCAATTTCTTAAGCAAAGATGAAAAGATAATAATCTTCTTCCAAGACCTGTTACAGGCTTGATTGAAATTTCATAAAATTCAGTGCTTCTCAGATTTGGTTTGTGAACAGTGGGTCTCACTACTGTGTCACTTCTCTTTGTTTCTTAAAAAATAGTCTAGAGGGCTTAGCCACGGCAACCTTCTCTCTCCTTGGTTCTATATTCTTCTTGAATAATTTCTTTCAAGAGGACTTACCCAATATTTTGCAGATGGTGATATTGGGTAGTATACATCTAGAGGTGTCATCCAAGTTACCCATTTATTATACATTGATGATTTTACTAGGTAACAACGACACGGATACGGGTGTCGGTGTCGGGCACGGGTACGGGGTGTCGGACACGTCGACCCAAACATATGTAAAAACGGGGACACGGCTGTAAAATTTTTATTTCTTATTTTCTACAATGCTTATGTTGGTTACTTAACCTATCTAACACACTTATGGGTTAATTTACGACATATTTTTACGACTAATAACAAACAAGTCCCAACACTTATGTGTTATATTAACTTATGGGTTAATTTATGACTAATAACAAACAAAAAACAATGATACTAGTTAGTATGGTTGAATAACATGTATAAGAATTGAAAACTTTCTAAAAGCTATGTCAAAAAGGTTATGATCTAAGTAAGAAGTGTCCGTTGGAGTGTCGACACAAGTGTCCATGTTACATAGTGATTTTATGTTTTTCTTAATGGGAGTTAAGCTTCAATGGAATATCCCATCACCTTTCTAGAGCAGTATGAAGCCTCTTCTTTTGGTATTCTGTTTTTTGTGTGGGGGGGGGTCCCGCCCCAATCACTTCTGACTAGGGCTTAAGCTATTTGTATTGTTTTTCAATGATTGTACCATGTGCACCTTCAATTTAAAAAGTCAGCAGTCTTTTGGTCACATCATGGTACGGAGTTTTACTTATAAGGGTCTTCCTCTCGTTTCGTTGGTCTTCCAGCTTGATGTGAACAATGTCTTCCTCGATTGATGTTATAGAAAGAGGTTTATATGTCTCCACCATTGGGCTTCCACTCTGCTCCCCATCATGGTTTGGTGTGACGGCTAAAGAAATTGTTACATGGGCTCAAACAGCCTTCGTACTGGGGCAGGCTGGTTTAATTACGATTGCTTACAGTTTTTTTCCAGTGATCTTATGTTCATTTTACATAACCCCTTTGGAGAGACAGTTGCTCTAAATATATGTGTTGATGAAATTGTTATTACTGGTGAAAAAGTTCAAGACAATACCAATCTGAAATCGTATCTTGGCACAACATTCTAATTCATCTATCTCTATTTAGCTTGCCTCGGTATAGCTTACATTGTCGGTGTTCCTAGCTAGCTAATGCATTGACCATGTCTTCCTCGACTTCATGTGGCTACTGGTGTACTTTGACATCTCAAAGGGTTTCTTAGTCCCAGGCTTCTGTTTGGCAACAAGTCATTTTCGGGTTGAAGTTTGGACCAATTCTGATTACACAGAATCGATCTCTGATAGATGGTCCCCATCGGGTTTTAGTACCACAGAGTCGGAGGTAATGTGGTTGCATGGATTAGTAAGAAACAATCTGGGGTTTGTCAATCAACTACCGAAGCTGAGTATAAGGGTGTGGCCCCTCGTGTTTTGAGCTCTTTTGGGTACATTGTCTTCTTCGAGATGTTCATATCCCTGTCTCTCTCCCCATGCTACTCTACTGGGACATCCAATCTGCTATTATTATTCTGCCTATCCGGTACGGCATGAGCATCAAGCATATTGAGGTAAAATGAAATTTCACCCCGTCAGAAACTTCTTTCCAGCCAGATTTGTTTTCCTTACGTGTCCACTTCCCGGCAACTTTCCGAACTAATCACGAAGATTGTTAGCACTAGAATATTATCCGGTATGTTGTCCTAGCTGGGCATGCTTAATATCCATGTCCCGATTTCATTAGTTGTAGCTATGATGTTTTTGTTTTATACGTATTTCCTTTTTCACCCTCATTGTAATTAGAGACACAAATTACTATGAAGAGATGTGTAAAGGAACAAACTCTACACAGATTTTCCTCCAAGATTTATTCTCTAAAGATGCCAAAAGATCCTGGCGGAGTAGATTTCAACTCTGAAATGCTGTTTCTACAAGATGCACTTGGAAATTCTTAAATGTCTTTTCCTCTTATTAGTTGGGAAGGTTCGAAAGCTAGGCGATCCTGATTAAGACACTAGAACGATAGCTAGTACTATCATTAAAAAGTCGGTTCAGAAGTACAGTGATTTGGCTTTCAAGTTCAAGCTCACCACACCAAGTTAAATCCCTTAATCTCAGAGTTGTGCAAGTACACAAAAAATCTCCCAAAGTTGTTAGGTGGTTAAAACCACAAATTAATCACTGCTGGTTCTCTTGAACATCTAGTAACATTGGTGGAGGAGTGATTAGAGATTGCAATGGAGATTTCATTAGTGGTTTCTCCATGTTATAAAGTGTGGGTACTGAAAATATGGCTGAAATTTAATCTCTTCTTCATGGACAGCAGCTTTTTATTAATATGGATCGGGTCATTTATATGTTGGGGTGGACCCTTTGCTTATCGTGCAGTGGCATGCCACATGGAACTCTGTTCATTGGATCTGTGGCAACACTTGGGAGTGAAGTCATAAAAATTGGGACTCTTCTCATAACTCAGTTGGTTCATATCTACAGAAAAGGCAACAAGTCTGTTGATGATTTTGCTAGATTTGGCAATTTTATTGCACATGTGATTTGTTTCAACTTCAGAGATTTATCCAGTGACATCAGTTATATTACTGCCCTTGATAAAAGACGGGTTGCAAATATTAGTACATAAATTTCTTTTGTTTTAGGTAAATATCCATCTCCGCCCATTATACTCTCTTTTACTTCATTAATAAATAGGTGGGGTCGACCTAACCCCCATCCTCCCGCTTCATAGAAAAAGTATTGCCATTAATTACCTCACAAGAGAGAGGGATTTATTTGGCTGAAGCCTGGTTGAATTTTAACTACATTATTCTTCTATGTAAAGCCTACAAAGAAGGGTAGATAATTACGGGAAATGTTACGAAGCACTAAATGTATTAAAAGTAACTCCCCCACCGTGGAAAATTTCCAACTCTCCACTAACAAAATAGTCAATATGGAACAAAAATCTTTCTGCAAGAGTGGCCCATGCCACTTTACTTTGATAGTTCAGAAATGTTTATATAGATCTATCATGAAAAATACTAGAAAAAATTGCATAAAGTTAAATGAACACAATACTTTGGTAATTCAGCAAATGCTTATAGATCTTTATGAGTCCTTTTTGTCGAGAGCATTGAACAAACAGTTTGGATGAAACATTTTCAATTGGCTCCACCTTTAACCCGGAAATTGATTTCAAAAGCTCGCATGTACTGGAGTTTGAGACCTAGAGTCAGATCATGAACACGTATTCATCTTGATTGTATGCACAAGAAATGAGGAAAAAGATATATTTTCAAGTTCAAAGACTATAATGACATACCTCAACAATAGTGGGAATAGATGCCATTTTCTGAAGAGGTTGAAGGGCTAATACGGAGAGAAATGCATCTGTATCAACTTCATACCTAAATAGGTAGTATACAGTATGAAGTTTATTAAATCAGTGGAAAGATTTATATTGGTTTAACCAGCTCAAACTCCTTGCATTAAATAATAATGCTGGAATTCTAAACAAGCACTACACTATAACAACATATAAACTGCTCGAAGATTATTGGAGAGCATATTCTTAGAGATCCTGTGTAGGGAAACTTCAATAATTTTTGAGAAATTGAGATGAAAGAGACATAAATAAATAACACGTGAAATGGTTACATAAAAAAAGTGGTTGTTTATATTTATAATAAACTCTTCAAGTAGCTCAGAAGCCCTGATAGTTTACAAACTCGAATATAATTTACTTTTGGGTGCACAGAGGACCTTATGGAGAAATTTCTTTAGCGCTTTTTTCTGGGCATTGTCAAAGTGACGCATAGAAATGCAAGAGAAGAAACCACGACATTTGAGGTCTAATAAGATGGGAATCCAATAACAATCCTATATGTGGGGATCATGGTTTTAAGAAACGCACTAAGCTTACACCTCCAAACCGCCTCACTGCCTCGTGAAAATTTTCGTACTGAGGCTTAAATCTTAAAATCGATATTTAAACCCACATTAAGGGTATTATTAAGAATCTTTGGTGCGTTTTATGTCTAGTGAGAGGTCATTTTGCTTCAAATTCATGAACCAAAATTCAGTTTTGATAAAGGGAAATTTATTTTTTGTTGCCCTAAAGAGGATTTTCAATAGAGAATTGAATTGTGGAAAGACATAGTGGTGGGGGGTTTTATTGGTTCTGAAATCCCACTTCACATTCATATGAGGGGGTGAGATTTGAAGACCTGTGGTGCGGTAGAAGAATTTAATTATAGTGGATTTGAGTTGATGTCGCGAGCCTTTTGTATTGATTTTTTGTTGTTTTGAGAAAGTAAAATAATTTATTGATAAACTCAAGAAAAACTTTCCGAGGTGGAAAGATTACAACCCGAAAGCAAAGAAAGAGGAAAAGCAAAACAGAATACACATATTATCAAGTTGGATCCACTATAACTAGTTCCTTCCACAGCATAGCAAGATCTTCAATTCTCACTCCCTTCAATTCTCACTCCCTTCAGATGAATGGATGGTGATGCCCAATGCTAAATAGTTTCAAAAATCTCAAGGATAATCACTTCCCCAGTCTTAGTCTTCCTTTGAAAGTGCCTATCGTTCCTTTATCACTCCTTTTGTATTGAATTTCCCTCCTTTTGTATTGAATTTTTTTCCCTGCCTTCGGGTTGTATTTTTTCCACCTCGGAAAGATTCTCTTTTGAGCTATTCAATAATATAGTTTCAACTCAAAAAAATCTCATTTTACATTGTTAGAGATTGAGTTAGGGCTCTATAGGGAATTAAAGAATCAATTTATATGTCAATACAAAACCAAATCTACAATTTCACATTTGAAGATTTTAAAGAAAGAGATTACATTTTTTTAAATTGCCCTTGGCATAGCTGGAAAATGTTTTTCAGTCAAAAAATAGGATCCGTATATGTCCTGTGGCCAAGATTCAAAATGTTCCAATTTGGGTGAACTTTATTAATTTACCAAAGCAATGTTGGACTGCAAAGGCATTGTGATAGGTAGCAACTAGTGTAGAAATAAATAAGAGGAGAAATATTATTCACTCTTGAATTGATAATAGATTACAACTTAGCCTCCTTTATATAACAAGGGCTCTTTAAGCTACATCTATTCCTACCCAATGTGGGACTAAAGTAGATATGTGTAGTTACACACATACACTCCAACACTCCCCCTCACGTTGATACAAACATAATATGTTTGTATCAAGGTGAATAACAATAAGAAAGCAAAATAAATAATCCCTCACGAAAATACAATCATTCCCTCACTGATAAAGAAAATTAAGGCTCCTCCTAAAACATATAAAACTTCTTCTAGACAATCCTTTTACAGCAGTAGAAAGACTTCCAAACTCCACATATCCATCCCTTGTGAAATTGGCGGCATTCCGACTTGCCATTTTTCCCACACGGAACCGAAAAAGAAAACACATTTCACAAAAACAAGATAAAATAATCAAGTACTTAATCTTCCCCAAGAGGAGATTAGACATATAGAAGCTCCACCACTGAAATTAGAAATCAAAGATTGTAGCAAGAAGAACTCAGTCTTCACTCCTTGGGCAACACCTAAAAGAAACACAAGCCAAGAACAGCTAGAGATCTGGGTCTTCATAATACTATATCAGCTAGTGATCACCACCAAAACACCAAACTAATCACAGAGAATGGGTATGAAGAAGCAACTGTTGAATCACGATTTCTTTTTTTTCTTTTTCTTTTCTTCCATCTAATAATCCGGCAACGGCAACGGCCGCCGCCGGCGGAAGCAAGGAACCGTTACACTGTCTTCAAGAACACAACCGCTCTAACACCATGTAGAAATAAATAAGAGGAGAAATATTATTCACTCTTGAATTGATAATAGATTACAACTTAGCCTCCTTTATATAACAAGGGCTCTCTAAGCTACTTCTATTCCTACCCAATGTGGGACTAAAGTAGATATGTGTAGTTACACACATACACTCCAACAACTAGCAAGTGCTGCGTGGAATCCAATATGCTTGGATAAAGCCACATAGAATACCCATGGAGACCCCCTAGCTGGCTGTGGCTGTTGTATTGTATTTGGGCACTCTCAAGCAAAGTGTCCAAACAAAGGAATTGAAGAAATTCCAAAAGAAAAATATCTGAATATTGGAGGAAAATAGATAAAGTAGCTGAAAAGGTGAACTGAAACAGAGATGTCTGAATCTAGCAAAAGGGACCAATACAAATAGATGTTGAAACACCCAAGCCTTTAGATGCAGATAAAGAGAAAACCAAGGAAGATGAATGGCAATTAGTATCCAAGAGTGCTAGGAAAAGAGAAAGTTTAGCAACATCACAAATGAGCACTCAATAGAGTATCCCCCATGCTCCAACAAGTGGGCAAAATAATGAAACCAGTGGAAACAGCAGTAATAAGCTTGATTTGGAGAAATTAAAAAGGGAAATAAATGACCAAGGTCTCTCAAAACACCAAAGGAAAAGTGCAAAGAAAAAGCTCAAGCAGGAAGAAAAGAAAGAGAGGTAAAGAATGTACTCAAGGCTAATTTCTGGGAAGTCAAGAAAAGGTGGGGATCCCAAAAACATTCCTATACATGTCTAAAATCATTTTCTGGATTGTGAGGGGGTTGAATAGAATACAAGAAAAAAAAGATATTAGTAATAAGATAAGGATCCAAGGTATTTCTATGGTGGGATTTGTAGAAACACAGGTAAAAGAGGTCAGCATTGAAAGGGTGAAGAAAAATATTGCTACTTCTGGGACAGTATTCAAAATTTTGATCATGCCCCTAATGGTAGAATTTTCCTCATGTGGAACCCCTAAGTATATGAGCTATGTCTAGTGGAAAAAGCAAGCAACTGATCCATGTAAAAGCTACAATAAAGGAGTCTAAGGTGGTGTTTATTACGTGTACTATAAAGGAGGAGTCTAAGGTGGTGTTTATTACCTCTATATATGCATCAAAGAACCTAGGGGAGCACCTATCACAACTGACTACTAACATTCAGATTCTATGGTATTATCTGATGATTTCAACTCAATGGCATATGTTGATGAGAAGAAAGAGGATGACCTACTGCTTGAAATAAGATGTAACCTTTAAGAGAATTCATAACAAAGTTGAATCGACAAGATTAAGTGGGACTTAAATACACCTGGACAAACTATTAAAGTCAGCTACTAGATTTTTGTCTAAATTAGATAGAATTGTAGTTCAATGAGCTTCCTATTCTTCTGTATCAAAGGAATTAATACCCACTTTCCTGTATATAAGTCAATCAGTTCCTCTTGATCATTATGAATAAGAATGAAATCCTCTGAACTAAATAGGATGGTTTTTCTAACAGAATCTCACTTTTCATTACATTATTTACTCCTCTTGCCTCGTCTCTACGTACATTTCTTCCACGGTATATCTTATGTAAACTGTACCGTCAAATTAGACCTATCTCTAGAAGCCTTTTTCGACAAAATATCCGCAAAATTACTTCGACTACATAAATAATTGATCAAGCAATTTAACACCCTTTTATAACTTAGTTCATGCACAAAAAGAAGCTCCGGAAACTACTCATTGTTTGGCTTCGGAACGTCCTAAGTGTTTCAATTATTTTGTTCTGTTGTCTTTTCGGAGTTGGCCTCAATCTTTGACCCCAAATAAACAAACAAATTGAGACATTAAAGCTTACGTACACTGCATGTCATCAGTCTCACGTACCCATTCAAAAATTGCAAGTGAGCATTGAATTTGAACTTCGTTAAATTGTTTTCAGATACATAATGGTTGATCATTAGGGTAGGACAAAGAATTGTCATATACAAATGTGAATTTATTTTCCAACTTGGAAGTATTGCCGAAATCCTACTATTTACTTTGTTCATCTTTTTTTTGCCTTTTACTTTCTACATAATTTTTCACTAACGGTCTACTGCTAATAGTTAAGCTTTCAGTGCAAACTTTAGAAATGTTGCATTTCCTATTACCAAATACATAAACAAGTCAGATTGTAGTTTGTTTGTTTTTTTTGAAAGGTAAGCTGGTTTTATATAGGGATCCGTAACCCTGAGTTTCCAACCCCATCGGGTTTCGAACCCACGACTCCTCTCATGGTGGAGGGTCACAACCACCACTGGTCCAAGAGCCCAATGGTAAGTCAGATTGAGTCTGTATCAAGTAATATGTATTAACTCTCTACTTGTCTACATGTGTCCATAAATTAAAAGCAAAGGCTTCAACAAACACAAAATATTCTTTGAGGTTTCGCAAAAGCTTACCGATCTCCTTTAGCTGGCAATATAATAATAGAGCGTGCTTTGTCAGCAGCAGCTCTTTCAAAGGATTTGGTCAAGCTAAGGCTGCAACTGCAGAAATCGAAACCCAAATTTGTAAGATGTGGGATAAGGCCAAGGTTTTTCAAAAGCTAAGGTACAAAAATAACAAGGATCAACAATAACCGACAAGTAAATTAAGCTCAATCCAAGTAGCAAACAAAATAAATTGAACCTACCTACCTACCAACTTCGTATTGAGCCTCAGAAATCTTACTTAAATTTAAACCAGTTAGGCAAAGAGAAAAGTGAGGATGCAAGTTATAGTACGAAACCAGATGTATATGTTTCAAAAGTCGAACTCGGACATAAATTTTGGTCAAACTCATGTCGACTAATCTACCACGACTGGGGAAAAAAGGCAAGCAACACAGTAATTCCTCTATCCTCCCTCCTACTAACTCGAGATATAATATACCTATATGGGCTTTCCGTAATGAGGAACGACATTCAAACAGGTCTCTCTTTTTTGCGAGGCAAGCACCATTTCCGAATTTCATTAATGAAGAAAAAGAGAAACAAGACTAGGGGGGGGGGGGGGGGGTTGAGAGAGAAAAAGCTTCACCAAAGAACCAAAACATGATTGGCACTCCAAGGCGTTCTCATCATATGCTTTTCTTTTATAAATGTAAACTTTATTGATGAAAAAAACAAACACAACGCCCATACATGCCTCTCCAATAGGCTAAAAAGATCAAAGATGAAAATAACCGAAAAACCACCCCTCATATCGTCATAGAAGCTCAAAGGATGCCCCCCTCATATCCCTCGCGACTGTACACCACCACTTGAGGAATGCTTGCATATAAACTATGACCGAAGCTCGACTTATTCCCTTCAAACTCTCTCGCATTAGGTTCGAGCTAATATAGAAAGAACCATAAAACCTTACCCCATTTAACGAGATTTCTCGTCTTCTAACTTATAAAGAGGTCCTTAACATTCCTAAAATGCGGCCCTGCCAACCCCAGTAAACAATGCAATCCAAATACTCTCCGCAAATGGGCAAAGAAGAAAAAGATTATCGATAGGCTGCCCATATTACACATATAACAAAAACTAACACCTAAAACATTACAGATACGAAGATTGTCGATAGTAGCTTTATTCAAGAGCAGCGTCCAAGCAAGAGAGAGAGAGAAAAAAAACACAGAAGGCAATTTGGAAAATTAAATTTTCTTTTTTTGGGAAGGTTGAAGGAGTATCATGAGTTGATTATCCAAAGCCTTGTAGAATGTCTCCACAAAGAACACACCTTTGGAACAATTAATCCAAACCATCTTATCCTCTTTCCCTAAACGATGGTGAAAACTAGTGAGTTTATCCAAAAAGAGGTTGCAAGATCAAATTTCCAATTATTCAACTTTCGATAAAATTAACTCCTTCACTCATGATCCCCTCTTGAACTGAGCACTCATGACTGTCTAATAAGGAGAATAAGAAACGATACAATTCTTTAAATCTCACATATTACCAACTTCAACTGTAAAATTAGTTCCATCACTCAAACCCTCATTAATCTTCATCACCCATCTCCACACCCTACACCGAAAGGTCTTAACAACTTTCTTACTCTACCTAAACTTTGTCATACCAAATCTAGAAATAATAACACTTTTCCACAACTTACCTTACTCTTACCTGAACCTTCATAACCACTTACCTAACAAAGCTTCATTCACCAGAGATAACTTCATAATACTAGTCCTGAATACTTGTTTCCAGCCAACTTGGTGGATCTTATAATCCTCCTCCATATCATTACTCCTTTGGGAAAGTAAACAAAGACATTGTAAACCAGAAAGCTTGAAAAACTATTTTTCAAAAGGGTTATCCTCCCTCCTTCGAATATGTACCTACCCTTCCACACTCTAAATCTATTAAAAAGTTCTCCCAATAGTAAGATTCAATATAGTGTTGAGTTATATTTTACCCCTAATGGCAGTCCCAAATAAGTAGTCCCAAATAAGTATAAGGAAGAGTCTCAACACCACAACACAAGGTCTCAGCAAATGAAATCAAATTGGGGACCTCACCTACTCCAATAATGTTACGCTTACAAAAATTAACGCATTAGACTGGACAACCTAAAAATAATATAGAAGACCACGAAGGATCCACAACTAATACATGGACTCTCCAACAAGCACCAATATATAATATGTGAAATGGAGGTGCTTGTACCTGATCTTGGCCAACCCTAAAACCAGGGGCGGATTTATAGCCTTAGTAGGAGGGGGGGGCACCCCTTGAGTTTTGCTAAATTTTGCCCTATATACAACCCAAAAAATAAAATTTACATAAAATCAACCCACAAGCCCGACCCAACCCACCATATCCCTCCCAACCTGTCTCTCTCTGACCTTAATTGAATTTATAAAAAAACACAAAAAGAAGCTCAAACTCCCGCTTGAAATACGGAAGTCGCGACTTTCAAAAACTATGCAAGGCTGATTTTTAGTCGAGGTTAGTACAATGATTTATATTTTCTCTAAATAATTATGTCAAGGTCAACTTTTGTTTCTATAATATTCTCATATATGATATTTCGACTAATTGAACATATGATATGCATTAGTACATGTTATGGGCAGTTGATATATAAAGTATATTTATATGAAACCCTACAAAAGAGACGTGAAATTACTTGAATACTCCTGAATAGCCAAAATATATATATTGGGAGCTCCGCCCACAAACCCCCCCAGATCCAACCTAAAATATTTTCTTCAATGCAACCCCTGCTTTAAATCAATAAATTTGCCCCTGCTTAAAACCCTTTGTATCCCAATGTAACACAGCTATATTTATCATCCAACGAATCCTTATACTCTTAAAATAACTCGTCATAAAACAATTCGCCAAAATAAAAAAATGTGCCAAAGAAATACATTTATTCACCCAACCTACGCAACATATAATCAATGAAATCCCAAATCACTTGATCGTACGCTTTCTCAAAATATACTTTACATACAAACAGGGAGTCCCGGACTTAACTCTCAAGTCAATACTCTCCTTAGCCACCAAAAATACCATCCAAAATATGTTCATAAAGCACAAAAGCCCATAGCTCCTCAAAAATAATTGAACCAAGGACGTTCTTAATTTAATAAGCTAAGATCCTGCCAATAAATCTTATACATTTTGCTTACTAAGCTAATGGGTCTAAAGGCTTTGATACAAATCACTCCATCAAACTTAGGAATCAACGTAACAAAAGTACTATTTGAAATCAAAATACCATTTTGAAAAAATATTTCATCACATCCATCTAGATTTGGTGACTTATCTTTATCCATCCCACAAATCATCTCCAGAATTCCTCCTCGCCAATAGGAGCCTCCAAGGAAGTTGGTGATGATAGCATTACTTTTGGCGCTCCTGCTAGCGAGTTTGTTCCTCTGTGACGATGATGGTTTTCATAAGAGTTTTTGGAACAACTTTTAATTGATATTTGTCAATGTCTATTTTGGGGAAATTTGGAGCATATCTTGTACCTTCCCCCATGTCTAACTACTATTTATGTTTATCATTAAGTATCGTGCGCGTTGCTTGTTATTTTCCTATCACTTTGCTTGTTGTATATGTCGTTGGTTTGGCCGGTGTTGTGAGATTTGTTCACCACCAGTGAGGAGGATCTTTCCCGGCCACCAATTAATGCGTGAGGGGGAGAATTTTGTTTATTTTGGCTGCATACGTGTCCCAATTATAGCGTAGGAAGGATGCGCGCAACTCCCTTTGCCCCCTCCCCCCAATAAAGCGTGGGAGGAGGGGAGTTGTCTTTGCTTCACGATGACAAGATATTTCGGAGTTGCATCAAAATGATTTCATTCTTCTTCCAGGCAGTTTTATAACGACCTGACTATTACAAAATGTAGTGCATGTGCTTCTAGGCTTGTATGCGCATTCTCCTGCCATGCATTGCTTAATTTTTTATTATTATAACATATTAAATACCTGATTAAACATACTTAAAAACTTCCGAAGGCAATCGAAAACTGAGTTTCGCTTGTAAAAACTGTATTTCATGTCAAGAATAAGCTAGTGTGCTCTTGATACTATGATTGACATCACAATGGATGTATGGTACGTCTTATCTGTTCATGACTTCACACACCAATTTATGACCTTATTTTAAGAAACGAACAATTGGTTGTAAATTTAGGGTGTGACACCATTAATGTGCGCGTTAACTCTATGTCTCGAGTGGACACCATTACATAAACAATTGGTTGTGGGACTTGCACTCTCAAGAAAAGTAGGATGTTGTGAATGCTACCACACCAGTGTGAGTTCTGCAGTCCTTTTTTGTTAATGACGCATATTTTTCTTGTTATATGCATTACTGCTGCAAAAACCTCTTCTTGGCTTACTCCGTCATCCATCTCCTTGGAATGTGCAACTAAGTTACCGTAGGGCGCGTGTTGCTATGCCCGTTTTTCTCATTATGAGTAACGACCAGGGGGGGCGGATCTAGAAGTGGACTGGCCCGGGCTCCAACCCGGGATTTTTTGAGGGAAAGGAAAAAATTGCTCGTATGGAATCAATAATTCAAGCCCGGGTTAAAATCTATATATTCTTATACAATACATATCAAAACTAGCTGTCTGCTGGTGGTTGCTATTAAATTTGTGTTCCTCATCAAAGTTTTGAGTTCGATTCCCACATATGGCAAATTTTATATTCATGACTTTTCATGAGATTTCTAAACGTAAAAACATTTTAACTGTGTATAATATTTCCAAAGTAGGTCTTTTTGTAGACAATATTACCACTACTTAGGAAAAACTATCTAAAAAAATGTAAAGGAGCACTACTGTAACTACCTGAAAAAAAAATTCGGGACTCCGCCGCCTATACTTCCCTCAACCCCCCTAGATTCTATTGGGCTTTGTAGCAAACTCTAGCTCTCTTATTCGCATTCTTTAGCATAATATGCGCCTAGGTACCTGCAGCTCATTGTGGCGTGGTGAACTATTTGGTGCTAAACACAGATGGATAATGATTTATCATTTCCTCTGTCACAAGGAAGTCCCTTGGATCGAGCGGCGTGAGCAGGCCGCCTTATATCCACTCTTCTATATTAATTAGTTTCCTTTATCAGGCATAGGAATTCTGGCGGCTCGTCTACAAAGTCCCGCCCTTCTTTTACTCCATGGCTTTGTTGTTCACGCCCTACCTTTGTGGAAAACAGCGTTTTCTGCAGGGCACATAGGCGGCTAGGGCCTCTTGTGCAGATTGTCTTTCTCTTGTCCCTCTTCCTCCGCCCAAGGGGATGTGGAGGCCCCCTATTGCTTGTTCGGGGTGGCTCAGGGACGGGGTGTGTTATAGTTGACTTTTTGCAGCCTCTAACAACGCAGGCTATGTATTTCAGCCCCACGTTTTCTAGCACGTCGCAGTCGTTAGCTTTGAGTCAGAAACATTGTACATGCTCTGTTAGTAATTTTTCTGGCCCCTCACTTATGTTTTCCAAAACCATGATGGTGACTTTTGAAAGTCGAAGAAGAACTTCTCAAGGAAATGAGCACTCATTTCATCCCAGCTTCTTACAACCCCATTTTTCACATTGTTATACCATGTGCATGCCATTCCTGGGAGGGATTTTGAGGTTTTCTAGAGGAATAAATCCGGCTGATCCTGATATGCTGGCATTGCTTCCCTATATCTTGTCAGATGCTCTTTACAGGACCCCTCACCATTGAACAGCGGAAAAGGTGGTGTCAAATATCCCAATGGATACAGTCTGTCGGTTATCTCTTCTGAGTACGTGGTGCCATAGGCAAATGAACTTTCCTGTGTGTACTAAGTTATCTCCTAGACCATTCACACCAACTCCTCTAGCTGCTTACTATCAAGATTGAGCACTTTTGCGGGTGGCGCAGTTTCAAGACTTAATGCCGGAGCCGGGCAATACAACTGGTTAAATGAGGCCGGGGTGATACTCTTCTTCTTTCTTCTGCTATCTGAACAACCTGATCCGCCGTGGCAGACGTCCCTCCCATCGTATTCCTCTATCATCCTGCGCTATTGTCGCGGGGGGTGGGGTGGGACATGCAAACTTTTTGATGTTGATTACCGTGGGAACGACGTCGGATTGTCCCCCTGCACTTCTGGTCCATAGTGCACTCCGGTTCCTTGCCCTTCATGTATGTGTTGAAAAATTCCCAAAGATCTTTACTTTGATGCATTAGCGCGGGATTGTTACTTGCTCTTCTCGTGTTACTTGCAGCTACTTTACTACGGCGGTATTAGGTATTTCTGCTTCAGCTACTACTACTACTTCAATAATAGGTTTGAAAGTTCTTGGCTTCGGGCCCATTCACGGCACAATTTTCGAAGGCATCCTTTCCTACTTTCTCTCTTACTCTCCAACAGAGTCGACGAATGTAAGTAGGGGTGAAAGCTAGGTAGAAAGGGATGTACTCTTATAGTTGAATTGGTTCGAAAGGGGTGTTGAGTTCCAACCACTTCTCGATTTTCTCTCTTATGAACAGTGAAATGTTATTTTATAGGGGTTATAGCCAGATCAAAAAGACAACCCTACCCCTATCTCTTTACTCACGGCTCTTTCTGGTAGGGCTTCCTCTCTATCTGTCTCAAGTGCTGATCGTTAAGGCCTGATCCATTACTTGGGAGACAACCATACCGCGCTCGCTCGCAACCTCCTTGCTTGGGCGCCCTTCCTCTCCTTTGGACCCTCTAACTTGAGTGTGTGTGTGTATGGTAGTAGGGGGTGGGTTGGTTCTAGGTACGCTTTGCGTTGAGCCAGGGCCCAAGAGAACGGCTTGTGTGTACACCTCGGTTCACAAATTTGTTTGTAGTGCTATGATGGGGGGTCCTTGTGGCTATTTTCCAGCTACTAGAGGTCTTAGATAAGATGACCATTATCTCCTATTTTGTTTGCTCCTGCTGAAGATTTGCTAAGTAGGAGTATTAACAAATTGAGGGAGTTGAACCAAGATCATCCCATGGTAACTATAAATGAGATAGTGGGTCCTTAACACTCGATGTTTGCAGATGATATCCTTATCTTTGAAAAAGGAGGTATTGTTGGTCTTAGAGAACTGCTTACTTTTCTTACTACCTATCAGCATGCTTCCAGTCAGTGAATTAGCAAGGAGAAAAGTAAACTATACTTGGACATCATGACCCTTTCAGAAGAAGACAAATTTCATATTTGTTTGATATCAATGAGAAATTACTTCCTACAAGATACCTTGATCTCCCTTTGGTGGAAGGTCAAGTCAAGGCAGATCAGCTTAGAACTTTGGTGGACAAGATAAGAACTAGAGCAACTGCCTGGGTGGGTAAGATGATATCCTACCAAAAAAAGGTTACACTGGTTAGGTCTATTCTTTCAAGTATGCCAATACACAATATATCAGAGTAGAAATTGCATGCTTCTATGGCTCAAGAATGTGAGAAGATCATGAGACATTTTATATCGTATGGAAATCCAAGTGTGAGAAAACTTGCTAATGTTGAATGGAAGAAAGTTTGTAAACCCTTATCTGAAGGAGGGTTAGGGGTAAGAAGCTTAAAAGAGGTTAACCTATCCAATGTAATGAAGTTGGGCTGAGATCTGATACAAGGTAATAGAGACTAGGCTAAATTCATATAAGCAAAGTTCTTTAAGGCCAATGGTGATATGACTAATTATTACAAAAGGTCTACTATTTGGAAAGGAGTCAAGGATGCAGTTACAAAAGTTAAGGATTAAGTCTTCTTAAAAGTGGAGAATGGTGATAACTGATAAGACATTGTTTTGGCAGGATCATTGGATCTCAATCTGCTTTGTCTTTGTCTTTTCTTTTTTAAACTTAATATTATCACCGTTATTGGGGAGGACAGGTATAATATTATCACAGTTAGCCAAATGCTTCTCTGTTTTGTCTACACAGGGAGGACAGATATAATATTATCACAGCTAACCAAGTGCTTAATAACGGGGCATGGAAGATTCCTGATAAACTGACGCAAATATTCTCAGTGATGGAAATTGATTTTAGTAGTGTGATTCTTGATCTTACCAAGGAGGACAAATGTGTAAGGACCTGATACAAAGGGCTTGTTCTCAGTTAAGTTTGCTTTTACTGAGCTCAGAATCGAGTTTCCCTACGTCTGGTGGTATTCAATGATTTGTAAATATTACCTATTGATAGTGAGATACAAAGAAGAGGGAAGACTACAGTTTTAGCCTATGTAACATTGACACTGGTACGCGCGTCGGTGTCCAACACGGGTACACGAGGTGTCGGACATGCCGACTGCAAAATAGGTCAAAACGCGGACACGGCCTTATACTTAGTTTTTCCCGCATTTCTTATAATCTATGTCATTAACTACATATGCAACACGAAATGTCACATTTATGATGCTAGAAACAACGATAGAACTTCGTACTATTGACTAACATTTCTAAAGAACTAAAATATTTAAAATATATGTCAAAATTTTGGTGATCTGAGCAAGAAGTACCCATTGGTGTGTCCAAGCTAGTGTCAGACACGTTTTGACACGGATTTTTTTTCAAATACGAGTGTCCATGTTACATAGATTTCAGCCTGCTATTTTTACCACAAAGATGCTGAAACTTCAGTGCATTTATTCTACAACTGTGAGTTCTGAGATTAGAGGATGAGGGTTAAATCTGTTTAACCTTAATGGCACACAAGCACATAATATCAAGGACCTTTGTGGCCTGTTAACCAAACTAGTCCTCTTATTAAGGATCTGTGGAGATCCTTTAATTCTTATATCACTTTATAACCTGTGGCTTCCTAGAAACTCTTTGTGTACAATAGTGTGCAAGCTAATATGTCATAATTAAAGAGGAAAACTATGTATGAAGTTACTTCGAACAAATAATGTATAATTCTCCAAGTGATTTTCAGATTATGAAGAATGTAGGGGCTACTAAGAAAACGCATCCAATCTTATGTGTGGATCCCTGCTGGAGTAGATGAAACAAGATTTTTCTCTGATGGAACATTTAATGGTAATCTAGGAACAGGGGGAAATGGAGATGTGTTTAGAGATAGTCCTGGGAATGTGTTGGTTGTCATGGACCAAAACATTGAACACACTACTGCATGTTATGCAGAAAGCGTGGCTATTGTTGAAGGATTGGCACAGGCTATTAAAATGGGGGTAACATCTGATTCTGAAACAGCAGTTGCAGCTTTTAATAGTACCAAAGTCCCTTAACAGTTGGACCCTTTATGGAAAAGGGCAGGAAAAGGTTTTAGTAGATTGAGAATCACTTCGGTTTGGAGAGAGGTTAACATCTCAGCAGACACTCCAGCAAAGAGAGGTAGTACGCTACCAGCTGAAACTTTGGAGTGACATATGGAAGGCCTTCTTTTGATAAAATTGAAATTCTTTGTGTGCCAACCTAATTGGGAGTACGCTACCAGCTGAATCTTTTAGATAGTCAATGTAATTTTGTAAAAGTTGCAAATGATTAAAAGCATATCGGGTGCCAACCTAATTGGGATATCATGTTACGTTGATGATGCTTTTGATTCTACTTTTATAGGTTTCTAGATTTTCAGCTTATTTTCTGCCCTACTCTCCTTGTACATTCTTTTCAAACTATATAAGAGCTTGCTTACCTTGCAAAAAACAAAAACAAAAGTATGTATACCTCTTGGTAAGGAGATCTATATGGTTCAGATCCTTTGTGATGTTGTCAGCAATCTTATCAATTTGTTTTCTTGGAAGATCAGATAAAAGAAGAATTCTTTGCCTTCTGTAATGCATACAAACAGAAGTTGAGAAAACCAGTATGGTAAATTGTACTTCAACTACCTAGCACTGAACCTATACTTACGGTTTTACCTAGCTTTGGCAGTACCCAGGCGGACTGCAAATTCATGGTATTTATTCAGTTGCTTTAGTATGAATGTCAGATGGGTGTTTACTCCACAGATAATAATATGATCAGTCTCCATGACTTGCATTTGTGCTCCATCTCTGAGCTTTTGCATATTATGCTGTAAGATGCTAGTTATAAGGATGACGCTATAAAATAACTATAAAATCGACGTCTTTGGTCAATAAAGAACTTACCCTGAATTGTTCTGTCATGGTGCTCAATAAGCGGGAGTAGAATAATATGCCCCATATAGCAAGGATAAAACCAAGAATACGTTCAACACGTGTTCTTTGCTGGTGCAATAAAAAGGTTTTACGAAACTTTAATTCTTAATCGCCAGTGGCATCAGCAATAAGAGACAACAAAGATTGGCTTGATTACCAAGGAGAAGCAAGTTGAGTAACAACTTTAAATCATCTTCGTTGCTAATGTCTTACTTTCAAGTGGGTAGATGATGAACAAAGGCATGCCCAAGCTTCCCAAATGCAGTCCTCCAGAGGTTGTGAATGACCCCTAAGTTATTCAACAAATAAACATCCTAATCAGAATAACATGTATGCAGCAGTAATAGAAAAATAGATTGATTAGAATTTAAAACAGAATGGACATTATTAAAAAGGGAGAGTTCAAAAAAAAATCAGATAAATTAACGAAATCCAGTAGTTATAAGATAATTAGATGGTAGGGAAAAGATATCATTCCTCTGTAGGAAATAGAATCTCAATAGTTTATATCCTTTATTTTCAAACTTTAAATCAGAATTATGTCTGTACCACATAGCATATGCCTCTGTTATGCATATGTGAGACTCTAGTCTTCCAGTGGTGTACTTGGTATTTTACATTCTCTCCCACTTTCATCATAAATAATATCAAATGCAATAGAGGAAGAAATATCTTAAGATCTTATTCTCTCTCATCTTCTCTCTTAGGCTTTTTTTACTTCTTTGTGATAATGACTTCAGAAATGAAACCATGTTTCAAGAAAACAAATGAAACAGTTTTCCCAAGTAGGACCTGGATGTTTGAGAATTTCTCATCTTCTCTCTCCTAGGTGTTTTTCACTGTCAAGGAGAATGTTTGATGATATCGAGGAGTATCGCTCTGAAATTTTCCACTTTAAGAATGTTCAAAAGATAAATGATGTGAAGACCCAGTGTTTATTGCGTGAAACTTGAAACAAGACTGTTTATCATCTTTTGTTGCCTTTTTCAAACACTGTTTGGGAAGATTTCATGCGAGCATAAAGTTGACATTTCATTACAGTATCTTCCCTTCTCTTCACCAATGGCATTGCTCAGGAGAGAATACAAAATTCCTCGCACCCCATATACGATTGGATGGATCCTTATGAAAGAGAGAAAAGATCGGCACTTCAGAGAAAAGAACAAAACATTTGATCCTATCATCTTAAGATTTAATTATTGATCTATATAGGGCCTCTAGGTTACCAAGTACGAGGGTTGAGAGATTTAATAACCTATTGATCAGATGGGGCAAGATTACTGTAATTATAATCTGTGTTTATCTTCTTTTCATTCATCTATACAAATCGCATTGTACTTTGCTTTCTATAACATAAAGTTTCCTTTTGGTTGGTTAATAAATTATTTTACCTTCTCAAAAAGGTTAGAACTGCAACACCACTATATTCTAAAAGTAAAACATGGTAGGTTACCTGAACTTGAAAAATAGAAAACCTCCGATGATGACAAATGAGAAGCATGCCACAAGGAGTACCACGAGGAACCTATAAAAAAAACCAGTAATGTTGAATTTGGTAAAATAAATCACTCAAGAACTGTAAGGCCATTGTAAATTTGATATTGCCTTTCGTAATGAACTGCATGCATAATTTACTTACGTGGAAACATTTCTCTCAAGTTGGCAATTGAACAAATAAAGTATCCTTGCTAAGCTCCATCTAACTCCTTGAAATGATGGCAGTGATAAGTCCAAGTTAAGGGGTACGGGTTTATTCAAGGAATTAGATATACAAGCGAAGGGAGAGGCTGTTGCCAGAAAAGCTTTAAGCATGCAGGGAACAAAGCTTTGAGCCATCTTCCTCAATGCACGAACGGTATTTAACATTGTAAATCTGAATAAGAAGTAGGATGAAAAAGATCCCATAAGGATTCCAGCCATCTGGCCCTCCACATGCTGCTGAGTAACATGAGAAATCCAACAGTTAGATGAAATGCAAGTTCTTGTTTGCAAATATAATCAAAGCCATCTCTTTAGGCAAGTGGTCCTTTTTGTAAAGAAAGTATATCAAGTAATTTTATCCCTGTCTAATAAGATCTAGTTATAGGTGTATTTGTAGACATCACTTTATTACGATAGAAGTAAAATCTTACAAGATAAATGCTAGATAATGACAAGCCAGATCATGGATGGCTTTAAATTTCATCGTGCGATGTGAGACTTATACTAGTCTAGTAAGTTTGGTCCAGTTAGTCTTTAAGAAACTGAGTTGATACCTGGATGTTGCTTACCGCTGACGTGTGAGCTTATTGTGTTCACCATTGTGTGCCATGCTATTATTACTCATTTTTATTGATAGCTTATAACCATGGTTTGAACTGTGATAAATGGTGCATAATGTGCCATATATATACCTTATAGGTTAAGAACATAGATAAACACTAAATTTGCGTTTTTTGTTGTTTTACTACGGAACCTCTTATCCTGCTTGACAAGAAGCTGCCTACATACCCTGGTTAGGATCAAGTACTAGTGTATATCTATTATTACTTCTCGAAGACTTACACCTCGAGCAAAAGTCAAGCATCTCAAGTCCGAAAGATAATATCTCGATCCCCCAAACTAACATCTGAGAGCCCGAAGGCAAACATCTTGAAGCTGCCAAAGCAGCTAGTAAATTTCAAATAATCCCCTCTCCCTCCACCCACACACACAGATGGGATTCGAACTCACAATATCCAAAAACACACCGTTAGCATGGTCTTGTTAGTAATAATCAACATTTTGCAGGGAACTTTTGTAACCATAACCGTGGTGGCAACTTTGTTACTGGCCTCTAGGAATGTAATTATACATTTAGGTCTACTGATAGTTTCGTCATTGTTGGAGTAAAAGGAGGTTCCTGTGTAGTAGCACGGTGGTCTAAGGGTAATCAATGATTTATATAAACGCGATTTAGGTTTTCTGAAAACTTGAGTTAGATAATACTCTATGTATCATGTTCAAAGATCACATCGACTACATCGCAGGTGTCATTTTTTCTTTTTTTTTAAGTTAGAAGAGAACAATAATAAGAAAGACAGAATCAAGCCTTTCCAACGCAAAAGGCAACAGCTAACACAGGCCACAAAATGTAGAAGAAAGAAAACCACTGACATGTTTCGAAGAGCAATCTACAACTACCTCATCCATCTAGCCTTTAGAGAACTCAAAAATACTTATGTCAGTCGCTGCTCTGCATGACAAAAATATGAATATTAATCAAAACAATAACACCTTACACCCTCTCGCTGCTTATCCGTCCTATCAAAATTCCCATGCGAAATCACCCAAATTGTAGCAAACTGGAGAAAAGACACAGACTTCCTTAACCAGGCTTGCAAATCACTCCTCCACTACAACTCTTCAAGAAGTAATCTGATGATGTCTTACGGTTTTTAGCCTTAATAAAGCACTTAGTTTCAGCATGGAAAGATTCTTTCTATTGGGGTTTGCTTCATCTAGAATCACAGAGTTGTCTAAATCAGTATGTTTGCAAGCCTTTTTGTTAAACCATAAGGGGCCTGATTAGATGCAATCGGAAAGCTTGTCAAGATGTATGAGTTACAGTGTGACATTTCAGTACTAAAGCAGGAAGAACTTCCAGTACAGCAATTATCACGATATACGGAGCTAGTAAAAGCAGGTTGAGCATTATAAAAATTATGCTTCGGCTTTTTCTACTGTTGAGGACTTCGAGTCTATGGTTTAGTGGAATAAAATATTTGATTTGGGAGATCAGTCACATTTATGAGCAGGCCTGTACGCAGGTATAAGATAGAAAGACAATAGCCACTGCTCTGGTGCGGATGGTCCAAATTAAGAGTAGAGAGAGCAAGATGAGGGCATCGGAAGCAAAAGAAGGAACATCCCACAAGGTGGACACTTGAATGATAACGACAAACTAGTTGGACATTCCTACTTTCCCCCAGCCTTTCTGTTCCACTCCGTCATAGTAAGACTTCTCTGCCACCAAAGATCTAGTTCATTAGAAAACTCTGAATAAAGAGTTTAACAGTTTTCACTTATCACAATATGCTCTTTAAAGTCACATTCCAACTTTTGTACTTAATCGAACTTCGCATACTGTTTTGGATTTATATCTTACAATCATGTACATTACCTCCTCTTACATTCATGAACAATTATACTTGTAAAGACGAAAGGGCTATTTCAAGAAACTACAAGATAATTACACTGGTGGACTCAATATATAAAAAAAACCTTATTTCTCTAATCGACTCTCATCTCTTAGTAAAAACCCAAGTATTATGACATCTTCTTGAAGCTGAATCCCAGTCATATATCCTTTTGGTATAGCATGCATTTGCTACCCTAATAGAATGGGGGTCCCTCTTGATATTCTCACCCCTCTTTTGTGTGAAAAAACCCACATATACCAAGTTTACAACAATTATCTAGTTAAAAGTACTAAGACACTTCCTATTTTTTGAGAATGTGTGGCTTCAGCTTATTGAATTTAAGCAAAAGTCACAAGCCCAAATGCAAATGAGCCTTGTTAGCAAATCTTAGAAAAATGTAACTTATTCTTATTCTTTTACTGTTGCTTTTTTTTTTCTAATTCATTTTGGGTTGAGCCTTGTTACGGGTAGAGATCATGCGCATAACTATCATTACCAAACTTCATTGTGTATTTGCAAAGTAGCACTATGCGTAAATTCTTATAAAGCAGACACGTTATTGGGCAAAGTTCATAGAGAGAATAGTTTATCATTGTTTTTACATGGTTCAAGAGCTTCCACAATTGAAACGACATGCACCTCTTCTAATTAAAAAGCATGCGCATAAGCTCATCATTGCTTTAGGATTAGTTTCCATAATCGTTGTGAAACAAATCTTCCCTTAACTCTTATAGAAACTTAAATCCGTCAATTCATTGATAAGAAAAATAAGAGTAGGAATTAAAAAAAGTGCAATTCTGAATACTAATATAACTAGTCTCTATAAATATATATAGTGAGATTAGTGCCTGAACAAAGATAGCATGTAAAATCCACTGAACCATACAAGGATAAATGGAAATAAATCTCAATGCTAGTGCTGAAGTGCAAGAAAAAACAAATTTTTACTTTATACCTTCTTGCAACACTGTTGACTACCAAGTGAAAAGGTATCCAACTGAGGAATATAATCCAGAACCATATTACAAGATTTGGTGTCCACGACATTCGAACATGTAGAAGTACCTATCTTCTTCCATACTGGTTCTGAATTGACCTCCCATGTTCCTGGCAAGAGATAGTTGCAGTTTATCAGGATGATATGAAAGAGTAGTAGAAAAAGTTTATACTGTTTTAGTAATGCTACAGAGAACATATATAAAGTGAAACTACGCTAATAACGTAAATGAGCAAAAGTGATATTTCACGGACATTTCCCCACCGTCAACGGAATGCTTTAGGACCACCGAGTCCTAGTCTGCTTTCCTTTTCTCTCCTCCTAGAAAAAATTCATTTTGCTTTGTTCTAGTAGTTAGATTTGTTATTGAATTAGTAATTTTAAAGAAGATTATGGAGATTTGATTTCAATTAGAATTCCACATTAGGAAGTTTTCTATTATTGTTACAAACCTCTTCTCCTATAAAAGAGAGCTTGTTATCTAGGTTTTGGTGTAGTTGGATTGAATAAATTTGTAAGTAGTTGAGAGATCTAATAAAAATAAAGCTTTCTTTGAATTAATTGAATAGCAAATCAAACTGTTAGCTTCCGCATGATTGTCTATTATCAACTTGGTATCAAAAGCAAAGGTAGATTCCTTGGAGAATAATGTCTTCTTTACAAAAAAAAAACCTCGAACAATCCAACGATGGTAGAGAGGATAGAGGCATTGGAATCGTAAACAAGTGAGATGCAAAAACTCATGAAGCTTATGGTTCCACATAAACAACCTACCTCTACAGAAGATCGAAGCATTGTTCTTCCCAAGACCGAAATCTAGAGGTTGACATTGCCGGTCGCGGAAGAGGGAGACCCCTACGGGACTCCTTGCCAATACTAGACGAGTTGGGTTTAAACCCATCTCCTCAAGTTATAGGCCGCAGAAAAAACAAGAAGAAAAAGCCTTCAGATTCAGAAAGAGGAGGGTAATTTCTGATATTAGATAACGTGTTTGCCGCCCTATGGCACGAAGATAGATACAGATACCAATTCATTCGGATGATGAAAATCAATCCCCTGTATTTGATAAATATCTGGATGTGCACGAGTACAGTGCTACTTTTTTTGATTGAACGTGAAGCCAATTTACAATGAGTATTTTGTATCCAAAGTTATTTTGCAGCTTTTCAGTCTTTGTTGATCCCCAGTGGGAGGATTTCGTGGCTTGTCCTCACGAGCGTGTTTCTTGATTGCCGAAAAGTAAAAAAAAAAATGACATTATTAAACGCAGGAATGTTGGTGACGATATTGTAACATGTTCATAGGTACAATCCCCAATGACGGAAAGTTACGTGGGAGGATCCAAAATTTAAAGAATTTGGATACGATTCGGGAAAATTCACCAAATAATCTAGGATCGAAAGATCTCCACGGGCATACCAAGGCATCTACAAGTTCGAGGTTGAATTTTCTTATAAGGGGAGAGTTGAAATGTCACAGACATTTATACATAGTCAATAGGATGTTAGTCAGCTTTCCTTTCCTCTCTCCACTTTTATAAAAATCAATATTTTGCTTGATTTTAGTAATTAGATTTGCTTTTAATTTAGTAGTTGTTTTTAGGAAGATATTATGGAGTTTTGATTTCAATAAGGATTCTAGATGAGAAAGTTTCTACTATTGTTACAAGCCTCTTCTCCTATAAAATAGAGCTTGTTTTTTCTAGGCTTCAGTAGATTTGGTTTTAAATAAAAATGTTCTTAGTTGAGAGATCTAATAAAAAGTAGTGTTTTCTTTGAATTAACCAAGTATATTGTCAACTTGTTAGCTTCCACACTGAAACATCCATTTTGGAGTTTGTTTCATTTAGTGTCTAGAGTAGGGGTAAGCACTATCTCGTGGTTATCCGACATCAGTGAATGGACGTGGAGAGACTACAGCTGGACTGGCACTGAACATAAAAGTGGGTTTCTAACTCCTTGTTTCTAAATATCAAACCCAGGTAAAAAGTATGTTTTTTTAAGAGAACAGAATTTCTATTCTAATAGAAGTTTTTCTATTCGAATAGAACTATGAACATTTCTATTCGAATAGATTTTATCTGTATTCGAATAAAATGCCTCAGTCACATTTCTATTCTAACAGAAACCGTGATTTCTGTTTTCTAATAAAAGACAACTTTCGTTTTTTCAAAATTCACTTCTTCAAAATCATTTTTTCTAAAGGCTTGGTTTTTAGAGTGAGGAGAGATTACTCTTGAGAGATTCAAGAGAGAATTAAAACACTCATATCTTGAATCAATCATTATTGATCAAGAAACCATAATTACGAATTGAAGAACTTGAGCGATTCAAGCTTTGAAGCCTTGGTGCGTTATCCGAGGCGAGGCATTGCGAGAACGAGAAATCGGTTGCTAGGAGCTTGATTAGAAGAGAGATAACCACGGAATATGTTTATCGAGTCTGTAAGTAGTCAAACTCTTGTAATTCTTTTTTATAGTGAATTGTTTAGCTAGCGAGTGATTCGACAGCGACCTGTGGGTTTTTCTCCTGAGAAAGATTTCCCACAGGGTTAAAAATCTTTGCCCGTGTCTTTATGTTTCCAACTACTTGCTTGACAATAGTAATTGAATCAACTCGATTTAGGTTAAGTACAGACCATTATTTCAAAGGAATTAGGACATTTCGATTTAGACCTAAAACAATCGAAATTGGTTAGTCTCAAGCGACTAAGAACTTTCAATTGGTATCAAAGCGGTCATATTTCAAGATTTAACAACCTAAGTGTGGAACTCGGATAGCTCGCTTGAGAATAATGAGTTCCGAGAAGTTTAGAGGTTCTATAAATCGCCCTCCACACTCTTTGATGCCAAAGAATACCCATACTAGAAAGTCTAAATGATTGCATACTTACAATCAATAGGAGAAGATGTATGGATTGCTGTTGAGGATGGATGGACAACCCTTACTGTGATGCAAGGTCCACCAGAGAGTGTTATTGAAGTCCTTAAACCTAGGAACCAATGGTTAAGAGAAGAAAAGGATATTGTTGGTTATAATTCTAAAGGCCTCAATGTTATTTTTATGGCCGTGAGTCAAAGTGAGTTTCGACATATCTCTGCATGTACCACTTCTAAAAAAGCTTGGGACATCCTAGTTCAAACTCATAAAGGTGCGATGATACAGTCAAAGAAAGTAAGCTTCAAATGCTTACTTCGCAATTTGAGAATATCAGAATGAGTGAAAACGAACCCTTTGACGAGTTCTATGCGAGACTGAGTGATATTGTAAACACTAGTGCCGCATTAGGAGCAGTGTACTCCGATGTTCAAATAGTTTGCAAAGTTTTAAGATCCCTTCCTAAAAGCTTTAGATCCAGACGTGATGCTATCGAGGAAGCACAAGATCTTAAGAAAATGAAACCCGATACATTGGCTGAAAAATTGCAAACGTTTGAACTCGAGATGAGAATGGAAAACCCCGAGAAGAACAAAAGTGTTGCCTTTACGTCTTCATCTCACTCTTCTTCTAAGGGTTCCAAAGAGGTTGATCACTCATATATCTCAGATGATGATGAAGGTTCGGATATAGATTCATCAATTGCCCTTATTAGTCAACAATTTCAAAAAATATTGAAATAACGTCAATTTTAGAAACAAGGGCAATCTATGAACTATAAACCAAGACCTCATGTCGGGTCAAATTTTATAATCGACAAACCAATAATGATATTGACCTTAGTCAAGTTGAATGTTACAAATGTCACAAGTTTGGTCACTATGCCCATAGTTGTCCTAATAAGAAATCTGGAACTCATAAAGCTATGAATATCAGTGTTACTTGGGATGACAGTGATGATGAACATGATAACAATGAGAGTAATCCCCAAGAAGTTGATAACGGACCATATTGTGCATATCCTGTGATTTTTAATTGTGGCAATAATAATTTTGACGCTTTTGAACTTGAAAATTCTGATGAAAATCAGAGTAATCAAGAACAAAATGAGTTTGAGAAGTTTGAGGACCCTCATCTTGAGGACTTGTATGCTCAGACTCTCGCCAAGTGTATAAAACTCAGTAAACTTAACAAAGTCTTGAAAGACCAAGTTAATACACTTACGTGCGAACTTCAAGACAAAACTGAGAGTACAAGTCACGAGATAGAGGTTCTTGAGAATGAGAAACAAGGCCTACATGAGAAAGTTGTATTTTTAGAAAAAGAAGTTGATGATGCAAAGGAGAAAATGAAATCAACTTTGGACGAACTTCGTTCGGCCAAGCTTGATGTAGTTCTATCTGAGCAGAAACTTGAGAAGTTTTGTCATGGGGCCAAGAACATTGATAAAATATTATGTATGGGAAAGACGGATAGTGACAAACGGGGTCTAGGATATGAGGAACCTCTTCCTCATGCCAAGACTCCTCAAATCACAAAGTTTATGAAAGTAACTGCGTCTACTTCAGTACCCAAACATAACATGATATCCACTACTCATAATCACTCCAAACAAGCCTCTTACTCTCAAATTTATTATTGTAGCATATGTGGTCGAAAAGGACATATTGCATCTTACTGTAGATTTGTTGGACCTGTCAATGGATATAGATATAATTCTAATGTGATTTCTAGATATAATTCTAATGTGATTTCTAGATATAATTCTAATGTGAAAAGTGAGAATGCATTTAGATGGTTTGCACAGGAAACTATAGGTCGGAGAACTTTTCGAAGCATTTGGGTACGAAAGATGGATTTGGCACCTCAGATGAGGTGCAATGTTGCTCTAACTGCTTTGAATGTTTCAATTCAGTTCAATGGTATATAGATAGTGGGTGTTCCCGTCATATGACTGGTGATGGGTCCAAGCTGAGTCACCTAGAGAATATTCAGGGATGTGATGTTACTTTTGGTGATGGGAGCACATCTCCTGTGGTAGGAAAGGGAGAGGCTGAAGGACTTGGTAATCCAGCAATTGATAATGTTCTCTTAGTTAAAGGGCTGAAGGCCAATCTTCTTAGTGTCAGTCAACTATGTGATACAGTCAACTATGTGATACAGATCACACTGTTACATTTTCCAGAGGTGGATGTGATGTTTTGAACTCTCAAGGACAACGTGTGATGCATGCTTCTAGAACTGCTGATAACTGTTATGTTATTCAACAAGAAGCAATACTGTGTAACAAAGCGAAACTGAATGATGTGGACTTATGGCATCAAAGGTTAGGACATATAAACTTCAATGATTTGTCCAAGATTACAAGTAAAGAGCTGATTCGGGAAGTTCCGAAGTTGGGAAGATTGAGCAATGTGGTGTGCGGTCCTTGTCAAATTGGCAAGCAAATAAAGAGCTCTCACAAGAAGTCCAACAACATTGCTACTACTCGGATTTTTGAGCTACTACACATGGAGTTGATGGGTCTTATGAGAACGGCATCCTTGGGAGGTAAAAGGTATATCTTGGTAATGGTAGATGATTTCTCTCGTTATACATGGATAACACTTTTGAGAGAGAAGTCTAATACTTTTAAAGAATTCCGCAATATATCGTTTCGAATCAAAAATGAGAAAGATTGCTCTATTGATAAAATTCGAAGTGATCGTGGAGGAGAGTTTAAGGATACTGGAGTGGTTGAGTATTGTAATTCAAATGGGATTAAGCATGAATTTTCTGCTACAATCACTCCACAACAAAATGGGGTTGCAGAAAGGAAGAATAGAGTTCTTCAAGATATGGGATGAGTCTTACTTCACAGCAAGGATCTTCCGACACACTTTTGGGTAGAGGCTATTCATACTGCGTGCTATACTATTAATAGAGTGTATCTACGTCCACTTACTCTAAACACGCCCTATGAACTGTGGTTAGGAAAGAAGCCGAATGTCAACTACTTCCGGGTTTTTGGGAGTAAATGTTTCATCTTTAGAGATCGGGAGAACATTAGGAAATTTGACTCTCGGAGTGATGAAGGTATCTTATTGGGCTACTCAACAAATAGTAGAGCTTTTCGAGTCTACAATTTGAGGACCAACGTGATGGAGTCTTGTAATGTGGTTATGGATGATACGTGCACCATTGGTCCTGCAGATATGAGCGAAGATGATAGTACAATAGAAAATCCATAAACATCAACTAGTGATATTCTTGCATCGAGCCCTACTCCACCACTTCCACCTCACGCCCCAAGTGTACCGCAACCCGGATGGCAACAAGTTCGAAAGGATCACTCAAATGCCGATATCATCGGGGATGCTACCTCTCGGGTTCAGACTAGAAGCCAACACCATGAGACGGTGCACAGTGTTTGTTATGTTTCTGTGGTCGAACCAACTACGGTAAAGGAAGCTCTTTCAGACGAATATTGGCTACATGCAATGCAAAATGAGTTTTGCCAGTTTCGACGTCTAGATGTTTGGGATTTGGTTCCACGTCCGTCAGGTACAAATATCATTGGAACTAAATGGGTTTATAAGAACAAATATGACGAACTTGGGAATGTAATTCGAAATAAAGCTAGATTGGTCGCTCAAGGGTACAATCAAGTCAAAGGAGTTGACGTTGCTGAAACGTTTACTCCTATAGCAAGGCTTGAGTCTATTCACCTACTGTTTGCTCTTGCGTGCAATCAAAACTTCAAGTTGTATCAAATGGATGTGAAGAGTGCTTTTCTGAACGGCCTCTTAGAGGAAGAGGTGTATGTGGCCCAACCAAAAGGGTCTGAGGATCCTCATCATCCCGATCACGTGTTCTACTTGAAGAAGGCCCTTTATGGTTTGAAGCAAGCCCCTCAAGCATGGTATGAACGGCTCTCCAATTTTCTCTTAGCTAAGGGTTTTGTTCGAGGGGGAGTTGATAAAACACTATTTACCCAACGGAAGGGAGGCGCGATGCTCATCGCACAGGTATATGTAAATGATATTGTGTTTGGCTCTACTTCGAGTTCACTAACCACTTCTTTTGCAGCGTTAATGAAAAGTGAATTTGAGATGAGCATGGTTGGGGAACTAACTTACTTCCTAGGTTTCCAAATATGTCAAGTGAAGAAAGGAATGTTTATTTCTCAATCCACGTATGCCCTGGATCTTGTGAAGAAGTTTGGTCTCTCTTCTGCAAAGCATGCCAGAGCACCCATAAGTACCACTACAAAGTTAAGTAAGGACTCTGCAGGTAAGGATGTTGAACAAAGATGTATAGAAGTATGATAGGTAGTTTACTTTATCTTACTGTTACTCGTCCTGATATTATGTTCAGTGTATGTATTTGTGTTCGGTATCAAGATAATCCTAAAGAATCCCATTTACAGGCTGTTAAACGTATTATTCGTTATGTATGTGGGACATCTGATTTTGGTTTATGGTACTCACATGATACAACTTCCGAGGTTATTGGGTATTCCGATGCAGATTGGGCTAGAAATGCAGATGATAGGAAGAGTACTTCGGGTGGATGCTATTACATTGGGAATAATCTTGTGGTTTGGCAAAGCAAGAAGCATAATTGTATTTCTCAATCCATAGCAGAGGCGGAGTATATTGTTGCTGGTAGTTGTTACACTCAATTGATCTGGATGAAACATATGGTGCATGACTATGGAATAGTCCAGGGGACGATATCAGTTTTTTGTGATAATACAAGTGCGATCAACATCTCCAAGAATCCTGAACAACATTCCAGAACCAAGCACATTGGCATTCGCTTCCACTTCATCCGTGATCTTGTTGAGCGTAAGATAGTCAGTGTTAAGTAAGTTCCTACAGAGAGTTAGTTAGCCAATTTTTTCACCAAGCCGTTAGATGCTATGAGGTTTGAGCTTTTGAGACGGTCAATTGGTGTCTGCTCTATTGATTAGGTATGTCTCTTCCTCTTTACACTCTTTTGGTTAGATTATCACGGTGATATATGCTTAGCCAGATATGTTTTCTAATTTCATGTTAGGACAGTTCAGTATAGTGTTTACTTAGATTTGCTTTCTTTCACAGCAGTTAATTATCGCATGCTCAGATAGATAAACACTCATTGATATTATACTTTATGATACATGTAGAGACTTCGTACCTAATGTTATGTGAGGATCTGGCCTTATTTATGAGCTTCGAGTGTTATGACATTTACTATTTTGTTTGATCTTGTTGTTTGTGATCTCGTTTCGTTTCCTTACCTACTTGTTAAATGGTACCATCAAAGTCAAGTTATACTAGTGAAACATTCCTATTTTTATTCGAGATGAAAAAGTGATTGTGTCCAACCGAATATATGATAATAAACATTCTTTTTCTTCACCCATTTTTGGCCTTCGTTATTTTTAACCTTAGTTTTATCCACTTGCAGTCCGTTGAGCCTTAAAATATGCCCTTTCATTTCTTTTCCAAAACTCTTTTTTTTACCCAATTGTTCCGAGACTTTTCAGTGGAAAAAAAATAAAAATAAATAAATAAAGGAAAGGAAAACAATGTGTGATTTTTGGGGGAAGATGTAGAGAAGAATACAATGAATCCTAAAATAAAGGGGATGTAAAGAGGTATGTTTATGTGTGTATTTCATAAGAAAGAGGACAACAAAAGAGGAATTTGGTTTCCAGGAAAACAGAGCAGTAGTGTAACTGGAGTCTCAGAATGCCTGCAAAAACACCTACTCCAGCGTATGCCTACCCGTGCCTACATTATAACCTATATAAATACTTATTTGATCTTGAGTTCGGCTTAGTCAATATTATTGGAGATTGGAAATAGGAAATCTAACTTGGTATAAACTTGACACCATTCATGACAAATGGGTTTCTTTTCCATGAGATCTTCGTTGAGCTTCGATTTTTTGATGAAATATGATTTTTTTGCGTTATATTCATATTCATATTCATATTCATATTTCACACTTGGTATCTAACCTGATATTCATATAGCCTGTGATTAGTCTCTCGTGTAGAGTAGACAGGGGGAGTATTGTTTTCTTTTGTCGTTTACTTCCTTTTGTTTCTAATTGAAAGAAAAAAAAAATCTGTTCGAATAAAAATATTATCTATTCGAATATTTTGCCTCAGAGCAACTTTTATTCGAATAGAATTTTGTTTTATTCAAATATTTTTCCCCAGTTTAATTATTTTATTTAAGGTCAACTTTTATTCGAATAGAATTTTATTTTATTCAAATATTTTTCCCCAGCTTGTTTTTTTTTAGAAGTTCACAACTTTTATTCAAATAAAATTATTTTTATTCGAATATTTTTCCTCAGTCTGTTTTTTTCTTTTTTCACTCTCTCCTTTTGTTCGAATATAATCTTCACTGCCTCTCTTTCTCTCTCAAATCCTACCAAGTTTTGAATTCCATACTCGTAAATCATTATGTTTGGTTACCTCATCTTAATAGTTGCGTTTGGAATTTCATGATTCGAAGCTTGGCGGTCCAATTAGTGGTTTGCTCTCGGCAGTTTTTGCCTTAATTTCGTAATTGAACTCCTTCAATGTGGTAAGCTTCATCTACTCTCTCTCCTTCAAGTTTGTTTATCAATTTGTGCGTTGGAATTGGGTTTGGATTTGGAGTTGTTTCGAATTGGAACTGTGGTTTGGTTTTGGATATGGGGTTTTTAATTAGAACAGTAAATTTGATTTGGGTGTGTTATTTGCAATTGGAACTGTCAATTGGAGATTGGAGTGGTTGTGGTTTCTTGCAGGGTTTTGAGTTGTTTGTGTGGTGATAGCTTGCTTGCAGTGGTGAAGAATTGTTTGTGTAATTCATTGGGTTCCCCTGCTTAACCGTGTTGGTTAGGTTTCGGGAAGTGGTGTAATTTGGTTAGGTTTGGGGAAGTGGTGGTAATTTTCTTGCAGGTTAAGTGAGTACTTTGGGCATTGGTTGCCATGGCTCGGGAGAAACGTCCTGAGGCTGCGTCTCCAGTTCTGGCTCCGAGCGATCCGGCTAAACGGGGTCGGACGAGGAGGGTCTAGTGGTTTTGGGGGGTCTCATGGACATTCACGAGACAATGACGGGGGGAATCACGGCATGAATCCTAACCCCACCTATTGGTCTACCCCGCGCTCCGGTTTTAAGTTTCGAAACTATCAGAAGGAAGTATCCCTTGATGAAAAAGTTCAGTGAGAAATACCCCACTATTGCGCAGGTTTTTATTGCTTTTGCTGAACTTGGTTGGACTGGGATTATTCGTTCCCAGATGCCGTCTTATCCACGTTTAGTACGACTTTTTTATGCTTCTCTCCACGATGTGCAAGGCACGGGAGATGACAAGCATTTTCGAGTTTCTATTGATGGGTTCGAGTATCATATTGGGTCAGATGACATCCAACACGCTTTTGGTTTGGGTGAGCCTGAATGTGAAGATGAGGAACGTTCGGAGTGACCTCCGGTTCATAGTCAGTTTCCTTCCAAGGACATAATGGAGGAACTTCGTGTCTCAGGGAAGACAAAAGGCCCATATCTCAGGCATAAGAATCTGAACGAAGATCTATGCCTATTTCATATGATTGCTCATAGGAACATTATTCCCCAACTGGGGAATAAGAATGTTATGGTGGGTAATATATTTTATTTGGTATATATTTACCATAAGGGGTACACTGCAGATTTAGTGGATGTTATTATGCAAGAGATGATTCTTACGTCTAACTCAGACTATCAGGCACGGATTTTGCCATACAGCAGGTTTATTTCACAGCTTTTGGTTGCGATGGGTTATGCTATCCGTGCGGATAAGGAGGCGGACGAGAGGAACAAAGTGATTAATTCTAATTACTGGAAAAGGAGCATAAAGCATATGGTGCCTTCTGAGTCTGAGTCCAAGTCCGAGGAGAATACCGAGGACTCGGAGACTGAGGCTGCACCTGTTGCAGCTTGGCAAGTAGTTAGGCCCTCTACTTCCAGGACTGTTGCTTCTTCCATGCCTGATGTATCTACAACTGCTTATACTGGAGTGGTCCCGCATGATTTTGCCTCTATGTACACCTATATGGAGTCTCATTTTAGTAGGCTGGACACTCAGATACAGACTCAATTTTGGCTCTTCAGGGAGGATATGGGTCGACTCCAGACTTCTGTGGACGGATTGAGCAGTATAGTACGAGGCTCGTCGAGTGGTCCTCCCGCAGATACAGATGAGGGATTTTAGGTCGTGTGTGACTTTGGGTTTATCTTTTGCACTTTAGAGTGATAGCTCTATGTTTTGTCTTTTCAGTGACTATTTTTGCGTCTGCTCTCTTTATTGCATATATATTCTATGTAGATGCTCTATCTGACTTTGCTATGTATTAACATTTTTTTTTCATGGATAATCTATCAAGCTTTTGCTATATGATTTTACTATTCCATGATATTTACTCTTCCATAACTGTTATATATATTTTACTTTCATCTCTCTTTTTATTTATTTACCCTTTGTTCTTCTGTGTCAAAAAGGGGGAGAGATGGTTCTTCAGGTAAGTACTTTGTGTCCTCTGAATTTCTTATTTTGAATATGAACGGTTACGTGATGTATCTTGCTTAGTGTGCAGGGATTTCAGAGGTTATGCTTTTATGGATGTTCAGTGAGTGAGTCAGTCCATCGAGTTTGTAATTTTTTTTTATTACCTAGTTCTAGTTTTGACACAAAATGAACCAAAGGGGGAGATTGAAACATCTATTTTGGAGTTCGTTTCATTTAGTGTCTAGAGTAGGGGTCAGCACTATCTCGTGGTTATCCGACGTCAGTGAATGCACGTGGAGAGACTACAGTTGGATTGGCACTGAACAGGTAAGTGGGTTTCTAACTCCTTGTTTCTAAATATCAAGCCCAGGTAAAAAGTATGTCTTTTTTAAGAGAACTGAATTTCTATTCCAATAAAAAAAAAATCTATTCGAATAGAACTGGGAACATTTCTATTCGAATAGATTTTATCTGTATTCGAATAAAATGCCTCAGTCACATTTCTATTCGAACAGAAACCGTGATTTCTGTTTTCTAATAAAAGACAACTTTCGTTTTTTCAAAATTCACTTCTTCAAAATCATTTTTTCTAAAGGCTTGGTTTTTAGAGATTACTTTTGAGAGATTCAAGAGAGAATTAAAACACTCATATCTTGAATCAATCATTATTGATCAAGAAACCATAATTACGAATTGAAGAACTTGAGCGATTCAAGCTTTGAAGCCTTGGTGCATTATCCGAGGCGAGGCGTTGCGAGAACGAGAAATCGGTTGTTAGGAGCTTGATTAGAAGAGAGATAACCCCGGGATGTGTTTATCGAGTCTGTAAGTAGTCAAACTCTTGTAATTCTTTTTCATAGTGGATTGTTTAGCTGGCGAGTGATTCGGCAACAACCTGTGGGTTTTTCTCCTGGAAAAAGTTTCCCACAAGGTTAAAAATCTTTGCCCGTGTCTTTATGTTTCCAACTACTTGCTTGACAATAGTAATTGAATCAACTCGATTTAGGTTAAGTACAGACCATTATTTCAAAGGAATTAAGATTTTTCGATTTAGACCTAAAACAATCGAAATTGGTTAGTCCCAAGCGACTAAGAACTTTCACACACGCCTACATCACAAATACCTATACAAAAATCAATAATATGACACAGAGAGATAGGGGAGTGGTGGCAAGTGCCTCCCACATAAAAGCATTCCGGCCAAACCCAGTATTTAGGAATAAGAGCAGATAATGATGAAATAAAATACATTTACTAATCCTATAACTCAAAGATAATCAGCGTTTTTTTCTTCTTTTTTGAGAGAGAGAGAGAGAGAATCTGGATTTAGACAGAGCTCTACAAAGGAAAGACATTTAAGTACTTAACAGTTTCAATTAAGAAAGTCTGAAGATCACCTCCACGGCATCGCAGAAATGCATGACCATATACCACTTGCAACCTGTTCCACCTACACAGAAAAGCAATAAATTATTGTGATGGAACATATCATACCAATTTGGTGTATTTCATCTCCAATGAATCAGCATATTACAACTACAACCTTCAACATAAGCTTTCCTTTAATAAATAAATACATTTAGCAAACAAATAAAGATTGATCAAACAAATTACGTAAAACAGGATACAATGATGATTTGTCTTCACGCTAAACAGGATATAATGAAGACTTATCTTACACTTGTTTATGATGATATACATCTATCTATATTATTAAGCCGATTGCCCTTATAGTGTTCGAGGTTCACCGTCCCTCTTTTTGGTGGTCCCTCCGTCTAATAATAATGTGACACGTATACTTCGTCCATCCTTTTTAAAGAATTTTCCCTCTCTCAAGAGTTGCGACTCTTCAATATTCTCTTACAGTTACTTTAACGCCTAAAATCTCTCCGTCTTGAATATTAAGAATCCTATGGGATTGGAAGTCCAACACTTCAACAGAAAAGGAGACAATCCTTCAAAAGTCAAAACCTCTCCAATAATTTTATTTTCCCTTTCTCTGTCCCTTCATTACTCTTCAACTCAAGAACGTGAAATCCTAATTTATCAACAAATGTAGAGTATCTCATGAATGTGATTTACAAGAACCTAATTGTCATTATAGATCACTGATTTTCTTATAGTCTCAATATGTCCTGAGTCTTTACTGATTTTTACTGATTTTTCATCCGGGAATCATCAAAATTTAGTAAATTTTTGTCAAACGAGTTCACAAAACCCAAAATACACACATTGTTGATTCCAACTCTTTTGTCAGATGCTTTCGGTTCTTATAACTGTTTTGTTCTTATACAGATTGTTAGATAATTATTCGGATTAGTGATTATCTAGGTAACACCTTTCTGGGTTGAACAATGTTCGGATTGTGTTTCTCAAACTGCCTTCTATTTATTAACCTATAATTAAAGGGGGGGGGGTTGTGAAAGTTGAGCAGGGAGGCAAACCCCATGAATAACACAAAATTATAACATGATTAGGAAACAAATTCTGCCCTAATAAAATTTAATAGGTTTGAAAAAGAGGAGTTGCACACTAGTAGATTATATCTGAACATATTTATCACCTAAACAGATAGCATCACTATTTATTTACAATTTTTCAAGTATCTTCAGCATTACACTTTCCATAAATTTGGCACTCCATGTATCGAAGTAACGATTAATCTTAAGCAAATAATACATTTCATACTTGAACAACGATGTGCAAGGAACTGCATACAATCATATACGCAAACGGGGGATGTAAAACTCCATAAGAACTGCTCGTTAGTTTCTGCCACATTCAAGTTAAACATAGATTGTAAACACGAATAACAATAGCAGGAACGTGGAATTAATTAAAGTATATTTGTGAGTCGAACACAGGACTGTTAAGAATCGAGGTAGCTAATCTCTCTTCTACGACAAGAAACGAAATGCGGAAATCACCGAACGAGTAATTAATCAAGTAAAGAACAAAACAAGAACAAAAGTATTTACCCGGAGGAGGGAAGTGGAAAACTTTTGCGGATAAAAAACCACTCCCCGCGAACAATCCACTATGATCAAATCGGTTACAAGCAATCTCTCCAAGCTTCCTCAAGCTTTAATAGAGTCTCTCAAACGCTAGTTCTCTCTAAAATTTAACTCACTGAGATACCATAAGAAACACCCCTAACATCCCTTCTATAGATGGGAAGATATTACATAAAGTTGGACTCAAAGTACGGATCACGAGACAAGCCAAGGCCTTCAACCCAACCTTCTAAAACTATCTTTACGAAGTTTGTTCGAACAGAGATCAAGGTTTGTTCAAATAAAGTGGGTTCGGAGACTTCTGTTCGAATAGACTTTTGAGTCTATTCGAACAGACTATTTCTTATTCGAACAGACTCAAAGTCTATTCGAATTAAACCTGTTCGGCTTCTTCTGTTTGAACAGACAAAAATCTATTCGAACAGAACATTAAAAATTCATATTTTCCTTCCGTCTTCGATCGTCGCTTGTCCCACGAACTCCGATGAACTTCCACGAACATAATTCGAGTTCATACCTTAGCAAGGACCTCTGCTTCTTGAGATATGGTCCCACGCTCGTTGCAGATCCACCCCATTCGCCACTCTTTTCATATCTTTGTTATCCTCCTCTATTACACTATCGAATTTATAATCCAAGTATTCCTGGGTTCTCTTCTTTCTTCACGACCACTTACGAGTCCAAAATTAATCGGGAAAAAAACCAATAAGAACCGCTAAATGTTAACAGAAGTTAGCAAAAAGTATACCAGAAATGTCCGTGATCCGAAACATTTTGAATAATTTAGACAATTCCTAGCCATTACATTAATGTATCCAAAGGTCAGCAGTTCTCTGAACCACGAAAAAAAAATCCGATCACAAACATTTCCGCTGTACCAAACCCAAGGCTTTTCCAACTCACTCAGTCAATTGGCTGCCAATCACATTATCTAAGAGCTAAAAATTCGCTAAATTTTGACATAAGTTTTAGCGAAAAATTGTGCCTTTTGCAACGTGAAATCACTGATTCCTAAACAAGAAAGAACAATATACACAATGCAACTAAAGTTGAATCAATCTAACTTCACTTGAGCAAATAATAAAACACTAAGATGAAGATGATCATCACCTTTTATTAAAAGAAGAACTCTTCTTGGAGGCGAAGGTCGAAGTCCGAGGTGAATTCCACCAACATGAGCTATGCAACTGAACAATCATCTCTCTCTCTCTCTCTCTCTCTCTCTCTCTCTTTGAAGTATTAATGGCGCTTCGAAATTCTTGGATATTATGTTAGTTTTGAAGGAATGTCTGATATCTGATTTTTTTAAAGTTCATCTGATATCTCGTCCAAAGAAATATCTGATATCTTATCTAATGCTGGTTTTATTGGAAAGTACGAATTTACCCTCATATTTTCAGCAGCAAATGTTAAACTAGGGGTATTATTTGGGAACAAACAAAAAACTATGAAATATTTCTCCCATAAAGGTAAATATTTGTCTCACGAGATATATAGATAATAAAGTCAAACAAGAAATACAATGATACAAGGGAGAATTTAGAGACACTCAAGTCTCAAACACTCAGGACTCACTCAACTACAACCAGTGGCTCTCAAAATTGGGTTTTTTTATATAAGAAAATGAGGTGGAAAACCATGGGTCCTACCTGCCCCACTCTCTCTCATCCCTCTAGCAGCTGGCAGTAGACATCATCCTCTTACAAATTTCTCTCTCACAAATTTAAAATTCGAAATCACTCATATCACTCTCTCTCTCTTTCTCGCATGGAATTGCTTAGATCTGACTCTTATTCTTTGTTCCTCTCTTAGTGAAGAACCATAAATCGGTCAAGAAATCAAAGTCTCTGTCTCAATTTAGGGAAAATCAGTCAAGAACAATTGGTTTTGAAGCGTCTCTCTCTAAAAAAATTGTTTTTCTGATCAATTGTGTTACTGCAAGATCAAAGAGTAATAACTACAAATTTGGTTATTTTTTCTCGTCAAAATTTACTGCAAAAGTACGAAGATTAACACCGCTAGAGGAGAAATCGTATTGGGCATCATTGACAAAATCGACATTTTGTGGTATTTGAGTTTGTCGATTATAGTGGTGATCAAGAATTTCTTATACACCATTATCTTGTTGAACTGGCGAAGACGAGTCCTTGAAGATCAAAAGTATTGTTTGGAGTTTTCATTTTGGGTTTTACTGTCTATGTAAAAGAATATTGGAACCCCTTTTATAAATTATATTTTTTTATGTTGATGTTGAAGAATCCAACAGACTGAGTTTTTTTTCCTTGTATGTTATTGCCGGTAAATATCATATTGTTTTTGTTATTGTCGGGTTCGACAATTTCATTGATAACTAGCATCTAATATTGTTTTCGTTATTGTCGGGTTTGACAATTTCATTGATAACTACTACCAATTTGTTTTCATTATTATCGGGTTCGACAATTTCATTGATAACTAGCATCCAATATTATTTTTGTTATTGTCGGGTTCGACAATTTCGTTGATAATGAGCATCCAATAGTGTTTTCGTTATCGTCGGGTTCGACAATTTCGTTGATAATGGGCATCCAATATTATTTTCGTTATTGTCGGGTTCGACAATTTCATTGATAATGAGCATCCAATATTTTTTTCATTATTGTCGGGTTCGACAATTTCTTTGATAACTAGCATCCAATATTGTTTTCGTTATTGTCGGGTTCGACAATTTCATTGATAATGAGCATCCAATATGTTGGAAAAACCCATGTGTTTTCTTATGGTTTGAATGTCATTTTGGTGTGTTTACTTTTAGTCCCACATTGGATAAGTGAAAATAGGATTTTCACTTTATAATGGGTTGTACACTACTATCATATATAGCATGTGTAAGTAGGTGGTGCCCTCACGCGTGTGTGTGAAGGCTTGCTATATGGGGACGCCCATGGGCTTGCGTGCACGACCCGACCCATGACCCACCTGGACTATTTATAAGTCTATGATTTGGCCTTGGGGATTTCTAGCTTACACTTAGTCATTTTTGGGTGTTTATTCAAGAGTCGGTTTTTTCCCTCCAAGAGTTACAACTCTTCACAGAGGTATTTCTTGGGACACAACCCTGTGAACAGATGCTTCGAAAAGGGACCTTCTCCTTGATAAATAGCTATCTTCTTGAGGTATGAAATACACTGAAAAATATCTAAATCTTATTTTTTATTGTCGATTTCGACAATTTACCCATCGACATTAAAACTACATGTTAAAACCACAGTGATACACAATCATAAGTATTGCCGAAATATGGATGGGTAAATTATCGATATCGACAATATATTAATAGGTAAATTGTCGATCATAAGTATTGTCGAAATCGACAATATATGGATGGGTAAATTGTCTTACTCTCCCTCTCTCTCATCAATCACTCTCAATGGACAAATTTTTGGAATGAGCAGTGTGGATTGTCGATAAGTGCATGTGTAAGGCAATAAATCATGAGAAATAATCTCGATGAGACCAAACATCGATAATAACATGAGTGTCATTATGGTCAAGTAGTGGAATACTCAACAGTGGTTATGGCAATATTAACATCGAGACTAAAATTAAAAGGGAAAGCGAATTACATACAATCAAAATAAATGACCAAAAGATCAAATTTCATAACTCAAATATTCAGATTCCCAAAACACACATTGCTTCATGGTTTAAGCAGCAAATCAACATGATGCACCACAAACAACAATAAATACAGGGAAATCAAAACCCAAATTGCAATGATGATTCGTAAACCCTAATTTCATTAGGTATTGATCTTCACAAAACCTAAACAACATCAAAGTATGGACACTCTAGTACTTCGATAAAGATGGGTTTTAAATTTTCAATGGTGAATGAGAGAGAAAGAGAGCAACCATCTTCAATTTGTGATATGAGAGAGTGAAATATGAGGGAGAGAGAGAGAGAGTGAAATGAGTGATTTCGAATTTAAATTTGTGAGAGGGAAATTTATGATGTGATATAAGAGGATGATGTCTGCTGCCAGCTGCTAGAGAGATGAGAGATAGAGAGAGTGGAGCAGGTAGGACCCATGGTTTTCCACCTCATTTCCCTATATAGAGAAACCTAATTTTGAGAGCCACTCATCTAATAGAGATGAGTGGTTGTGGTTGAGTAAGTCTTGAGTGTTTGAGACTTGAGTGTCTCTAAATCCTCCCCCATGATACAAACCTTTATATTTGTTGAATAACTCATATTTTTGAGATGGATGTTATTGTATACGGTGAAAAAAACAATTGGAGTTACATGTTAAAAACCATTAAATATGGACCGTGGAAGAGAACTGACTTAACATACAAAAACACTTCAATGTTTATCACATGTGAAATATGATGAGAAAACTATAAATCTCAAGTGGAAAACAAAAATAATTATCGCCCATTGTATGGTCAGAAATTTGAGAAGAATAAGATAATAAAGTGAAACAAGAAATACATTGATACAAACCCTCAAAATTTGTTGAATAACTCATATCATTGAGGTTGATGTTCTTGTCCATGAAGCCCAACATATTAAGAATTTGAGTTACATTTTAAAAAGCATTGAGTATTATGGGCCACGGTAGAGAACAACTTCACAGATAAAACACTTAAATGTTTATCACATGGGGAATATGATGATATTACAATAAATCTCAAGAGGAAAGCAAAAATAATTAACGCTCATTCCATGGTCAGAAATTCGTGAAGAAAAAATAGATTCTGGATAAGAAAATGTATGATGTTGCTAGATCGAATGAAGGATTTTTGGCTGGAAGTTGTGGCGAGTGCAAACAGTACAAGTACATATGTAGTTCATGGTGGTACTGTTGGGAAACCGAGGCGGCAAATCGTAACGCAGAAGCACAATATGATTAACAAGAACTCGAAGAACTAACTCTAACCAAAGAGAATTCGAATAAAGGCAATAAAACGCATACACAAGGTTTAAATTAGGTGGAAACCCTAAATATGATCAAAACCACCCCCGACAAGCATGACAAATATATTATCACACCAGGGTTACAAGAAGTTACAGAGATCACTCAAACCTCACCTCTACCCTTACGGATAATCCCAGCAAGAAACCCTAGAAAGAAAACCCAAGAAACCTCTCCAAAGTTAAATCCTAGATTTCTCCATTTTCTCTCTTTAACTCTTTCTCACTGTACATATGCCTTTAACATACACTCTCAATTTATAGGTTTTCCATTAGGTCATCTCCAAAATACGCATCACGAGATAATCTATCGTTTTGGATTAAATCCCCTTCAAAACGAACTTAGAAACAAACAAACAGAGCCAAAGTCGTTCGAACGAGTCATGAGGTCGTTCGAACGACCATTAGATAATCCTCTGGAATTTTAGCCTAAGAGCTATTTTCGTTCGAACGACCTCAAAAGTTGTTCAAATAACTTCAACGGAAACTCTGTCGTTCGAACGGCTTCCCCACTCGTTCGATCGACTTTCTCAGCTTTTGAGCCGTATTCTTAACAATCTCCACCTCGGTGATAAAACCATTTCTTCTACTGCATTCGTCGTGTATCCTTATCGCTTCTCAATTAAGAGAATTACCCGAGTCTAGGTTTTTCCTAGACCTGCCAATCGGAACCCACTTTCTAATCATCTTTGTAGACCGTGTCATTACTTCACCTTGAACTAAATTCCCCTTTTGAGAAATCTCCATAGCTCCCTTGGTTTACGCAACCATCACATCTCCACCCATTGATTTACCAACCAATGCATACAAGTTCCCACTTAGAACTCCCTTCATGATCAAAAAGGACTTCCAATAAACTTTCATTACTCCACCTCGCCTGGAGTAATTATAACCCTTATTATCTAACTTGGAAAGTGAAATTATATTATGAGTCATACTCAGCACATGTTGAACATCATGAAGAACTACGATGCGTCCATCGAATATCCTCACGCGAATATCACCCACTCCCAAAATTGGCCTTCGAGAGCCATCGCTCGTCAACACCAGCTTGTTACCCTCACAACTTGCATAATTGTCGAACCATGCCTTGTCTGCGCATACATGCATTGTTGCCCCACTATCAAATACCCATCCTTTATCGTGGCAAGAACCATCAGAAGCCACCACGAGGAGTGCCTCGTCACCATCATTACTAGTAACCGTTGCCAGTTTGTTAGTGTCACTTTCGGAGCCTCTTGCCGAACTTGCTCTATTACATTTCCCCACTTTGCAATCCGATCTATAATGACCCGATTGACCATAGCTCCAACAAGTTCCTTTTATGAACCTATTAAAGCTGCTCTTCCCACTAACCACCATTGCAAAGTTTTTCCCCAAGGATTCGCTACCCTTAAGCCTTCTCTCTTCGGAAAGAAGTGTACCTGTAACCTCCTCAAAACTCAAGATTTCATTCCCATACATCAACGTAGGTTGAAGATGCTTGAAGGAAGACGGAAGAGACCATATGAGTTGAAGCGCCTTATCTTCATCCTCAACTTTAACTCTGATCGATTCTAATTCCGAAACGATCCCGTTTAAAGAACCTATGTGATCACCAACGCTCGTACCCTCATTCATCTTAAGCGTATGAAGCCATTCCTTGAGGTATAAGCGATTCGAAAGACTCTTCATTTGGTACAAGCTTTCAAGCTTTTCCCAAATACCTTTTGCAGTCTTCTCTCCAACCACGTTTGCCAAAACGTTCTTAGAGCATCAGGTGTAGCCTAGCTAAAGTATAACTAGCAAGATGAGTTAGAAAGTGATATTTTAAAAAGTTAAAAAATAGACTCCCCAAAAACTACTCCATATAAAAAGAAAATATAACGTGTAACAATAAAAAGTTAAAAAAATGTTAATAAAAGTAGTTTTAACTTTTTCAAACACTTTCTACGTATTACTTTTAGTTAAAAAAAGGTTTCCACCTAATAAAGTTGTCCTAGTTGGCTACCCAATTTTTTTTTTCTCTCCTCATTGTTAAGGAGAGAGAGTTCTGAAACCTAAAATAACTACCAACTTGAGGAGGCTAAAAACATGGCTTTTAGCACTTTTTCCTCTTTATTTTAACTATAGAGAGCCTACACTAGATGCTCTTAGCGAGACAAATGCGTATCTCGCTCGCAGCCCTTGAATCTAAATCTTCCCAGTCCTCTTCTTCATCGTCATCTGCTTTCTGGGCCGCTATACTTTCAACCAGAGTTTTAGGTATAGGCTTCCCTTTCAGTGTCTTGCGTAACCCGCTTTGAGCCAAGATATCTTGGACTTGTATTTGCCACAATCCAAAATTTATCTTCCCATCGAACTTCTCCACATTAAGCTTGATCGCGGTAAAATACTTTGATCTTCCCATCTTGCTACTCTACTTGCCCCAAACCTCGCTCTAATACCAATTGTTGAGAAACCGAGGGGGCAAATCGCAACGCGAAAGCACAATACGATTAACAAGAACTCGAAGAACAACTCTAACCAATGAGAATTCGAATAAAGGTAATAAAATGCATACATAAGGTTTAAATTAGGTGGAAACCCTAAATTGGATCAAAAACCACCCTCGGCAAGCACGGCGAATATATTATCATACTAGGGTTACAAGAAGTTACAGAGATCACTCAAACCTTACCTCTACCCTTACAGATAATCCCAACAAGAAACCCTAGAAAGAAAACCTAAGAAACCTCTCCAGAGCTAAACCCTAGATTTCTCCCTTTTTTTTCTCTAACTCTTTCTCACTGTACATATGCATTTATCATACACTCTTTATTTATAGGCTTTCCATTAGGTCATCTCCAAAATATGCATTACGAGATAATCCATCGCTTTGGATCAAATCCCCTTCAAAACGAACTTAGAAACAAACAAACAGAGCCAAAGTCGTTCGAACGAGTCATGAGGTCGTTCGAATAACCGTTAGACAATCCTCTGGAATTTTGGCCCAATAGCTATTTTCGTTTAAACGACCTCAGAAGTTGTTCGAACAACTTCAACGGAAACTCTATCGTTCGAACGACTTCCCCACTCGTTCGAACGACTTTCCGAGTTTTTGAGCCATATTCCTAACAGGTACTACTATGTTGAGTCGCGTCGCAGTAGCCGAACTCTGATAAATTCGATTAGGGCACAAACAAGCAAATATGAATACACAATCAACAACCAACAACCAACAACAAGGATTTAAGGTGATTTGACAATTGCCTGCATCCACACACAATAGAGAGAGAGAAAAAAGAAAGAAAGAGAGAGTTTATTCCAAGACCAAGGTTATAATCTTTACAAACAATTGAAGTTTCTCTCACAAGAATTCCTCTCACAAAGGTGGCTTCTAAAAAACCTAACTCTCCATTATATACTTAGGAGAACCAAACACAATCATTCAGATCTCGAGGCAAACAAGGGACTTCAAACAAATCTCACAAAACTAACATCTGCATTGTCATTTGAACGACTATGAGTCTCCCTCGAACAACATCAAGCAACTCAACACGCTGGATCAATTTTTAGGCAAAAATTGATTGTCGTTCGAATGACTATCCATCTCGTTCGAACGACTTTGAGTGTCCAAATACGCTGAGGCAGATTTTAGCCAAAAAGCCCGAGGCTCGTTTGAACGGCTATAAAGCCCGTTCGAACGAACATAACAACAGTCCCACATACTAGTGGATATTATGCCTTGCATAATTCTTTCTAATCATGTTTATCTCTTTAGTGGCAATAAACTTTGGTACAATACTATGTGACAAGATTTTAAACTGTAGGAATGGTGGAATACTGGAAATGACTATTCTACATAATCATAATTCAGAGCACCTTTAGCGATGTTTGCATATGGAGGTTGATATTCAGACTTCATAGCATGCGCTCTAAACACCACCTCAAATGCTTTAGCAGTGCTTAAAATCAATGGTGAATGATGGGCATGCAAAATGATTGTTTTACTCTTAAATTTTAATACTACTAGACATAGGTTTATTGTTAAATAAGTTTGTCTAGTTATTTTTCTGGAATTTCATAATTTTCGAACCAAAATGCCGAAGATGGATTTATTACCAAAAAGCAAAATTGTTTACTCTTGAAGAATATTGCGTAGTTGAAGACAAAGTTAAAATGCCACGAAATAAGCTCCAACAATCAAGGACAATTTTCTCCTCAAAATTTCTAAGATTACCTAAGAAGATCAGAATTATATTTAAGATTAAATATACCCAAGAATTGAGTAAAATTCAACATCAAATATACACAATAATAGATATATAGATATTCCCAAATTATATGAAGAATAATTGAGATTAAACGCCAAGAAAGTATTGGGAATATATTTGATGCCAAACATGGAACTAAATATCATTTTCTTGAACTTTTCAGCCTCCGAGGTAAATGAAACTTTTCGGAATTTTGTTGGAAACGTTTGAAAAGTTCAACATTTTTTAGGAAACTCTAGATAATTAGATTACCCTTTTCTGAAAATTAATCAAGATATTTCATAATAAAATTTCATGTAAAATAATTCTTTCTCAAAAAAATTGACCAAAGCATACGATTCCTATAATTAGACAAATCATAATAATGAATGTCAATGGGTTTAATCAAATACATCAGCAAATTAAGGTTCAAGGTTTAACAAGTTTCTCATTAATTTGAAGAGTAACAATAAAATGTTAATAAATCCAAAAGGCTTAAAAAAATTATAACAATCTAGCTTGAAGCAACAACGATTCAATTATCCCTCAAATGATACTAGTTGGAGTTGGTTGTTTGCATCTCTTAAGAAAGAAAAAAATTGATTTTGAGAAAATTTTCTAATTGTGCCAAAAATAAGGGATAATATCACCAAAAATCTGTATTTTCCTTATGCAGTACGAAAAACTTTTGCCTGGTAGCGAAAATCGAATTTTTTGTAATATTATTTCAAACTTTAATTCCATGACGTCAAACTTACATTGAAGGGGGAAATGAGATCAAATATTTACAATGTTTTCTAGGTAATTAATTCGATTGTAATATTTTGAATAATTAGAAGATTTTGTTTCTTTCTCAATAAAATGAATCATCTCCCCTTGTAATTCATAATTCTTACGATCCATTAATATGTAAATATAGAAGATAACTTTACCAATCTATGATCTTCTAAAGATTTAGCTCAAGTTTTATACGTCTCCAATCATATAGTTGACTGCTATATACATATTTTGAATTCAATATTTTATTTATTATAATTTTTTTAGAGTAATCAAATGCTCCAAACTTTAGACAACCATGAACATACACCTCAGTACCATAAGTAAACTTTGAAATGAGGATACAAAGTAGACAAAATGAAACTGAAATCGGAAATTATGAGAATAAATACTACTTTTTGTCATCTTTACAAAATTGATACTTTGGCAAGCCTCTTCCAAAATCCATACTAAAATTAACAAATCGATAATGGTCCCACCTACTACCTCCTAGCTACCACCCTATTCTCTAACATTAAATGTTGATGGGTAGTCTAATCTGCCACAGTAATAAATCTACCAACTCACAAAGATTACTGAACAAATGACAAAGCTATAACAAAACAATTATAAAGATATCTAAAAAAATGCCAAAGTTCTCGCAAAATAATAATAAATAATACAAAAAAATGATAAACTATCCCTACTGAAGTTGTTGAGTAATCTAATCTGCTACAGTAATAAGATGGAAGATTCTCCCCAAAATACACTACCAACCTTAAAGAAATCAAAGTTTTCTTTTCTTCTTCTTCAATAACAACAATGCTTCTACAAAAATCAAAGCAGATTCTCCTTGATGTACTATTTGTCTCCTTCATGTACCTAGTCTTCCAATTATTGTTGTGCATTCGCTAAACTCCTCACACAGAGGTCATTAGGGAGAAAAAGATCGCTATTATCCTAGGTTATTCTCGTTGCTAAAGATCATTGTTATCATTTTCTCCGACTGTTGAAGTAACCGTTGCAGTAAATATCATATTTAACTCTGTATCCATCATCTCTAACTGTGTATCTACATTATGATTTGACAACTTTTTTCTTAAGAAAAATGCTATGCAAGACGATACATTTTGTACATAATCATTTTTCTTTTACTACTTTATCATTTGTCTTTTACTACTTTATCATTCGTACGTCCAAAGATCGGATTAATCGTTAGTTATGCTGGAGAAAGTATGAAACTTACCTCACTAAGAGCGTACTCGTCATATGAAGATTTGGTTACACTCTTTGAAGAAACAAGCGAAATCTATCATGAGGACTATACGCTATACAACTTCGTCCATGGTTGTGCATGCACAATTTTATCAGTCCATGACTTTACCGTAATGATCAGTATGCATAAAAGCAATCCCGACACACCCTTTCACATATGGATTGTTAATATGTTTAAGGTACCTTCCCAGAACTCTCAGAACTTTACTTCTGATTTTTGTTCTTTGGGTAAAGGGTTGTCCACCACCAAAGATACTGGTTAAGGTAAAGAGTTGTCCACCACCAAAGCGGGGGGACCTTTGCGTCATAACTCATTTCCTGATCCTGAACCTGAATATAGGGGTTACCCTAAAAAAAATAGTAGAGGGCTTGATCTACGCAGGTTTGGACCTCTAGTGGATGATGATGATGTTCCTCAATCAAATAATTCTGTTGAAACTATCCATACTGATGTTCCTCCCTCAAATAAACCTATTATTCCTCAATCAAATGTTCATCACTCAGATAAACCTATGTTAACTAATGATCCTCAATCAAATAAATCTTTTTAAACTATCTCTACTGATGTTCCTCTTTTAAATAAACCTATGCTAACTAATGTTCCTCTTTTAATTAAACCTGAACCTATCATTGGACATACTGAACCTTCAAGTAAGCTCACATAATTTGTCATTTGTGTGGTGTGTTTTAACATTTCTTTTCAAATTTATATCATGCTAAGAAGCATATTTCTCATTTGTTCAGCTGAATTTCGGTTTGAGCTACAACCCGAACAAGTGAAAGATCTCGTTGATTTTAAGCTCAAATTTGCTGCGTACACGGAGGATATCTATGACTTCAGTAAAGAGTTTAGCATTGGTGATCTATATCGAGATAGGATTGCACTCAAGAATTGTATAAGAGCTTATGCAGTTGTAAACAAGTTTAATCTCGAACACGTTATGAGCAATGAATATAAAATCATGGTACGTTGCAAAGGTCATAAATGCTTTTGGCGGATTTACCCGACAAGGTTGCTCGGTTATGCCTTACTTAGAGTAAGTACTTATTTCTCCGTGCATACATGCGTCCGAGTAGAAATTGATGGTGAGAACGCGTATAAGGCAACGTCTAGTAGATGGGTTACTTCTATAATCAAGCAAATATTGCGAAAAGACCCAAACTACAAACCTTTCTGAATTATTGATGATATACAAATTAATCACAATATTGATGTAACATATAATCTTGCCTGGTGCGCAAAAAAAAGCCCATGCAGAGGTATCATCATCTTATATGTCATTTGCTCCCCCATACCTGTCATTCATGCAAAAATGTTTATTATTTGATCTACGCAATTATTTCAGATGCGAGGCAGCTTTAAGTACGCATAACAACTACTTACGAGCTACTTTACAAAAGTGAGGTTGGTTGACCAAAATTTGGTGTTTGACATACAAACTGCGAGTTGTAAGGATAAGAGATTCACAAGGTTTTTTTGGTGTTTTGGTCCACCCAAAAAAATTATAAACTATTGAGACCCGTTATTGTGATTAACATAACTTTTTTAAAAGGGAGATATCGTGAGACTCTACTAACAGCGATCCCCATTGACCCAAGTAATCATATTTTTCCACTTGTATTTTCAGTAACAGACTCAAAGACCATCAAAAGTTGGACATACTTCCTGGAGATGTTTGGGTTTAATTTCTACGGTTATGACACTCGATTCGTCATCATCTCTGATAGGAACAGCGGAATTATTAATGTTGTACCCAAGGTATTTCCATTTGTAATCCATATGTTTTGTGTCTTCCACATATCGAACAACATTAAAACTAGACTTAAAAGTACGAGGATCGTATTTAGGATGGCAACAGAGGCCCTCACCAGTATTGATTTCGATAAACACATGAATGCTATCCGAAATACGGATCCAGTGGGTCTCTAATACATACTAGGTATTCCCAAGGAAACATGGTATAATCTATACATTCCAATGAGTAGGTAAGTGGTCATTTTCTATTTATCAACTTGTCATTTGTTATTTCAGGAATAGTCGTCATTACAACGTTTGCATACTTATTTGTCCTTAGTTTATTATTATTCCTTTTGCAGTTGTTATATTCCCATTTATCATCAAGTTAATCTAATTTGACATTTGATTTCAATTGTTTATCACTTGTTCAGATACGGAGTGGCTTATATTGATCGTGTCGAGAGTTGGAATAACGCTATTTTAAAAGTGAGAAATCTCCTTATCCATGTGTTTATTGAGGAATTGCGTAGAATATGTTCAGAAATGTCCTATACGTATAGGGAAGAAGTTGAGATGAGTCAAGCTCGCTTAACGCCATGGGCTACGGATCACTATGAGAGCAGAAAGTTTGTGGAGGATTTACTAACCTGCATGGTTCATACATCATATTACCATTTTTTGATGACTAGTTATGGTATAACCGATTCAGTAAATATTGAATATGGTACTTGTTTTTGTCGTTGGTGGCAAACGATGATGATACCCTATGAACACTGAGTACACGCTCTTGGTCTTGCTAATGTTGATCCAACTACACGTGTCTCTGAGTACTTCACAAATAATACATACAAGTCTATTTATAAACCGATATGGATTCCTATAAGAGGAATTGAGCAGTGGAAAATTTTAAAAATTGATCTACGCGTTCATGCTCTTATACCAATAGTTCGAGCTAGTCGTCCCCGCACCCAAAGGAAAAGAAGGGAAAAAATGCCTAGTCTGGCCACCAAACAAAGATTTTATAGCAGGTGTCCAAAAAACGGACATAATCGTCATTCTTGTAAGCTTCTGCCAATCCCATCCGGCGATAATACACGTCCGACAATGATACCATCTTTTACAATGAGCACTGAGCAACTTGTCATCCCAGATGAAGATGTTGCAATCAGTTTACGCTGATGATTTTGGGTACTTTATGTATCATTTGTTTGTATGATCTTTATCGTCAGTTTTGTTAAAATCATAATTTGTCTAATTATAGCTATCATTTGTTTAAAAAGAATTTCTTATTTGTTTGTTTTCATTATATCATTATTTGCTTTTGAACTATCATTGGTTCACAAAGAATTTCTTATTTGCGTGTTTCCATTATATCATTGTTTGCTTCTGAACTATCATTTATGCACTAAGAATTTCTTATTTATTTGTTTTCATTATATAATTATTTGCTTATGAATTGTAATTGGTTCACAAAGAATTTCTCATTTGCTTGTTTCTATTATATCATTGTTTGCTTATGAGCTGTCATTTGTGTACAAAGAATTTCTCATTTGTTTGTTTACATTATATCATTGTTTGCTTCTGACCTGGCATTTGTTTTCATAGAATTTCTCATTTGTTTTTTTTTCTTCCCATTATGTCATTATTTACTACTGAACTATCATCTATTTTGTTAAGTTCATCGTTAAACTTGATCCTCTTATATCATCATTTTCTTACGAAGCTGTTATTGTTTTGTTTTCCTCATATCAGACGGAAACCAGTAGATATAGTAAAATAGTTTTTCCTTCAGAGGTTACTGACAAAGGGATGGCTGATACTGCTACTGCACCGGGGAAAATGTTAGATCTTCTACTTGAAGGTGTCGAGACAGTCCTATCGGTTTAGAAAGTATTGGACTCTCTATCAGAACGTACTGAACCAATTCCTCTTCCTGGGAAGACAGTGGATCCTTTTTTAGAATTGCTAATCCAGTATATCTTGTTTGGTCGTCATTGGAGGCTCCATCTGAGGTAGAAATCAGTAAGAATCTTTAAACCTTCTATGGTGTTTTGTTTTTGATTTGATGCAGTTCCTGTGATATCAATGTGATTGTACTTTGTATTGTCATACTTTGATGAGGTTGGAGAGATGATTTGAAACATGCTCATCTTAGATGCCTGTATTATAGTAAAATATTTGTATTCTGTGTAGGGGATAGAGCGACTGAGAATAATTAATTCCAAACTGGAGAGGTCGTTGAGTAGAGCGAGGGATTCTGTGGCTCGTATTCAACAGGTAGTTAATAAAACTGAATATGAGATAAGGCAATTTAAACTTAATTAGGAGAAAACGTTTAAGGAGTTATATGACCTTCAGTGTAGATATGCTAAGATAAAAATAGAGAGGGACTAGGTGTTAAGAAAGGAAGAGGAAAAATGGGTATTAGTTCAAAAACCAAAAGAGTTGACCTATTTTAATGACCCAAGTGATAGAGCTAGGTGTCAAAGCATGCTGATAGCTCTGATATTATATTTTGAGGTCGAAGTAGATAGTGAACGAGGCTTAATAAAAGCTTATATAAAGCTTTTAATGGAAAAAAGGTATAGTTCCGGACCCAGCTCGAGTTATGTTTTTAGTGCAAGAAGTATGTAATCGTCATAGTTTTGAGGCGATAAAGTGTTCTGCTCGAGCTGGTGTATCTGTTGTATGGGGCGATGCAAAACCTTTATCTGACGTGTTTGACTTTATGTAGGATCGGATGGCCATGAGAATTATATTTTTTAGGATAAGAAAAGAACAAATAGAGGTTCAACAACAATTAGAGGGTAAGTTAAAAGAGTTACATGACGAGATATCGCAACATGTTGAACAAAAAATGTCTTTAGCAATGCGATTGTCAAAAGAAGTGAATGTTTGAATGAATGCAAAAGCTGATGTGAGGGATTTAGGTGTATTGCAAAAGGAAACACGCCATCGGCTGCACAAGGTACATATGCAATTAAAGGAGTATCTGTAACCGTCTCAAGCAAAAGTCGCTGCTCGGACAAAACATGAGCGTCATATAAACAGTGTTATTGATTTTTATGGGGGAAAACTAACGAGGGTAGAAAATGAATTTAAGAAGTTCGTAACGGAATGTGGGAAGGATTTTGATGTGAAAAATGCCAAGGCTGAAAATATGTAGTTCTCTAATGATGAAGGTGAAATTGTTGGTGAAAAACCTATTCTTAGGTCAAGGGAAGTTTTATCAGAAGAGGATGAGGATGAGGTCAAAATTCTGAGACCTTAATCACGGCATAAACCACGCCAGCAGGATGTTATATGGTTCTCATTCTTAAGACTTTTGCACTACATATCGTCAATATAGACTTCCATCATTTTTCCAAGGTGATCTTTAAACATCTAAGCCATCAGTCTTTGATACGTGGCACCAAAATTCTTGAGGCAGAATGGCATGACCTTATAACAATATAAGTCACGTTCTGTAATTATTGTTGTTTTCTCTTGATCATCCGGTAGCAGAGGTATTTGATTATATCCTGATGTGGCATCCATCATGGATAGAAGTTCGTACCCCGAAGTAGAATTGAGTAGATGATTTATGATAGGAAGTGGGAAACTATCCTTTATAGTGTGTTTGTTGAGGCCTGTGAAATCCACGCATACTCTGATCTTGTCGTTCTTCTTTGGGACTACTAGAATGTTTGAGATCCATTTTGGGTAATTGGCCTTTCGGATAAAGCCAACTTTGATGAGTTTATCAATCTCTTTATTGACTTCATCTCGAAGTCTTGGTGCTAACGTCTTTTATTATTGTTTGACAACTTCGGCCTTATCTTTTAAATTGAGCTTATAGCAGGCCAGATTTGGATCAATGCCCGACATTTTCTCAAAGGTCCAAGCGAAGACATCACTGTTGTCTTTAAGGAATTGAATGAGGGCATCTCGTTCTGCATTTGGCAGAAGTGCGCCAATGTATGTTCCTCACTTTTCTCCATAGATTTTGACGTACTCTATTGTTTCTGTGTTTGGCAGATGGTCTTCTGTAGAGTTCACTGTATAGTTTTTTTATAATATTTCTTGTTATTTTCTGTAATTGCTATGCGAGCTATGGTTATGAGGGTTCTGGAAAGATGACAATACAATTTTCACATGCCCGTACTAGCTTATGACTTCTTTTGATTTCTATATGCCGTCATTCCATTTAAATTACAGTGTCAAATGATAGGTGGATGGAATAGCTTGCATATTATGTAACTAACAACGTCCCATTATCCCTAAATAACGAGATTTTGTATTGATAACATAAAAGATAACGTCAAGTGTTACGGGTCCCGCCGTAATAAGAAGTATAATCTTTCCTACATGTTCTTCTCGAGATCTGTTAAATTCATAGATATCAATGTCACTGGGCTGTACCTTGTTGGCCAGCCCCATCTGATCAATTGTGCTTTGAAAAAGTAACTTAATAGTACTCCCCGAATCTATCATCATCGTGTGAAGCACCATTTTTCTCATTTTTAACATAATCACCAAAACATCATGGCGATGATAGCTAATATGACGAACATCACAGTCGTCTAAAGAAATTTCTGTTTGCTGAGAGCTGGATACGGGAAGTAAATGAGCTTCTTTATCTTTTATGGATAGATCGTGACATTGACCGACTCGTCGTCTTTTTCTTCTGTTCTATTGGTTGACGATCTGAGTTTCAACGAAGCGACTAAGGGTACATGGTTTAAATGTTTCTCTCCTGTCGGTTCCTCAGTTTGTATGGCTTCTATAGGAAGTTTGTAACCTCCGTTCTTGTAGGTCTCAATGTCCACAATGTATTCATGCATTCGTCCATCTGTAAAGATGTACTCTAACAGTCGTTGTAGGGAAAAATAATGCTCAGTCTCATGATGGCGAACCTTGTGGTGGATACGGTAAGGTTTGCTCTCAATAGGCTGGAGTTACTGTGCATTTTAAAAAATCTATCCTTCTGAAGTATAGGATAAATGCTAGCTATATATACGTTCATCTTGGGAAGATAAGGTTTTGGCAAGTTACTGCCCTTTCGAGGTCGTTCGTTATTAGATTTTATCTATTTCCTGTCTCCTCCCTAATCAGCAATACGGCTGAAATCTTCGCCTGTGGATTGATCTCGAGCTGTCAATATTGATTTCAGAGGTTTCTGCCTGTCAAACACCATTTTTTCCAGGTCAATGTACCCGTTAACTTTTTTGATCATGTCTTCCAGAGTTATTGGCTTGTTCAGGATGAGATACTATTTTGCCCTTCCATCGACCAGTAAAGCATTGGTGAAAGCGGAAATATTAATTTTCTTGTCAAGCCGATCTACTTTTTCAGCTAACTCTAAAAACTTATTTGTGAATGTCTCGAGCTTCTCACCGGGCATCTTCTTGAGGCTGAAAAGGGAGTATAAATTTTTTTCTTTGTCTCTGTTGTGAGAGTAATTCTTAATAAAGAGTTCTCGCAACTATTCAAAGGTCGTGATGGATCTTTCGGGTAGTGTGTGAAACTATCGCAAAGGTTCACTTGATAAGCTGGTAGGAATGAGTCGGCATAGAATATGGTTGGACGTAGAATACAGACCCAAGCATCCTGGAACTCTTGGACGTGTTCTACTGGATCAGTTCCTTTGTATTTTTGGATTTTCAGAGTATGGAACCCGGTGGGGACTTTGCCATCCAACAACTCTTGTGCGATCGGGCTCTTCTGTAATATGTTATGGATTTCTTTAGTCGAAGTCTGAGCTTTGAGTAATTATTTGATTCGTTTGTCAACATGTTCCTGAGTCACATATTGTCGAGATGCGGTGGCTGGGCATGTGGCTCGTCCTTCTCTAGGATTATGATCACCACTCCCTTCGCTTAGACGTTTTTTTGCTGGAACTCAAACTCTTTGAAGTGAATCTTCCACCTGTCTAACTCTTGTTAGGCCTCCATCTACTTCTTGGTGGATCTCCTGGATCGGGATAGGTACCATTTCCTGTTGGTGATGGTTAGATCCTAGGGTACCTCTTAGGTTACTAACTTTTTGCGGAGGTCCTATTCTGTCATGGACAGATACTCGCGAGCCTTCTGGTTGTACGCTTTTGTTCTTCTGGGCGGTGACCTGCTGATCCTGTGGAGCCTTTAACGCGCTCTGTACAATCTCTAGCTATTGTTCCAGAGCAATATGTTTCTCTATTTAAGAATTTAAAGTAGCCTACAGATCTGCTAATGCTTCACTCTCTCCTACTATAATGATCGGTGTACTTTAATCTGGAGGCGACATTCTTAAAAGAAGACGATCAGCGATTTCTAAGATAATGGGTTTGAAAATTTCCTTTCCCGTAGACGACACCAAATGTAATAGCCTAATTCCCGGATTCGGACTTAACCTTTATACCAAATGTGATTAAAACGCTCAAGAATAGTAAATAATAATCAACAAGATAATTTAGCATGGAAAACCTTTGAATAGGTTAAAAACTACGACCTCTCTTGAGGATTTTAGGAAATAGAAGATGATCTTATTGAGATTGTAAACTTATTACAATGAGTATTTTAGGTATCTGCAATTTTAGAGTAAGGATTCTTCTGTGTAGAATTACTTGTCCCTAATCTGTAGTTCTCTAGTCATATTTATTGGTCTTATTATATGACCGTTTGATAACCATTAATATTCTTAATAATAGATGCTACAAAGTATATGTAAGATGTTCTTTGACTAGATTGTGTAACGTTCTGATCTTTATTACTGTACAATGGCTCTATTGATGACTGTACACTTGTATAAATCAAACTGTTGATGTGGAGGTCGAAAGTGATGACTTGAACTAAGGAATGTTTAACATATCTTTAGTAGTGCTTCTTATATGCTGATGAGGTCGAGGATGAAGCTTGAGTTCGAGATACGAAATAAGTTATTACAAGATGACTCTTAACCAAGAGCACGAGGAGCCTCATGGACGAGTGGTATTAGTTGTGAAATTTGTGCTATATTTGCTTATTGATGTTGCTGTCTTGATTCAGATTGTGCCACATACTCTATTGATGGGATCGAAAGTTCGTATGTAGTTCGAAGATTAAATATGAGTTCAACATGCAGAATAAGCCACTACAACAACATTTTCATAAGACCATGGCATAAGATGATAAATGACAAAAACGCAAAACAAAATGACAGACGACTAATGGATAAATGACATTAATTTCATAAAATAACAAATTCATTCAGCAAGTATTGGCCTTCTTGGCTCTTGGAACATCAACACCATCTAGTTGCCATCACAACCAGCATTCCCATTACCACCATCACCATCAGAGTCACCACCATTATCAGAGTCGATATCATCATAAGAGTCACTATCTCCATCTATTTCATCAGAGTTCCCATCATTATCGAAGATACCATCATTATCAGAGTCACTATCACCATCAGAGTCAGAATGTTTATAAGCTACAACATAGGGTATTACTATAGAAGAACCTGTGGGAGGAGGTGATGTGGCCACTCCTGTATGAGGTACTATAATTGTCTTATTGTTGTAACAAACCCTTTTATCTTATCATGTTGTAAAGTTAGAATATTTGACATAATGGTTAGCATTCGAGCACTTTGCAACTTATTTGAACTGGAACTGTCTGTTTGTGATTGATTTGAATTGTTCTAGTATAATAAACTTGAGTTGCTGATATATATTATCATGGGGTATGGTACCTGCAGTTGAATTTCTGATCTTCCTGTATACTTGTATTTGTGTATGTTGGAAGTATAGATTGTTTGTAACAGGGTTTGAACTGGAACTTAGCGGAGCTTCGAGGTCGTCATCGAGTATCAGTCTAGTCGAGGGTTTGGCCAAGATTTTTTGGACTTCAAAGGTCATCCCCAGGTCTGTCCGCATGATTGGGCCTAAGCGAAGCATTACGTGGTCGCCCCCAATACATTCCCGAGAGTTCGGTCTGTCGACTATTCATGCCTCTCGAGTTTGCTCAAATTTGGTGACTTGAAAAACTTCAAGGTCACCCCCAAGTATCAGTCTGGTCGAAGGGTTGACATGATACTTAGGTTAGGCAAGAATTTACTAGACTTCGAAGGTCACCCCCAATGCATTCCCAAGGGTTCGGTCTGTCAACCATTCATGCCCCTCGAGTTTGCTCGAATTTGGAGACTTGAAAAACTTTAAGGTCGCCCCCAATGTATCAGTCTGGTCGAAGGGTTGACATGATACTTAGATTAGGCCAATAAATTCACTGCAAGATAGGATATAAAGTTCAGAGGAAAAAAATATGTTCATTGATTATATTGTATTTACATCAGTTGAACAAGGTGGAGGCCGTGGCCTGTTGTATAAGACTAGCTGCATGGTGTTCCTAGGATTGGGCAGAGGCTCTTCCGCTTCTGTCATCAGATAATACAAATCTTTGTCGGTTTTTTCATACACGATATAAGGTCCTTACCAGAATTTGGCTAACTTGCCGGTATTGCGAGGCTTCGAAGAGGGTGTGACTCGCTGAAATATTAAATCTTCAATATTAAAACTGCATGGTTGAACTCTTTTGTTGTATGACTTTTGGAAAGAGAGATGGTAACGGCCGAGGTTTGTAATGTCTCGGTCTCTAGTTTCGTCGATCCATAACATATTACATCCGAGTTTAAACTCATTATCTTCGTCTGGGGGGTTGGGGTCGCGTGTTGGCACTTCAAATTGAGTAGGTAGAACCGCTTCGAAACCATAGGCTAGAAGGAAGGTGTGCGCTTTTCGTGGTGTTATTCGATAAGCCCAGAGTACATGTTGTAGTTCCGGGACCCATCGTCCTTTCTTCTTATCGACCCCCTTCTTAAGATCGTCGACTATAGTTTTTTTGATTACTTCGACCTGACCATTCCCCTGGGGATAGTAAGGTATTGAGGGGAGATGATGATGTTGTACTTTTGAGGAAATTGTAGACTTTGTTCCCGATGAACTGTGGACCGTTATTGTATTGAATCATATGAGGACAGCCGAAGTGTGTAATAATATTCTCCCATAAGAATTTGATGACTTCTTCTTCTCTAGTTCGACATAAAGGCACGACTTTAACTTATTTAGTAAAGTAATTTGTTGCCATAAGAATATTTTCTCGGATACCCGATGCTTTAGGAAAAGGACCACGAGATCGACTGACCACCGCTTGAAAGGCTAAGAGACTTGACTGTAATGAAGATCTTGTGATGGGTTATGGATGTCGTGGGCATGACATTGACATATGTCAGAGAGTTTGGCATACTCTTCAGCTTGCTTCTTCATATTGGGCCAAAATAAACCTTGGGATACGGCTCGAAGGGCCATAGATCGACCAACAGTGTGGGCACCGCAGGTACCTTCGTTGAGCTCGTTAAGAATTGCAGTGGCTTCGTTTTGAGAGATGCACTAGAAGTGGATGCCATTTGGGGATTTGTAACGTAATTTGCCTTTGTGAATGGTGTATCTACGACAATTTTCTAGTAATGAATGATTGGCTTTGGGGTCTTCTGAGAGGGCAGAACTGTTGAAGTAGGCAAGAAATGGTGTTCGCCAGTCATCTGGATCGAGACTCTCGCCCCCAGTATTGATGGTATTGACTTCTATCTAGTCAATACTTGGGGGTTCGTGTACTTCGATATGGAGTGTTTGAGATTTGGACTGGCCTTACATGGCTGCTATGTAGGCGAGGGCATCGACATGTCTATTTTGGCCTCGGGGGTAATGAGTAATAGAAGATTTTTCAGGAAAACCATCCATGCGTTGGTAGACGAGAGCAGCATACTCAGCCATGCGACCGTTGGCCAAAGTTGGGAGTCAGTAAATACTGTAAGTTTAAGGATGCCAAGTTCAAGTGGGAGGTCGAGGCCATGGATCAAGGCTTCATACTCGGCCTCGTTGTTGGAATATTCGAAGTTTAACTTGACAGATTTTTCAATTTGATCATTGGTGGGGGTAACCAGGACAACACCGATCCCCAAACCGTTAGGTCCAGTGGATCCATCTGTATAGAGACGCCAGCTTGTGTTAGGGTTTCATGGTAGATCATCATCATGTTCCTCCTAGTCGATGTCTTCAACCGAGAACTCGGTGAGGAAATCTGTGACTGCTTGGCCCTTTTGAGATATCTGTTTCTCAAATGTGATGTTATGTTCGCCAAGATAAATTGGCCACTGCTGTACCCGTCTAAATTTTTCTTTCTTTGTGAGTATTTCTCGATGGGGGTAACTTGTGATAATACGTATGGGGTGAGCTTGAAAGTATGGTTTGTGTTTTTGAACAGTATAAACGACTGTAAGGAGCAGTCGCTCGAGCTTGTTATATCAAGTCTCTGTGGGTGTCAGAGTTTTGTTGATAAAGTATACGGGTTTCTCGATGCTGGATTGGTGTCGAATGAGGACTGAACTGATAGAAGTATCAGTAACAACGAGGTATAAAGAAAACGTTTCGCCTTCGATGGGGGTACTGATGGTGGGTGGTCGACCAAGGTATGCTTTGAGTTTGAGAAAGGCCTGTTCACAGTCAGATGTCCAATTGATTTCAGGGTTGTTTTTCTTTTTGGCCTTATGGATGCCTTGATCACATAAGAGAGAAAAAAGCCAAGCACAACGGTCAGAGGATTTCAAAATGAAACGGTTGAGGGCAGTTATCTTGCCATCAACTTTTTGGACGTCTTTTTTGGTTCGAAGGGAAGGCATGTCGATGAGTGCTTGGATATGAGTAGGGTCGATCTCGATACCCCATTTGATGATGAGGTGGCCTAAAAATTTGCCGGACGAAACACTAAATTGACATTTATTTGGGTTTAACTTCATGTTGTAGGTACGAAGTATGGGGAAGACCTCGGTGAGGTCCTGGATATGGGTCTGTTTTTGGAGGCTCTTGCATAACATCTCATCGATGTAGACTTCGACTGTCTTGCCAAACAAGGATTTAAATATGGTGGTAACGAGACGTTGGTAAGTGGTACCCGCATTTTTAAGGCCGAAGTGCATGACATTAAAATAGCCAATGCCTTGTTCAGTGATAAAAGATGTTTTAAGTTGATCCATAGAGAGGAGGGGTACCTGATTGTAACCCGAAGTGACATCCATCATCGATAGTCGCTCATGTCCGGCTGTGGCATCCAAGAGTGCGGAAATGATCGTGAGGGGGAAGTTGTCATTCGGTGTATGTTTGTTGAGGTATGTGAAGTCAACGCAGATTCTGATCTTGCCGTTCTTCTTTGGGACAACAACAATATTGAATATCCAGTCTGCGTACTCGACTTTTCTGATGAAACCCGCAGCTAGGAGTTTGTCGACCTTGAGGTTTACAGCTTCTCGAAGTCATGGGGCCAACGTACATTTTTTCTGTTTCACTACTGTAGAGGGAGGGATGAGGTCGAGTCGATGACATGTTAGAGTAGGGTCGACACTAGACATCTCATAGAATGTTCAGGCGAAGACGTCTTTATTTTCTCAAAGGAAGTTGGAGAGTTCGATGGTTTCAGTCTCATCTAGAAAAGTACCAATGAACGTACCTCGACCAGGACCATCGAGTTTGATATAGACAGTGGGTTCGATGGGTGTGGTAGATGGCATCGAAGGTACGGGGGTAGAGAGAAGCATTGATTGCTATGGTTGTTTGACAAGTTTTTGGGTTTGATCGATCTCCGGGTGTTCGTATGAACGGGCAAGGCATTGAGAGCCTTTTAAGTTCCTTGTACCACAGAGGGTAGTGAAACAAAGGGTTTGGTGGTAAGTCGAAGGTATAGCTCTCATGGTATGGAGCTAGTCGCGGCCAAGGATTTCAAGATATTTGGATTTCTTGTTGATGACAAGAAAGCTGGTTTGGAGTGTGACTTGCCCTGTAGTGACAAGGAAACTAATGTAACTGACAGTAACTTCAGTAGCATCGTTGAAGCCTTTGAGTTTGACATTAGGCAGGGTGATAAAGTCTATTTTTTGCATGACTCGAACAGTCTGAAGGACCAGTACGTCAATTGCACTTCCCGTGTCGATGAGCATGGTATGGAGGACAAGGTAGTCGACCTTAATCATAATGACTAAAGGGTCAGAATGGGGAAAATGAACATGCAACGTGTCACAATCGATAAATGAGATGCCCTCGGGTCGAGGGTATTTGCTCAATTTTGGCAGAAGGGCGGGTAGCTTCTCCTGGAAGGTGAGTTTGCAACATTCTTCGACACGTTTACACATGCTTTTAGAATGGCTGTTGTTGATGTTGTTGACCTCAATAAGATGAAGTTGGTAAACGTGTACCTTGGCTGGGTCGACAGCAGGGGCAGGTCGAGGCTTAAGGTACGACCCGTCGAGGTAGCTGGGGAGGTCAGTGACATATTGATATAAACGACTCGCCTTAGGAATTATTTCGAGAGAGCGCTGCAGAGCGTATCATTTATTAGTGTGATGGCAGTTACACTTATGGTTATGGCAGTAAGGTTTGCCTTGTTTAACCTAGATGGGGTAAGGGGTACGCCATATGGGTTTAGCCTGAATCTGTGGTAGAAGGGTACTGATAGGAGTAGTAAGCTTGGAGAGGACTGGCTTCGGTCATTTTTTGTGGGTCTTGGTGGTAGCATCGTCAGTGTGTGGGCGTTTATGGCTCTCAGTCTTCTGAGAGATGGGAGCGATCATGGGTCTAGAAGGTTGTCCCTATCGAGGTTTGTTCTGATTTATGGTCGAAGCTTTCCCTTGGCGATTTGACTCGCGGAGGCGCTCAAGGTCGATATATTCATTAACTTTGGGTAACATCTCCTCGAGGGTACGCGGTTTGTGGAGCACGATGTACTCCTTGGCGCGACTATTTTCCTACAGAGTATTAGAATAGGCGAACACAACATTCACACAGTTGAGGTTTTTGATCTTGCGCGACTCATCGGGAAACCGCTTGGTGAAGGCTTTAAGGGTTTTATCTGGGGATTTGCAAAAGTTGAAGAGGGCATCGACCCGGACCTCGCGGTCTTTGTTGAAGGCGAACTGAGTGATAAATAGACTAGATAATTGCTCGAAGCTTTGGATCGAGACATTAGGGAGGCTATGATACCATCTGAGAGGGTTGCCTGTGAGGCTGGTAGGAAATAATTGACACAACAGGTGATCGGTCGTGGAGTATAGGCTTAAGAATTCTGGAATTCAAGAATGTGGGATTGAGGGTCAGTATTATGGTATTTGTTGATTTTGGGGGCATGGAAATTTGGAGGCAGCTCGATAGCGAGGAGTTTAGGGTAGAGGGGGTTATTTAACCGACTCCAAGAGTTCGGTATGAGGATCGCACTGATTCGGATGGTAGTGTAGAGTTTTTGGTCGAGTTCTTGCTGTGTAAATAGGTAGGATGAGGGGGGGATCTTTGTGGTCAAAGGGGATGAGGCCGAATGTTTGGTGTGTGCTTAGCGCTGTACTCCCCGTGACGTTCTCGAGCAAGGCGGCATTTGGGGTTTCTTGTAGTGCGAAGAGTGGAATCAGACGAATCCTCTGTGGGGTGTATGCCAAGGTAGATTGAACCAGTTGGTAGAATGGTGGGGGGAGCACCCTCGGCGCCAAGATGGACCAGGGGTACTTTAAGATGTTCATGGGGCCTAAGCCTGGTTCGGGTAGAAACACGCGATGAAATAGGTACTCGAGACGGCGGAGGGGCGTCTTGAGTCTGAAGTTGTTGCAACTCGCGGAATGTATTGCTTAAGTCGTCGAGGGCACGATATTGTCTGTCTGCATCATCTAAATGGTGTTTCCGTTTAGCCTCAAACTCTTTTTGGTGTTCGTCACATTCCTGGAGTAACTGACTTCTATGTCGCTCCTCAGCTTGAGCGAATTGTTAGGCAAGAAGGGCGAGCTGCGCGGCCACTCCGTCAGCGGAGTTGCCGCCTGGGGTAAAAGTAGATTGGAGGGTGGGGGCCATTGAAAGTGGCTTGTAGAAGTAGAGAAGGGAAAGAGAAAAAAGGCAAGGGGAGGCTTGCAGGGTGGGATAGCACAGACAACACCAAATGTAGGGGACTAGCTTCGCGGGAGGGGAGGCTAACTCTTACACTATAAGTTTTATCTTCGACAAGGAGATTTCAAGCATACAATCAATAATAGTAAAACTTACTATAGAGATTGTACACTTACGTAGAGGCCTAGAATGGGTCACTCCACGACCTCTGGTGGGGATTTTTAAGAGTTATGTTATATATGTAAAGTAGTTGATGTATCGAGAACTGGGTTGTTACAAGGTATTCGATGATTTCCTTGTAAGGTCTATTGGGAGGGATTTTTCTAACCCCTTCATAGTTCCTCCTCCCTCCTATTTATAGGACATAGGAAGGGTTGAGTCACCATGGGAAGTCAAGATACATGTATCTCCTTCGAGGACAACTTGTTTATACTCGGAGTCGGTTCTGACGCTGTAATTGTCGAGTCTGACACTGTAGCTATTATTCCTAATACTGTAGCTATTGGTTATGACACTGTAGTTATTAGATCTGGCACCGCAGTTGTCAAGCGGCATGCTCCACTGTTCTGTCTGGTGAGCTGGCCGTCTGACATGTTTCCATTCGATCATGTACGACTATGATCAAAGTATTTCTAGTTCTGACTCGTAGTTCATGCGCTGCTAGTCAATCTTCGTCTGCCGTAAATGGCTTCGATGTTTCCTTCGAGTGTTCGATTAGTCTCTGAAGGCTTAGTGGACATAGCTATCGTGTTCCAGGGCTTCAGATCTCTAGGTAGGCTTTGATGTAGCCTTCGAGTGTTCGATTGGAGCTAGAAGGCTACGAGTAGGCTACTACAATAGGCAAACCACATTCCTCGTCTAAAGGGTAGTAATAATGCCCAATCGCCGCTGCATGACGCTTCTTATTGACAATGCCACAAGGTAGGACTCAACATATGACATCAAGATTTTCAAAATCCATGACCTTTGTCAAAAATTTCAAAATTCCAGTGTCACCTACTATGATATCAAGATTTAACATGTTTGTAGTAACATTTTCCAATATACCCGTTGTGGTTAGCCGGGAGTTCAAAAACATCATCATAGCTTTAAGAATCGCAAAGTTCTCCGCAAGTTTCATTAGGATGAGCTTATTTTTCTATTTCGCGAGTTTAGCAAAGACATTTAACAAATAAAGCATGGTGATACCCACAATCAAGAGGAGTGGTGTGGGTGATTATTCAGCCTTAGGTGGAGCTTCGGGTGAGATTATTGAGGGTGTGAATTTTGTGTTGGGTGTGGTAGGGGCTCTGGGGGTATGTTTTAGTGTAGAATATGCGAGCTTTGGGTGGTGTAGGTTTTTGGGATTCTGCTAAAGGCGTGGGTTCAGAGGAAGCACTCAAGATGAACTTTGAAGATAATGGGGGCCGGCGGGATAGAGAAAACGACTTAATTATCGAAGAAATCCCAAACATTTTTAGGAAAGGAGAAGTAATAGAAAATTTCAACATGAATGCCATCGATATCTGAATTTTTACTTTAGTAAAAAAAAACTAAAATAGGACACCCACTATCTCTTTAAATAGTACAAAGGTGTAGGTGGGGTAGTATAGGGTGTATGGGCGGGTACTTATGAATGTTTTGGTTAGGTGGGTTGGTGGTTAGGTTTTGGGTGGGCTATGGGGTGATGTGCAGATGAATTGAAGAGACCAATTTTTTTAAAAGAAAAATAAATCATAATAAGAATTAATTGAATCAAATTAAGGATCAAAGATATATGAAAATCTATGATTTTGCCTAATCTCGAATGTGTGAATTTCATTCTGTAAAGGTGTATGTGAGAGAGGGAGAGATACAATCACAAATTACTTGGAAAATTAGAAGTTTTTGCAAAGATCCCAACAAGCTTTATTTTGTATAGGTTAGAGAGAGAGAAAGAACTGTGAAATTACCATAAAAATTCAGTAGTTCTTGCAAATATCCAGGCGTTCTTGATAAAGGAGGAAATTTCTAAATAAAATCATAATTTTGAGAAATATATATTGTTTCTGCAATAGGTAGAGATTGCGAAAGCAAGAAGGATGTTTGCGATTGAATTAAACTTTTTTTAGGGTTTGCCATTACGATTGCGATAAGGATGTTTGGAATTGATTTACACATTTGTTTTAGGGTTTGGAGACTTTCTTGTGACTGATTTCTAGGGATGAGAGGTGTCTGGTGTTTCCGATGGCTTTAACTTTGGCGATTGTTTGCAACTGATTTAATTTAAAGGGTGAGAGTTTGTTTTGGTGTCTCATTTCTAGGGATTGGAGAGTTCTACAGAAGACAAACTCTTGAGAATTGTGCCTGGGTAAGATTCTAGGAGAGAAAGAGAAAGAGAGAGTTATGGAGTAGATGAATTCCTTTTTTTGATTGTTTTTAAAGTCATTTGATTGCAATGGTTTCTCCTATAATCGGTTTTAAAGTTATATGGGTTTGAAATCCAGGGTTTCTTTTCATTTTTTAGAATACTTTTGGGGTAGTTTCTAGAGTAGTTGCGACTGATTTTTAGGGATTAACCACATAGTCTAAACTTTCTTACGAATGAGCTGCAGAGGTTCATGGACATTGGTGATGGTAATTTTTTTCTTGGGCTTGGGTTTTCTGCAATGTTCTCATTGCTCCAATGATCATTTTTAAACGATTCGATAAATCGTAGAGGCTTGGTGTTGGTCTAAAGGTTTTTTGAAGGTTGGCTGGTAGAAAGAAATGAAGAAAGTAAATCTCGAAGGGAAGATTTTATATTTTTCTTAGGTTAGAGATACTATGTGTATTGAGGAGGTGGACAAGGTGATGCAATGTAGAGTTTTTATCGAGGGAAAAATGGTTTCAAAGATGGGAAATGTGATATCGGAGTTGGCAAGTACTTCTGAAGTGGTAGCGAAAGATCAAAGGATCAATACGGCAAAATGTAGTCTTAGCTTGAAGGTGTTGACCTATTGATAAACACATTTAATTTAAGCCCTATTATTAGGGTTTTTTTTCCCGTCCAAAAACCCTATTTTTTCCTTCTAATTATTGCCTAATTGCTGCACTTTCATGTTCTCTACTCTACTAAAGATGATTTGACAAGAAAAGTGCCAAATATGAGCTAAAATGATAATAGAATCGCTTTGAGCATCTCCAGCAGTTTAGTAGATCAAGTTCAGTCACAAAATGGCTAGTTGGGATCTCTAAAATACAAATTCTTCACTGAGACAAGATACCAATCGATTCGACCTAGACCTAACCTCTATAAGGGAAGAAAAGAAAAACCCAAAACACTGGGAGACTGGGGCTACTACCAACTAGCGATCGCTAGTGGCCAAGGCATAAATACTAGCGACCGCCAGCCACCGAGCATCATATGTCATGATCTTCTGACAAGAATCCTTTGGAGGTCTAATGAAAAGAAATCATCAACGAACGCGCGAACAACGCTGTTGGAGTGGACAGGGGTATTTAGGTTATTTCAGGATAATGATTTCACTGTGTAATGTTCTATCTTTCTTCTCCAAACCTACTTTTCATTTTAGGTCTAGTTAGAGGCTAAGAAATGAGTTTGTATCACTCTTACCTTATATTTAATTCTATGATTTATTTTATCAATTTATATCTATTGTTTAGGTCAGTTTAATCATGCATGGAAAATTTCCTCATATTAGATCTAAGGAAGGAACTCTACAGGGGTATGTTAGTCTTTTTTGTAGGTAATAGGTCTTACCTAGAGGTCCTTGATCAATTTTTAGGGTTATTCCTCAACTCTCCTGAACCCAACACGTTAGGGGAAGTAGAGAACAATTCTAACCTAAAAAGAAATCAATCTCTTAGATAAAGGGTTGATTTCTCAATCTATTTTGTAACCTCTAAACCTAGGTATTATCTATGTCTTTACAAAAGAAAGGACAATCCCTAGGTCAGCAACCTAGAGTTTGAACTTAGACCTTAGCAAGTTGAACTCTCTGATTTTCTCTTCGCTAGATCAGAAAAAAAACTCTAAACTCCTCGAATTCGATTTAAATGAGAAGATTCGTGGAAAACACCAAAAATCTAATAATTAAAACCTAATATGCCAATATGAGGGCCGAATTCGAATGTCTAGTTAACCTTAATATTTCAATTGCAGCACCTACTTTAACGTATGCTTCCGACAAAACAAAACCCCATTTCCTTTAGATTTTAGTTTACCCTAGAATAACGAATCTCTCCGTGGATTGACACCCTACTTGCCCTTTACTATATTAATTAGTTAAGTAGGATCTTAATTTGAGTAACGACGGTCTATTAAATGGCGCAGTTGCCGGGGTGGTAATGGTAATTTCTAGGTTAGATAAAAATCTTAGATTAGGTTTAACGTAAGATTTAACTTTTTTTTAGCTTTGTAGGTTAAATTAGCCGCTGTTAGAATACGAATTTCAGTTAGATTGACATGGGATTAGGGCTACAAAACCTCATGAAAACTTTCAAGAGACAAGGCCTAACCAACCAACGATCACTAATTTTAAGCCTTGAACCAAAAGTGATCGCTGGCCACTGAGCTCCCTTGACTTCCCAATTTATGGGTTTTGCTCCCCTGACCTCATTTAGCTTAAAAATCTAACAAGTGCGTTGTTTATGTTCTCTTAGGTTACTAAATAAATCGATCTTTGGTTCGAATTTCTCTCCGCTTCAATGCTTCAAATGTATATTTCTAATAAAGCGATCGCTTCAATGGTACCACCCAAATATACCACAATCGCAACCTTGTAATACCCAACCCCAACCAACTACTCAATTTGTTTTACCTCACTAATATCCAAATACCAAACGCCAAGATAACCAATATCATTACAAGCCTGACCAACACATCTCTACCCAATCCAACTATTATTTGCCAACTCAGCCAAACAATTCATGTGGACCTTGTGATTTTTAAAGCACCTTCTATGACTACATTAAGTCTGCGCAAGAGTGTATGCACATGATGAATCAAATGTATATCAACACACGAATATTACTAATTCTAATAAAAACCATTCATCCAGCTAAAGACTTACCTCAATCACCTAGTAAAGATGTACTTATTCTCTCAATACCCTTAAAAGAGCAAGAAGAGTTGCCTGATACCACATAATGGCAGTTCAATAGTACTATAACCTAATCAACATCGCCCTAGTCCGTACCTTTACCCAAGGAGCAGCAGTCATTTTTGAATAACCATATTGACTTACCATTGTTCGATTATGATATGGATCACCAAGAAGAATACCTTAACTTCAGCGTTCATGACATACGTACCGAATCGTATAATAATGCACCTATAATGGACACTATTCAGTGGTTAACTCCAAACAAGTTGTCCCCATTTTCCATACATCCTAATACCAACTCACATTACTAAAAGTTGGAATGGTAATCATTTCTTACTTGATATAGACCATGATAAATTCAATCATTGTCAACATCCTCTTACATCGCAAGATGCAAATGATGTTCCTGATGATGACATTAGGGAATATAAGATATTAAATGACCATAATGAGACCGACTCTAGTAGTTAGAAATATCTTGTGAAGGTCAATGATCACCTTCAACGTATATAATATATGATGACCCAAGCTAGTTCATACTCAATACTCGATTTTAAAAAAAAATACTTAGAAAATAACTTAGAATATGAATCATGTCTATTAGAGAATGATATCTACAATGTCTACCTAAATAATTAAGGATATAGACCAACTTACCAACGTTAGCACCCTTCCCATCCAAATACCGAAGATTACTAGTAGGCAACAGGTTGAATAGGTTATTATGATTGAGAATAAATATTTTTCTAATGCTTATAAATATTTTATAGATGATGATAAGGATGAAATAATCTCAGATAATCCAACATGTTCATCACCTACCTTATATAACATGTTCATCACCTGCTACCATAGAACAAACTGATAACTTATCCAAAACATTGCCTTTACCACCATGGTCACCTTTATCAGTACCAACCATGAACTCTATATCTTCAATATCCCTGTTGAAAATCATCATTGTTCATGCATCATCCCAACGCTTGGATCACCGCATAATTTCTCATCCCTTCAAGGAAAATATCATTTTTAGACATTATGATTTTGAAGATACTTCTCAAATGGACTTTGCCCATGCCATATGTCACATTTTCAGGACTATTAACCATAATACAATGGTTTGGAAGGTTTTCAAAGAAAATATCAACTAAGGGAAACTTAATTTTAAATTAAATAATATTTTGGGAAATATATTTCTCAAACAATCTCTCATATAATTTTTGTACACGACGTGGTGATTCTAGGATTATTTTCTGGAGCAATATTAACTATGTTTATGGGAAAATTACATTTTGTATTGCGTCTATATTTTTCAGCGTATAATTACCGTACCATAGGCAATTTTTGTAAAGAAAATATTTTCTTTTGGAAATTGTTGTCTAATTAGCCCATTTCTTATGGACTATATCCATAACCATAACAGAATAACCATAATGGTTATTCTCTTCAACTGTACGTATAGTTAGCATTATCTGGTTCTTGAAAGATAATCTACAGCCCAGATAGTTTCCTACTTGTCTACAATGTACTCCTTTGACAATATTGTAAAAATCAAGTTTGGGAGTTATAGGTCTGGCAAAAGACATTAAACTTAACATTTATTAAGAGGCAACCCAAGGGCTAGAGATTACCTAGGTGATCTTTAGCATTTTAAACATTAGTATTTTATTTTTAGTATTAAAGCAATTTTTCGCAGAGCTAAGGTCATCATTAATTTACGCATGTACTTTGATCCTTGACCATGGTGCACATAATTTTGGGTTTCAGTGCCCTCATAAAACTTTTAGAGGTCAGGATATAAATGCCAAGCATACCCTTTCACTTTTAAATTTGAGTTCAAAAGCCAAGCATTTGAATTTCCCACTTAAATCATGGGAGGTATCTTAGGAACACACCTATATAATTTGGTTCACATGGGAGGACGTGGGGTTAAGAGTTGATCTCTCACTATTCAACCCTAAGTTCCCTTATTTACAAAATTGTCACTCCCCCTTAAAAAAATTGAATTGCAAATGGCTTTCTCTATAAATACAAGAGGGGCATTCACCCATTCTATCTTAGTTTGAACTTTTTTTTTCTCTCTCACAAGAACTTTGTATCAAACTAGAGCAACTATCAGTCTAGCCAACCAGCGATCACTACCAACCTAAGGTAAACTAATAGCGATGGCCGGCCAGCTACAACGTTGATCTCCCTTCTTTCTATAAACTCTTCCTTGTACCCTGCGAACCATATTTCATGTCAGAATGGGCAAAGAATTTGTCACTGAAGAGCTTTGTGAGACGATGATGGTCAATAACGCCTCTTATTACCACCGAAGTCATTCGTCGCAAATGAAGATCGTTCTGCAATGTAGATAATCCGCAATACAATTGAGAAGCTTTTAGTTACTTGAGAAAACACGAAGAACAACAATTGGGAAAAATTAAGCTTCAATTGCTTAAAAAAATGATGTAGATTACAATGAATCACTCCAAAACCCTAGGCTTCTCTAAGAACTCTTTCAGATCTATTATAAGATAAAAAGATAACCTAAGTCTCCTATATATAGAGAGAACTCAAAATTATAAAGTAGAGCGCACCTCGAGGCAAAATAATGCTTGAGAATCAAAATTTAAATGAACTAGGGAGTTGTTCAAACGAACTAGGTAGTTGTTCGAACGACTTTACGACTAATTGGTCTAAACCCTAGAAAAGTTGTCTGATCGTTCGAACGAAACCCAACTTGTTCGAACGAAATATGGCTCTGGGTCAAAATTCCAGAGGACATGACAACTCGTTCGAACGACCCTCAACTTCGTTCGAAGGACTTTGACTAATCTTCAAATTAACCTAAATCCTCCTTGATCATGGCTCCCCCCTTTAGGTGCCTTAAGCTCCTACTTAACCTGGAACTGGAGAGGTGGGAATGCGACGCTGCTTATTACCCTGCTGTACCACTTTGACGTACGAGGTAGCTAACCCTTCTTCCCAACACGAAATGACTCAAAATGAACACATGTCTTGCCTGGCAGCAACTTTCGGTGAAACACACTACGCCCCTTAGGATCATCATATCCTGACGTAACAAAAGGTTGTATCTACATAGAAACCATCATAGCAGAAGTAGTTGGTAATGGGGGTCGAGATAATCTATCAGTCAATTTTTTGTCCACTCCCTTCTTATATTGCATAATTAAAGAAAATTATTAGAGATACGACAACCCCTTCATCTGGCGAGCTTGCTGTAGCTTGGACTATGTAGCTAGAAACTGGAATATTTTGTGATCAGTATGTACTACAACCTCCTCTTGCAACTTCCCTAAATTGGTTTGTTTCCTAAAAAATATTGTCAATGGAGACAACACTCGAGCCAACGTACTCTTCTGAACCGGTCGTACCAATAACACAAACTTACCACTCGCATCAACCATCAACTTCACCTGAGTCGCCATTACCAAATTTGACGTAGTGACATGCTCCTTACAAGTATTGATATGGAACTCCTTTCCCTCATTCACAAGATAATACTTGCGAGCTCAACGGTAATGAATTGCATCTCAGTCCCAAAGATAAGGGCTACCCAAGATGACCTGACACACATCCAAATGAACTACCTCACACGTCACCTTGTCAATAAACTTCACAAAAATCACAAACTTGAATGAACATTGCTTTGTGATCATCAAATCCGCATCTTTCTGAATCCACCCTAAACTATATGGCTTAGGATGTGCTGTAGTGGTTAAACCCATATTCTTTACCAACGTCTCAGAAATTAAAATTTTCTAACTACCCTGATCCATAATGGTCTTGACTAAGCTCTGTTTTACCTGAATACTGACATGAAAAAGTTCTTCCCGAATCTCCTCCTCGGCAATCAAAGTCCGCTGAAACATAAGTGCAAGCTTAGGATTCGGCTTATCTACATCCGGAAGGTCAACAACCTCTGCGGCTAGTGTATATTTCTGTTTATTGCGCTTTTCCTCCTTCGGCCGAAGCTCTGGGTGAAGTTTCTAACAATAATCAGAAAGATGCCCACTCGCCTTAGAATGATTACAATGAAACTCCTTGGATGAAGACCTCTCTCCTTTGGTCTCTCCCTTATGCTCGTTTTTCCAACTAGAATTGTACCCCGACTTGATCTTGTCGTCTTCTTTGTTACTCTTTAAGTACTTGTCATCAATAACAATTGCCTTCATGGTAGCGTCCTCGATATTGGCCACAGTAAAGAGCTTCAACTCTCTCTGAATGGACTTCGACAAACCCCCCATGTACATCATGAACACCTCATACGCATCTACATCAATGTCCAAAACCAATGCTTAGTTATGGAATGCCGTAGTGTACTCCTGTACAGATTGCTCAAACTTTTGGCACAAATTATGCTATTTATACCATCTCTCGACTCGGTTTATCAAGCAGTGCAAGCTACTAGGCATAGTGGAGGGTTTTAAAATAGGATCAAGGAACGTAGCTCATAAACCCCCAAACGGATACCTATAGGCTCGGCGTACGCAAGTCTAACTCTTTTAAACTTCGTCTAGCTCTTTTCTTTAATCCCACCTTTGACTCCCGTAACTCGTAGTTTAGGATCCTATTTTCCGTACGCAAGTTGGTCCTAAACTACATTTTAAATACCTCTTGTAGTTGTAGTTGTAGTTGCTAAAGCTACAACTACAACTACAACTACAACTCCCCTTTGGTAGGCAAGTCTTTGATCATCCATGTAAAAAAAAAACCCTCAGCGCGATGAGTTCGAGTCAGCAAAAAAAAGGGTCCTTGTCCTATATAGGTGGTCCTCTGTCCTTTTCACTAGCCCTTCCTTATACTGGCCTAAGAAAGCCACGCCACTCCCTTCTCTATGAGATTAGCGCTAGAATCTTTCTCTAGCTACTTCCTTGTTGATGACTCCGGGTCTTCTTCACCGTACGCAAGTGGGCAGGCTGCTCATCTTGGATAAGCTTTAGAGGATTCCCCCGGTTGCCTTTCTACCAAGGGTGGAGCTAGGGCTAGACACTTAGGGCTAGCCTAATGTGTCAAAGCTGGGCGAGAATAGAGATGAGATGGTAGGAATAGAAGCTCTGTAGGAGTCGAACCTACGCCCCGGGGCCTGGGTCGGGATGCTCGTCGCACACACCTTACTCCTATGGATAGGCAAATTCACTCGACTAAAAGGACACTATACTATAGACATAGAGAGGGGATTGAACGAAGAAAGTCTCCGGCTTGAACGAAGGTAGCCGTACGCAAGTTTCAGATAGCAACAAAAAGAGGATCCAAACTACAAACTACAGTAGTTTAGAGCCATTAGAGCCAGTAAGAAGGAACTACAACTACTACTCCCCTTTGGCTTCCTAGACCTGCGAATGTCTATAGTGCTATTTTCCAGGAACCTCTCATAGTGCTGTTTGCTAGGAACTGAGGATTTTGTAGCTAAAAAAGAAGGACCCACGTACCTAGCCTAATACCGTAGTGGGTCCTTCGTGCGCAAACTAGCTACCGTAACTAAACGAGAGACCAAGTGGTAGCGCGTCTCTCTATTTAGCTTTTTTTTGTAGTTTGTAGTTTTAGGGCGCATTTTGAAAAGGGAAAAAAATAAGCGCTATGGCTTGTGACGGTTTTTTTATCCTCTATAGGCTTGTGGACGGTTTTTTTATTCTCTATAGCTAAAGAACTCAATGCACTATTGCTTTTCTTTGTTACTCAACGCGCTAAATATCCGATTACTACCTATATAGCGGCGGTTAGTCCATCACACTATGAAAGAAGAAAAACAGACTTTGGGACATGCACACTATGAAAGAATGGACGCAGATACGCACTCCTTGATAGAAAGGGAGATCTGTCTTGAGGATCCTTACGAAAAAGTTCGTAGTTTTAGGATGACTGCAAAGAGCAAAACGACCAGAAGGAAGGATCCTCGCTTACTGTTTTAAAAGTCAAGCGCCTTTTAAAACAAGAGAGAACGACTATGTCTAACACTACCGTTGTATTTTTAGAAAGAAAAAGATTTCGCAGCCTAATCGCTAAACCCTACGAGCTAGTTGGAGTTTGTTTTGTAGCTAGAAGCAAGGTAGGAGTGTGTTTTGTAGCTAGAAGCAAGAAAGAAGGGCTTTAAAAAGAGTGAAAGTAGTTTAGAGCAAGATGATGATAGACACCATAACAGCGTAGTTTAGAAATCCGAGAATAAAGATAGCTCCCATCGTCTCTCTCTGAATGCTTTAGTAAAGCATTCTTGGTGGGCACATTAAGCACTAGAGCTATCTTTTATTTAACAATCTTTCTTGCTTCTAATGAGTTTGCCCTTTTCGTACGCAAGTTTAGTGGGTCTCGTGTCCAAACTACAAACTGCAAAAAACAACACACTGCGTAGTTTAGAAAGCTTTGTTGAAAACAAGGTCCTATTTTCTATAATCTTGGTTTTCTTGCCGGTTTCGCGCGGTGTGTTTTAGATCTGTTCTTTTTTCGAAAGCATTCGTGCCATGACAAGTTCTACTACTTCATCCAACGCCCGCTCTTTTAGGGGTCGCCCTCAATCGGATAAAATTGCTTTCGCACTAAAACCTTAAATTCTTTCCAACCCAAATTTCCTACATCGTGGCGTTTCCGATAAGATTTGCACTACGTGAGTGCATGACTTACGAATTTCAATGTAGCAAAGAAAATTTATTGAGCATTGGAGTATTCATAAACTGAAAAATAAGTTTCTAACCTATCTAACTAGTTATGTAATATCTAGGCATCAATCAAACCGTCGATTACCAAAATTTCAATCTTAACACCAATATAAAGATTACACATAGGATTCGTGGACTTACCGATAACCGATTGCTCATCGTCAGATTCAGCATCACTAGAATCACTATTGATCTCCGTAGTACGCTTGTCACCAACCCCTCCATAACCTTTTTTTCTTCGAGGGGCCTTGCCGTTTCCCCGAAGCGGAAGCCTTCGCGAGGATCATGAGACGCAACTATTCTACCAACTCCCCTACAGTAGAATTTAAGATGGAAACTGTTGCTTCCAAACTCGTGAGTCGATCATCGGAATCGCCCATCTCCAAATCGTCCTTCTTCTTTAAATTAGGTTTGCGATGGATCTTCAATGGACTCACTAGCTTCTCCTTCGTTTGCTTGTGATGGTCACGTGTAAAGATGATAAACCATAATCAACCCCCCGTGAATCAAAACTGGAAAACTGATACCACTTAATCCATAAAATGATTGAAAAGCTTTTAGTTAGTAGAGAAAACACGAAGAACACCAATTGGGAAAAATAAAGTTTCAATTGCTTAAAGAAACGAAGTATATTACAATGAATCACTCCAAAACCCTAGGCTTCTCTCAGAACTCTTTCAGATCTAACATAAGAAAAAAAGATAACCTAAGTTCCCTTAATATAGAGGGAACTCGAAATTATGAAATATAACGCATCTCGAGGCAAAACAATGATTGTGAATAAAAATACTGCCATAGTCGTTTGAACGAACTAGGGAGTCATTCGAATGACTTTACAACTAATTAGCTTAAACCCTAGAAAAGTTCCCTGATTGTTTGAACAAAACCCAACTCGTTCGAACGAAATATGGCTCTGTGCCAAAATTCTAAAGGACATGACAACTCGTTGGAACGACACTCAACTTCGTTCGAACGACTTTAACAAATCTTCAAATTAACCTAGATCCTCCTAGATTAGTAGAGGGAGATAAGTATTGTACTAAACTCGTTCGTTGGTTCTATAAGAATCTCTTCAACCCCGACAAGGTGAATTGCACGATCACGCTTACATGGCGGGACCAAGGAAAGCTCTTTGCACTTCAACAAACTCGTGGTATATAAATAGTGGGCAACAAACATTCACCTCTCGTCATATTAAATCGATGCGCACTACGCCTTCCTCCATCCTTTCTTTTGCCTCTAAGAGAGTGGTACTTCTTATAATATTTTCTGCACTGTCATGGAGTCCATCACCGACGCAATCCCCAAGCCACGATAATCTACAATACGATTGAGAAGCCTGTGCTAGTAGAGAATCTGAAGAACACCAATCGATTTGGAAAAATAGAGAATTTAATTACTCAAGAACGTAGTAATTACACGAAGAAAAACTCTTAAACCCTAGGTTCCCTCAGGACTCTTTCAGATCTAACATAGAACAATGATCTAAACTCTAGATAAATAACTCCAGCCTAGGCTTGCCCTTTTATAGAGGTTGCAAGTCCTAGTTACAATCCAACTCGAAATCCAACTCTAATCCAACTCTAAAAGGTATTTAAAACTCTTAAACTAGAACTACAATTACGATAGTCGTTCGACAACTCGTTCGAACGAACCCAAACTCGTTCGAATGAAAATATGCCTCTGGGCTAAATTCTATAGGACATGACATCTCGTTCAAACGATACTTAAAGTCGTTCAAGCAAAATATGGCTCTGGGCCAAAATTCCAGCGAACATGTTAACTCGTTTGAACGACACTCCAAGTCGTTTGAGCGACATTGACAATTCTACAAAAACATACTAGATTCCCTTGAATTATGGCTCCCCCATTTAGCAGCCTTGAGCTCCTGCTCAAGCTAGAACTGGAGATGTGGGAAAGCAGCGATGCCCAATTCCCTGTTGTACCACTTCAACTTACTTGGTAGCTGATCCTTCATCCCAACTCGAAACGAATCAATGGCACCCGATCTTGTAGTATGAACCTTTCGCTCTAGAATACCATCCTCCGGCAACGGATCTTCTCTTTCCATCCATAAGTCATAAACTGACGGTAGGTGAGTATCGATTGTAGAGTCTTCATCCAAAAGAGACGGCTCAAATAGCTTTAAATGTTCGACATTAATCACTGAATATATCTTCATGAAAGGTGGCAAATCCAACTGAAATGCATTGTCACCAATCTTCTTAAGTATCAAAAATGGACCATAATGGATAGGTTTGAGCTTCTTACCTTCCCCCTTAAGCCGTTCCTTACCCAAATGCAACCAAATGCGGTCGCCCTCAAGAAAAGTACACTCAACCCGATGCTTGTCATGGCAAGCCTTATACTTCGCTTGAGTCTTCTTTAACTGAGCTTCAACCACCTCATGAACCTTGATGATCTTCTCAATGAAATGCTGAGCTTTAACGTTCTCCTCTTCCTCCTTCCCTGACATTGTCTTGTCGCCAAGACTAAACTGAAGATACAGTAAACTCTCATCCCAAGTCTTAGGATGCTTAGAATGGAATCATCGTAATAAATGTACCAAAGTGCGATTAACGACCTCTGTTTGCCTGTTTGTCTGCGGATGAAAAGCGGTACCTCTCTTCAACTTAGTTTCCATCATCTCTCATAACGATCTCCAGAAATGCCTTATAAAGTGGCTATCCCTATCAGAAATAATAGAAGAAGGGAGCCCAAAATACCTCCAGACGTCTCTGAAAAATAATTGCGCTGTTCCTTCCCCTGTGACCGTCTTCTGGCATGGAATAAGAACAATCATCTTGCTGAATCGATCTACCACCGCAAACAAATAGTCATTCTTACACCTGGTCATGGGCAAACCACCCATAAAATCTATCGAAATACTCTCCCAAGGTCGACTAGGAACTTGTAATGGAAAGTACAATCCTATCTTCCTATTTGAAGGTTTTGAAGTGTTACATAACACGCAACCACGAACCACACGAGCAACATCCACCTGCATCTTTGGCCAATAGACATAACGCCTAAAATTTAAAAGAGTCTTCTCAACCCCAAAATGACCTGCCACCCGGGAACAATGTGCCTCTCGAATCCACTGTAAACGGTCGCCACCCTCAGGAATACATAGTTGACTTCCCCTGTAAATCAAACCATCCTTCAGAACATACTCGCACGTCTTGCCCTACAACAACTTCTCGTAAATCACACTGAGCTCCTTGTCGTCGTCATACCCTAAAACGTACTCAGAAGGAATAATCGACTGGATCTGCATAGCTACCAACAAAGCGGAAATAGTTGGCAATGGGGGTCGAGATAGCATATCAGCCATCTTGTTATCCACTCCTTTCTTATATTTGATCAATAAGGTAAACTGCTGAAGGTACGATATCCACTTCATATGGCGAGCTTGCTGAAGCTTGGACTGCGTAGATTAGAACTGTAACGGTTTGTGATCGGAATGTACTACAACCTCCTTCCCCAATAAGTAACTCCGCCAATGCTTCACTGATTGATATAACGCGTAGAACTCCTTATCGTAGGTAGGATAGTTGCGTACTGCTCTTGTAAACATCTCAGAATGGTAAGTAACCGGCTTCCCATCCTGTAAAATGATTGCCCCCAAAGCATAGTCTGACGTATCTGTGTCGGTCTCAAAAGGCCGCTGGAAATTAGGCAATGTTAATACTTGTGCATCCGTAATCTTCCGCTTTAGTAACAGAAAGGTCTTCTCATGGTGATCTTCCCACAAAAACTGTATCCCGGTATTCATCAAAGAATGCAACGGTGCAGCTATTTGTAAAAAATGCCGAATAAATTTCCGTAAGTACTGACAAGAACCTATAAAACTCCTCACCTCCGTCACTGTGCAGGGTCTAGGCCAATTTGTAATGACTGAGACCTTCTATGGATCGACCTTAAGCTCGCCACCACCAACAATAAAACCTAAATAGACTAGCTCCTGTTTCTCAAACTCGCACTTCTTCCCGTTAAGAAAATGTTGTTGTGATCGTAACACGCCCAACACTTTGCGTAAATGCCCAAGATGTTCTACCCATGTGCGACTATATATTAAGATATCATCCAAATATGCAATCACAAAATCATCAATAAATGCATAAAGTACCTCATTCATTAGTCGCATAAATGTCGCGGGAGCATTGCATAACCCAAAAGGCATCACTAACCACTCAAATAGGCTCTGTTTGGTTTTGAACGTTGTCTTCCAAGTATTCTCCTCCCAGATTTGAACTTGATGGTAACCCGACTTGAGATCCAACTTGGTGAAAAGCCGATCCGTATACAACTTATCTAAAAGCTTGTCAATCCATGGAAGCGGATAACGATTCTTCACCGTGATCTTGTTCAACGTCCGATAATCCACATACATCCTCCAAGACCCATCCTTCTTCGGCACCAGCAACACCGGCGAACCACAAGGCGAGCAACTCGGATTAATAACTCCTTACTCCAGAAGTTTGAGTACCTATTTCATGATCTCATCAGACTCAGTAACAGAAGTCCGATATAACCTAATATTGGGTTGTAGCTCACCATTCACCAAAGTGATATCATGCTCCTCATGCCTCTTGCGCAGCATCCCTTCTATACCCTGAAATAAGTCTCTATGCTCCTCTTGCAACTCCCCCATATCGGTTTGTTGCTTAGGAGACATTGCCAAAGTAGACAATACTGTAGCCGACGGACCCTCGTAAACCGATTGCACCAAAATCAAAACAAATTTGCCGCTCGTATTAATCAACCTCTTCGCCTGAGTCGCCGTTACCAAATTACTGGTAGTGATATGTTCCTTGCACGCATTAATATGAAACTCAGTCCCATCCTTCACCCAACGATACTTGCAAGCACGGCGGTAAAGGATTGCGTCTTGGTCCCAAAGATAAGAACTACCCAAGATGACTTGACATACGTCCAACGGAACCACCTCACATGTCACTTCGTCAATAAACTTTTCAGTAATCACAAACTTGAATGTACACTGCTTAGTGATCCTCAACTCTGCATTTTTTGAATCCAACCCAAACCATATGGCTTAGGATGAGCCACAGGAGCCAAACCCATCTTCTTCACCACCATTTTTGAAATTAAATTCTTTTAACTACCCGGATCAATAATGGCCTCGACTAAGCTCTGTTTCACTTAAATGCTGACAAAGAAAAGCTCTTCCCGACTCGCCTCATTGATAACTAGAGGTTGCTTGAACATTGGAGTAAGCTTAAGATTTGGCTTATCTAAATTCGGAAGATCCACAATCGCTGCGGCTAGTGCACGTTTCTCTTTCTTGCCCTTCTCATCTTTCGGGCGAAGCTCCGGGTGAAGTTTTTAACATGTACCGGAATTGTGCCCATTAGCCTTGCAATGACTACAGATAGTCCCTTTGAATGAAGACCCCTCTCCTTTGGACTCCTCTTTCTGATCAAACTTCCAATTAGCCTTGTACCCCGACTTGTTCTTATCGTCTTTCTTGTCGCTCTTCAAGTACTTGCCTTTAATGGCAATTGCTTTAATGGTAGCATCCTCGATCTTTTCCACCTTGAAGGGCTTTAATTATCTTCTAATGGACTCCGATAAACCCCTCGTATACTTTATGAACACGTCGTACTCATCCACATCAATATCCAAAACTAACGCTTGGTTATGAAATTCCATAGTGAATTATTGTACGGATTGCCCAAACTTTTAGTGCAAATTGTGTCATTTATACTACCGCTCCTGTTCATACCCAATCGGATAAAATTATTTCCTCACTAAAGCCTTGAATTCCTTCCAACCCAGACTTCCGACTTCATGTCGTTTCCGATAGGATTTCTACCACGCTAGTGAGTGACTTGTAAATTTCAACGAAAATAAACAAATCTTCTGAGCGTTTGAATATTCATCAATGGAAAAATAGGTCTCCAACCTATCTAACCAATTATCTAATTTCTCAGCATCGACAGAACCATCGAAAACCAGAATCTCAATCTTAAAGCCAATACGAAGATTACCCATAGGATTCGTTGACTTACAAGAACCTGGACACTCCTTGACGAACTCGAGATCATTAGAATCATTGAATACCGGAACATCCTCGTCACCATCCACCTCCATAACCCCTTTCTTTTTTGAACGGCTTCGTCGACTCACCAAAACGAAATCCAATACAAGGTTTTTGAGACGTAATTGTTCTACTAACTCCCCTACAGTAGAAGTTAGGGTGGAAACTGTCGTTTCGAAAACTATCGTTGGGATCACCCATCTCCAAATCGTTCTTCTTCTTCAAATTAGGTTCGCGATGGATCTTCAACGGATTCACAAGCTTCTCCTTCGTTTGCTTGAGACAGTCACGTGTAGAGACCATACGCCACAATTAACCCCCCGGGAATCGAAACTGGAAAACTGATACCACTTAATCCACAATACGATTGAGAAGCCTGTGTTAGTAGAGAATCTGAAGAATACCAATCGGTTTAGAAAAATAGAGAATTCAATTACACAAGAACGATGTAATTACAGGAAGAAAAACTCTCAAACCCTAGGTTCCCTAAGAACTCTTTCAGATCTAACATAAAACAATGATCTAAACTCTAGATAATTAACTCTAGCCTAGGCTTGCCATTTTATAGAGGTTGCAAGTCCTAGTTACAATCTAACTCGAAATCCAACTCTAATCTAACTCTAAAAAGTATTTAAAACTCTTAAACTAGAATTGAAATTACGATAGTCGTTCGACAACTCGTTCGAACGAACCCAAACTCGTTCGAACGAAAATATGTCTCTGGGCTAAATTCCAGAGGACATGACAACTCGTTCGAACGACACTTAAAGTCGTTCGAACGAAATATGGCTTTGGGCCAAAATTCCAGCGAACATGTCAACTCATTTGAACGACACTCCAACTCGTTCGAACGACATTGGAAATTCTTCAAAAACATACTAGATCCTCCTGGATCACACGAGCCAAGATGAATGACTCAATGGTATTTCTATTCCTTATAACCAAATTCATTGTCACCATCGACGCTCTCGCCGTGTCTCTAGTACTCTCGATAGATATTAAGAAGAAAGATGCGTAAGTCGTCTTAGGTAGGTGTATTCAAGAGCCATGGACATGATCATGAAGGTTGGATCCTACTAAACCGGCCATTCCCATTCTAGAAGAGCGTGAACCAAGTCTGAGTCCCATCTTTCCCACCAAAGAAGAACTCATCCACATCCAAGATCCTGCCACTCGTCACACTATGGGGATCATGTCTGGGGGTTGTACCACTCTTGAAAAGCTCCTCAAAATGTACTGCAATTCTATCATTAACATCGAGAAGCTTCAACCGATGCGTTCGCCACTGCTTCTCATACCGAGATGCTTCTCCAAAGCATGTCCCATAATAATGAGGCGGGACACTCTCGAGTTCCAAAATCCCGCCGCTATCGATCTACAAGCTCCCGAAGCGATGATTGAGGTTCACTATCTTGTGTAAATGTTTTAGGATCGACTCTAGTTTACTTTATGTTTGTTTTTCTATTTCATGTCTAAAAATGTCCAAAATAATGCCCAAAGTGTTATATATATTTTTTTCATTCATATGTGTATCATGTACCCTTTTATTCCATGAATGTTTCTCAAGTTCTATCTTAACATCATGGTATAATTAATTGGGTTACTATACATCTAAATTTGGGTATAAATATCGTTTTCATAGTAAAATACCGCAAACCCTAATGTTGTCAGCTTTTTACCTTCAACTTATACACAGTCTAGGGACCAGGGCATAAGGAATTGGCAAAAACTTAAGACGTGAAAGTTGTAAATAATTGAATCTTCTTTCTACAAAATTTTTGTTAACTACAATCTGATCTTAATTGAAGGAGATATTAATTTTTTACACAACAGCTGCATTTGAGGTTCGAAAATTGTGTGTCCATATGTTTCATAATTTTTGAGGCCGTTGGACCATGATTTGGGAAACTTCGTATATTCACATTTTTGAATTTTTGAATACCTTTCCAAATTTTCATAAAACATGATTTTCCAACGTACTTTTTTTAGTTATGACCTCATGGATTTTAGGGTTCGTTAGGACAAATTCGCTCGTCCTTATCTCTCGACTAACATTTTACTGTTTGATTTCTCTATATACTTGATTGCATATTCTTCGACCCTTTGGATCTAGAAGCTATTATAATACCAAAGAGGCATTGTACTACCCAACTATTAGATAGGTGTTGTGGGGCCATTTACACCCAGCGTGCTATTCAGTGGGGATGAAGTTCTTTGTTATACACTGGGACTAGTTTCTACTATGGAGAGTTTGTTGAACGCTTCTATCAGAGCATCACGTTCATGGACCTCTCCCCAGTTATGAATATTAACAGGGAAGGTCATGCACCTATTACGATAGATGGAATGTTTTTACGAGCAGTCGCTAGAGCAGCTCTAGTTCCAAATTTTGTCCATCAGAGACATGCTTCTAGCTGCAAGGGCTATCTTAGATACATTTCACTTTGTGAGATGACCGCATGGGATTAAGATAGACTCCCAATTTCAAGTTTCTTCTCCAACTAGTTGGCTATCCTGTATTAGTTTTGTGGTAACATGTTGAATAAAATTTGTAAAGAACCTGCAATTATGCTTTCCCCAAAACGTTTGCAGTAAGATAATCCATTTCTAGGTCACCTGAGGTTTTGTTTGTAGTAAGAGAATCCATTTCATCATCAATTGTCACTTGCCACAAATCAGCGTCACCTGAGGTTAACGCTTCCCTGATAGTATTGTGGTCCGATTCTAAGGTATATACAACAAAATCATTACCAAAATCCTTAACAATCTTTAAACATTTTCCTCTGCGAAGTTCTGGGTCTGTATCATGAGAATCAATAGCTCTATGAAGATTTACTTGAGGTACATTAGGGGTTGAAGACTTAGAAGGTTGAGAACCCCTACTACTACCCCCACTGTCCCTCAGTAAGTAGGGAAACTTACCCTCATAGAATTCAACATCTAGTGATTCAATAATTACATTATTCTTAATATCAAGAAATTGATAAGTTTTCCTATTAATAGCATAACCAATGAAAACACATTCTATAGTTCTACTAGCTAGTTTTATCCGTTTAGGATTAGGTTTACGAACATAGGCTAAACAACCCCAAACCATAAAATAACTAACATTAGGTTTTCTTTTCCTCCAAATTTTATAAGGTGATAATTCAGATGTGATATGAGGAATACAGTTTAAAACATGACAAACAGATAATAAGGCTTCACCCCATAAAGATTTGGGTGATCCAGAACTAACTAAAATAACAACTATCAACTCACTATAAGTTCTATTTTTACGTTCAGCTTTACCATTAGATTCTGGAGAATAAGGAGCAGTTGTTTAATGTATAATCCTTAAGGATTCATACAAGTTTTGAAATTCATGTGAATCATACTCTGTGCCTCTATCACTACGAAATCTTTTAATGTGCCTGTCAAACTGATTTTTCACCTCTGTTACATAAGTCCTAAACATATCTATAACTTCACTTTTGTGACGCATCAGGTAAACCTGAGTATAGTTTGAATGATCATCTATAAAAGTTATAAAATATCTTTTACCATTTCGAGTTAATGTACCGTCCATTTCGCGAAAGTCAGAGTGTACTAAATCCAAAAGTTGTGATTCCCTTACGACACTTTTATGTGAGGTTTCAGTAATCTTTGTTTGACTACAAGATTGACATGTATTAAAATCATTTAAATCTACTTTAGGGATCATACCAAGTTTACTCATATTGTGTACTAACTTCTTATTAATATAACATAGTCCAGAGTGCCAAATATTAAAAAAAAGACAATAAGTAAACACAAACAGATTTATTCATTTTAATACTCATTTTGAACATTCCATTACAAGCAAAACCCTTTCCCACAAAAATCCCACCCTTAGTGAAAATGTAATGATTTGAGCCAATAGTCTGCTGAAATCTTGTCTTGTTGAGGAGACAGCCAGAAACAAGATTCTTCTTCATTTCAGGAATGTGCATCACATCATTCAGAGTCACTGTCCTTCCTGAGGTAAATACCAGTTCAACATCTCCAGTACCTAGCACTTTGGTGTAATGGGAATCCCCAAGTAGCACCTTCTGGTCTTCAGTTTCCTTATAGGTCTTAAACCAATTACGTTCATAGCAGAGATGCCTTGAAGCGTCCGAATCAGCCCACCACCCGTCGATTCCACCGACCATGTTGATCTCCGTGATCATAGCCACTAAGGACCCTTCGTTAACGTTCGCCTGAGCAACAGGTTTGCGGTTTCGACAATTTCAAGATATGTGTCCAGGCTTGTTACAGTTGAAGCACACAATAAAAACTGTTCCGTTATATGGTGGGGCTTGTTGGTTTGTTCCCTTATTAGGGTTCTGGTGTCCATATTTCTGACGGTTATTTGGATTACCACCGTTAGGACGGTTATTCCGATTACCGCCATTCTTAACCTTGAAAGGTTTCCCTTTAGGTTTCAGATGGACCTTCCCTTTGGCTTGAACTAAGAGAATTTCCCTTTTCAGGTCTTGTTTTCTAGATTCTTCTTCAACCCTAAGACGAGTAATCAAGTTCTCCATGGTAAGTTCCTTTGACTTGTATCGCAGGATATTTTTATAGTCTTTCCAATTAGGCGGTAATTTGTCAATCATTACGGCAACCTAAATTGCTCATCAAGAGGTATCCCTTCGGACTCGATCTCATGCGCAATTCATTGCAACTCATGTGATTGGGTAATTACCAACCTATCATTGACCATAGTGAACTTGAGATATCGGCTTACGACAAACTCTTTAGAGCCTGCCTCTTCCATATCATACTTCCTCTATAATACTTCCCAAACGGTTTTTACAGTTTCAGACTGCAGATAGTAATCGTACAGTTCGTCTACTAAACCGCTCAGGATAAAATTACGGCATTTGAAGTTAGCCTCAGTCTAGTTCGAGATTGATTCTAATGTTTTGTCATATTCATTTGTAATTAGGTCAGCGTCTACCACAGATACAAGAACGGGAGGTTCAATTGGGCATTCTTATTCTAGAACATAAGCCACTTCCTTAAGTGTGAGATAAAAGAGCATTTTGTTCTTCCATCTCTTGAAGTTGAGGCCATCAAACTTAAAGGGTTTGTTGGAATCAAACTTCAGCACTTCTGAGGTAAGAGCCATATTACAAGTAAGTAGATACTCTTTAAAATTGTTGAATAAAATTTATAAAGAACCTGTAATTATGCTTTCCCCAAAATGGAACGGCAAGTTGATAAAGTCTTAAGTACTGAAAATAATACAATTCTCAGTAACAACAGCAACAGTATGTCAGTTCTTGATAATAACAACAGTAGGTCGGTGATACTTCGTTTGTTTAGGCAGCTTTTGTTTTAGAAGATGGCCACCGAAAGAAGTGATCAACAACAAGAACTGTAACTGTTATGATCAGCAGTAGCAACAAAAAGTGGAACTGTTTTGATCACGAACAAGAAGATGCAATAGCTGCAACTTTAACAAGATGAAATGAATTGATAAAGTAGGTCGAGCTTGCTTCAAACAGCAACAACAAGTTTTCTTTTAACATTTGAACATCAACAGGAAGGTCTTCTTTGAATAGCAGCAACATGTTCTAAACTGATCAATAAAAGCAACAACAAGTAATTGATCTAAAAGGGTAACAAGATGATTAGCGCTCGAGGCGTGTGTCTCACTCTCTTTAAAGAGTATCTCACATACTCTCCCAGGATACAACGTGCATAAGTATACAGTAGCTTCACTCAGGGGAAGTCTATGTAAAAGAAATCAAAGATTTTGCACCTCAAAATTTAAACTGTATAGAGAGAGGAAGAGGGAAGACAATAAATAGTAGTTAATGAATAGTAGTTCTATATTCTTCAAAAGGTGATAGAAAGGAGTTTATATAGAGAGAGTTTACAACGGGCCAATGGCTATAAGCAAGATTTACGTGTAAAAACTTGAATGCATGCGTAACGTGTCCTGAAGATCAGGTCTTCGTGAGAACTAGCCATTGTCAATCAAGAGAGACCAAGTTTTTAAAGAGATGAATGACCCAATTAACAAGACAAGGTCCAAGCCCTATACCGAAACTCAAGCCCAAGCCCAAGGCTCAAAGGAATGTTTTTGAAAAAATCCAACAATCCCCCACTTTTAAAAAACTTTCCGAATGAGAAATGAAACGAGATAACGGTTATGATATATATAGAGATGACATAAGTAAAGGTGTTCTTAGACTTGAACCTTTACGTAGTGGACAATCTTCAACGTATAAGAATAATAAGTGATCAGAATCTTGAAATCATTATTCATTTTTATACAGTGAGGAGAATCACATACAACCCTACCAAATATGACTAAATATGATGCTTTATGTTTGTACTTAAAGTTTCTACCATTGAGTTTTTACTGAACAGGGAATCATTTTACTTTTAAAAGCCTGAATAGCTGCTTCTAAATTATACACAATCCATACTTTTTTCCAACCTCTAACGATCAAGTTAGGTAATCCAGTTATAATTGCTTGAATCTCTACTATGTAATTTGTTGCTGTACCTATGGCTTTGCTTAAAGTTTCAATAACTGTACCTGTGTTGCTCCTATAGGTAATGTCTATACCTGTTGGTCCTGGGTTTCCTTGCGCTGCTCCATCACAACATAATTTAATTTTTCCTACTTTTGGGGAGATCCCATGTACAGGATTGAATGGCTTTATGTCTTCTTTGTCTGCACTACACATTCAAACCTTTTATAGCCTTCAGGTCTTGAGTGGAGTTGTTCATAAATGAATCTAAAAGTGACGCAGAGTTGGAAATGTCTCTCAGGATGTCCAAGATTATTTTATACTTTGATATTTTCACAGCTTCATGTCTTCATTTATTTTTAGCTTGCTAAATATTGCTGCAAATAAAAAAAACTGTTGCAATCCACAACTCTTCTACATAAGAACTAGAGCATTTGCCTCTCTCTAGGATGGATTTTCATGTGTTTGCATTTGTAATCCTATTAAAAAGAAAAATATTTCAAGCCCATTGCCAAATAACTCCTGCAGAGGGGAAATGCAAAAGGGTGTGGTTCCCATTTTCTTCATTCTCATAACAGCATAAGCAAACTGAAGCAAGTGGGATTTCTTTCTTTTTCGCCAGGTCATCCATTGGGAGAATGTGATTCATAAGCCTCTATGCAAAGCCCCTAGTCTTGGATGTATACATTTCCTCCAAACATATCTCCACCACCAAGCAGTATTTTATGTTCTTATAATATTGCCATAGGCATTTTTAGGCTTTTGTCACTTCTATTATTCAATTTATCGACCCATACGCGGTTCGAACTACAACGAAGGTTCTTTAGGAGTCTTTGGACATCTCACTAGAGTTGGATAATTACATACAAAATGTATGGATGGTACACAGTAGAGATTATTATATTGGGTCACGCCTTGTCCGATTCCAGAGCACGAACATGATGGTTCATTACATGTATGGAACATGAACGTGCATCATGGCGACGATGAGGATGGGCCTATGAAAGACCATGGCGATGAGCAGATAAAGGATTTTTGCGAGGATATTCTTGAGGCGATCAACGTATACGAGCCAGTAGACATGGGTTCTCCAGATTACGACTATGAGCAGTTTGACACACTTTATTTTAGTTATTCTAAAGTTTATTTTTATATTAGTTACATTATTATACATCAAATAATGTTGTACCTATTCGGTACATAAAAAACAAATTTTTTTTTGCCGTCAATACATAATCTTCAGCTCAGACATCTTATTAGCAACATACTGGTAACGTTTACTCTCATCTACATCTATTAATTATTACTTTACATTTCACTTATATATTTTTCAACATTAAGGACAATGCTTAGAGCATCTCCAACAGAGATAATATGCTATTCCAGTTTTGGATACTAGTATCCCGAATAGCATACCACTTTGCTCTAACAGATTTATCTCCAAATTCAGTTTTTTTATATTAAAATTAGGACCCACAATATTATTTTATGCGAGAGAAATTTTTTTTATTAAAAATTGGGACCCACAATATTCTTTTATTAGAGAGAGAAAAGAAAGGAAGAGAAAAAATAGTTGTGGGGGACCCACAAAAGTAGTATGCGCATACCACTATCCAAGTTCCAGATTCACATACTTTGGAGGGGTATGGGGGTGAGCATGCTGAACCCCATACTCTTGTTGGAAGGGGTTTTTGCAAGAGTATTGAAAAACCTTAACAACATACCACTATGTTGCAGATGCTCTTAAAGTAAGTTTAGGGGTGGGACACCATTTTCAAGTTTTTATAGAAAACTCGTGACACCTAGTATAACTAGTAAAGTAGAGTTAATTAGGATATAATCTAAAATAACTCTAAATAATCTTCTTAATTGAGTAGTTAGGAGAATATAAAGAAGTCTTATAGTTTTGACAAATTAACGGGATAATAAAATAATATGCCAAAATTGAAAAAATATTAAAGTTAAGATACTATAATGGATATTAATGATATTCTCCAAAATAGAGTTAATAATTTCATGAAAGAAATCACACTTCACACCAGGGACATTATTTGTCCAAAGGAGTTATTGAACAACACTTAAACAGTTCGGAGAGAGTAATGAACTCACTACATGAAATAGTTAAAAAATGGATTAGCAAATGACACATTACCGTACAAAAAGAAAACCAATACCTATATATATATATATAATGTAAACAAAGAAAAAAAAACTATCAAATTATAAACTTAACTAATAATGGTATGAACCTGAAGCCTTGGTCATGAAGGGACTCTAAATCCAGGCACCCAAAATCAACTAGTATGGATTGTCAACCAATTAGTTACAGGGGAATCATTATAAAAAGTAATAGCAATATATAAGTGCTTCTAATCCAACTAATAAAAGCAGGAAATTGAATGAAGAGTGTAAAATACTCTCCAGCTAAAAACTCTATAATGAGGAAGTTAACCAGTTGAATAATATTCTTCTAATAGACAATACTGAAGTTGTGATAACACACACTTGGAAATATAACTATTTTGGGGGGATCTTATTGGTAGTCATTGTAGTATATAGTTTGTTTTCATCTCGATTTTGCCTAAGTATTTCGGTAAACCCTTTTAAGTTGATAAATAAACTAAGATCTTTTTAAGGAACTATACACAATATATCTAGGATTAACAGGAGTTGCTGAAACAATAAAATAATTAGTTCAAAGTACTAGAAATACTGAGTTGTAAAATTTTGAGGGTAAAAATTCAAAAATCACGAGACAAAACTCGTCAACCAAGGACACCTGGGGGTTTAACGGTTTATTGCATATGCTAAATGCAATCGTGAGACCCATGAAAGTGGCTTAAATTTTCAAGTTTATTTTATTTTACTCGGAACGAAGAAAAAGGCAAGTTTGGGGGTCTCTGATAAGCACATTTTTGTGCTTATTTTAATCCCTTTTATAAGTTATTTTCAGTCTTTCTGAAATTCTTTTTTCTAATTATTGCCTAGTTAACTCACTTTTAGGTTATTTGCTCTACTAGAGATGATTTGACAAGAAAAGTACCAAATCTGAGCACAAATGACAAAAATAATTTTGAGGAGCTTCAGCAGTTCAATAGATCAAGTTCGGTCAGAAAAGGGCTAGTTATGATATCTAAAATTTGAATTCCCCACTGAGACAATATACCAACCGGTTCGACCTAGACCAAGCCTTTACAAGGGAAGAGAAGAAAAGCCCAAAAAGTTGGGAGACTGTGGCTGCTACCAAATAGTGATTGCTAGTGGCCAAGGCATAAAAATTTGTGATCACCAGCCACCGAGCATTATAAGTTGCTTTCTTTTGACACGAATCCCTAGGAGGTCTAATGAGATGAAATATTTAAAGATCATGCGAGTAACGTTGCTGAAGTAGACTTGGGGTAGTTAGGACATCTCAGGATCAAAGTTTATCTTTTTAATGTTTTGTTCTTCTTCTTCTTTTCAAAACCTACTTTTCGTTTCAGGATTATTTTGGAGGCTAAGAATTGAGTTTGCATGACTCTTACCTTGTATTTAATTTTGTGATTCGCTTAGTCAATTTATATCTATTGTTTAGTTTGGTTTAAACATGCATGGCTAATTCCCTTATACTGGATATGAGGAGGAGGCTCTATGGGTGCATGCTAAGATTTTCTTACTGGTAATAGGTTTGACTTAGAGGATTTTGATAGCTTTTTAGGGTTGTTCTCCAACTCTCCTGAACCTAACAAGTTAGGGGAAGTGGAGAACAATGTGACCTCTACAACTAGGTATTATCTTTGTTCTTGAAAAAGAAAGGATTAGCCCCTAGGTCAGCAAGCTTGAGTTTGAGCTTAAAATTTAGCAGGTTGAGCCATTTGATATTCTCTTTGTGGAGAGATTAGAAAAGACTTCTACACCCTTCGAATTCGACTCAAAAGGGGGGATTCGAGGAAAAGACTAAAAACCTAATAATTAAAATATAACACTAAAAAAAGAAGATTATTAGGGACTAGATATTAGCGACAGAGTAAAATTTGTCTATAATAATATCATATTTGGGACGGTTTTGATTATGTCTCTTATTATTTTTGTTTATGGGACGAAAAAAATCAGTCCGTCCTTAATAGTATAAGTTTAGGGAGAGTTGGATATACCCGTCCCCAATTGTATAAGTTCAGGGACGGTGGGATATCATCGTTCCTAATAGGTTATGTACCGTCCCTAATAGGTTATGTTTAGGGATTGGTTGGTTGGGGGGGGTAAAAAACACCGCCAAAACAGAATACAAAACGTTTAATTCAATTTTGTAATCTCTCTTCACACACGCAGTCCTTCTACAATCCTTCTCCCTCAACCTTCACCGTCTGCTTCTCCCTCAACCTTCACCGACTGCTTAAACTTCTCAAAACCCCCTCAACTCTTTCCGATTGCTTGAACTTCTCAAAACCCCAATTCACAATCTGATTTGCTGATTGTTGCACTCTATTGCTAATCTCTATTACAGATTTGCTCCTGTAAGATTTTTGATTTCAGACTCTAATTTTTTTCCTTCTAGAATTACTAGGTATAGTGTAGTATTTAATTTTTATGTTATGATTGAACAATTCGTTTCTCCTGATAGTTGATTCTTAAAATTGATTACATATGTTTAGCAAACTTTTTGTAATTTATTTTGGTTGTTAATTAGTTCAATTATTTGGTTGTACCGACTCTCTTTCTATCTTAATGATTTGGAGTGTTGAGTTTGTGGTTTTTGAGTTTGCAGAACTTCAATCCCAATTTTAATCACCTTGGAGCCATCAAAGTTAAAACTGTGTTAGTATATAGAATAACATTCAATAATTTGGTTGTAGTTGGAAAATTCCAGTTTGTCAATAATTGTTTATCATTTGGATTTTAATATATATATAATTTTTTTTTCATTTGTTAAAATTAAATATATTTATGTGCTTAATTTTAGGTCATTGACGAAACTTTCTAGAAAATTTTAATATTGATAAGAGTTGGATCTCACTTGATAGGAATTCAAGGGCATATATTGATGGGGTCAAAATATTTCTTATCTTTGCTTTTAAAAATAAGAATATCGAAACGTCACATATCTATTACCCGTGCAATAAATGTGTAAATCGAGTATACCACAATCAACAAGCAGTTCTAACTCACATAGAGATGTATGGTTTTGAAAAGAGCTGCATGGATTGGATTTATCATGGGGAGCCTTTTGGTGGTGTGTGTAGTAACATTATGAGGGATGACATGCCCGATCATGATATGCATTATGAGTCGAACGTGCATGCTAATATGACTGCAATGCTTTAAGAGGGAATGGGGATTGGGGGTGCTGGGAATGCAGGCAATGATGAAGAACCTAGAGAAGAAGATGCCATGGAGTTCGGTGAAAATGCTCCCAAATATTTTGAACTTCTTCAAGAGGTAGAAAACGATTTGTACGAGAATTGTCCAACGAGCATTACACAACTGCCATTCGTCATCGAACTTTTGCACTTGAAGCAGCTTAATGGTTGGACTAATCGTTCTTTCACGATGTTGTTAGAATTCTTGAAGAAGGTGTTTCCTAATGCAAAGATCCCAAAATCATACTACAAAGCTAGCAAAATAACTAAGGATTTAGGATTCAATTATCAAACTTGGGATGCTTGCCCTAATAATTGTATGTTATTTCGTAATGAAGCTGGGAATCTTGAGAAGTGTGACATTTGTGGGACTTCAAGATATAAAACTGATGTTTCTATCGATGGTGCAGAGGGTGACAATTTGCCAAAAATAGCTGTAAAAAAGGTAAGATATTTCCCTCTGAAGCCAAGATTACAAAGATTTTTTTGGTCATCCCACAGAGCTTCTCTCATGAAATGGCATGCAGACGAAAGAATTGATGATGGTGTGATGAGTCATTCTGTCGATTCTCGCGCATGGAAAACATTTGATGAGCGAAATCCCTCCTTTGTGAGTGATAGTCGCAATATTAAACTTGCGTTAGCAACCGATGGATTTAATCCATTTGGTAATATGAGCATAGCTCATAGTACTTGGCCTGTCGTGCTCATTCCATAAAACTTGCCTCCATGGTTGTGTATGAAACAACCAAATATAATATTGTCTATTCTTATTGATGGACCAAAAGGACTTGGTGACAACATTGATGTATATCTACAGCCCTTGATTGACGAATTGAAGGAGTTATGGACTGATGGCGTATCCACTTACGATGCATCAAGCAAACAATTGTTTCAGTTGCATACAGCGCTACTATGGACTATAAATGATTATCCCGCGTATGCCATGTTATCGGGATGGAGCACGAAAGGTGAATTTGCTTGTCCTTATTGTAATAAAGATCATCAAGCAAAGCGATTAAAGTTTGGTGGCAAGTTCTGTTACTGGGGTCATCGTCAATTCTTACTATTGCGCCACAGGTTTAGAAAGGAAAAATTAAATTTCAACAGAAAGTTTGACATGAGACCTCCACCATTAAAGTTATTAGGATCTCAAGTGCTGCAACAGTTAAATGACCTAGACATTGAAGCTGTTTATAAGAAGCAGGATGTTCTTAGAAAGAGGAAAAGAGAAGAACTATAGAAAGAGGATGCAACCCGACTAAATTGGAAGAAAAAAAGTATCTTTTTTGAGCTGCCATATTGGGAACATAATTTGATCCGCCACAATCTTGATATCATGCATATTGAAAAGAATGTGTGTGATAATGTTTTGTTTACTTTCCTAAACACCAAAGGTAAAACAAAGGACAATTTGAAGGCTCGAAAAGACCTCAAAGATTTAAATATTAGGTCAGCTTTACATCCTCAACCAAGAGGGGCAAATATGGAGTATATGCCTCCTGCAGAGTTTACAATGAACACTGGTGAGAAAGATATTTTCTTCAAAGTTCTTAAAGATGTCAAAGTCTCGGATGGTTATTCATCAAATATTTCAAGATGCGTGTACACAATAGAGCAGAGTATATGGGGACTCAAGAGCCACCACAATCACATTCTAATGCAACAGCTACTTCCTATTGCTATACGAAGGGTATTGCCAAAGCATATTGTTAAAGCCTTAATTGAATTAAGCAATTGTTTTTCGGTGTTGTGCTCAAGTGTAAATACTGCAGACGACTTGGAAAAATTTCAAGATCGTGTGGCTCTTATGCTTTGTAGTCTTGAAAAGATTTTCCCGCCTAGTTTTTATGATGTAATGGATCATTTGCCTATACATTTGGTTGATGAACTAAAGATTGGTGGACCAGCGTTCTATCGTTGGATGTATCCAATTGAAAGGTATCTCCATACACTGAAGTTATTTGTACGCACTCATGCCCATCCAGAGGCGTCAATTGCAAATTTTGTGATCCTCCTAGAATGCATGAATTTTTGTTCAAGGTATTTGGACGAGAATGTAGAAACCAAGTCAAGTCGACCGAGTAGAAATGATGATGGAAAGGATGGCTCTGGTCGTGCTGTGGGTAAAAAATTACATTTTCGACTAGATCATATAACGATGACTCAAGCTCATCGATACGTTCTTTTCAACAATGATGCAGTTGCCCCATTCATTGAGTAAGTTTTGAAACAAAATAATCATAATGTTTTATATAATCCATTTCCTTATCAATATGAAATTTATATGTTTATATATATTCTAACAGAAAACACCTAGACGAACTTTTAAGAAGACATCCCCGCGCTTCACAACATGAAGTTTGTCGTCTTCAAAATGAACAGTTTCATACTTGGTTCAAAGATCACGTAAGTAAAGTACTTGTCAACAAAAATGACTATTTTCTTATTGTTATATTTCACTTTGCTAAGTTATTGATTAAATGTTCTTAAAAAAATAGGTGAAGGAATTGGCAAAAGAAACACAAGTACCAGATGAAATCATGAGTTTAGCCTTGGGTCCTCTATCAGATGCATTGAGATTCAAGTCCTATATTCTTCGTGGATTTAGTTTTCGAATAAAGAAAGTTGACATACGTAGAATGATTTAAAATAGTGAAGTTGTTCTAAAAGCAAAGCAAATGAGATACGCTAGTCGGAGTGACAAAAACCCTATTTTAGGAGAAATTACTTTCCATGGAGAGTTAATTGACATCATTGAAATTCAGTATCTCAATGGCATTAAGTTTGTGTTATTCTAATGTAATTGGATTAAAAATCAATGGGGCAAGAAAGTAGATGATTTGGGCTTTACGCTTGTGACCTTCAATCATTTGTTATACAAAGATAATAACGTTCTCGATGAGCCTTTTATCCTAGTTTCTCAAGCAGAACAAGTTTGGTATGTACAAGATCCTTTAGAACCCGATTGGCATGTTGTAGTTGGAATGTCACCAAGTGACAGGTTCGATAGGTACTCAACTGTTCAAGACGAATAATTAGAAGTCACTCGAGCCGAGCCATTTAACATGCAACAGCTGGATGATACTTCAAACGTGTCTTGGGTGAGACAAGGAGTAGAGGGCGCAACAATTGATACAACTCTTCCTGATGATGATCATATAGAGAAGGATGGGGAGGATGACAATTTAGGTGGTTTTTAATGCAGGAACTTATATTGCACGTTTCTTAAGGAAAACTCTAGGACTTTCCTAATTGCTCTAGAATTTGTTTTTTTAAATAAAGATGTTGTAATAGCTAAAAGAAATATCTTATTCAATCAATTATCAATTATTAATTCAACCTTTATTATGCTTTCAACTTTTATTTTTGTTTTTTGTTGATTAATTCAAGCTTTATTTAAGCTTTCTCTCTTTCCCTTTCCATTTAATGTACATGATATTATATTGTTTATTGTATGATTATTATGGTACTAATAGTGTTCATGTGCTTGTATTCTATTTTACAGGTCTATCATGACAAATATGCGTACTCATAAGTGTATGGAAGATGTCGTAACATACGATATGGTTCGGCTAAAAAGGATCGAAGAAAACAATGCTAAAATAGATGCTTTGGGGATGCCTAGGATTGCTACTGGAATGAGTTTGTCTCATCAAAAGAAAAGCAAACCAAATGGGAAAAAATGGCAATAAGAAAGTGGTTGAGGAAGAATATAGGCTACTTTTTCAACTAGAGGACGAATATTCGAGTGAAGATGATAAAGATTTGGTTAGTGAAAGCGATGAGCCTCTTGAGACTGACAATGCCCGTAGGTAGGTATATATATATATATTTTTGTTTTTTTGTTTTTTTTTAAACATGCACTGTCAAGGTGATGATGCACTTGGAGAGCAGGAAATTGCACAACAAAATGCACTTTCTAAAACATGCACTGTAAGTATTGATTCTAACCGTGTTGAAATCCCCTGCCATCAGCCATGTAAGTAGCCATGTAAGTATTGATTAGATGTAGATGTAACTTGGATATCATAGCCACCCTTCCATAAAACCCAAATCTTACCTCCATGTTCATCATTAGAAGCAAATTTATTCTAAGATACAGCCTTGCTTCTTCATTTGTTTTTGACCCCACCATTGAATCAGACTCAAAACCCTTCTCATCTGCCTCCTTGTAGATGTCTTGCTCCCCATCTCAAGAATATAGCTTAGGCTTTTCTGCAACTATGAACTGCCCAAATTCACCTTCTTCAACCACACTGTCATCTCCAAGCATATTAAACTTGTTTATAGTCTCTTCAGTCTCAGTATTAGAATTAGGAGCATCTTCTTCAGGCATAGCATTGATGGGATTGACTTCCTCGAAAGGGTTGCATGTCTTAGACTTGTTGATGCTGCCTCCACTCTTGAGTGATCGGTCTGCAGAATCTCTTATGACAATACCCATACCAGTAGAAAAAGGTTTAGGCTGTTTTGCCTCCACCCATATCTGCTCTTCAGTTTTGATCTCAGCCCTTCTAGTAGCCTCTATATCAGCCTCACTTATCGTATTATGAACGACATCCTCATCAGAACCCAGTGCGTGTACAACCTTGACTTTCACCTTAAGCTCCTTGGCCTTCACCTTGGTGCAAGACTCAACAGAGTGACCCTGCAAATAACAGAACTTGCAAAATTTGGGCATCTTTTCATAAACAATTATTTACAGCCACCTATCCTTGATTCCTCCAACCCAAATTTTATCAAGGTATTGTTCTGTCTTCTTGCATTTTTTGTTTTGTTTTTTGTTGTGCAAACAAATATGTATCAAATGTCTGTCAATGATTTAATTAAACTAGTGAACCTGCAGAAATGCTTTTGCTTAGAACTATTTGTCCCCTCCAAATATTCCCATCATATCTTTTGAAGATCCCATTTGCTTCATCAAGTTTTGTTGGCCTCCCATGCCACCTATTTGTGAGCATCTGTGGAGGAAGAACTTTGCTCATGTGTTGTGCATTCATATTTTGAGACAGTGCGTTCATTTGACCCTTCTCTCTGATCAGATGATCTGTTGTTGCTGCTGCAATGCTTTCCTTCCAACCTTTATTAATGGGCAATGGTATTTTAGGAAAAATTAAACAATCACAGCAAAAAAAATCCCCAAATTCCCAAATTCAATCATTATGGAGTGCTTAGGCTCTCTCTCGTTCCCTCACATCAATGCAGCAAGGCATCTTCTTACAAACCATGCATTAGCAACTAGGACATCACATAACAACTAGGATTTCTACTGCATTCACTTTTGCCTAGTCTTAGACCTGCACTATGCAATCTTTCTTCCCATCTGATCAAAATACAAATGAAAATTTATTCATACCCTAAACTGAAATATTAATTTGTTAAACAAAAATAGCTCAGAGAATATAAACGTACAGTTGTATACCGTCTTCTTTTGCGGATTCAGGAGTGATCTTGGGGAAGCTAAGTTGTAAGTACAGGTTAGTTAAACTGTTACAATGTAAACTGTTACGAGTAGTAAAACTGTTACAACTAGTATCAACTGCAAATATTTACAAGGGAAGAAGGAAAGGATTGTGGGAAGATAGGCTAGATAGGGTGGACATCCATATCTGTAGCAGTAAAGTGAGCAGCCTTATTCCCTTCCCTCGAGCTTAAAGAAGAAGAATAATGTATATTGGCAGTATGTCCATTGCCCATTTTTTAGCATATGTCTATTGTCCATTTGTATGTTCATTGTCCATTTGTGCTATATTGGCAGTAGATGCTCTTTCTTCAACTGTTAAATAGATGCTCTTTCTTAGCATATGGCATTTTCTTAGCATATGGTATTTGTATGTTCATTGTTCATCTCTTTGTACACAGTGATACTGTTAGCACTGTATGGCATTTTTTTAGCAGAGCTTGTGATGCCTAACCAATCTTTTTGGGCAAGGTCATTACATGGTTGCAATTCTGCATGACCAAGTTAAAGATCACAAAACATGGTCTTTGATAATGTTTCCCATAGGTTTGAGCTGGGAAATATGGAAAGCTAGATGCTCACATAGGTTTGATGAGGTCCCCATTAGTTCTTTGATAATGTTTCTCTACAGATCTTAGGCACTGGAACTGCAAAGGGTAAAGCAGTGGATCTGCAAGGGGATCTTAGGCACTGGAACTGCATGGTGGGTTCTTTGATAATGCCTCTCATAAACATGTACAAGCTAAACACTGATGGATCTGCAAGGGGAAGCAGTGGTCTCTGTGGATGTGGTGGTGTTGTGAGAAATCATAATGGAGAACTGGTCTTTGCATACTCAGTTGGCTTAGGCACTGGAACTAATAACATGGCTGAACTGTATAGGCAGTTGATTGACTTAAGACATTGCATAACACACAATTGGTTCCCACTGGTGGTAGAAGTGGACTCACTAATGATAGCGAACTGGTACAATGGGATTGGTCACACTGCTCCAAAATACATGGGCATCTAGAAGGAGATCATGACATTGGGGGCAACTTGCACCGTGCAAAATTGATCATATGGCTTAGATATATATACAGGGAAGCAAACAACACAGCTGACTCTTGCAAAGATTGGCAGTGATCAAATCACTGAGATGTTTTGGAGTTTAATATCTCTACATAGACAAACCAGAGCTGCACTTATCTTAGATAAGCTTTGTGTAGCAGTTCTTAAAATTACTGCCTTCCAGCAGTTCCAGTTTTGACCAGAAAATGGATGGAATAAATACTATAGCTATGTCTTTTCTCAGTTCAGAAAATGGATGGATTAGTCTCCATAGCAATGATGCCTTTTGTATGTCCATTTTGTATATCCATTTAGCCCATTTTGTGCAATATTGCTATTTTGTATGCCCATTTTGCCTATTAAGGCGATGCTCCAAGTTGGTGTTCTTTTATAACAAGGGTATTTAAGACATTTACCAGTTTTCAGCACTTAGAAAAGAAACATCATTTTTTTTTCAGCACTTCATTTTTAAGCATTCAACACTTTTTTTTTTTTTCAGCATTCAGCTCTTAATTTTTTTTTCCAGCATTCAGCACTTGAAAAACAAACACCACCTAGGAGTCAAGACTCCTGCATGTGCTCGTTAGGATTACCACCTATACGTATATATGTAATTATTTTTTTCAACTTATATTGAAAATGATCTAGTAAGTATGAGAATCTTGTCCCTTTAATTTATGTTTAATACTTGACTATGTTATTCTTTCTTTATCTCTGACAATTAATAGGTATTATTGAAGGTTCTTCATCTTGCAATAAGGCTAATAAGAATGGAAGAGGATATGCCAAACCATGGAGTGAGTGGGATAATGGAAAATTCAAGATCTTGGAGTGGAATGAAGATTGCCAACCACTTGGACCTAATGAACCCAAGTTGATGTCTCATCTAGGTCAGTTTTTATTGTCTTGAATATATATTCGCTGCTTTACGCATATCCAAATTTTCTATATGAGATAGATTTATTTTTTGGGCAACTAGCACCTCAATATTTTTTCACGCACTTGAATATTTCACTTTAGGAAACCTTGCACGGAATAGAGCGATGTTCCCATTGACAATACTATTTTGAAAGGTGGCAAGTAATACATCTCTTGATGGGGTTTGGAAATTAGTAAAAGTAGTAGTTAATATACATAGTTAAGCATTTTTAAAATATATAACTTGATTATTCAAAATTTTAATTTGTCATAAATTTTGTTTTGAATTTATTAGGATAATATAAATGCTCCGGATGGTTTTAAAGAAGTTTGTTTCCAAAAAATGACATTTTCTTGGAAAGCTTTTAAGTATAAAATAAAGATTCAATACTATAAAAAATATAATACTGATGAGGAGCATCTTGCAAGCATACCCCCCCCCCCCCCTCTTGTGTGGAGCCGAACCAGTGGCCAACTTTAGTAAGATATTGGGGTCTAAAAAAGACAAATATGATTTGTTTTACTGTTATATTTTATATTTTATATAATTTGGCAACTTCTAAAATTTGGCTACCATTTTACAGGCAATGGCACAGAAAAACAGTGATAATCGAGCAAATCTTACTTGTCACCCTGAGACTGGGAGGAAGACATTTGCACGTGTAAAAGCAAAAGTATATATATATATATATATATATATATATATATATATGATAAGTTAAAACTTATCTTTTTTGTAGTCGATTGTTTATGAAACGGATGTGTCCGTCTCTAATGTATTTGGGATGCCACCCTAAAAGGACAACACTTTGCCGTCTCTAAAGATGTCTCTAATAGTATAGGGACGGATTAGTAGGCTTTTGGGACACTTTTTTGCCATCCTTAATGGTAGTTTTTCTTGTATTATAACATGCTAATATATGGTCGAATCTGAAGGTCTAATTAACCTTAACATTTTAACTACATTACATAATTTAACGTAGATTTTTGTCAAAATATGATCCCCTTTCCCCAAGGTTTTAGTTTACACTAGAATAACGTACCTCTCAGTGGATTGACACCCTACTTGCCATTTACTATATTAATTGGTTAAATAGGATTTTGATTTGACTAATGATGGTCTATCACGTATCATTGAGAGGATTTTTTAAATATGGAATGTTTAGGGAGGAGAAGAATTAGTGTAATAGCCTAATTCCGAGATTTGGACTTAGCCTTTACACCAGATGTGTTTGGAGCGCTCAAAGACAGTAGACAATAATCAACAAGATGATTTAGCGTAGAAAACCTTTGAATATGTTAAAAACCATGAACTCTCTTAAGGATTTTAAGAAAGAAAAGATGATTTTATTAAGATTGTTAACTTATTACAATGAGCGTTTTGAGTATGTGGAATTTTGGAGTAAGGATTCTTCTGTGTAGACTCTTTAGATTAGATAAAAAGGTCTATTTATCTAGATTTTTCTAGTCCCATTTATAGGTCTTATAATATAACTGTTTGATGGCCATTAAGATTCTTAATGATAAGCGTTACAAAGTATATGTAAGATACTCTTTGACCAGATTGTGTAACGTTCTGATCTCTGTCGCTTTACAACGGCTCTATTGATGACTGTACACTTGCATAAATTGAAATGTTGATGTAGAGGTCGAATGCGATAACTCGAACTAAGTAATTCTGAATATGTCTTTTGTAGCGTTTCTTGTATGCTGATGAGGTCGAGGATGAAGCTTGAGTCCGAGATACGAATAAACAATTTCAAGATGGCTCTCAACGAAGAGTACGAGTAGTATCATGGGTGAGTGGTGTTGGTTGAGAAACTCTTGCTGTTACCTATTTCCTGATGATGCTATCTTGATTATGTTTGTGCAACGTGCCCTGTTGATGAGATCGAAAGTTCGTATTTAATTCGAAGATGAAGCATGAGTTCGAGATGCGGAATAAGCCAGTACAACCTCCCCTTCTTAGCTAACAGTATGAGAACCTTGCAGACGGGTGGTGTTGGTTGAGAAGTGTCATTAATGCTGCAGTTAATAACTGAGAATCATTTCCAATGTATATTCATGAATATTTGTTGGTGTCTTTTGGGTTTCCTAGAACCAATGGTTCCAGTCAATATTGTTTGCATGGAAAATCCTTCTGACGTTAGGAATTTGAAGGGTCTGCTTAAGTGTTCATCATAGTATAAAAGGCATCCTGAGGTGAGTGTGATTAACCAAGTCTTTGTCACAGATTTTCTTCTTCTTTATTCTTATTTATGTATATGAAAACCATGACCGTTTAGAGTATGGTGACTACCAATCTCGGGAGTCTAGGATTCGTAAAAATATGGAGGAGTTGCGTATCGGGTACTTTGGGTATCAACTTTTGCATCTGCCGACATCGATTCTTATGTTGCCTACCTATTACCGCATATCATATGATGAATTGATGGAGGTGGGGATTATTATCAGATGGCGTGGTTTCACTATCTGTTGACATCTAAGATGGTGCGCCGAAATGGACTTCATTTGCTGGCGAAGGATGATGTGATAACTGAAGATAAAGCGGCAGACATTCGTCCGAGGGAGTCTCGTCAGTATCCTACTAGTGAGTGGGTCCTCGCTAAAAAATAAGACCTTCTGTCTGTCTCTAGTATGTGGGGTGGGGTTATGGTGGAAGAGGTGGCGATGATGGATGAGATTATTTTTTTCCATGGACCATATATATTGGTCATGAAGAAGATTTTTCATCTGTGATTTCTAGTTCTAACTGTTTCCTGGATCTTGTAGCATGGGATCAGAATTTTGAAGTTGCTTCAATTTTTCATCGTCTTCTCTGTGGATTGCTGAAAGGCAATTCGGACTGTAACTTTGTGAAGTAATTTATTGTAAATATTTGGAAAATTTTGTTATCTGTAAAGTATTTTATAAGAGAAATTTTCGAACTAATGAAATGTCTTCGTTCTGGTATTTTGACTCTTTGTATCAAACTTGTTTGTGTAGTTTTTTTATTATAAAATAGGAGTTTGTCAATAGGAGTTAGTTATCATGGGCTATGATGGGAAAAATTGAGCTGTAAGGAGTTTTATGTGTATGATAGTAAATAGTAGTGAAATGTCTTCGTTATGGTATTTTGACTCTTTGTATCAAATTTGTTTGTGTAGTTTTTTATTGCAAAATAGGAGTTTGTCAATAGGAGTTTGTCAATAGGAGTTAGTTATCATGGGCTATGATGGGAAAAATTGAGCTGTAAGGAGTTTTATGTGTATGATAGTAAATGGTAGTGGTATGTGAGGTTTGAAAATTTAGAGGAGTTAAAAAATATGGTGATAGGAAGTAGATAATTTTTCTGAGATGACTTAGTGGATGTAAAAATTTATGGTTGTCTGCGATCTGTGTATTCGAACTGGATGACAGAATGTCTCAAACCCTGAAAAAGGATTGAGATTGATCTATAGGTGTTACTGCTAGACTTGCTTGATCTTGTATGCTGCTACCTGTATATTTGCTCGTATAAAATCTGAGGAGATATTTCATAATATGGAATGAATGACCTGCCACAATATTTTGTATTTGATATTGATATTCTACTGTCCTAAACTTTTTTTTAGAAAATACCCTCTTCAGGAAATCTGTGGGGTGATCTGGATTTGTAGAGATCTTCCTGGTGGCTATAGTGATTCTTGGCTGTAATAACTGGTATCTTCAGCAGGGATAGTTTTGCTCTAGAGGTAGTATGTGTAACTATGGTGAGGATTCGTTCTCAACGTGCTCATCAAGCAGCGGATGGTCACTTTCATATTAAGGTTGTTGAACTTCATGAACGGTATTTTTGTCGATTGCCGTATGAGGCTATTTTACCGCAATGGTCATTGAATATGACTGGACTAGATGATGAAGGTAAGCGTGCAGAGTATGATCACTTTTTCTGGTGTGATGTGTTTCGTAGGTCGCTGCTGAGTGCCACAGTACAAGAACTCACTGTTCGACAACTCGTGTGTGACAAGATTGTTGAAGAGGATGTAAGGGCAGCAAGAGGAAAGATAATTCTTTGTGGGGAGGCGAATTATCGAGGCTGCTTTAGATGTGACTGGAGAGCTTGATAAACTCGAAGTGTGAGATCAAATATGAAGTATTATGTTTTTAGTATTCTGTGTTGGTACCCAAAGAAATGTAAGATGAAGCATATTTGATGCCTCGATCTGTTTAAATAAGAATAATGTATTCTGTTTTACTGTTTATGTACAAATATTGTGGATGATAACTGTAAGACTTTAATAGCTGCATGAATATTTTAGGAATGTTGTACGATATTGGTAAAGTATAAAAGTAAGGTGATTGGTCGTTTGTTCTGTGTTAAGGAAGAGGTGCAGAATTTTTAATGGCAGACAATAGAGACAGACGTGATGACAGCAGACGTTATCATAGAAGTTATGATAATGCTGTTGCTCGAAAAGACGTGCATGCATAGGTAGTCAGGATGGTTGGCGCGTGTCAGAAGGAGCTATCGTTTCAAAAACTGAGGGAAAGTATTAAAAATTGTATCTCTCTCCCTTATAAATTATCAGCAGTTGTAGAGTGAGAAAAAAGTTGTGCAAATCCTATTTTCAAAGAGAGGAAACGTTTGAGTTTTGAGTTAGGTTTAAGAGAAAATGGTTCATTGTGTGAGAGAAAAACTCTGGAAAAGCGACGAGAATGGCTAACCACAGTAAGATGTCCAGATAAAGCAGCGGATTGTTGTTCTTCAAGTACAGGTTGGTGATATGTTTCCCTTTATTGTTTTCTTTTCACTAGAAATCTGTATGGTGATATCTGTGTATCCTCTTAGATTGGGGATTCAAGTGTTTGATAATGTAGGGTTTTTTATAAAAATCTCTGGATAAGTGATGAAAGAACTTTGTGATGTAGAAGGTTCGACATACAGGGATAGACTGTTAGAGTGAGAAAATGTTTGTTTGGGGAAGAAGAGGGAAAACTTGAAATGATTATGTTTTGTTTTTTGTGAAATTGTAAAGTAAAGCGTGTAAATTGGGTAAAAATATGTGTGGGGCCATTTTTGCTGTATGTGGGGTTGAATATAAAAGTAAAGATAATGACAAAATATTTTTTGTATCTGTAGGTCCGTTATGCGTTCCAAATCTAGTATTCATATGAGTAAATTTGTAGTGTTTACAAGTTTGAAAGATACATCCCCGTCAGGGAGAGAGGACGAGTGTGAAGAGACTGTTAATAGCATAGAGAGGACTGGAGGGGTCTGAGAGACTAATAAGGTAGAGATAGAGATGAAGGATAAAAACGAGAAAGATAAATTAGTTGTTATATACACCGAGGTGGTAGATGTAAGAATATAATTTTTAAAATATAAGAATAAATTACAAGGGGAATGGGGGAGTTACCTGATGGATCAAAGTCTCTGGTTCAGGGTCTATGTCCCCGGGAAGGGGGAGGAGGCGGTATACTATAAAGTCCCATGTTTGGAGAAGTGGAAGATGGAGAGAGGGATTAGTGAGGAGGTAAATCTCTCATATTATAATGGCCTTGGGCTATCAGGTCCGCGTGATGGGTTTTTATGCTATTTGAACCAGGTCGTGTATGGCCTGAATATTCCTCTGACTTTCTTTCAAAAAGGAGTCATGAATGTATTACAATACTGCTCTGTCCAGCTAAATGGGAATGTGTACAAGATGATGAGGGTCTGTGAGGCATTGAACGAAAAATGGAGGAAGGAAGGGACTGTCAACCAGTTCGAAGCTGAAGATGTATTGAAATATTATTAATAAAAATATGTTGTAGGTTGAATTAGTAGTTACCTATATAGTAATTCATCTAGCCTGAAATTTTTTGACTTTGAATCTGCGGGTAGACCATGAAACGACCATCTTGTATGGGTAGAGGGTAACTGTATGCAGATTCTAGGTGAACCAGCGCTCGACCTAAACCATAGATATTATAACCCAAATAAGTAACATTGACCAATCTTCGAATAACCAACAACATGTCTTCGAACTGTTAAATAATGTTTTGTTCTCTATTTTGGCAAAACCCAATCCTTCATCGGTACCTGACACAGATAGCTTGTTCGACTACGTTACTTGAGATCAGGATGAGCTAAAACCAGTACTTGGTGAGCTCGGTATTCATAGGGATAAAAGGGTAGATAAGCTCGTCTGGCTGTGAATGATGTTCTTAGTCTTCCACCTTCTGTACTTCAGACCACCAAATGAATTACTCGAAGATCGGGGAAGTCAGCTCGACAAAGTGTCTCTGTCACTGGAATAAGAGGTTGCAAAGACTATTTCTGAAGATGTGGAGGAGGGGCTGGAGGTGAGTGCAGTTGCTCATGTCAAGGCCGGGAAGAGCTCGGTGAAGAGAAAATGACTTGAGGAAGGGGGTTGTTCTCGAACTAGTCCTCATGCTACAGCTAAGATGAAAGAGTTAGAGCTGAAGTATTGTCTTATGGCTGGGACGGATCTGAAGCAGTTCAAGGATGAGTATCCCGAACATACTTTTGCGGTACATTCTTGGAATCTTTAACTGTTTTTGTATTCGGACTAAAAAGCTTTTGTGCTAAATTTGTCTTTGTGTATTTTCGAATTGGCAGATCTCAATGCTGCTGATGGGGGCAACAAAGTGTCTGGACCTGAGGAGCCAAGAGTTCGGGTCACTTTCGGTGAAGTTTGATGCTCAATCAGTTCGCATGAAGGAGCTTGAAGCGGAGCTCAAACTATAGAAGGAGAAGAGAGATGAGGATGCAAAAACGGCTGTAGAGTTCACAGAAAAGTATGGTTTGTTGACGAACCATGATGACCTTATGTTAAAATCAGTTGCAACACTTTTAGTGGAGAGGGATCACTTCGTCCAATCTTATTACGATTTTGGATTAAGTGAGGCTGATGTGGAGCTAGGCCAGATTGGTAGATACAGCAAAATAGTTTTCCCTTCATAAATTGTGGATGAAGGGATGGCTGATGCTGTTGTTTCACCTGAGAAAATGTCAGACCTTCCACCATGAAGCGCCGAGCCTGTCCGATCTGTTGAGAAAACATTAGATCCTCTTTCGGAACCTACTGATCCAGTCCATCCTGTTAGGAAGACGTTGGAGGCTCCATCTAAGGAATAAATCAACAAGAATCTCTATGCGTTCTGTGATATTTTATTTTGATTGATGCAGTTCGCTTGTTTTGGATGTCATTGTACTCTGTATTATCATGTACTGTTTGAGTTTGATTGATACTTTGAAATATGTTTTTTTTGAATATCTGTATGATAACAAGGTATTTGTAATATATGTAGGAGATAGAACGATTGAGAACAACTAATTCTGAACTAGAGAGAACGTTGAGTAGAGCAAGAGATTCTGCGGCTCGTATTTAACAAGAACTTAATAAAATTGAATATGAGATAAGGCAATTGAAGTTGATTTCAGAGAAAACTTTTAAAGAGTTATATGATCTTTAATGCTGATATGATAATATAAAAATAGAAATGGATGTGGTGTTAAGAAAGGAAGAGGAAAGGGGGGTATTAGTTTGAAAACCAAAAGAGTTTACTTGTTTTAACGACCCGAGTGATAAGGCTAGGTGTCAAAGTATGTTGATAGTTCTGACATTGTATTTCGAGGTCGAAGTTGATAATGAACGGGGTTTAAAAGAAGCTTATGTAGAGCTTTTGAAGGAAAGATGTATAGTTCCAGAACCAGCTCAAGTTATATTTTTAGCTCAAGAAGCACGTAATCATCATAGTTTAGAGGCGAGAAAGTATTCTGCTCAAGCTGGTGTATCTGTTATTTGGGACGATGTAGAACCTTTATCTGATGTGCTTGGCTTTATGTAAGATCGGAGGGCCATGAGAATTATATTTTTTAGGATAAGAAAAGAGCAAATAGAGGTTCAATAGCAATTAGGAGGTGAGTTAAAGGAGTTGCAAGATGTAATATCACAACACGTTGAGCAAAAAATGTCTTTTGCAACGCGATTGTCAAAAGAAGTAACTATTCGAATGAAGGTAGAGGCTGATGTGAGGGCGTTAGGTGTATTGCAAAAAGAAATGTGTCAGCGGCTGCACAAGGCGCATATGCAGTTGAAGGAGCATTTGTATCTGTCGCAATTAAAATTCGATGCTCGAAGAGAACTTGAGCGTCATATAGACAGTGTTATTGATTTTTATGGAGGAAAACTTGCGAGGGTAGATAATTAATTTAGGATGTTCGTAACGAATTGTGGGAAGGATTTTGATGTTGAGAATACCAGGGCTGAAAATATGTTGTTTACCAAAGATGAAGGTGGATGTGGTGGGAAAAGACCTATTTCCAGGTCGAGGGAACTGTCGTCAAAAGAGGAGAAGGAGGTTGAGAATCTGATACCCCGATCGTGGCACAAACAACGTCAGCTGAAGGTGGTGATCTTTGTAGCTCCTGTAAATGTTCAAGTAACGAATAGAAAGAGTTTGAGAGATAAAGGGCAGTCCTCGCATATCTCGAAGAGGCAAAAATAAGGTGTTCCAGTTTATTACTAACCCTGTATATGTGAGATTTTTGTATACTGTTTTGTTATGATGATAAATGAAATATATTCTCTATGATGATAAAATAGAATGATATATCAAATTTACTCATATATCATGTTCTCGATTTTAACTTGTTAACTGTAATATGTAATTTGTATAAGCGAACTATGAAAAATGTACACTGTAATGGCAGGTGGAACTGATAGCTATTCAAAGTCAATATGACTTGTTACGCATCCAAAACAAATACTTGAATGCTGAGCTAAGTTCGTATAAGGGGGTACTACAGAGTGTTACTGAATTAGAAGAAAAAACAAAGGTAAAGATTTTAGAAGAACAAAGTACAGTAGTCTGTGTGACTGAAACGCTGTGAGTAAAAGAGGCTGAACTGGCCATTGGTTTGAGAAAGATAAGATAAATTTAAAGAGGTTATAAGGAAAAAGAATGTTGAAGTTGTAGGTACTTCTGAACAAACTAACTGACAAGGGGCTGTATTGGTATATGCTCAAATTCGAGTTACAGAACTGCTGGCAGTATTAGAGGAGGAGGAAAATAATGCGAAAGACTTAGAATTTCAAGTAAACCTGACGCGAGCTCGTACTCATAACTATGAAGTGTTGTGACTGGTTGCTGATGTGATGGTAAAAAAGATGGATGAGGCCCGCAATCAATAGAGTAAAGGCCTAAACAAGGCTTAGAACAAAATATATTCGTTACAGCATACCGTGCAATCGCGGGATCTAGATATCTTGGAGCACTGCTCAACAAATGATGAACTATGAGACACGAATGCAAAGCTAGATACTGACCTATTACTGGCAGAGATACGTCTTGATAAAAGGAGGGTATAATGTGAAGGTCATGAAGCTGAAATGGAGGGGTTAATATCTTTGATTTATCATATGAAAGAATTAATGATAGTGCTGGAATCTAAGAATTCTAATATGGGGAATGAAAAATGATGAGTGGAGAAACGTTGTAATCATTTGGAAACTACGCTGAAGGAAGCTCAAAGTAAGCTTAGCGAGCTTATTCTTTTTAAACAGGTGAAAAAGATGGTACGTAATGTGCACGAAAGAGAGAGATAATAGTAGTGATTTCGTTATTTGTTTCAGAGTTTAAGAGACTAGAAGTCGAAAGTAAAATGGTATATGATGGTTTGGCTGCCAAAGGTGGACAGTGCGACATGGAATCAATAGGATCTGAGTATCTAAATCCCATGATGGTCAAAATTGGATCACTTAAGCAGAGTATGGTTAGAGATAGAAAGAAAATTATTATGGGGAGAATGCCAGAATTTATGCATCAACGGCTGTATAAGGGTTGTGCACGTGACGGTGTAGGACCTTCTAATTTAGGTAATGATTCAAGTGATAGCTCTAGTGAGGAATGAGGCGTCACGAATGTGATAAGGTTTTATGTATACTAAGCAAATATATTAGATAGATTGTATGAAGAGATGACTAATGGCAAAAGAATGATCTGTACTAACCTTATTAGGAACCAACGATAATGTATGATTTGGATATCTATTTTATAAAAGCTTTCGTTGAGTAGATGGTTACTGAGTTAACAAACGAAGAAGAACATAGAAGATTGGTCTAGTTTAAAGCCATAAACAACCTGTAATTTGATATATGATCAGTTTGGCCGAAGTAAAAAGTGATCTGTAATGTATAGATGATCAGTTTGGCCAAAGCAATAAAAGATCTGTATTGTATAGATGATCAGTTTGGCCAAAGCAAAAAATGATCTGTAATTGGTAAATAGAAGTACTTATTGGATATATTAGAAAAGTACTATAATGTAGGGCAATAAAACACAAGTATTTTATTGGTATAAGATTAACGTATGAAGAATGTTATAGATAAAGTACTGTATGAAATAGTTGAAAGTACTCAGATGTATGGGGATCAAACATAAATCATTCATTGATGTAAGATCGTCATACAAAATAAATTAATTATAGAAAAGTACACTGCGATAGATTATTATCATTGTTACAGCTTCAATCTCCTTGTGTTCCAATTAAGTACTCGTTCTCCATGTTCAGTGACAAGATCGTAAGAACCAAGGCTACTTTTTCCAACAATGGCAAAAGGACCTTCCTAATTTTTGGCCAGTTTCCCAGCATTGACTTTTTTTTTCTGTGTTTGGGAACATCTTGGAGTACGAGATCCTTGATTTTAAATTCTCTATGCCGAACTCGCTTATTATAAGATCGGGCTAAAGCTTGGTGAGATCTTCCCAAATTCATGATTGCTCTGTCTCTAGTTTCCTTGATCCAATTCATGTTACATTCCCACTGAAACTCATTTTCTTCATCTGTCATGGTATGGTCGCGTATTGGGTGATGATACTGAGTAGGGATGATTGCTTTTGTACTGTATGCCAGGAGAAATGGCGTGCATCCGGTTAATACCTGAGGAGTTGTGCGATATGCCCATAAAACATGTGGTAATTCTTGTACCCAATTACCCTTCTTCTTTGTCAAGAACTTTTTTACTCAATCCATAATAGTGCGAATAGTGGTTTCTGCCTGATCATTTCCTTATGGGTAATATGGGCTGGAAGGAGAGTGCATGATGTTGTGCTGATTGTGGAATTCGACAACTCTGGAGCCAACAAATTGAGGTTCATTATCGATTCTGATGAGATGGGGGCAACCAAAATGGATGATGATGGTTTCCCATATAAACTTGATGACTTCGTCTTCTCGTGTGCGACATAGTGGGACTACTTCTACCCACTTTGTAAAGTAATTCGTTGCTACTAGGAGGTATTTTCTTTTGCCTGGTGCAGTGAAGAATTTGCCTACAAGGTCGAGGGCCCATCCTTTGAATGGCCAAACAACGTTCCTGGAATGGAGTTCCAGGCTGGAGCACAAATTTTGGGACCGTGTCGTTGGCATGCATCACACCTTCTTGCAAGTTTAATGGCTTGAGCTTTCATTTGAGGCCAGAAGACTCCTTGAGTAAGAGCTTTATTGGCTAGAGATCGTCCTGCTGCATGGGAACCACAAGTGCCTTCGTGAAGTTCATGCATTAATTTTGAGCTTATTTGCTGGACAAGCACTCAAGATATGGTTCTGTGACCGAAACTTTGTAAAGGAGATCGTTTTCTACGATGTATCGTTTAGCATTATCAAGCACGCACTTCCTTTCAGTGGGATCTGTAGGGAGTTCACCGTCAAACATGTTTTTAGTTCTAATATATGTAAGGAAAGGTCATCTCTAATCATCCTCGTCCTCTTCAACGCCCCCAGTATTAACATAATTTAAGCTTATGATGTTAATGATGGGGTGGATAATACTTTAATCTTGAGATAACGAGCTTCTGTGCTGAGGACTCCTACTAGATATGTGAGAGAATCAAAATGTCTATTCTTTCCGCGTGGTAGATGTTTAATTGTAATCCTCTTGAACCGGTACATTCTCTCGGCTACTGCAGCTGCACAATCAATCATCTTTCGATCTTCTAGAATTTTAATGTGTAATGGTTAACGGTAAGTAAAGAGTCCGTGTATATAGACAACTCGGAGAATCCAATCTCGTGAGCCATATCTAGACCATGAATCATTTCCTCATACTCAGCCTCATTGTTGGTAGCTTCGATATTGAGTCTAATTACTTTCTCGATCCTATCATTGGAAGGTGTGATCAATACAATTCTGATGCATGATCCTGCAAGTCTAAAAGATCCATCAGTTAAAAGATGTCATCCCTTTTGAGTTATGCACTCTGACTTTTCTTCCAACAATTCTTCACTAGTGTCCGTACTGTCTTTTTCCCAGTCAGGATCTTCTACTGGGAAGTTTGTAAGAAAATCTTCTACTGCTTGCCCCCTTTCAGAGTGTTGTGGTTTGAAATGTATGTCATGTTCACCAAGGGTGACCGACCATTGTTGTACTCGTCTAGATTTTTCTCGTTTGGATAAGATCTCTCACAAAGGGTAATTTGTCACTACTCGAATTGAGTGGGATTGAAAATATTATCTCAATTTTTGCAATGTGTATACGAGAGCTAAGAGCGGTTTCTCGATCTTGATATACCAAGATTCTGCTTGAGTGAGAGTTTTACTGATAAGTAGACAGGTTTTTCTGTCTTTTCATCAAGTTGAATGAGAACAAAACTTAATGATTCGTCGGTCAGTGCAAGATATATGGTGATTTCATCCTCTTTGTTAGGTGTACTCATCACTGGTGGTGAACCTAGGTAAAGTTTAAGTTCCTGAAATGCTGCTTCACACTCTGTCGTCCATTCAATCTCAGGATCCTTCTTAAACTTCGCTTTTGTTGTCCCTTCACGCAACAGGTTGAGCAACCATTGACATTGATCTGAAAATTTTGAGACAAAATGATTTATTGCAGCAATCTTGCCCAGTAACTTCTGTACGTCTTTCTTTGTTTTTAGGGAGGGCATAAACAATAGTGCCGGATACGATCTGGATAAGCTTTTATACCTTGGTTATTGATCAAATGTCCCAAGAACTTTACTGACTAGACCCTGAACTGGCATTTATCAGTGTTGAACCTAATCTTGTAGAAACGGAGAATTTTGAAAGTAGTGTGTAAATATGTAATATGGTTCTCCTTCTTGAGACTTTTACATAACATATCATCAATGCAGACTTCTATCATTTTTCCAAGGTGATCTTTGAACATCTATGTCATCAATCGCTGATAAGTGGCTCCAGCATTCTTGAGACCGAATGGCATGACCTTATAGCAGTATAGGCCATGTTCTGTAATGAGCATTATTTTCTCTTGATCATCAAGTAACATGGGTATTTGATTGTACCCTGATACGGTATCCATTATGGACAAAAGTTCGTGTCCTGCAATAGAATTGAGTAGATGGTTTATGATAGGAAGTGGAAAACTATCTTTCGGAGTATATTTGTTGAGGTTCGTGAAATTCAGACACACTCTGATCTTGCCGTTCTTCTTTGGGCCTACTACAATGTCCGAAATCTATTATGGGTAATTGACCTTTCGGATTAAACTAACTATGATGAGTTTGTCAATTTCTTTATTGACTTCTTCTCAAAGTCTTGGTGCTAAAGTGCTCTGCCTTTGCTTTACAGCTTTGGCTTTATCTTTCAAATTGAGCTTATGGCAGGCCAGATTTGGATCAATTCCTGACATTTCGTGAAACCTCCAAGAGACGACATCACTGTTGTCTTCAAGAAACTGAATAAAATCATCTCGTTCTGTTGTGGGCAGAAGAGTGTCAATATATGTCCCTTGTTTATCTACACTGATTTCGACGTACTCTGTAGTTTCTGTAGTTGGCAGATGGTTTTATGCCGAGTTTACTGTATAGTTTTCTATAATATTTTTTATTGTTTTATGTAATTGCTATATGAGCTATGGCCGTGAGGGCTCTAGTTCGATGGCAACAAAGTTTTCGCAAGCTCGAGCTAGCTTCTGGCTTCCTTTGATTTTATAAATGTCGCCCTCCCATTTAAAGCGTAGTGCCAAATAATAGGTCGACGGAATAGCTCGCATATTGTGTAGCCAACAATGTCCCATTATACCTAAATAACAGGATTTTGTATTGATAACATAAAAAACAACATCACCTGTTGTTGGTCCTGCTGTAATAGGATGTATTATATTTCCCACACGTTCTTCTTTAGATCATTGAACCCACATATGTCAATGTCACTGGGTTACACCTTATCGGCCAGTCCCATCTGATCAATTGTGCTTTAAAACAGTAGTTCAATACTATTGCCTGTATCAATCATCATTGTATGTAATACAACATTTCACATTTTTAGCATGATTGCCAAAACATTATGGTGAGGAAAGTTGACTTGACGAACATCACAGTCATCGAAAGAAATCCCTATTCATTGGGAGCTAGATACGGGAAGTAAATGAGCTTCTTTATTGTTCATAGAAAAGGTCGTGACATTAGCGGACTCGACGTCTTTTGCTTCCGTTTGATTGGCTGATAGTCTGAGTCTTAATGAAGTGACTGAGATTAATAGGGAACAAATGCTTCTCCCCTGCCGGTTCTTCAGTTTGTACTACTTTTGTAGGAAGTTTGTAATTCCCATTCTTGTAACTTTCAACGTCCACGATGTATTCATGCATTCGTCCAACTGCAAAAATATATTCTAACAGATGTTGTAAAAAAAAGTAGTGCTCTATCTCGTGATGTCGACCTTTGTGGTGAATGCAATAAGGTTTGTTCTCAATAGGTTAGAGATACTGTGCATTTTGAAAAAATCTATCCTTCTGAAGTATAGGATAAATGCTGGTTATGGTAACGTCCATCTTGGGAAGATAAGGTTTTGGCAAGTTACTACCCTTCCGAGGTCACTACTCATTAGATTTTGTTCGTTTCCTGTCTCCTTCCTGATCAGCAGCACAGTTGAAATCTTGGCCTGTGGATTAATCTCGAGCTGTCAATATTGACTTTTGAGTTTTCTGCCTGCCAGACACCATTCTTTCAAGATCGATATATTCGTTAACTTTTTCGTTCATATCCTCCAGAGTTGTCGGCTTGTTAAGGATGAGGTACTCCTTTTGCCCTTCCATCGACGAGTAAAGCATTGGTGAAAGCTGAAATAGTAATCTTCTGGTTGAGTCGATCAACTTTTCGAGCCAACTCCAAAAACTTCTTAGTGAATGTCTCGAGCTTCTATCCCCGTATCTGTTTAAGGCCGAAAAGATAATATAGATTCTCCTCTTTGTCTTTGTTGTGCGAGTAATTCTTGACGAATAGTTCTCACAACTGTTTAAAAGTTGTGATGGATCCTTCGGGTAGCACTTGGAACCATCGCAGGGGTTATCCTGATAAGTTTGTAGGAAAGAGCCGGCAAAAAATTTGATTAGAGGTGGTATACAGGCCTAAGGCATCCTGAAACTCTTGGACGTGCTCCACTGGATCATCACTTCAGAGTATGGAAATCGGTGGGGACCTCGCCATCCAGCAACTCCTCTATGACCAGGTTTTTCTATAATCTTTTGTGGATTTCTTTGGTCAGAGTCTGAGCTTCGAGCAGTTCTTTGATTCGCCTGTCAGTATGTTTCTGAGTCACATATTATCGATCTGCAGTGGCTGGGCGTGTGATGCGTCATTCTCCAAGATTGTGGTCACCACTCCTTTCATTTAGATGCTCTTTTGCTGGAATTCAAGCTCTTCGAGGTGGATTTTCAATCTATCTGACTCCCATGAGGCCATTAACTACTTCTTGGTAGACCTCCTGGATCGGGATGGGCTCCATTTCCTATTGGTGATGAAGTGTACCTCCTAAGTGATTGCCTTTCGGTGGAGGTCCTATTCTGTCGTGAATGGAAACTCGCGAGCCTTCTGGTTGTACGACTTTGCTTTTCTGGGTGGCGATCTGCTGGCCTTATAGAATCTTTAACGCGTCTTGTAAACTCGTTAGCTGTTGTTCTAGACCAGTACGCCTTTCTATCTTATAATTTAAAGTGGTCTGCAGGTCTGATAGTGTGGTATTTTCTTCTGCTGGAACGATCGGCGTGGCCTGACCTGGAGGTGTCATTCTAAGAGAAGATGAACAGCCGTTTCTAAGACAATGGGTTTGAGAACTTTGATTCCCACAGGCGGTGCCAAATGTAATAGCCTATTTATGGGATTCAGACTTAGCCTTTACACCAGATGTGTTTGGAGCGCTAAAAGATAGTAAACAATAATCAACAAGATGATTTAGCGTGGAAAACCTTTGAATAGGTTAAAAACCACGACATCTCTTGAGGATTTTGAGAAAGAGAAGATGATTTTTTTTAGATTGCTAACTTATTACAATGAGTGTTTTGAGTATGTGGAATTTTGGAGTAAGGATTTTTCTGCGTAGACTCTCTAGATCGGGCAAAAATGTCTCTTTATCTGGAATTCTCTGGTCCTATTTATAGATCTTATAATATGACCGTTTGATGACCATTAAAATTCTTAATGATTGGCGTTACAAAATATATGTAAGATACTCTTTGAACAGATTGTGTAATGTTCTGATCTCTATCGTTGTACAACGGCCTATTGATGACTATACACTTGCATAAATCGAACTGTTGATGTGGAGGTCGAACGCGATGGCTCAAACTGAGCAATTCTGAATATGCCTTTAGTAGTGTTTCTTGTATGCTGATGAGGTCGAGGATGAAGCTTGAGTCCGTGATACGAAATAAGATATTACAATTAGTTATATATTATTAATCCCGAGAGGGGATAATTTAATAATATGTGTTCATCTTGGCATTGAGTTCCTAGAAGGCATTACCCATTTCGTTTTACTTAGTTGTTAACTCCCTAACAATCTCTTCAACCTATCGCATTATGCTCCAAAAAAAATAATGACCAATATTCCTCAACTCCTCAATACATTCTCATAGATATGAAAGCCAAACTCTTTCGAATATTTTGCATCAGTAATCAATGAATCAAAATTTTAAAACCTAACATGTCTTCTTCTTTGAGTTTGGACGTTTCTTCTGCAGAATCCGATGGGGACGATTTTGCTTTTCTGGCGATACTGGGAGCACAGATCATGCTGATCATGACATAACTACTTGGAATGTTTTAGAAATAGTCGTGGAAAGGAAATCTTATCCTCTGAAAGTGATGTTAATATATACGAGAATGATCAAATGGTGGTTGATGAGATGACCACACCCTTGAAGATCCTTCTATCACATCTGAGTATGAGGGAGAACTCTCGACCACCCCCTGAGTAGGGCTATCACCAAAGGTGGAGTGATGTACCCACTTAGGTTAGGATTGAAAAATCATTTTAACAAACTCTTTGAAAAATGTTAAAAATAAGATGAAGGTCAATAAAAATCCTAAATGCACCCCCTTCTAAAAATCAGTGGAATTAGATTGGTGTTCAAAGCCCGAGGGTAGAAAGAAAGGAAAACAACCATTGAAAACTATCAATTCAAAAGGGAAATAAAACGACCTTAGGAAGCAGGAAACAGGAAGCTGGAAGCAGCTAAAAAATAGGTAAGATGGAGCAATAGAAGATGGGTAAAAAGAAAAAAGCAAAAAACAAAAAGCAAATGCTTGAAGAACTTCACCCAATATATATCTTCATTTACTATTTAAGATCTCATTGGATGGTAGGAGGTGGGTTGATTCCCGATGTTTGAAAATCTTGTGAGCGCACTGCACATAGTCGGCCGGGTCATAGTCGGCAGGGTCGATTCCCGTGTTTGGTTTCCAAACATCTCGACTTTTGTCTTTGATCTTGAAAAGACATGTCTATAGGTTTTGACAGTTATGTTTTTAGGGGGAATTACTTCCTAAGAATGGGTATTTACGAATATCTAGCAAGATAACTATATATATCCAATCCCTAATCCGGATTTAGATACAACAATTTTCCTTATTCATTCTCTCTAGTCTGACATCATCTGCCGTAATCTCCACTGCTGACTGCAATCTACGATCGTTCACTGCACAAAGTATAATAGTAAAAAATATCATATCTACTCCGAATCTCAACATTCTTTTACCTGCCATCCCTCGTTATGATCTTTGGTGTGACCTAAAATTCTGGATCACTTCGAGCTATGTTGTGCGAAAACACGTTTCTCCCAAATATCAATGTTTCCAGGGAAACCCATTTGGGATATGGGTACGATTCGGCTTCCCCAAATTTAGAAATGTTGTGGAAACATCAGGGAAACGTATGTCATTTGCAACTCAACTGTAAGTCGCGTATCGTGTCCACTGTGATGTGGTATGGGAAACGCTGATGACTCAATTTTTGTTTCTCATGATTCGTATATCGAAGTGATTTTTTATTTGGTTTGGAAAAATTTTACAATTCATATAGAGTATATTTGAGAAAACCCCCCATATGTGTACACCATATTGACATTGACACCCACATTCGCTAAAACTAGCATTTACCCCCTATTCTTGCTTGAGCAATCAGTCAACCCTTGTTGACTGGCATTGACTCCGATTGACTCAATGAAAATACATTTATACCCTCAATATTTAACGTTGGAACACACCTTGGAGAGAGAGGACAGTAGCTCGTGTAACTGTAGCAAAATTGATAGATATGGAGTCAATCTCTCCAACCAAACAAACAAACAATTGACTGATATCACCGCTCACCAGCAGACTCTCACTCACCAACTGATCTCATCTCTTTACAGTCGATCTCCCATTTAATTGACTCTCTATGTGTGATTTAAAAAATGGATGTTTTCCGGAAACAAGCGAGCAAGCTCAAAGACTAAGTCGCCAAACAACAACATGTAATCCCTCCCCCTCTCTTCTTGGGTCGTTTGGACAAATTTCAATAAATTAGTTTTGTTCTAAGAACTAGAGCTAGATCATTTTTAGTGAGGATCGGTGCCACACACTATTTGAGCACCCACATCCTCTAATTAACTTACTTCATACCATATATTATGAGCCAAAGGTGCATAAATTTCATACATATATAAGTTTGATGAGTGCCTTCTGCATTAGTTTGAATTTTGATTTATTTGCAGGCAGAAGTCATGTCTTCAGTTGAGCACCTTTTAGCCGCTACTAAAAAACATGTATGTTGTTGTCGAGCATAGATGGCATTACATGGACGCATATCATTTGTTGTTACACTATATCTTTTCTAAATAAGAGTAATTGCTCTTCAATAAGTTTGTATTTGGTTCTATTCTTGATGATATATTGTTTGGACTTCAAGAAATTGTTGTTGTTTGACACTGTTGAAGAAGTAGTTGCTACACAGCGACAATACTGGACAGATGTAATAAAAGGGCTTGTTGGTGTTGTCCAAGCTATGCTCGATTTGTATCGGTTCTAGTCTGTTGCCAGTTGCTACTTCTGAGGATACCACTTTAATATCAGGTTAAAGTGGTAACTATGGATGGTTTGCCTCCATGAGATGAGGATCCTGTCAAGGAACATCTACAAAAATTGTCAATAGTTGAGTTGCATCTGCTATATCCATGAGAATGTAAGTTTTAAACTGCTGTATTAGCCACGGCCAGAGCAGTAGCCATTGATGCTGATTCTAGGTATGATTTGTCTCATGGCTTTTGCCGTCACTGGGATATAAATGGTCGGGGGTATGCTACTAGCTGAGGGGGTGTGTGTTTCCTGGAAATATATCTGTTTGCTGGATGGTTACGGTTGTGATTGAATGGTTTTCTTGCTTTTCGTCGTACCTTCCTGCATGTGAATTACCTTGTTAGTTCCGTTGTTCTGCCACCCTTCTCTTGAGCTATTCTTTATATTCTTGTTTGTTGGTTCATTGTCATTCTGTCTGCAAGCCCTTTACACTATCTTGCATTCCGCAATAATGTGCCTAATATTGCTGCAATATTTACAGTATTTAGGGACTCTGTGTCGCATTATCTCTTGTTTCACCAGTCACCCTTCTATGTCTAGTAGTATGTGATCGGGGATTGGTTTAGATATTAATGTCTACTAGGACATTGGCATGATAGCCATAGTCTTGGTTTCTTGTCGATTGATCCAACTGGATTGATGTTCCCAGAGTTTGACCAAGAGATAGTATAAGTTTGGGGTTTCACATCTCAATAGGTCGACCTGGAAATTTGTACCATATGAGAACATTTGAGTTACTGTAGCTATCCACTAAAAAGAATGGACTCCATGGCAGAATCCTCATCGCCATTCTGTCAACCATACATGGTCTTGTACTCCATATCGAAATCTTATCCTCCTCATTCTCTAGTTTGATGATAAAAATGTCTTTGCTGATTGTTATTAGCTTGCATGAACCTATTGTTTTTCAGTGCATGCCTACAAAGTCCTGTTCTGCTGTGAATTTAATTTTTTGAAGGCCTAACCTTCCTATTAAACTGAATTGGTATTGTAATTTATCTTCTTAGAGTTTTATCGTCGGGATCGTGATCACTGGTGTATTTTGTCTCTTGCTCACTTGCAGTAGATCTTTTGTCTCAACCGATTGGTTCTTCTTGTCTCGTACCTTGTCTGGAAATGTTTGGGTTATAGCTGCTGGTCGAGCTCCCTTTTGAGCCTGGTTTTTTCCTGCCATATCTCCATCGCGTTTTGCATCGATTGGCCCTGTGTTGGTTGTTTTTGTAGTTGTTCTCTCTTTGTCAAGGTTTACCTCCCCTTCCTAGTTGGGGTTTGATGCTTCTTTTGCTAGAAAACCCCAAGGGTAGATTGTTTTTGGTCCGGTATTGTTGTTCTCCATCTTTTCTGCTGGTGTTACAATTTGGTCAGGGATTTTACTAGGGTTTGCACTAATGCTCTCCTTCACATAATTGGCATATGTGATTTATGTGCTAATCGTTGGTATTGTATTGTTTTTATCTATCCCAGTCGCCTTCCCTACCTCTTGATTTGGATTGTGATTCTTCTCTGTACCTTCTTGCGATTTTGGTTCATATATCTTTATCCCTTGCTCGTTATTGCTTCCCATTGATTTAATGCCATTGCTGAGAGTCAGTTGTACTAAATTCAACGTTTGAGGATCCATGATTGTTGATATACAGTCGGTGTTGCTAAGTTTTTGGCTGGATTTTTGAGTATTCATTTTGGTTGCTAGTAAGTTGAGTTCCCTTTATCGTTCTTTGATGATTTTCCTTTTTTTTAATAAACAATGTTAATCATTTTTGTAGAAGGAAGCTGGGGCTAAGGCAGACCCCCACCTATTATATTCAAATGCAAACTACTACAGTCTAGGGTAAAAAAGTTAAGAAAATCAACTTTACAAATGTTATTTATTTTTAATTCTAAAGATATCGTGATAACCAAATGCTACTTTCATAAACTAATTGACATCGGTAATAGGTATTTATCTATATTTAATTAGAGGCACAACTGTAATATGGTATTTACCATCAGGGAATTTTGAATGGTTAGATATAAGAAGTAGAGAATAGCAGAGGGGGTTAACTTTTGAAGTATCAACTCGCCAAGCAGGTCGTTGACAAAAAAAATTCTTTTCGATTGCCTCCAAAAATTACTTTGATACAAGGATATGCATCTTCCATTTTCAAAGAAAGTTAAGGTTGTTAAAATGTCACCGTAAAAGAAAGTCAAGTAGCATGCAGAATAACTTCACCCAGCATCATCATGTTCAGAGCCTAGCAAGGGAATCATTATATTCAACACATACAGATGCCCAACCATTTATTTGGTGGAGGATGTGGCAATACCTTAAATATCTCCCTAAAAAAAGTGTTTGTGCATGGACAAAACTGAGGTAGTAGCGGATTGGGTTTTGAATCTGGGAGCCTTTTGTAAGCGTGTCACCTTTCCAACCAGTAGAAATTATCCACCTATTAATACAAAAAATGAGTTGATAACAAGAGGTGGCAAACACATCATCTGTTAAAATTATCTACCTTTCCAACATGTACCCCAGAAGCCCTAAACAATAACAAAGAAAAAAATAAGTACATCATCTTTTAATTCAAAAATATTCAGTAGGAAAGTCTTCTATTCTTTGAAAGTAGTCAGCTCTTCCTATGATATATTCTTCAAAAAGGCCATGAGCTGAAGAGCCTTTTAATGTTGCTTGATCTGGAAAAAAATTGCTTCCCTCCAAATATTATTGAATCTGATTTGAGCTTTGTTCTTGATCTTGCTTAATTGAGCTTTAAAATTTTAAGGGATTTTATCTGATATGAATGCCTAACTTGTTGCTTTAGAGCTTTTTATTTTTTATTTTTTTTATTGAGCTGGTTTTTTATAGGGATCCGCAACCCTGAGTTTTCAACCCCATGAGGTTTCGAACCCACGACCTCTCACTAGGTGGAGAGGTACTACCACCACTGGGCCAAGAGCCCAATGGTCCTTGCTTTAGAGTTATATACTATCTAAAGTTTAAACCAACCTCTTTGAGTAGCTTGAGTAACCCTTCCAATAATAGCCAGAATCATTGCCAGACAATTTGTACTTATACCAACTACCTTACTGAAAGTACCTTCTACTACGCCTTCACTATTTTTGAAAATAATCCCTACACCAGGGACTCCAGGGTTCCCCAAACTGAATCCATCAAGGCATAGTGTTATCTCTTCATGATCTGGGAGATGCTACCTGAATCTTTTGATAGCCTTGTGTTTCTTGTATTTGCAGTCAACCTGTAAATCTTTTATGATCTGAAGGTCACTAACACTATTGTACATTATGTTTTTTTGATAGAATTGAAGAGTTAGAAATATCTTTCAGAATGGAGTGTTTCATTAAATGAATAAATGTTGGGGAGTCTATAAACCTGAGTTTATTTCTAGTATTCCAGATGGTGTTGCATATAGAGAACATTGTACATACCCACAAATTTTTTAGATAAGTACTATTGTTTTGAATTCTTTCTAAGATACTCTTCCATATGCCTTCTTCTTTAATAGCAGGATATTTAAAGATATTGATAGCCCAATGCCATAGACTTAAAGTAATAAGGCAGAATACTGTTTATCATTCCCCAAGGGAAACTAGTCTTAGGTTATAGACAGTTGCCACAAAGTGATATTTTCACTACCAAACAATAGGGTTATTGTTTCTAAGAGTTGCATAAATACTTCAAACTGAGAAAGAACACTTAACTAAATATCTCAAAGCTGATCACTTATTATGAGGAAATTATGTATTTTTTTTTCTAGATAAGAAATCTTGACCATAGTTAACTTCTATTTTTATTGTTGAAATGTTGTCATTAGTGATTTGTTAATGTTTTTGTCAGTGGGGTTAGGGTTTCTGAATTTTTAACCCAATATGTTAGTATTTAAGAGCTAAAATTGGCTTAACCAATATATAACATTTGTAGACTAACATGATATAGTGGTGCTTTCTACTCTTATCCATTGCAAATAGTTCCTATTATTTTTTAAATTTTCATTTATGATTTAATTTATATGAGGCTATGCTGATTAAAATTGTGGAGAACTTCCTTTGGATAAATCTTTCTTTTATTTCGTAGATTGGCACTGATATTCTTTTTAGACAAAATACTTGCTGCAAGTATAATGGTCAAATTCTGTAAGCTTGAAATGACTCAAAATTTTCTATCACCCCAATGAACCTGTAATAATATTCTAATGGAAAGTAAGAAAGGACACGGGTGTTGTTAGCGTAGAAAACCTCTGAATAAATAAAAAACCACGACCTCGAGTGGAGGATTTTTGTAAAAGTGCCTTATTGCTTGAGGCAAATATCTTATTACAAGTGATCTTTAGATATAGAAAAGCTTGAACCTTGTAACTAATAAGTTCAAATGCTGCTGAGAATCTAGAATAAGTAGTTTTTTTGATGATCTCTTGTATAATTTTTCTTGTCCTTGTTTCTTCTGGAACTTTTCCTTTATATAGGTATTCTTTACAGCTCTTCATCTTGCTAGAACACGTTTTCTAAATAATGTGGTTAGTGGCGATTGATTGAGTAACTGATGAGTTTGTAAGAGACAAATATCTTTGACTGGATAAGACTTTTCAGTTTAAGTTTGGCCCATATTCTTAACCAGTTCGTGGGGTAGGTTAGAATGTTGACTGGGGAAGATATGATAAAAATGTGTGAGTCTGAGATGGAAGTGATTCGAACTGGCGACAACTCAACTTTAGGTGAGATCGAGGGATAGGTCCCTACAATCGCCCCCTCGCAATTGAAGGAACGAGTGGCTTTGGTTGAGGAATAATCAATTTGTAATTGGTCTTTGGATTGAACGTCTTGATAATTAAAATGGAGTAATGATGGCTTTGACTGTGCAGAAGTTATGCGGGTTATGGGGAAATGATATGTATTTAATGAGGATGTGGATGTTAATGTTTGTGACGGTTATGATTTTAAAAAGTTACATCAATAATGAATGACGATACCTGGTAAAATGTACCTGCACAATAAATACAAGATTATATAAATAGTACCTGTATCGAATCCTTGAAGCAGAGTACCCTTGTAATATGTCAAATCTCTGAAATATTAAAAATGGTAAATTTTCAGAGTATGGTCCTTGATGAGAGGATTGCGTCTAAAATGTAGAGGTTAAAGTTAAAATACTTTGGTGATCAATCCTTGAAGATATCTATACCCGCTCCTGCTCTTCCAACTTATCAATGCATATCAGAAAACGAAGCGGTTGAAGCTGAGGAGGAATTCTACTGTAAGTGGAGGTTTCATGTCATCGTCTTGATAGGCGAGAAACATTGGGCTTGCCTCCGTACTCTTGCGGAGGACAAGGTTGGGTCTTCATATGCTGGGATAAGCATAACAGCGGGGCAGTTATGTTGATTTCTTGTACCACCATGGATTCTAAGGTCGAGACCTCTTCATCTCTGCCAATTCTTCAGAGTTGGCAGTTTTAGAGGAGGAGGTGATGGTAGTAGAGGAGGGAGACAACCAGTGGAAGTCTGCTTCTGTATTTTGATCACATTTTGGCACTCAGAAGACCTTCAGTTGAAAAGTTGATGCTAGTACTGAGTCTACTGCTCGCATAGTTTCCATTTAAAGTTTGACTAGACTTCGACCAAACTCATGTGAGGGAAGCTTTTTGTTGGTTCTAATTTCTGCTTTACATCAGAGTAAAAGATCACTGAAGCGGGAAGAACTGAAGGAGTTGATGTGTTGGAGTGCCTGAATGACCTATTATTTTTAAAAGTTGTAAAAAACTTGTTATCTGCAAAGTACCTGAAGTTGGGTACTGGACATATTAGATGTCTGTAATATACCTGAGATTGATTATTGGAAAACTTGTTATCTGTAAAATCACGTGTAATGTTATCGACATGAATAAAAATTTGTCATCCAATTACTTGTGTTTATAAAATATCTCGTATACTCGAACTGAATCGTTTGAAGGATGTATGAAATGAATTGAAGTTTAGGAGTACCAAAAGTATTGTTATTTAAAATTCGAACTGAGATCTATATATGTGCAAAAATTTATGTAGCAATGTAAGTATGATAAGTATGCGTGTTGGAAATGTGGGAGATTTAAATTGCAAGAAATTTTTAATGCAAAAATTCAAGCAAATAACGGTCGATACAGAGATAAATCTTGAAAAAATAAGCTCAATTTGAAAAATAATATAATGTATGAGTCCGTGGGTAGGGATAAGTTCAAATAGTCTACCTCAAGATTTTTGGGTTTCTGTTACGGGATAAAAGGTCAAAATCTCGTTTTGAGGGGAAAGTGTTGTAAAAATGTATAAATAAGGTTATAATTTATTTTTTAAATAGAGAGAAGGAATTGTGATGGTGCGGACTCAATCTCAGAGAATTTGTCACGCCGCTGAAGGACGATTGGCCATAAAGATCACTGAAGTGCGGGAGAAGATTTTTGGATTGTTTGGTTATGATGCTGAGTTACCAGTGATGGAATATCAGCTCGATGGATTGGATGTAAGGGGTAAGGAACTTTAGTATGCCCGATATTTCTATGAGGTAAGCTTTCGTGAATTGGTGTCGGATCCTGTAGATCGAGAAGAGATGGTTAAACTGATTGCTGAGGTGGAGATCAAATTTAAAGATGGGATGATCGATGGAGAAGATTTGATCGGATGTGATTGCTCAGGTCATCGTGGTTTCTTTAGATGTAATTATATATAAAGTGTTATCCTAAATAAATTTAAGTGTTGCTAAATTTTACAGAAAAGTTAGAAGTCAATTTGATCCCCTGTTGTTGCAAATGCCATTTGAGATGTTTTGACAAACAAATTTTGAATAACTTTCAAAATTTTATTAGCTTTGAAAATAGCGTCACTAGTACTATAAGTATAAAAAACAATAAGAGAAAAAATGCAGGAGCTTCTAGTTTTGTTTTTTTATGTAAAGTTACTAAAATCTGATATCGTAAAGTCATCATGAATACGGGAAAGTCAGATAAAGATATGGAGACAGGAGATAAAAATAGATTAAAATATGAGGGTAGGGGTAATGATGAAAATATGGCTTTATTAAAAAGGTATAAGACATCTGGCATGGATAGTAGAAAGGATGCCTCAGTTCCAAAATTGAGAACGGGTCGTGCGAGGCGCAATAACTGCCAGCCGTTAAAGAGAGAAAAAATAAATAGTACTTCGTCTTCACATTCAAACGTTTTTCAATTTTTGAAAATTTGGAGAGCTTAGAAAGAGAAGTATGAAAGAATTGCAGAAGCTTTGGTAAAAATTTATATGAGTGCAATCAACAGTCGAAGAGAATTGCAGGCAGAAAATCACGTAGGTGGCTATATAGCAGTGTTGTGAGGAAGGACTTGGCGCTACTACGAATTCTCATTATGACACTGAAGGTTAGTAGTGATGTGTGTGTTTTTTTTGCAAATCGTAATCTGTTTAAGCAAATCCTAAAAAAATATTATGTATAGCAATCTATGATATTTGACATATAGACAGAATATTTGAAAGATATGTTGGATATGAATGATCGATGTGTATGAAATAATTATTGAAACTTGAACCTGTATGTAGGTCGAACGTGTGAGGTATTTGTGTAGGATCAAACTTTGCCTATAAAATTATAGTTGAGATGGATGGTTCGCCTATTAACGTGGTTTCGACCTCTGGTCGGACGGTAGAGTCTGATAGTGAGGTTAAAGTAAGATTGTAGCAATTTCTAGATTTTCCTGGTAAATTGAAGGCCTATCCCCCTGGTTCAGATGTATTTAAAGAATTTTGAAAAGCCAAGGCTGCCGTAGGTGGGAAATTGGGTAATTGCGTAGAATACGTTGGTAGGATGGTTAGGGGATGTACTGTAGCGATGGGGGAAGAGTATTTTTTATTTATTAGCCAACTTGTAGGAGGAAAAATAAGATAGGGGTACAGATGAATCAATCCCGTTAGAATATTTTGATGGGAGTGTTTAGAGTGACATTTCAGAGGGTTTATTGTGTTACCTATCTCAATTAGAGTACGGGTATAGTCTTCCCCTTACCAATTTGGCAAAGGGGATTATGAATATGATTGGGGCATGTCCTATTCACTTAAATGGGAACATGTGGGAGGTTATAACTTTTTTCGACCATCTGAATGAGAAATGGGTGAATGAGGGAAAAGTGGGGAGGATATCCACTGAGAACGTATTGCAGTTTTATGGGGTAAAGAATTATCATGCCACTGGTGGGGCATATTTCTGTGCGAGTATAACTCGGTGTTGCTTCTTCGATCTTAATTCAGTAGGTCGAGCCTGAAATGACAACGTAATATGGGTAAAGGGTAATTGTCTTCAGAGAAATGATGAAGAACCTTTGGATCTTCTGTTTAGAACTGGAAGACAAAGTAAGTATAAAAATGCATAGAGTATAATATTGATATGTATGAACTGATGATCTTTTGTTGATAATAACAAATGTTGTTCATGGCAGTCCCGAAGTCCTGAGTGGTGAGGAAAGATTCATTATTGGACGAAGTTGCAGAGGAAGAGGTTGAGCTCGATTTTGCATTGGAAGGACTTGGCCTTAGCAGAAAGAAGAGGGTTGGGAGCAAGTCAAAAAAGGTTTAAAAATCTCAATCGACTAGGCTGATGGCGGGTGTTTATGATGGGAAGATGAGAGGAACTGGTGGGGAAGGTCGAACCAATGTGCCCAAGACCCCTAAAATAGATAGTTCGGTTCAGCTGGAGTCTATTACATCGAGCAAATTAGCACGAACATTTTTGAAAAAATAGATGTTGAAGCGTTTGTCGGTCTCTGGTACCGCTAGAAGTGGTGAGATCGACGAAAAAGAGAAAAGGAGAAGGATTGAACCTTCAAGGAGGTTGGGGGAAAAGGTTGCTGAAGAACGACATGCTGCTAAGGACGATCTCAAAACAGTGGAGGAAAGGGCCAGGTTGGCGGCTCTTCCTGGAGAGGAGGACCTGAACAGGATGGTATGTATTTTTATTTGATCATGTGAAATATTTATTTATTGCTTTTCGAACTTAGGTTGAGGTCGATTTGTTTTTTGCAGGTTGCTCGTTTGGTAAAGGGGATTTGGCTCGGAGTGGAAGAAGAAAATCTGAGCTGATGAAGGTGAAGGTCAAGCTTGAAAAGAAGGTAGCTCGAGTGAAGGTTGATGTTCTCAAGGAAGCAAAGAAGTTAGAGGCCTTGAAGGCTTCCAATGCAGTGGAAATTGCCATCTACAGGCGGAGGCGAGGGTGAATCTGGAGGAGGTGGAAGTGGAGCGTAAGAGAGTTGGGTGCCACCTGATGTCGAAGGTGGATACCATTAAGGTGAACACCTATGTTATGGAGGGTGATGATGAAGAAGTAGGAGAGGTGGTGGTGGGAGTTGTTGATGGGTTAGACGGTGTCTCCTGCCAGACGGTGCTAGACATCAAGGGGATGACGCTGAACTCTCAGAGGGCAAGAATGAGATGGTAGGGTAGATAAATGATTTGTATGAGTATTTTGAAGTGTCTTGTAAATTGTTGGACTTATGCGTATTGAATAAACTTCTATAGGCTGAGACCCCATTTTTTGTCATGTGTTATCCTTGATTTAACTGTAGTAATATTGCAGACATATTGAAAGAGATGAAGGCTAGTATTACCTTTGCCTTATCTTATGCCTGCTAGAGTCTTTGATATGAAACAAGTTTCTATATTTATTTCAATCGCAGAGATTTAGTAGACCCTGCCAAACCAAGTGTTATCCTTGATTTAACTGGTATAAGTTCAATTAAAAGCTAGTATTATCTATGCTTTAATCTACAGAATGTGGTTGAATGTGTGTAAGTAGAGAGATATTGTGAAAAACTTAGAAGTTTCATTGATCAGTTCAGAATTTACATTAGATGGAAATGAAAAATATTACTTTTGGAATTGAGAATACAAAAAATCAAAAGTGAGAAACGGAAATGGAGTAGTAAGATGCTTAACGATAATACCATTTTTTTCACCTAGTGTTCCAAGGATTTAAAATTGGTATTCCCTCTTATGTTATGAGATAATATGATCCCAGGCCTGAGAGACCTGTGATAATGAATGAACCCTCACAATTATCGGCTAATTTTCCAGCGTGAGGCTCTTTGCGATGTTAAGGAATCTCTCTGTGGACGAGATCATCAATTTGGAAGGTACAGTTTCAGACTCGGTTGTTATATGACCTGGCTAGCATATGATGATATCGTACTAGGTTAGAGATGGCACATTCCCTGGTCTCATCGATCATATTAAGGTTGCAAGCCAATTTAAACTCATTTTTCTCGTCAGTCAGCTCGTGATCTTGAACTGGATGATGGTACTCGAAAGGAATGACGACCTTAGTACCATAGGCAAGGAGGAATGGGGTGCATCCTGTTAATTGTCTGGGAGTGGTACGATATGCCCATAGGATATGAGACAGTTCTCGAACCCAATTCTCTTTTTTCTGTGAGTGAAGCCGTTTTTTGAGTCCATCCACAATGGCTTTGTTGGTAATTTCGGTTTGGCCATTGCCTTGAGGATAATAAGGATTGGATGGTGAGTAGATGATATTATGTAGGTTGAGGAAGGTTATGATTTTTTCATCCACAAATTGGGGCCCGTTATCGATACAAATTAGGTCGGGGCAACCAAATCGAGTGATGATGTGTTCCCATATAAAAGAGATGACCTCTTCTTCTCTGGCTCGACTTAGTGGAACTTCTTCTGCCCATTTCCTAAAATAATTGGTAGCTACCAGTAGGTGATGGCGGTTACCTGGAGAGTTAGGGAATTCGTCGACGAGATCAAGTGCCCATCTTTTGAATGGCCAGAACACCTTGCTTGCATGGAGTTCGAGTGCAGGGGTACGTATCATATGTCCATGCTTTTGGTAGGTGTCACATCTATATAAGTACTCCTCCGCTTGCTTGCACATACCGAGCCAGAATACTCCTTGTGTAATAGCTCTGTTTGCTAGTGATTGACCTGCGGTATGGGAGCCATAAGTCCCTTTATGCAATTCGCAGAGCATTTCATCTGCTTTTGGTTTAGAGAGGCACTTGAGGTAAGGCCCCATGACGGAAAGATGCTATAGCACACCATTTTGATTAGTATAGCGCTTTGAGTTGTTGATTAGCTGTCGGCGCTCTTTTGGATTTGCTGGGAGTGGTCTGTTACAACTGTTGTCGACACCGCGATAGACTAAGAAAGGCTTTTGCCAATCGTCGTCTCCCCCTTTATCGCCCCCACTGTTGATCGTGCATACAGAAATACGATCAATGCTGGGGGTTGAAATGATTTTGATCTGGAGATATCGAGCTTTTATACCCAAGACCCCGGCTAGATATGCCAAAGAATCGACGTGTCTATTTTTACCTCGTGGAAGATAATCGAGAGTTTCTTTCGCAAACTTTCTCATCCTATTTATAACGAGGGCTGCATATTCGATCATCTTTCCATTCTTCTTGTATTGCTCAGAGTAATGGTGGATGGTGAGCAGTGAATCTGTGTAGACTGAGAGTTCGGGGACATTAAGCTCAAGAGCGAGGTTGAGTCCATGAATGAGAACTTCGTACTCGGTCACAATATTAGAGGCCTCAAAATCCAAGCAAATTAATTTCTTAATTCTGTCATTAGAAGGGGTAATCAAAACAATTCAGATCCCTGACCCTGCGGGTCCTGCTGATCCATCCGTGAGAAGTCTCCACCCAATTGTTGTAATCCATTCAGCTCGCTCGTCAAATGGTTTGGGGGGCGGATTTTCGAGAGTTTCTTCTTTAAGGTCAGGGTCGTGCTCCTCCTGCCTGGGATCCTCAACTGGAAAATCTGTGAGAAAATCGATAACGGCCTGACCTTTTTCAGAATGACGTTGTTTGAACTTGACATCATGTTCTCCCAAACTGGTTGACCACTGTTGCACTCTTCTTGATTTTTCTTTCTCGGATAGAACTTCCAGAAGTGGGTAGTTCGTTATGACTTTGCCTGAATGGGCTTTAAAGTAGTGCTTGAGTTTCTGTGAAGTGTAAACAAGACTGAGAAGAAGTTTCTCAATTTTAGAGTACCTCGTTTCCGCTGGAGTGAGGGTTTTTCTGATGAAGTAGACTGGTTTCTCAATTTTCCCTTCAAGGCGAATGAGAACTGAGCTGAGGGAAGTATCTGTGACTGCTTGGTAAATAATCAGTTCCTCATCATCTACTGGGGTGCTCATTATGGGAGACCTCCCCAAATAGGTTTTGAGATCATGAAAAACTGTTTCGCATTCTGGTGTCCATGTGACCTCTACATTTGGTTGAACTTTTCCTTGTTTGGTACAATCGCAGAATAATAGGAATAGCCAATAACAGCGGTTTGAAGATTTAGAAACAAATGGTTGATGGCAACAATCTTGCCAGAAAGTTTCTGAACGTCTTTTATTGATTTTGGAGAGGGCATGTTGAAGAGAGCCAGAATCTGATCTGGATCGGCCACAATCCCCTTCTTGCTGATGTAGTGGCCTAGAAATCAGCCAGAATATACCCCGAATTGACACTTATCAGGGTTGAGACAAATTCTGTGAGATTGAAGGATGTTGAATATAGTATTGAGATCTGAGATGTGATTGGTTGACTGTACGCTCTTGCACATGAGATCTTCGATGTATACTTCAGTGACTTTTCCCAGATGTGCTTTGGACATAGGAGTCATCAACCGCTGATATGTGGTACCCGCACTTTTGAGTTCGAAGGGCATGACTTTGTAGCAATAAAGACCTCTTTCAGTAATGAAAGTTGTATTTTTTTGATCTTCTTCCAAAATTAGAATTTAATTGTACCCTAAAGCAGTGTCCATCATTGATAAGAGGTTATGGCCTACTGTGGAATCGAGGAACTGATGAATGTTGGGAAAAGGGAAACTATCCTTTGGAGTATGTTTGTTCAGATCGGTAAAATCTACGCAAACACAGACTTTTTTGCTCTCCTTTGGGACAGCGACAATGGTGGATATCCAGTCTAGATATTTGGCTTCTCGAATGAATCCCAATTTGATCAATTTCTCGATCCGGTGTTAACTTCATCTCGAGGATGTGGTGATAATCGTCGTTGTTTCTGTTTGGCCGCCGTGGCATTGATGTTGATAGCTAATTTGTGGCATGCCTTGGTCGGATTGACCCCAGGCATTTCTTCGAAAGACCCGCAAAAACATCTTGATTTAGTTGCAAGAACTGAATGAGAGCATCCTTTTCATGCTGAACCAGCTTATTACCAATGAAAGTACCTCTTCCAGGTCCATCAATGTTAATATATTCTGTGGGCTCCTCCGTTGAAGGTTGATCATTGAGGTGATTAGCTTCCAGTAATTGCAATGCAGTAAATCTATCAGAAGTATCTTGGATAGCAGAGACGGTATTTTCACAAGATCGAGAGAGCTTCGGACTACCTCTGATCTCATAAATACCATTGTCGTGTTTGAACCGTAGTTCTTGATGGTAGGTGGAAGCGATTGCTTCCATATTGTGAATCCAGCAGCGGCCCATAATCTCGAGATAACGAGATTTGGCGTTGATGAAATAGAAAATGGCGTCCATGGTGGCTGGTCCTACAGTAATAGGTAAGATGATCTTGCCTACTCATTTTTCTCTGGACCCATTGAACCCACTGATATCGGTGTCGCTTTGAATAACTTGGTAAATCAAACCTATTTGGTCGATAGTGCTCTGAAAAAGAATCTCAATACCACTTCCAGTATCGATCATCATCGTGTGCATGACAAATTTCTTCATTTTAAGCATTATTACTAATGCATCATGATGTGGAAATTTTACATAGCTAGTATTGCAATCTTCGAAGGAAATCCCAAGCCGGGGATTGCTCGTCTCTGGAAGAAGCTTGGTTTCTTTGCCTTTCGATATGAGATCATAGCATTCCGATAGTCTTTTGCATTTTGATATGTTGGAATTGGGGATCTGATTGATTTCGATCATATTGCTGTGGTGCATATGGTAAAGATGCTTCTCCTCAGCTTGATCATTGACTTGAATAACTTCAAGCTGCTTCTTATGGCTACCATCTTTGTATGATTTCAGGTCAAGAATATATTTGAGCATCCATCCCTCATTAAGAATATATTCGAGCAACCTCTATAAAACATATAAATTGTTAGTAGAATGATGGTTTACCTTATGATGTAGGCAACATGGTCGACTATCGATTGGTTCCAGTGGTTGAGAGACGCGATAGAATGTATCCTTTAAAAATAGTGGAAAAATTGTAAAGATTCGGACGTTCATCTTTAGGAGCATGGGTTTGTTTGGTAGACTGTCTTTCCAGGTCGACGTAACTACTGACCTTGGTAATCATCTCCTCCAAGGTCGTATGTTTATTGAGGAAGATGTGTTCTTTGGCCTTGCAGTCGAGCTGAAGCGCGTTGGTGAAAGTTGTTGCAGCTGTTTCCTGATCGAGGCTATCCACTTTTCTTGCGAGCTCTAAAAATTTCTTCGAGAAATCCTCGATCTTCTCTCCATACGACTGTTTAAGATCGAAAAAAGAATATAAATTCTTCCCTTTGTCCCTGTTGTGCATATGTCTTGATAAACTATTTTTGTAGCTGATCAAATGTATATATGGAGTCCTCAGGGAGAGAGTAGAACCATCTGAGTGTTTCCTCCTATAGACTTTTGGCAAGCAGACGGCAGAGGATGTGGTTGAGATTGGAGTATAACCCCAATGAATCACGGTACTGCTGATGTGCTCCTTCGGGTCAGTACCTTTGTATACAAATTTTTTGAGTATTGAAACCTTTTGGCATCTCCATATCGAATAGCTCTTTGGCAATCAGACTTCCTTGTAATCTGGTGACATCACTGGCAGTACCCAAAACTAGTGCTTCGATCAACTCCTTAATTCGCTGGTCCATATGCTCTTTCGTGACATAATGACGTACTGGTTGAATTGCTAGGCGAGCAGGTTATGGATGATGAGTGCCTGTACCTTCACTCAGGCGATCTTATACTAGAACTTGGTGCAGAGGTCGCTATTCTTCCTCCTGACGGACAGAAATTTGGTGACCTCGACTGACTTCGGACTGAACTTTACCCTCCAATGTATGGAGGGCTGTGGTTCGTGTTATAGATTCCTAGAAATAGCTTTACTGGCGACTCCTCGAGGTCCCAACCTCTTCCTTGCAAAAATACGTGAGGTCTCTGGCAACTGATGGTGACCTCTGGCTGGAGGAGCTTGCTAAGTATTTTGTAGAGCCTTTAGGGCAGTCTGTATTATTATCATCTGGTCTTCATGTCGTTTGAGCACTGTCAAATGAGCTTGTCGTTCTGTCTCACGAAGTTCCCGATCCCGTGTTAACTGAATTTCGAGTTCGGCGCGTTTCTCTATTTTGGCGTAGAGATTCGCCCGTAACTCTGTAAGTTACCCTGACTCCATTGAAACATCGAGCTGGGTCCCTGTAGTCGATCATCTGGAAGTAACCATGATTGAAATTTGTAGTGAAAAAATGCCTTAGGATATCGTGGAAATGCAATCTTTCCCACAGACGGTGCATAATGTAATGGCCAAATTCCTTAAGCTCAAAATGGCTCGGAATTTGCTATCACACCAATAAACCTACAACAATATTCTAATGGCAAGTAAGAAATGACACAGGTACCTTTAGCGTGGAAAACCTCTGAATAGGTAAAAAACGACGACCTCGAGTGGAGGATTTTTGTAAAAGTGTCTTTATTGCTTAAGGCGGATATCTTATAACAAGTGATCTTTAGATATAGAAAAGCTTGAACCTTGTAACTTAGTAGTTTGAGTATTGTTGAGAGTCTAGAATTAGTAGTTTTCTTGATGATCTCTTGCATAATTTTTCTGGTCTCTGTCTCTTCTGGAACTTTTCCTTTATATAGGCATTCTCCGCAGCTCTTTATCATGCTGTAGCACATTTTCTAAACAATGTGGTTTGTGGCGGTTGACTGAGTAACAGACGAGTTCATGAGAGACAAGTGTCTTTGACTGGATAAGGCTTTTTGGTTTAAGTTCAGCCCACGTTCTTAACCAGTTCGTGGGGTAGGTTAGAATATTGACTGGGTAAGAGAAGTAAAAAATGCATGAGTCTGAGATGGAAGTGATTCGAACTGCCGACAACTCGACTTTAGGTGAGATCGAGGGATAGGTCCCAACAGCAAGAGTCCTATTCCTTTCAGGTATGATTAATTCTTGGTGTATACACATATTTTTCATTTTACTATATTATGTCATGAATAGCATTTAGTGGTATAGTATCACAACTTCAACATATTTATACTTATGCTATAAAACTATACTTTATTGGAGTGCAAATTTTTGTAGTTGAGATTTATATATACTATCATGCCTCGTGGTTTATATGACCTTAATGTGATATCCAATTGTCATGTGATTTGTGTGGATTTCATAATCTTAGGAATTAGGAGCATGCTGTGTGTATACTGGCCCTAAGCGTTCTCAAACAGAAATATTACGTTATCCACTTAAATGTTTATAAATTGTATATGTTTTCTAATAAGTACAAAATGGAAATGTCAAATTTACAAGGGAAGTACTACCAATTTTTTTTTTCTATTTATAAATTGTATATGTTTTAGAGACAAACAAATCCCTCTCTAATTTTGTGCATTTGAGACGGAATAATCCATTTCTAATAATTTCAGTGCTAATGGAAAAATTTGGCACCATACTTTTAGATACTAACAAATCTGTCTCAAATATTACGTATTAGGGACGGTTGCAATCCATCCCCAAAGGAATTGAGAAAAACATGATTTTTAGAAATATAATTTTGTCTCCTCTAAAGCCATCTTTAATAGTATTAGAAATTGACGTATTCGTCCCTAATATATTTAAGACGGCCCCCTAAAGGGATATCATTTTACTGTCCCTAATAGTTGTAGGGACGGAATAATTGCTTTTTAGGACACTTTTAAGCTCTCCCTAAAAGTGGCTTTTCTTGTAGTACCATTTACGGTTAAAACTGTATTTCCTCGTAAAGCTATAACGGTGGAGGATCCTAAGAACGAAAATATTTTTAATGTCAATGACTAACGATTAAAATCGTACTTAGAATCCTACACTCCCAGTTTAAAGGCGACATTTATAGATGATCCAGTATATCATAGCTTATATTGTGTACCCCTATAGTTCTATTGCAACATCAATTAAGTTTGGGTGTAAATTCGTCTGGTAGAAGACGGTAAACTTAGTGCTTTTTGGGAGGCAACCCATGACACATTCAGGTGAGAAATTCCTGTTTGCCTCTTCTATTTATCTTTATGCTCTCGAACATTGAGGGAAATGTTTTATTTAGGCTTGGGGGTAGGAAGCTATTTCTTTAAATATTTTTTTTGAAGAAAAGTGAAATAATGACACTTAAATAGTTTATGATATATTTTTGGCAAAATTCCAGCACTTACACTGATTTTACCTTGGCATAAATGTTTTGTAAAAAACCTAAAATTTGAAATTGTACCAAGTATATATAAGAATATTTTGACTACTTAAGCTAGATGTACTATCTATTTATTAATGACTAATTTATATTAGTTTGGCATATTTTGAAAACTTGCACTTCGCTATAGTTTTGTAATTGATACCTTCAATAGATTTTTGCTCAATTTAAGGGAAATTTAGTATTTATCTTAAGAATAATTTACTCCAAGGGAGACAACTGCCTAAAAATAAGTTCATTCCTAAGAAAGGGAAAAAAATATAATAAGCCAAATTTCCTCTAAATTTTTTTAGGCTGTAAGGCTACTCCCATGATTAAGAACTAAAAGAGGAAAAAATATTACCAATCTCAAGTTTGACCATGAACTATGTGAAAGGGGCACATGAAAATGTTAATTTTGAGAATCCTGAGTCTAGGTCATGATGGGGTACCATATCCCTGGAGCCTTAGCCAATTGGCAGGGATTATTGACCGAAAACTCCTTGTTACGATGACTTCATTAAGAAACAATATACTAAAGAGACAAGGCTGAATAAAAAAAGAAAAATGCCAAGAAGACAAATTTACTTAGGTACTTGTCAAACTGATCGTTCAATTTATTCTAGTAAGAACTGGACTACCAAACACTGAGTAAATAATCCTAGATAACGTATCAGGCGACAAAACTATTTTTACTATTTACTCAGATATAGCTAAAGAAAAATACTTGAATATCTTTATAATCTTGAGGTAGTATTTTTAGTATTGGATAAGCTAAAAATATTTTTTGGTATACTTGGGAGAATATCCGGTTTAAGGATTTTCCATTGGTATATTTTTTCCATAAGTAAGCAAGGATAAGTTGACAGGAATTGAGGAATGTATCTTCAAGAATTGTCTAAAATGACAATATTGATTTTTGTGAGTATTGTCACTACTAACCCTTACGAGACAACACTCGTCCTCCAGGGTAAATGTTGAGATTAAACAGCTTGTTGTATATACTAAATGCAATCATGTTCCCTGTGAAAGTGGCTTTTATAGTAATTTACTCGGGACGAGCAAAAAAACAAGTTTGGTGGTATTTAATAAACATATTATTAATACATTTTGCATGTACCCAAATATGTGTTTTGGTCTTCTATCCCATTTAATTATGTATACTTTTGCATATTTGTTTGATTGTAGCCAATGAAGATGATGATTTGAAACAAAGCCCTTAAAGTCAAGTAAAAGTATCTCCAGCAGTTCATAACACAAAAAGTCAAAGACACAATATATTTGGCTTCGTGATTAAAGAAATATATACACAAATATTCTTGGAGAATAAGGTCAAAAAAGATATTGTATCCAAGATCCTTGAAGATATTTTATATTGTAGTTATATGCAAAAGTTTCCATGAAGAAAGATCTCTACATCACTAAAGGGAATTATATGTAAGAATCTTAGGTAATTGGTTGTAATATGGAAATAAATTATTTTTTAGAATTAAATATATATTCTCAAGATTTAGGTTCCTTCACCTTTAAAAAGGAACCCCCCCTACACATACACACACACATACACAATTGTAATTGGGCATCTCGCATTGAAAGGAATATTGAAGAAAGTAATTAGTTATCTCTTAATCTTCTACCCTTTTTTTTATTTTGTTAATTATTTCATCAGTTCTTAATACGATGAAGTCTGAGATGAGCAGCTGATCTTTTAGCTAAGTCTAGGATGAGGCCTCTTCTTAAACGAGCAATACTTGGTATTCATGAGTTCTAATTAGTTTTCTCTTCGCATTTTATGATTAATAAGTTAGTACATCATATTGAAGGCTTGACCATAGCTTCAGTTTTGTGTACGATAGCTTTAGATGCAAATAAGTACTACTAATCAAAGACTTGGTATGGAGATCTAGAAAGAGAAAACACTAGAGAACTCACTCAAGCTAGCCTAGCCATGGTTGAGTTGATACTTCTCTAAGACACTCTTCACCATAAAAAAAAAAAACCCACTAAATGCTTGACCATATATTTAGTGGTTTATTTTACAACATTGTATATGTCTTAACATGTACATATGATGGGTTAAGATATTAGGGCCTATTGTAATATTAATTAGTATTTTGTGAGGTAGGGGCCAAGTACGAACCTTAGTTCTATCTCTCTCATTAAGTTTTATAACTAGCTTTTATTTTATTTTATCCATTTTATTAATTAACCTTTCACAAAACCTATATTCGACCTAAAAAGTGTCTGTTTCCCAAACCTCCCAGGGGATTTGATCCCACTCATCTGTTCTACAAATCGAAACCATAGTTTGAGCGGGTTATTTATTTGAAGACCGAAAAAATCCATTATCAGTTAGTCCCCCAGCTCACTTTCCACCAGAAGAGGGTTGCATCGTCTCTTTGTTAGATCTTGGATCAATGGTTGCTTTCTCACAAGCCTCAGGCCAGATTAGGAAAAATTGGATAACTGAGGTAGGTTCTTAATGTTAAGGTGCTAATGTATGCTTACTTTACCTTGTGAAGCCAAATAAAGCTTCCCCTTTTATTTTAATCTTTGACCCTCTTGTACTATTTTTTTTATGAGGTTGGCGGGACCCCCTGGTGATACAAGATGAATGCTTTCATTAGGCATCTCAGTGATAAGAAGAAAGGGGTAAGGTGAATAAGAATGATTAAAGTATGTTGGTCGTTGCGACTTTAATAGCCGACCTTTGTATGAAGGTCTTTAAATATGCCGTTCTGGCTACGTGGATATTCTTATTGTGGAGGATCTGAAGCTAGATTTAAGATTGTTGATATGTTATATTGGGATTTAAATAATTTATATCTTAAACTCAATGTGATATGGAGATCTCAAGGAAACTGGGAGAAGATTATTACCTCATCCTTTTGTTACCTCTTTAAGTAATTAATTTTTGCCCGTGACACTGATTTGCTTAATAGGAAATGAACTCTAGCTCAAGCATATCATACATTTTGACCCAAGCATAGTTTTATTCTATTAATTGTAAATAACCTTGCAATCGTGTGTCTTTTTTTTATTGAATAATTTCATAATAGAGGAAATTAAGATCCTTAAACACCAAACTGCATAAACATAGTCATTTCTCCTGATAGTTTATTGTATTGCTTTATTATTCTAAGACTAGAGACATACATATTATCCATAGGTAATAATAATACACAGTGTTCCTTTTAGGGGATATTTGCGACCAATAGATATAGTAATGTAAAAAGAGATATATAATGCTAAATTTCATAATAGAAATAACCTCATGTTTTTGCATTTATTGTTTGATTTGAATCTAAATATTTTTTATTACATTGTTGCCTTATGTAGTTTTTTTTCTTGTACTTTGATATTTTTAATGCTTCTGGCATCTATCTTAAAATCTGAGAATCACTGATATTGCTTAATGATAAACACATTTTTGTGCCAAATTTAAGCCCTTTTGCAGGTATTTAAGGCCGTCCTAAAACCTTTTTGTCTTATTATTGCCTAGTTACCTCATTTTTAGGTTCCCTACTCTACTTGAGTCAATTTGGCAAGAAAAGGGCTAAATAAGAGCTAAAATAACAACATAACCATACAAAGGTTCTCCAAAAGTTCAGTAGATCATTTTTAATTAGAATTGGGCTAATTGGAATCTCTGAAAACCAAAATCATCACTGAGACAAGGGATCAAAAGGTTGGACTTGAAAACAACATCTGTCTGACAGGCGAAGCAAAATCCTAAAAGGGAAAAGATTCTGACCACCACCCACTGGCGATCGCCACCGGCCAAGGGTACCAAACTGGCGTTCACTGGCCATCTGACGTCTATGATCGCAAATTTTTAAAACATATCTCGAGATGATCTAATAAGAGGAAATATTTTTCGAATTCTCTGCTTTTACTGTTGGAGAAGATTGGTGGTAGTTAAGACATTTAAGAATTAGGGTTTCTCTATTTAATGGTTTGTTTACTCTCTCCAACCTATTTTTGTTTTTGTAGGGTTTTAGAGAGCTTGAGAGCTGAGATTGTTTCTCTAAACTTAGTTAAAACTTTTAATTAAAGTTAAATCTTGCTCTTTAATTATTTTAGATTATTAAGATGTTGCAGGGTTGATCCCCTCAGATTAGATCTAAAAAGGAAGCTCTATAGGTATATGTTAAGATTTTCTTGCAGGTATTAGGTCTAATCGAGAGCTCATTGATCACTCTTTAGTCTTTAGGGTTATTTTTCAACTCTTCTGAACTTGACAAGTTAGGGAAAGAGGAGATCAATTTGAACCTGGTGATAAATTGATGTTTTGAATAAAGAATTTAATTCTCAGACCACTTGGTGACCTCTAGACTTAGGGATTATTCTTATTTTCAAAAAGGGAGGAATATGCCCTAGGTCAGCAACCTATAATTTGAGTTTAAACCTTGACGGGTTATAATTTAAGATTTGTTCTTCATGGAGAAAAATTCAAAACTGGAGTGAAATCGACCTTCTTGATAAGGTGTTGATTTTTTAGCCCAATTAACGACCTTTAGACCTAGTTATTGTCTTTGTCTTCGCAATAGAAAAGACAATTTCTAAGTCAACAACCTAGAGTTTGAAAGATCTATAATTTGCTCTTCGTGAAGATATCAAAAAATAACTCTGAACCCCTCAAATTCGATTCAAAAGAGAAGATTTGAGGAAAATACCAAAAACCTCATAATTAAGCCAAATTTGCTAATACTAGGGTCGAATTCGAAGATCTAGTTAACCTTAATATTTGAATTATAATACTTAGTTTAACATATATTTCCAAAAAAACAAAACCCCCTTCCTTTAGAATTTAGTTTACCCTAGAATAACGTACCTCTCCATGGATTGGCACCCTACTTGCATTTTTATTGTATTAATTCGTAAGTAGAATTTTGACCAAATAAACGGCGATCTTTTAAATGGCACCATTTTCAGGGATGTAACGGTAATTTTTTGGTTAGATAATATAATGGCCTAATTTACTTAGCTCGAAATGGCTTGGAATTAGCTCCTACACCAATATACCTGTGACGAAAACTAATGTAAAGCGAGAAATGACACAGGTGATTTAGCATGGAAATACTTTGAATAGGTAAAAAAACTACGACCTCGAGTTGAAGGTTTTAGTAACAATTACTTTTTTTGCTTAAGTTGATATCTTATTACAAGTGATCTCTTGAACTTAAAATACTTGATGTTGTAAATAAGAAGTTTTTCTTTGTGGTCTTTTTTTCTGTCCCTGTCTCTTCTGAATTTTTTTCTTTAAATAGACCTTACCCGCAACTTATTACCGTACTGAAGCGCGTTCTCCGAACAATGAGGCAAGTGGTGGTTGGCTGAGTAACTGTTAAGTTCGTGGAAGACATGTATCTTTGACTTGTTCATGTTCTTTTGTTTGTGCTCGATCTACGTTTTCTATCAGTTCGTGGTATAGGTATCAATATTGACAGTTTATATCACGTGTAAAATGCATGAGTTTGATATGGAGGTAGCTCGAATTAGGTTTGGTCAAGGGATAGGTCCCTAAAATCACCCCCTCACAGCTGAAGGCACGAGTGGCTTTGCTTGAGAATGATCATGTGTATTTGCGGTGTTGGAAGTTGAAAAGAAATGACTTACTTAATATTGATTTGACTGGTATGGAAATGGGTATTTGTTTTTTATGGAGGGATGTATCTGCATTGAATGACGATGGAAAGTATTGATATAATGGACGCTTGGAGTTCCAAGAGTGGTTCTATTTTGTATGATGACCGCTTTGGAAACGTACCCTTGTATTAAATACGAGGGTTATATAAATAGTACTTGTACTGTAGATTCTGGCAAAGTACGCTACTGTTAAAAAATCCTCTAGAATTCTTGAGTGATAATGGTGAAGACCCAGAGAATGGTTTATGAAGAAAGAGTTTCTGCTGAAAAGCAGAGATTTAAGTTGAGATACTTCAGGGATCAATCTTTCAAGATGTACACCCCAATTCATTTTTTATCAACGTATCATGGTATGTCGAAAGAAGAAGCGACTGAAGATGAAGAAGACTATTACTGTATGTAGAGATTTTATTACGTGGTCTTGACATGCGATGTACGATGGAGGTGTCTCCGCATCCTTGCAAAGGATAAGGTTAAGGAGACAGATGTGGTGGCCGGTGTAACTGTGAGGCAGTATTGCCAGTATCCTGCGAAGGACTAGATTCTAAGGTAGGACTCTATTTTATCTCAATCAACTCATTATTGATAAGCGTTATGGAGGAGGTGGTAATGGTGGTGTAGGAGGAAGACAGAGATTGGAAGTCTTTCCCTTGCACAATCATTATATGTTGGTGCTAAGAAGGCCTTTGTTTGAAGAGTTGGTTCAAGCACTGAAGTCCTTGCTTCCATGTCTGGACTTCGACCAAACATAGTTTCTTGTCGAAGAAAATGGTGTGAAGAAGTTGGATGTTCAGTGATTTCCAGTACTCGCTTTGCTTCAAATGATTCTCGGAGTGAAATATCACTGAAAATTGATATGATTTTGAGAATAAGCTGAATGATTTATTATCTCTGGAGTACCTGAACGACTTGTTATCTGTAAAGTACTTGAAAGACTTATTATCTGTAAAGTACCTGAAAGACTTGTTATCTGTAAAGTATCTGTAATTGATATTCGATCTTAATAAAAATGTTTATTCAAACTCTATGTTGATAGATAGAATTAGCTCTTGTGTTTGAAATTGATCTTTAAGAAATAAGACATGTGGGATGAGAGGACGAAATATAATATTTGAGATAGAATTTGAAAGTATCTTATAGCAAGCGAAATGTAAAAAAATGTGTCTATAAAATAAAAAATATGTTTCGAACTGAATATCTAAGAATTATTGGTGGAGAATATTGTAGAAGATATAGAATTTGCAAGCATTGGAAATTAGAGCTCAGGGAGGTCTCTCTTGAAATGTTGTATTGGGGGGCAAAAAAGTTCGAAATGAGATAGGACGAATCCAAAGAGGTCAATATGGATAGATAAGTTCAAATAACTTTCTTATCAGGATCTAAGAGTTTCTTGTTATGGAAAAATGAAACACATATACGGTATATGGGGGATTTGAAGTGATCTAGAAAATTGCTTAAATATGGGGAAATGTGAGAATTTGTCAAGCTACTAAAGTATAGTTGGCAATAAAGATAGTTAAAGTTTGAGAAATAATTTTTGGGCTGCTAGATTATGATTTTGACTTGCCAGAGTTTGAATATCAGTTTAAAGGTTTAGATTTAAGGGGTAGGGAACTTGAGTTAGGACGCCGCTTCTATGAGGAGCTATTCCGGGAAGTAATTCTTGAGCCTTCAGCTTGAAAAGAGGTCGTGTGCTTAGGAAGAAATCGCGGAGGAAGATCTGAGAATTGTTGGAGGTAAACTGATTAGGAGGGGCTCCCGAGGACATCTGGGATGTTTTATATGCAATTATATCTGAGGGAGTGAATTGTATAGGGTGTAGGTACCTAACCTTGTTCAGATGGGAAGTTGGTTCTTACAACGTAGAAACAATCCTCAATCTAAGGAGACAAGCATTTGACCTAAAGTAAGATCTAACTATGGATAAATACTTGCGTAGAGGCCCGGATGTGTCTCTCTACGACCTCTGATGAAGATTTTTTAAGACTGATCGTATTACTAAAGAGTAAATAACAGGGTTCGAGTATAGAATATCTGGGTGGTCGAAGGTAAAATGCAAGGGGTTGGGGATGATTTTTCTAACCCCTCCTTGGTTTCCCTTCTCCTCTATTTATAGAGATATAGGGAGCTGAGTCACCAAGTGTGGGCCAGGTTTACATGATTACTGTAAGGAATTCCCGGTGAGTTATGGGCACCGGTCATGTCGGTACTATCACTGCAACATTTATTGATGATGTCTCTGAATGACGCAGTAGTTGGACCTGTCACTATAGCGGCACGGACCAATCAATGCACCGTCTAATCTGATGAGATGATTATCCATCTTTTTCTGCTTCGATCGTGTGTTAGTATGGTCAAGGATTTTTGTTGTAGTATAATAGTTTATTCTCGAAGATTTCTCTGATGTCGAAGCTTCGTCTTTGGGGGATCTCAGGGGAGTCTGCTTTAGAGATTGAGTGGGCTTTGATACATTCGAGTAGGCTGTAAAGTGGGCTTCGACTGCCTGTCGAAGGCTACGAGTAGGCTACTACATTTGCCCCCTCTCAGCGAAGGTCTCGTAGCCAAGTGGAGAGATGTTTACTGAGAAAACTGTTTGGTCTTGGGATTTGAGTAGGTTGACTGTTGGTTTCCAGGTAGGTAATAAAAGAGGGTTTTTAAGAGATGTTGGTGGTTAAAGGGTAATTAATGAAGTGAAGGCTATAAAGATGGATTAATTTATAGGGGTGTTGTATCCTCTTCCATTTACAGTATTCTTCAGCATCTTTCTTCAGATTCTGAACATTTGAATGGATACCACGCCGAACACGCATTACCAGAAAAGGATGAGGTTCGCTCGTGACCGTCGTATGGGGCAAAAGATGGCGGAACTGTATATGAAGTTTTTTGGGTAACATGATCTGAATTGGGACATGCCCGAGCTTGTGGGGGTAGGACCAGATGAGTTCTTCAATGGTGATTCTTATTCCTATTTGTGGGACCAGCTAAGGTTCCATTTTGCGACCACTGAGAGGCGCTATCTCTTTCGGATGGCTTTGGCCGACAGTCTTGTCTGTGTGGAGGAAATCATTGAGGAGCAAAATTCATCCACTGAAGCTGGAGCTTCTGTTAGTAGGACCAATGGTTGATAAGGTTATCTTTGTATCTTTGTATGTCTTTGTTTTTTCTGTGTGGGTATTTTTTTTGCTTGGGATGGTAGTAGAAATGTAATTTGTTTGTTTGAGCGGACGTTTGGAATGGACAAAATATTTTTTGCATATCTGTATTACTGTTTTTGACTGGTAGTGTAGACGAATGTAGATGATTACTCTTATAGGCATGATGTATAATTATATGCTCAAAGGTAATGATGATTGAATGCTCGACGTTAGACCTATGCTCGATTAGGAGTCCTCGGGAACGAGGTTTGGATGCATGTACCGATAAATCAGTTACACCTGGGAAGTTGGAAAGTTTGCTGAATTTTTGAGGTTGGGAATTGAAGGCTGCCATTAATTCGATTAGGGAAGAGGGAAAGTTGTGGTGGGTTTGTAAGCATAAAAGGGGATAGGTTGGAGGGAATTTCATTATTTGTCCTGCAACTTTCGCTCTATCTACTGCTTTGTTTGTTGATCAACATGGCTGAAAATGTACCGGTTCAAGGAGATGAAGTGGCTGTGAGGGCCAGGAGAATCTAGGAGGCCATGCTGGGTCTTCAATAGAGATTCGGAATAGAAGAGTATATTGATGCTAAAATGCCAGACCTTTTTGAAGCGAAACCTGGGGTACCACTCTATGACATGCCCTTCGCATACTGGTAGGGAATAGTACAGATGATGGGGCTATTTCCTGACCATCGGCTATCTCTTCTCAAAGGCTTCTCAGAGGATATAGTGGACCAGAAGGATGAAGATGCAGTGGCCGTTGTTGAAGTGAAGCCACCCATTAACAAATATGGTTCTCTCTTGTATGCTCTCTTGTATGTTTTCGTTATTTGCTTTCATCCTTCTTTTCTCTTCTCTTTATTGTGAGAAGCCTGTAATGTTGTCTGAATTACTGAATGAAAATGGTTTTTGTTGATAACTTGCTTTGTCGAACTGTGCGTACTAGTAATACTATCCGATTTGTAATTTATGGTATTGAGGGGAAAATAAAGTTGTTGAAATGAATTGTTTATGTTGGTCGAGGATAAAAATGACTTTGTCGAAGTGAAAGGTAAACTGTGTCGAAGCTAAAAACTTTATCTGTAAGCGTAAGATTTTTGTATAGTCAAAGTTTATGACTGTTTTCGGTCAAAGGGTCGAAACTTTTGGGTTTAAAGGATGTGTTAGATGTCAAAGGTTGATATATTAGATAAGTTCGTTTGAGGCTATCTGCTGCTGATTGTTCGAGATGTAAAATGGTCGAGTACTTGAGTTCAGGGATTGTGTCGATGGTTATGTTGGAATTGATTGGCTGATCTTATAGCCCAGACGACTGGCCTACCAGACTGGTACGGGCACCTGGGGCAGTGTGCATAGGTAATGATGATGTTTTTCTCGTATACCAGAAAAGGTTATGATGTGACTTTTTAGACTTGGTTATTTAGCTTCAAGTGAGGGAGAAAAAGGTTTGAGAACTTCAACTTTTGCATTGTTTTACTGTGAGAGGACTAATCATAGGTAGTGGGGTCGTGGTAATGATAGTGGTTAGAAAATCGAGGCGGTTTTATGTTTTTTAAAAGATATATAAGTAGGAAAGGACTAATTTCTGCATTGTTTTACTGTGAGAATCAAAGAGTATAGGGGAGGGAATATATGCCATTTCGCACTTAGAAGTTCTTGTTGCACTTGCTGGTTTGGTTTTGCTGATTCGAGGGTAGTGCTCCTTACCACTGGTAAGTTACTTGATCTTTGTTGCTTGTACTTTGTTTTGCTCTTTTAAGAATGTAGGTAAGGCAATCTGTGTTTGGGGCTTTAAAGGTTATTCTAGAGGTTAAAGAAACTTGAGGGATTTGGGTTTTGACCCATTTTGGGGTTTGGGGGGCTTTAGAGGGGGTACTGGGTCTGGGATTGAGGTTGTGATGAATATCTGGGGGGGGATGGACAGGATAGAAGTAATAGGCACGGGATTGTCGAATTTTCCACTCCAATTGCGTGCCTCTTCTTCTGTAGGCTAAATTGCATAACCTTCGGGATTCGCCAAGGAGACTGATAGATGAGGAATTCAAAGAATTCGATGCTAGTGTTTCTGGTCGAGCCCCAATAGATGAGGGTAGTGATGTAGAAGTGTTAGATATTGTAACCGAGGCTCCATTGTTAATGGTTCTGCCGGCTGAGGAGGTTCCGGCTTCGAGGCGTCGAAGGACGATAGTTACCGAAGATAGTGATGAAGAGGAAACAGTATAGGGGGGGGGGTAATGTATGGCCTTCTAGTGGGGGAGGGGGAGATAAGGGATAAAGTGAAGATAGTGAGGATTTGACTCAGTCGGATAGGGTCGACGGTGCTGTTTTAGCTAAAGAGAGGATTAAATTAGATCAGTTCGCCGCCAAACTGGAACTCTCGAAGGTAGGGGTGTATCTGAGTGTTGCAGGGGCGGGGTTAACCTTCAAGTTGGACCCTGGGGATGGGATTTTGGCTTATAGTGGCCAAATTTGATTGGGACCTGCCTCTCTGAAGATTGGTGAAAGAAGTATTTAATTTCTAGGGAGTGGCTCCGGTGCAAATGAACTGTAATTTTTATGAGATGATGAGGGTTGTAGATGGGATGAATGTTAAACAGGCTAGTGAGGGTCGAGGTTTGATTAAGTGGCTTGACATCATCACCTTTTACTTGAGTAAGGCTAGTCAGAACCCTGTGACCTATCACATCTAATGTCACCCAGAGAAACCTTTGTTCTTTGACCTGTGCTCGACAGGCCGAGGGTAGAATAAAGATTTACTGATAGTAAGGGGTAACTATGAGAATGTAGAGAAAGATGACCCATATACATTATATCATATGTTATATAACGAAAGTAAGTTTTCTATCGAAGGGTTATTGTTGATGTGTATCTGAGGTAAGTGATAACTGTGTTCTTGTTTTAATCTGTAGGTTTGGAGAGTTTGTCTTGGGATATTCCGGTAAATTATATCGATACGTTGCTCGAAGCTAGTGAAGACTGGGTAAATTATGGGTTTGACAGTCTCAAAATCAAAAGGCAAAGAAGGAAGAAGGTGGATTCCCTGCTTCGAGACGTACCCACTACGTCAAAGCTACCAAAGAGAAAGAAAGGTGAAGGTGTTTCAAAGGGGCGAAAAGGGATGGAAGGGGAAGAGTTTCCACGAAACTACCAATTTGTACCGAGATAGCGAAAGGGTTTGAAGCCAGTAATTCCAGTTCCCGAAGTGGCAGGAGATACGCCGAAGTTGAGGCCGAGGGCAGTAGCAGCTCAAACTGAGAAGGGGAAAATCTCGGTAGTGGGGGAGGATGATACACTGGAGGAAGATGAAGAGATGACAGAGGTTGAAGGATAGGAGCAGGCTGTGGCAAAGTAGTCTTCGATAGTCGAGCTCTGAGAAGATGACCCAGACGAGGCTTCGAATGAGATAAAGAAACACATGTTTCAGGTAACTATATGCGGATTGCTATTGTGGTATTTTGAGATTTCTTGAAAATTCTTCGAGTTTCGAGTTGCACAAATTTCTTGAAAATTTTAGCAGATGGATGCTTGGGTACAGACTTGCAGCAAGGCAATGAAGGCAGTGATGGAAAAATTGAAGCAAGCAAAGGACAATTTGAATCTTTCTCGTGGTAAAGGGGCATCACTGGTGTCTGAAGTCAGGAAGTTGAAGCAGGATCTTGGGGTGCTTACCGACTCTTATGACGAGAGGCTCGAGCTGCAGCGGTCGAGGCTAGAGCGAGAGTGGTCTTTGAAGTTTGTGGCGTGTGAGAGGGAGAAAGCTGAGCAGAAGGTGACTTACCAGTGGCATTATGATGGCGAATGCAAAACGAGCGTTAAGTTGAAAAGCTTTATAGATAATAAAGGGTATGACCCCGAGTCATTGGAACCTTATCCTGTGTCTCCAGAACTTGTTAAAGGGGATGATATGCAGATAAAGGGAGGAGAGGCGAACATTTCTAAAGAAGCAGCTGGAAGTATTGGGGGTGGTGCAGATACTTCACTTGTTAGAGTGTCCATTGGTTGTACTGTTGGTGATTTGGTTGTTGGAGGTTCGAATAAAGTTACTGGGGGAGCTATGGAGCAGGAAGGCGTAACCGCACTGGTATGAGGTATATGAGGTTGGGATGGCATTTCTTCTTCTGTTGATTAAAATGTTGAGTTGTAATATTTTGAAGGATGTTGTTGTTTTCTGTTGGTCTCTGAACTCGGCAGGTTTTTTGTACTTTTGTTATATGTTGAAACTCCTAAAATTGATGCTGAACATATTGATGCCTATTTTTTGAACATACTGATTCTGAACTTCTAATTTGATATCTGATTTGCTGATGGATTGTATAATCGTGCTCTGACCTTAAATCATTAGAATTTGAATGCACATTCTGTTGAGTTTACTTGTTTTGGACTCTTGATGATTGGTCTTTGAAATGTGCTGCAACTCATCCTCTGATGGATGATATGTTGAATGTGTTCTACAATTGATAGAATTGTAGATAGTATTTTTGTATACGGTTACTGTTTGGAAGTTTAGAAGTTGGATCTATTTGAGTACCAATTTGGTATGAATAAATGACTGTAGTGTGATCAAAATCTGGGGAGTGTCGACGATTGCATAGATTGAACTCAGAATGTTTTGCTAGACATTGAAGGCCGAAGCCACACCAAAGAAATATCTGATCACCTCCAACGCATTCCCGAGGGTCCGGTCTTTCGATAAAAGAAATACCTTCGAGTCGAGGGTGACAGCTTGATTCTGGCAAAAGGGTAGGAAATTTCTCCCGATTGGTGTGCTTGTAACATTCTTCAACGCGCTTTTGTTTACTCTTGAAATGTCCACTGTCTATGTTGTTAACATCGATCAGCTTAACTCTATAGATGTGCGCCACAGCTTTTTCAGTAGTAGGGGTGGATAGAGATTTGAGGTAGGACCCATCGATGTAGCTCGGAAGATCAGCAATATACTGGTGCAAACGTCCTGCTCTGAAAATAAGTTCTTGGGAGCGTTGAAGGGCGAAGCACTTAATGGTATTGTGACAGTTGTACTTATGGTTGGAGCAGTAAGGTTCGTATGGTCTGACTTCGATGGGGAAAGGGATGCACCAAATGGGGTCTGCCTGTATGTGTGGTAGAAGGGTGCTTAGGGGGGGAGTGAGTATAGGCAAAATAGGCCTTGGCCGCCTTTTACGAGCTTCGGTGCTGGTATCAATGTTGGGGAGTTTGCGGCTTTAGTCTCCTATGAGATAGGAACGATCAGGGATGTGGGAGTAGGGTAGGGGTATTGCCGAGGTTTATTGAAGTTTGCTGTTTTCAAAGATTGGCTCAGCTTGCGGGACTCTTGGAGGCGTTCGAGATCAATATAGCCGTTGACCTTCGAGAACATCTCTTTGAGTATTTTTGGTTTATGGAGGACTAGGTGCTCTTTTACTCGGCTGTGGTCGGGCGGGGAATTCAAATATGCCAAAATAGCATTCGAGCAGTCGAGATTTTTAATTTTTCAGGATTCGCCGAGGAATCTTCTGGTGAAGGCTTCAGGGGTCTCACTGCCGGATTTTTTGAAATTGAAGTGAGCGTCTACTCTTACCTCTCCGTCTTTGTTGAAGGAAAACTGGGCAATGAAGAGGTGTGAAAGTTGCTCGAAGTTACGAATCGATCCATTTGGGAGATTGTGGTACCATCGAAGGGGGTTATCGGTAAGGCTTGTTGGATAAAGGCAACATAATTGGTAGTCAGCCGTAGAGTAGAGGCTCAGGGATTTTTGGAATTCAAGGATGTGGGATTTGGGGTCTTTGTTATGGTATTTGTTGAGTTTAGGGGTACGAAAGTTGGAGGGTATTTTGATAGCCAAAAGTTTAGAGCAGATTGGGTTATTGAGGTGGCTCTAGGAGTTTGTGGCGGGGATCGTACTGATGCGAATGACGGGTTGTATTTTGTGGTCGAGGTCCTACTGTGTAACATTCGCAGGACGTGGGGTAGATTGATGAATTTAAAGGTTGTGAGGTCGAGCGTGTGAGATAAAATCTGTACTGGATTCGCCGAGCCGTTCCCGAGCAGGACGACGTCTGAGGTATCTGGAAAAGCGGAGGGTTGAGTCGGAAGAGACTTCTATGGGATGAATCTCAAGGTAAATGGAGCCGGTTGGTGGGATAATATGGGAAAACCTTCTGCACCGGTGTGAATTAGGGGTATCTCGAGGTTTAGAGAAGGTCCTAGGTGGGCGCGAGCAGAGACGTGCGATGAGTCTGATGCATGGGACGGGCGAACAGGTTCCAAGTGCTATAATCTCTGTAACTCTCGGACGGTGTTGCACAGTTCGTCGATTGCTATGTTATGTCTATTTTCATCATCCAAGCGGTAATTTCGCTTAGTTTATAGTGCCAAGCAGTGGTTTTCACGCTCCTGGTTTAGTTGGTTCTGATTGCGCTCCTCTGCCTTAGCGACTTGTTAGGATAGCAGGGCTATTTGGGCAGTGATTCCGTCAATGGAGTGGCCTGCCTGAGTTGAGTTGGAACGGCGTGTGGGGGACATTAAGGGTAATCTGCTGAAGTGAAAAACCAAAGGAGGGGAAGAAGGAAAGGAGATTGGTAGGGTGGGAAGCACAGACAACGCCAATTGTAGGGACCTAACTTCGTTCAGATGTGAAGTTGGTTCTTACAACATTCAATCGATCCTCAATAAAAGGAGGTAAACAAATGACTTAAAGTAAGATCTAACTATAGACAAATACTTGCGTAGAGGCCCGAATGTGGCTCTCTACGATCTCTCATGATGATTTTTAAGACAGAATGTATTACTGAAGAGTAAATAATAGGGTTCGACTACAGAGTATCTGGGTGGTCGATGGTAAAATGCAAAGAGCTGGAGATGATTTTTCTAACCCCTCCTTGATTTCCCTTCTCCTCTATTTATAGAGATATAGGGAGCTGAGTCACAAAGGGGAGGTCAGGTACAGAGTATCTGGGCAGTCGAAGGTAAAATGCAAAGAGCTGGAGATGATTTTTTTAACCCCTCCTTGATTTCCCTTCTCTCTATTTATAGAGATATAGGGAGTTGAGTCACCAAGGGTGGGTCCGGTCTACATGATTGTTGTCAGGAAATCTCAGCGAGTTATGGGCGCCGGTCATGTCAGTATTTTCACTGTAACATTTATTGATGATATCTCTGAACTGCGTGGTGGTTGGGCCTGTCACTGTACCTGCACGGGCTAATCATTGCACCGTCTGACCTGATGAGGTGATTGTCTGTCTTATCTTGCTTCGACCGTGTATTAGTGAGGTCGAAGGGTTTCTGTTGCGGCTCGTTAATCTGTTCTCGAAGCTTTGCCTGATGTCAAAGCTTCATATTTGGGGGGTCTCTGGGGAGTCTATTTTAGAGATTGAGTGGGCTTCGATGCATTCGAGTAGGCTATGAAGTAGGCTTCGACTGACTGTCGAAGGCTACGAGTAGGCTACTATAAAGTGCTTTGACATTATTACCTTTTACTCGAGGAAGGCTAGTCAGAACCTGGGGACCTATCACATCCAATGTCACCCAGAGAAACCTTGGTTCTTTGACCTGTGCTAGACAGGCCGAGGGCGAAATAAAGATTTACTGATAGTAAGGGGTAACTATGAGAATGTGGATAAAGATGACCTGTATAAATTACATTATAGAGTATATGGCAAAAGTAAGTTTACAGTCGAAGGGTTGTTGTTGTTATATATATGAGATAAGTTATAACTATGTTCTTATTTTAATCTGCAGGTCCGGAGAGTTCGTCATGGGACAATCCGGTAAATTATATTGATACACTGCTCGAAGGTACTAAAGACTGGGAAAATTATGTGTTTGACAGTCCCAAAATCAAAAGGCAAAGGAGGAAGAAGGCGGACTCCCTGCTTCGAGACGTACCCGCTACGTCAAATCTCCCAAAGAGAAAGAGAGGTGAAGGTGTTTCAAAGGGGCAAAAAGAGATGGGAGGGAAAAAGTTGCCAAGAAACTACCAATTTGTTCCAAGATCGCGGAGGGGTTCGAAGCAAGCAATGCCAGTGCCCGAAGTGGCAGGAGGTCGCCTTTAAGTATCAGTCAGGCCGACGGGACGTGATACCCAGAGGAAACTCGAAAATTTACTGGATTTCGAAGGCCTAAGCCACAACGAAGCAATATCTGATCGCCTCCAACGTATTCCCGAGGGTCCGGTCTTTCGACCATCCTTGCCCCTCGAATTTGCTCGAATGATGGAAACTATAGTAATTCAAGGTCGTCCCCAAGTACCACTCAGGGCGAGGGTCGACATGATACCTAGGGTAAGCCAAGAAAAGGACTGGACTTTGACGGTTTCAGAGCCTGAACGAAGTATATCTAATCGCCCCCAATGCATCCCCGAGGGTCCGGCCTTTCGACCATCCTTGCCCCTCGAGTTTGCTCAAAATTGGAGGCTCGGGGAATTCAAGATCGCCCCTAAGTATCAGTCAGGGCGAGGGTGGACGTGATACCTAGGGTCAATCAAGAAAAGGACTGGATTTTGAAGGCCTAAGCCACAGTGAAGCAATATATGATCGCCCCCAATACAACCCCGAGGGTCTGGCCTTTCAACCATTCTTCCCCCTCGAGTTTGCTCAAAGTTGGGAGCTTAAAAAAATCTCGAGGTTACCCTCAAGTATCAGTCGGGTTGAAGGTTGACATGACACTTGAGTTAAATCAAGAAATTCAAAATAGAGTAGGAGAGGAAGTAAGGGTTGAAAAACTTGTTTATTGAATGTTCTGGATTACATCAGTTGTACATGGTTGGAGATATGGCCTGTTATAGGAGACAAGCTGCATTGTATTCCAGGGGCTCGGTAGAGGCTCTTCGGATTCTGTCATTAAGTAATAAGAACCCATATCTATTTTATCGTAGACAACATATGGTCCTTCCCAAGATTTGGCTAACTTGCCAGCATTTTGAGGTTTCAAAGATTCATTGACACGTTGAAGTACTAGATCTCCAATGTTGAAACTCCGTGGTCAAACTCTTTTGTTGTAAGATTTCTGAAGTGATCTTTGGTACCGGGCAAGGTTGGCGATAGCTCGATCTCTGGTTTAATCGATCCATAACATATTCCATGCAAGTTCGAACTCATTATCTTTGTCTGGGAGGTTAGAGCCTAGAGTAGGTACTTCGAATTGGGTTGGTAATTCAGCTTCAGTTCCATATGTTAGGAAGAAGGGGGTGCATCATGTAGATTTCCTTGGGGTTGTGCGATAGGCTCAGAGGACGTGTTGTAAATCTTGAAGCCGTAGTCCTTTCTTTGCATTGACTCTCTTCTTAAGACCATCGACGATGGTTTTGTTAATTGCTTCGACTTGACCGTTGCCCTGGGGATAGTAAGGTGTGGAGGGTGAGAGGATGATGTGGTATTGTTTGAGGAAGTTTCTGACTTTGCTGCCAACGAATTGGGGACCATTGTCGCATCAAGTCATATGGGGACAGTCGAAGCGAGTGATGATGTTTCCCATAAAAATTTCACAACCTCTTCTTCTTTGGTTTGACATAGAGGTACCGCTTCGACCCATTTTGTGAAGTAATCGGTTGCGGCGAGGATGTTTTCTCTACTACCCTATGCTTTTGAGAAGGGTCCAATGAGATCGATAGCCCATCTTTTGAATGGCCAGGAAACTTGACTGAGGTGGAGGTCTTGAGAGGGGCAATGGATGTCATGAGAGAGACGCTGGCATTTATCACAGTATTTTGCATAATCTGACGTTTATTTTCCCATACCGGGCCAAAATAATCCTTGGGTAACAGCTCGAAGGGCCATAGAATGACCAACAGTATGAACACCACAGGTTCCTTGGTGAAGTTCGGCTAAGGTTTGAGAGGTTTCGGCTTGGGATATGCATCGAAGGAGGACGCCATTTGGGGATTTTCGATGTAGTTGGTTTTTTTGGATAATATGTCTGCGGCAATTTTCTAGCAAGGACCGTTTGGTTTTGGGATCATCTAGGAGGGTGGCGTTGTTGTGGTAATGAAGAAATGGTGTTCGTCAATCATCTGGATCGTGACTCTCGCCCGCTGTATTGATGGTATTGATTTTCATCTGGTCGATACTTGGGCGTTCTAGTACTTCGATATGAAGTGTCCAAGATTCTGATTGTCCGAGCATAGTTTCAATGTAGGCGAGGGCATCTGTATGTCTATTTTCTCCTCGAGGGTAATGTGTGATTGTGCATTTTTCGGGAAACCGGTCCATGCGCTGTCGCAAAAAAAGAGCGTAGTCAACCATGCGACCGTTAGCTTGGTTTTTTCTTGTGTAATGTCTCCAAACGTGTTGGGAATCTGTAAAGACTGCCAGCTTGGGAATGCCAAGGTCGAGTGCGAGGTCGAGGCTGTGGATCAAGGTTTCATACTCTGCTTCGTTATTAGAACATTCAAAGGCTAGTTTGTCAGCTTTCTTTATACAGTCATTAGTGGGTGTTACCAAGGCAATACCAATGCCTGGGCCATTAGGTCCTGCTGATCTGTCTATGAATAAATGCCAGCCGGTGAGAGGGTCCCTGGGATCTACTATTTCGGGTTGATCTTCTAATAAATCACCTTCGTTTTCTTCCCAGTCGACATCTTCGACTGGGAAGCCAGCTAGAACGTCTGCTACTGCTTGGCCTTTCTGGGATATTTGCTTCTCAAATGTAATGTCGTATTCGTCAAGGTATACGGACCACTCTTACACTGGTCTGGATTTTTTCTTTTTTGCTAAGTACCTCTCGAAGGGGATAACTGGTAATAACACTGATGCGATGAGCCTGAAAATATTGTTTGAGCTTACGGGATGAATAAACAAGTGGTAGGAGTACGCGCTCAAGTTTTGAATATCATGTTTCTGTGGGGGTTAGGGTTTTGCTGATGAAATATACAGGTTTTTCGATGTTGGAATCAAGTCGAATGACCACAGAATTTAGAGAGGTTTCTGTGGCAGTAAGATATAAAGAGAGTGTTTCGCCTTCGATAGGTGTGCTGATGATTGGTGGACCGCTAAGATAACTTTTGAGTTCAGAGAAGGCTTATTCGCACCCAGGGGTCCAATCGATCTTGGGATTGTTTTTCTTTTTGGCTTTGTGGACGCCTTGATCGCATAAGAGGGAAAAGATCCAGGCACATCGATTTGAGGATTTGGAAATGAAACGATTGAGGGATGCTATCCTGCCTATCACTTTTTTGATGTCTTTCTTGGTTCTGGGCGAATGCATGTCTATGAGGGCTCGAATGTGGGTAGGTCTATCTCTATCCCGCATTTACTGATAAGGTGACCCAATTTTTTTTCGGATGACACGCCAAATTGGCACTTATCTGGGTTAAGTTTCATATTATACGTGCGAAGTATCAAGAAGATTTCTGAGAGGTCTTGGATATGGGTGTTTTTCTGAAGGCTCATGCATAACATATCGTCGATATAGGCTTTGACAGATTTGCTAAGCAAGGGTTTAAACATGGTTGTGAAAAGGCGTTGATAGGTGGCACCGACATTTTTAAGGCCTAAGGGCATAACATTGAAACAGTAAAGGTCTTGTTCAGCTATAAATGTAGTTTTAAGTTGATCTTCGGGGAGGAGGGGTACCTGATTGTACCCGAATTTGCGTCCATCATGGATAGGCGTTCGTGTCCTGCAGTGGCATCGATGATTACTGAGATAGTTGGGAGGGGGATGCTGTCCTTCGGTGTGTGCTTGTTGAGGTCTGTGAAGTCAGCGCAGATTCAGATCTTGCCATTCTTCTTAGGAATTGCTACAACGCTTGATATTCAATCTGTGTACTTTACTTCTCATTTAAGGCCTGCGGTTATGAGCTTGCCTATTTTGAGGTTCACGGCTTCACAAAGTCGTGGTTCCAGTGTACGCTTCTTTTTTTTACTCATGAGGAATAGGGGAGGAAATCGAGGCGATGGTAGGCCAGGCTGGGGTCGATACAAGGCATTTCTTGAAATATCCCGGCGAAGATGTCTTTGTTTGTTCGAAGAAACTCAGAAAGTTTGAGGAGCTCTGATTCATTGAGGAAGGTTCTGAGAAATGTACCTCGACCAGAGCTATCGAGATCAATATAAACAGTGGGTTCGATGGATGGGGTTGTATCTGTCGAAGTCGAGGGGATAAAAAGATGTTATGATTGTTATGGGCGGCTGATAAGTTTTTGGGTTCGGTCGATCTCTGGGTGCTCCATAAACGGGCAAGGCGTTAAGAGCCTTTCAAATACCAAGTACCCTCGTGATTACTGAATCGAAGGGTCTGATGGTAGGTCGAAGGTATAGCTCGCATGGCGTGAAGCCAATCTCGTCCGAGTATACCGAGGTATTCAGACTTCTTGTCAATGATGATGAAGTTGGTTTTAAGGGTAATGGGGCCAATAGTCACGGGTAGGCTGATACGGCCAATAACAACTTCTGTTGATCCGTTAAAACCTTTTTGTTCGATGTTGGCAGCGGTTATGAGGTCCGTTTTCTTCATGGTCTGGATTGTTTGGAGAAAGGGAACATTAGCTGCACTCCCAGTATCTACGAGCATTGTATGGAGGATGAGGTTCTCGATCTTAATCATGATGACTAACAGATCGGAATGGCGGAAACGAACGTGTGAAGTGTCACAGTCGATGAAAGAAATACCTTCGAGTCGAGGGTGACTGCTTTATTATGGCAAAAGGGTAGAAAATTTCTCCTGATAGGTGTGCTTGTAAAATTCTTTGACATGCTTTTGCTTACTCTTGGAATGTCTACTGTCTATGTTGTTAACTTCGATCAACTTAACTCTATAGATGTGCACCTCAGCTTGTTCAATAGTAGGGGTAGATAGACATTTGAGGTAGGACCCATTGAGGTAGCTTGGAAGATTAGCAATATACTGGTGCAAACGTTTTGCTCTAAAAATATGTTCAAGGGAGCGTTGAAGGGCTAAACATTTATTGGTATGGTGACAGTTGCACTTATGGTTGGAGCAGTAAGGTTCGCCTGGTCTGACTTCGATGGGGAAAGGGATGCGCCAAATGGGGTCTGTCTGTATGTGTCATAGAAGGGTGCAAAGGGGGGAAGTGAGTGTAGGCAAAATAGGCCTTGGTCACTTCTTACGAGCTTTGGTACTGTTATTAATGTTGGGGCATTTGCGGCTCTCGGTCTCCTGTGAGACATGAGCGATCAGGGGTGCGAGAGCAGGGTGGGGGTGTTGCCGTGGTTTATTGAAGTTTTCTATTTGCGAAGGCTGGCTCTGTTTGCAGGACTTTCGGAGGCATTCGAGATTAATATAGCCATTGACCTTCGAGAACATCTTTTCGAGTGTTTTTGGTTTGTGGAGGACTAGGTGCTCTTTTACTCAGTTGTGGTCGGGCTGGGCATTCGAATATGCCAAAATAACATTCGTGCAGTCAAGATTTTCAATTTTTCAGGATTCGTCATGGAATCTTCTTATGAAGGCTTCGAGGGTCTCACTACCAGAATTTCTAAAATTTAAGAGAGCGTCAACTCTGACCTCTCCGTCTTTGTTGAAGGCAAACTGGGCAACGAAAAGGTGTGAAAGTTGCTCGAAGTTTCAAATCGAGCCATTTGGGAGATTTTGGTACCATCGAAGGGGGTTATCGGTAAAGCTTGTTGGGAAAAGGCGACATAATAGGTAGTCAGCCATAGAGTAGAGGCTTAGGGAGTTTTGGAATTTAAGGATTTGGGATTTGGGGTCTGTGTTATGGTATTTGCTAAGTTTGGGGCACGAAAGTTGGAGGGTATTTCGATAGCTAAAAGTTTGAGGCAGATTGGGTTATTGAGGCGGGTCCCGGAGTTTGTGGCGGGGCTCATACTAATGCGGATGACGGGTTGTATTTGGTGGTCGATGTCCTGTTGTGTAACATATGCAGGATGTGGGGGAGATTGATGAATTCGATGGTTGTAAGGTCGTGTGTGTGATATAAAATATGTGCTGCGCTCGCCGAACTGTTCCCGAGCAGGACGGCGTCTGGGGTATTTGGAGGAGTAGAGGGTTGAGTCAGAAGAGTCTTTTGTGGGGTGAATCCTGAGGAGAATCGAACCGGTTGGGGGGATAATGCGGGGAATACCTTCGGCACCGGTGTGAACGGGGGGTATCTCGAGGTTTGGCAAAGGTCCTAGGCGGGTGCGAGCAGAGACGCACGATGGGTCTTGTGCCTGGGACGGCCGAACAGGTTTTAAGGGCTGTAATATCTGTAGCTCTCGAATGGTGATGCGCAGTTCGTCGATTGCTTTGTTCTGTCTATTTTCATCATCCAAGCGGCAATTTTACTATGTTTTTAGTGCCAAGCGGTGGTTTTCACGCTCCTGGTGTAGTTGGTTCTGGTGGCGCTCCTCTGGCTTAGCGACTTGTTGGGATAGGAAGGCTATTTGGGCAGCGACTCCGTCAATGGATTAGCCTGCCAGGGTTGAGTTGGAACGGTGTGTGGGTGCTATTGAGGGTATTCTGCTGAAGTAGAAAACAAAAGGAGAGGAAGAAGGAAAGGAGATTGGTAGGGTGGGAAGCACAGACGGTGCCAATTGTTGGGACCTAACCTCGTTCGGATGGGAAGTTGGTTCTTACAACGTTGAATCAATATTCAATCTAAGGAGACAAGAATTTGACCTAAAGCAAGATCTAACTATGGACAAATACTTGCGTAGAGGCCCGAATGTGACTCTCTACGAACTCTTATGAGGATTTTTTAAGACAGATCGTATTACTGAAGAGTAAATAACAGGGTTCGAGTACATAATATCTGGATGGTCGAAGGTAAAATCCAAGGGGTTGGAGATGATTTTTCTAACCCCTCGGTTTCCCTTCTCCTCTATTTATAAAGATATAGGGAGCTGAGTCACCAAGTGTGGGTCAGGTTTACATGATTACTGTCTGGAAATATCGGTGAGTTATGGGCTCCGGTCATGTCTGTACGGCCACTACAACATTTATTGATGATGTCTCTGAACGGTGTGGTGGTTGGACCTGTCACTGTAGCTGTACAGGCTAATCAATGCATCTCCTAATCTGATGAGATGATTGTCTGTCTTTTTCTGCTTCGATCGTGTGTTAGTAAGGTTGAAGAATTTCTATTGTTGTATAATAGTTCATTCTCGAAGTTTTGTCTGATGTCGATACATTCGATTATGTTTTAGAGATTGAGTGAGCTTCGATACATTTGAGTAGGCTGTGAAGTGGACTTCGACTGCCTGTCGAAGGCTGCGAGTAGGTTACTACATGGGGCCATATAACTATAATGGAATTATAATTAGAATGATGTTTTGAATCTGTTATCTTTTGATTCAAATGTTGTTTGTGACTGTTGTGAATTAAAAATTTAATTTAAAATGTGAGAGCTTTGGAAATAACGTCAGCAGTTCTAAAAGTAGTTGAAGCAAGAATAGAAAAAATAGGTAACTTTGATTTATACATCTAGTATTAGTACAGGGAAAGATCAATTGTGTGCAAGTGTTGAGTCATCATGAGTGTGGGGAGGTCAGAGGAAGATTTGGGTAGGAGAGATGAGAATTTATTAAAATATAGGGCAGAGGGCAATGATGGGAAGGTATTTTAACCGAAAAGGTAGAAAATGTAAGACATTAATTGTGGAAGGGATGCCTCGGCTCCAAAAATGAGGACGGCCGCATGAGGCCAAATAACTGCATGCAGTTAGAGAGAAAAACTATAAATAATACTTTATCTTCCTCATTCAAACATTTATCAACTTCTAAAAAATTAAAGAATAATGAAAGCTGATAGAGAAAAATTATAGAGATTAGCGCGAGAGATTAAGCGAGAGCGATCAACAATCAATGCAAGATAAAGTTGTAGAGACTGAGTCACGATGGTGGTTGTATAGCAGTGTTGTGAATGAAGAATTTGGTGTCGCTTCAGATTTGTATTCAGACGTTAAAGGTTAGTAAATAATTTGTAATATTGTTATTATGTGTTTGAAAGATTTTTGCGGTTTTCAAATTTTAAAAAATTACTTTTTATAGTAATATATTAAAATCTATTTCGTATATGTGTCAAAAGGAGATATGCTATGATATATGTATATGCATGATGGATGTGTAAAAGATAATGATAGGATACCTGGACCTGTATGTATGTCGAGAGTGAAGAATATCTGTGTAGAATCAAACCTCATCCTTAGACTTGTAGCTGAGATGGGGACTTCACCTATTATGGAGGCGTAGACCTCTGGTCGTTCGGTTGAGTCTGAGATTGTAGTATTTCATAGGGAGGATGAAGTTAGAGTTGTTCAATTTCCATATTTCCCTGGACAATTGGTATCATACCCTCCGAACTCCGATGTGCTTAGAGAGGTTTATAAATCTAAGGCCCTTTTAGGGGGAATATAGTGCAACGTTGCAGAACATGTGGGTAGGCAGTTTAGAAGTTGTATTATGGAATCTGGGAAGGAGCATTTCTTTATGTTGCTTGATTTAGAGAAGGAGAAATTAATTAAGGGGGTAGAGAAACTGATCTCCTTGGAGTATTTTGATGGAAATGCCCTGGGCAACCTAGATGGGGGCTTTCTAGGTTACCTGTCTCAGTTAGAGTACTGGTTGAGCTTGCTCCTTAGAAATCTTAAGAAAGGGATAATGAATACAATAGGGGCATGTCCTACCGAGTTGAATTGGAACATATAGGATATGATCAATGTTTGTGAGAGTTTGAATAGGTTGTAGGAGGAGAAGCGGTGGAGAGAAGAATATCTTTTAAAGATGATTTGCAGTTTTATGGTGTGAAAAATTATTCTGCAAGTGGAGGGGCATAATTTTTTGCGAGTTCGTCTCGACCACTTTTTTTCGATTTGAATTCAGAAGATTGAATATGGAATGATAATGTGATTTGAGTGAAAGGTGATTGCCTTCTGAGAGAAGATGAAGAACCCATGAAACTTTTGTATATAACTGCTATATTTTGAAGGTTGTTCTGTTGCTTGATAATATATTTTGTTTGGTTTGCAGGTTCTCAGTCAAAGGTGAAGAAGAAGGAGGAGTCCCAGATGGACACTGTTGCTCGAGAAGGGATTAAGCTTGAGGCGATACTGGAGGACCTTGGTACTAATAGAAATAAACGAGCTAATAGCAGGTCCGGGAAGGTTTAAAAGTCTCAAACAAAAAGACTAATGACGAGGGTTGGAGCTGGTAAGAAATGAAGGGCTGATAAAGTGAAGCGAATGGCTTTGCCGAAGGCCACTGTGTTGGATTTTGCAAATGTTTTGGAATCTACTACTTCGAGCAAGTTAGTTCAGAAGTTTTTGATGAAGAGGGTTTTGAAGCGTGGCTCGGCCTCTAGAACCACGGGGAGTGGTGAGGTCGAGGAAGATATGAAGAAGAGGAGGGTAGATCCCCCTACTAGAGTTACAGGGCGAAGGTCGTGGAAAATTGACCTGCAGAAGAAGATGAGCTGGGAGCTACAGAGGATAGGGCGAGGCATTCAGCTCATAAGGGAGTTGAGGAGTTGAGAAAAGTGGTAAGTTTTGATGATTTCTATGCTTCTGAATTCTGTATTGTGATTCAAGTTGAAAATATGTTCAATTTTTTTATAGGTTGCTCATTTGATGAAGGAGTCTGCCTCAGGATTGAGGGCGAAAAAGCTCAGCTCAAGAATGGGAAGGTAGAACTCGAGAAGAAGGTGGCTTGATTAAAGTCTGTCCTAGTTTGGAAGGGGAAGCTACTAGATTCTGTGAAGGCTGCGTAGGAGGTGCAGATTTGCGAGCTGACAGAAGAAGCGCAAAAGAACCTGAATGAGGTGGTAGTTTAGCTCAACAGACTTGGGTGCCAACTCCTCAAAGTGGGGAAGTCCAAAGCTTAAGTTACAACTATTATGGAGGATACCTACGTCAAAGTGGACGAGGTGGAAGATGATGTTGTTGGAGTGGTAGGAGGGTTGGATGGTACCTCTCCCCAAACTGTGCTAAAGAACCAAGGGGATGACAATGAAAATCAGAGAATGATAACGAGAAGGTAGAGTTGAATTATTGACTTTATGGTTGCGTGATTTGTTGGGTTTGAGAGCTATAAATGTATGGGATATTGTTTTGTTGGATAACTTCGGTAGGCTAAGAGATGTTTATCGAAATTATTTGTAGGCACTTAAGGATATGCGCTTCAGAATTGAGGAGTTAGAGAATGAGCTTGCTAAGGAGAAAGAAGCCTCAACATCCCTGTTATTTTTGCAAGAGGAGCTACAGGTTAGAGTGGAGCAAGAAATATTTGTCTTGTATGGTGCATTACTTTAGAGCTGCGAAGTAAAAATTAGAATATAGAAATAGACTAAAAATGTGTTAATAGTTTAGGGGGCAATGGTGATCAAATGTGTCCAGATAATTCCAAAATGTTAAGAAATTTAGAACATAGGAAGTGTGTACCTTGAAATTGGATGTACAATTTATTGTCATCGAACTGGGATCATACTTTGACCTTAAGTTTAGAAGCAATTTCACAATAGTAAATTTCAAAAAAAATTAAATAGAAATTGGTTAGAAAGTATTTGTTACAAACATATTGTGAGATGAAAGCTAGTTTTACCTTTGCTTTATCTTATGTCTGGTAGAGTTCTTTGATTGAAAATTAGTATTTCCTTCGTTTTAATCGAAGATTTTGTATAGATGGATGATTGAAAGCTAGTATTACCTTTGCTTTAATTTGTATAGAGTTCGATTAAAAGCTAGTTTTACCTTTGCTTTAATCGGTATAGAGTTCAATTGAAAGCTAGCTTTTCCTTTGCTTTAATCGGTATAGAGTTTGATTAAAAGCAAGTTTACCTTTGCTTTAACCGGTATTGAGCTTGATTGAAAGCTAGTATTACCTTTACTTTAATCGTTATAAATTTTGATTAAAAGCTAGTTTTACCTTTGCTTTAACCGATGAAATGCTGCTTTGTCATAAACGATGGTTGTGATGGTCGAATGCTCGATCGGGGTGATGTGCTCGAATAGAGGTCCTCAGGAATGAGGTTTGTTTGCATGTAACAAAAAATCAGTTACGTCTAGGAAGCTGGAGAGGTTGCATGTTGACTTTGCGAGGCTAGAAATGAAAGGTTATCATTTATTTGGTTGCGGAGGAGGGAAAGTTGTGGTGGGTTTGCAAGTATAAAAATAGCTGTTGTAGAGATTACTTCTCATCTTTATGCATGTTTTTCTTGTTTCTCTTCTTCGTTGCTCGTAATGACATGGCGATAGATATTCCCGTTCAAGAGGACTGGGCTGCTGCGCGAGTTAGGCGCATAGGGGAGGTCCTGCTGGGGCTACGACGGTGGTTTGGCCTGGAAGAGGACATTGATGCAGAAATACCGAATCTTTTTGAGGTGGAACTCGGAGTTCCAATTCTTGAGATGCCATTCGCATACCGGTGGGGGATACTGTAAATGATAGGGCCATTCCCTGGTCATCGGATGTCCCTCCTCGAAGGCTTCGCAAAGGATATTGTTGACCAGGAGAATGCAGATGCTGCGGCCATTATCGAAGAGGAGCAGAGTGCTAATAACTAGGGTCCTCTGAGATGTGACTGTGTTATCGTTTTCTTTCCTTTTGTTTCTATTGTCTCTTGTTTGTTGTTTTGTAAGAGGGTTGAAATGTTAACTGCTTTTTGAATGAAAAATGATTTCTTAGAATAACTCGTGTTTGTCGAACTGTGGGTAATAGTGATAAAGTCTGATATGAAATGGATGATATAGTTTGTCGAAATATGTTGTTTGTGTTGATCAAAGATAAAAATGAGTTTGTCGAAGGGAGAAGTAAAGTGTGGTGAATGCTGAAAAATTTGTCTGCAGGCCTGAGGTTTTTGACTAGTCGAACTTACGACTGTATTTGGTCAAAGGTTTTAACCCTTTGAGTTAAGGAGCATACTGAATGTCGAAAGCCAATATGTTAAAATAAATTTTGTTGAGGCTAGGTGCTGATGATTGTTCAAAGCGTGAAATGGTCGAATATTTGAGTACAGGAATATGTCGAAGATTGAGTTTGATTTGACTAGCTGCCCTGAGAGCTCAGAAGGCAGGTCGGTCAGACTGGTACGAACGCCTGGGGCTGTGTGCAAATGGTAATGATGTTGTTTTTCTCGTATGATGGAAAAAAGGTAATGATTGGCTATTTCGACTGGACTATTTGGCTTCGAGTAGGGGAGAAAAAGGGGTTCGAGAGCTTCGGGTTTTGCAAGTAGATGGCACTAAGGGTGTTGTGCGCACGTGGGAAGTGCGAGGGGTAAAGTGGTCAAATGGCCTTAGAGCCGAAAAGCTGGGGTAGTAGGGTCGTGGTAATGATAGTGGTGAGTAAATCGAGGCGGTTAATTTTTTTGGAAAGATATATATAAGTGAGAGAAGAGTGATTACTGTGCTATTTTGTGGTGAGAATCAAAAAGATTGGGAGAATAGAACATACATTATTTCAAACGTGGGGGTTGCTGCTTCTTTTTCTGGTCTAATCTTGCTTGTTCTAGGAGAGGGTTGCTAACTATTGGTAAGTCACTTGATCTTTGTCATGTTTATTCTGTTTGAGGGGGTCGGTAGGAGACTTTGCATTTGGAGTGAAGAGGTTATTTTTGGGAGTATGGAGGCTTGGTAGAACTGGGTTTCGACCCAGTCAAAAATTTTGTGAGGGCTTTTTTGTTTTGGAGGAGTTAATGTGTTTGATTTTTGCGGTAGGAGAAATATCTAGAGGGGATAGATGGGGTAAGGGTGATAGACACGGGATTGTCGGGTTTTTCACCCTAATGTCCTGCCTCATCTTCTGTAGGCAAAAAATGCACAACCGTCGGGCTTCGAGGCGGGAACTGGTGGATGAAGTGGTCGGCGAGGTCATGGCGAGAACGTCTGGTCGTGACCCAATGGGCGAGGGTAGCAATTTAGAGGTGTTAGATGTAGTGACCGAGGCCCCGTTGTCGATGATTCTGCCGGCTGGAGGTGATACGGTCACAAAACGTCGAAGGACGATAGTGACCGAGGATAGTGATGAAGAGAAAACTGTATGGGGGAAGGGATGTGGTGTAGAACCTTTGGGTAGTAGGGAGGGGAATAAGGTACAGGGGGTGATAACGAGGATTCAACTGAGTCGGATGAGATCGAGGATGCCATTTCGGGAAAACATAGGGTTAGATTAGATCAGTTTGCCGTAAAATTAGAACTCTCGAAGGTGGAGGTGCAAATGAGTGTGGTGGGGGCAGGGTTGACTTTCAAATCAGACCCTGGGGAAGGGATTATTGCTTATAGGGGTCAAATTCAATTGGGACTGGAGCTGCCTCTTCGGCGACTGATGAAAGAAGTGATGAATTTTTGGGGGGTAGCTTCGGTGCGGATGAATGGTAATTTTTATGAGATGATGAAGGTGATAGAGGGGATGAATGTTAAATTGGCTGGCGAGGGCCGAGGTTTAATTAAATGGTTTGACATTGTCACCTTTTATTCGAGGATGGCTAGTCAAAATCCAGGGACATATCACATCCAATGTCACCCAGAGAAGCCTTGGCTCTTCGATCTGTGCTCAACAGGCCGGGGGTGGAATAAAGATTTACTGATAGTGAGGGGTAACTACGAGAATGTAGATAACGACGGCCCGTACAAATTACATCATAGGGTATTTAACGGAAGTAAGTTTTCTATCGAATGTTTGTTGTTGGTGTGCTTCTAAAATAAGTGATAACTGTGTTTTGCTTTATTTCTGCAGATCCGGGAAGTTCGTCCTGGGATAATCTAGTGAATTACATTGATACTCTGCTCCAGGCTAGTGAAGACTGGGTAAATTCGGTGTTTGATAGTCTCAAGATCAAGAGGCAAAGGAGAAAAAAGGTGGATTGCCATCTTCGAGACGTACCCGCTACGCCGAAGCGATCAAGGAGAAAAAGAGGGGTAGGTGTTTTGAAAGAGAAAAAAGAAATAGAAGGGAAAGAGTTGCCGAGGAATTACCAGTTTGTGCCGTGGTCGCGGAGGGGTGCGAAGCAAGCAGTGCCAGTGGCCGAAGGGGTGGAGAGGCTTCGATGATGAAGGCAAAACAAATTCCTTCTCAAGCCGAGAAAGGGAAGGGTCGGTAGTTCCCGAAGGCCCTAAGGTGCAGCAATCAAAAGTTATTCAACGTAAGAGGCATAAGGTACTTGGGGAGGATGATACAATGGAGGAAGATGAAGAAATGACGGAAGCTGAGCGACAGGAGCAGGCTGTGGCAAAGCAGGCGTCAATGGTCGATCTCTGGGAGGATGATCCTAATGAAGCTTCGAAGGAGATAAAGAAGCACATGTCTCAGGTAACTATATATAACTTGTGTATCGATATTTCAAAGTTTTTTTAGCTAATTGCTCGAGTTTCGAGGTTCACTGATTTCTTGAGTATTTTTAGCAGACGGAAGTCAGGGTAGAGACTTGTAACAAGGCTATGAAGTCGGTGAAGGCGAAGCTGCGACAATCAAAGAAAAATCTAGATTTGTCTCGTGGTAAGGAGGCATCATGGGTATCTCAAGTCATAAAGCTGAAACAAGATATAGATGTGCTTACTGACTCTTATGATGGGAGGCTCAAGCAACAACAGTCAAGGTTATAGCGAGAGTGGTTGTCCAACCTGAAGGCGTGTGAGAAGGCGAAAGTGGAACAGAGGGTGGGTTTCCAAGGGCAGTATGATAAGGAGTGCATAGAAAATGTGAGGTTGAAAAAGTTTATTGATGGTATGGGGTATGATGTCGATACGTTGCAGCCTTATCCTGTTTCTCCGGGACTTTTGGAGGGGGATGAATTGCAGGTGAAGGGAGGGGAGGTGAACGCTGTTGAGGAAGCACTTGGGGGTATTGGGGGTGATGTTGAGGGTGCGCTCCTTGTAGCGCCCATTGGTGGAACTTCTGATGGTCTGATCGAAGGGTTGCGTGATGCTGCTGAGGTTGGTGGTACTGGGGCGACTGTGGAGCCAGAATGTGCAACCGCGCCCACGTGAGGTTGGTAGGATTCGCATGTCTTCTTCTGCTGGTTGTGATGTTAAGTTGTTATACTGTGAACGATGTTTGTGGTGTCCTGTATGTATTGGAACTCAGTAAAGGGGGGTTTATTTATTGCTTTTGATAGCTGTTGAACTTCAGCGGTTGATGCTGAATATATTGATGCTTGTTTCCTTGAATATCTGTAATTAAAATGCACATGCTGTTGATTTTTCTTGTTTTTGGACTCTTACTGATTGATTTTTGAATTATACTGCAACTGTTTCTTCTGACGGGTAATATGCTGAGTGTTCTCTGCATTTGATGGCATTTAGCGAGTATTTTTGTATTTCTGAAGTAAACATTTGATCTGTTAGAAATAGAAAGTTGATCTATTTGATTGACTGTAGTATGATCAAAGTCTGAAGAGTATTTGAGATTTATAAATCGAACTCTGAATATTCTGCTAGACATCGAAGGCCGAAGCCACAGCGATGTTTAAAATTTTGAACAACTTCCAGGTCACCTCTGAGTATCAGTCTGGCCGAGGGGACGTGATACCTATAGGAAACCCGAAAATTAACTAATCGCCTCCAACGCATTCCCGAGGGTCTGGTCGTTCGACTAACCTTGCCCCTCGAGTTTGCCCGAATGTTAAAAACTTGAGCAATTCAAGGTCACCCCCAAGTATCAGTCGGGGCGAGGGTGGACCTGATACCCGGGTTAAACCGAGAAAAAGACTGGACATCGACAGTTTCAGAGCCTGGATGAAGTGTATCTGATCGCCTCTAATGCATCCCCGAGGGTCTGGTCTTTCGACCTTCCTTTCCTCTCGGGTTTGCTCAAAAATGAAGACTTGAGCAATTCAAGGTCGCCCCCAAGTATCGGTCGGGGCGAGGGTGGACGTGATACCTAGCTTCAACTAGGAAGAGGACTGGACTTCGAAGGCTTAAGCCACAATGAAGAAATATCTGATCGCCTCCCGATGCATCCCCGAGGGTCCGGTCTTTTGACCTTCCTTGCCCCTCGAGTTTGTTCAAAATTGGAAACTTGAGCAATTCAAGGTCGTCCCCAAGTATCAATCCGGGCGAGGGTAGACATGATACCTAGCTTTAACCAAGAATTAAAAAGTGAAACACTAGACGAAGTCAGAATGGAACAACTTGTTTATTGAATATTTTGGGTTACATCAATTGTACATGATTGTAGATATGTCCTGTTGTAAGAGGCCAATTGCATTGTATTCTGGGGGTACGGTAGAAGCTCTTCATCTTCCGTCATTAGGTAATTGGAACCCTTGTCTATTTTATCGTAGACGATGTAGGGTCCTTCTCAAGATTCAGCAAGCTTGCTAGCATTCCGGGGTTTCGAAGAATGATTGACGTGTCGAAGCACGAGATCTCTTATGTTGAAACTTCTTGGTCGAACTCTCTTGTTATAGGATTTTTGAAGTGAAATGTGGCAATGGCCAAGGTTAGCGATAGCTTGGTCTCTGGTCTGGTCAATCCATAACATCTTGTACGCAACTTTGAACTTGTTATCTTCTTCTGAGAGGTTAGGGTCTCGGGTGGGTACTTTAAATTAATTTGGTAGCACAGCTTCGGTCTCATATGTCAGGAGGGAAGGGGTGCATCCTGTAGATTTTCTTGGTATTATGCGATAAGCCCAAAGGACGTGTTGTAACTCTTGAACCCATCCTCCTTTTTTTGCATCGACTCTCTTCTTAAGACCGTCGACTATTGTTTTGCTGATTGCTTCGACTTGACCGTTGCCCTGAGGATAGTAAGGTGTTGATGGTGAGAAAATGATGTTGTGTTTTTTGAGGAAGTTTCTAACTTTGCTTCCAACAAACTGGGGACCGTTGTCACATCGGTTCATATGGGGGGAACCAAAGCGAGTGATGATATTTTCCCATAAGAATTTGATAACTTCTTCCTCTCTAGTTTGGCATAGAGGGACAACTTCGACCCATTTAGTAAAGTAGTCAGCTGCGATAAGGATGTTTTCTCTTCTACCTGAGACTTTTGAAAAGGGCCTAATAACATCTATAGCCCATCTTTTGAATGGCTAGGAAACTTGACTGACATGGAGGTCTCTAGAGGGGCAATGGAAGTCGTGGGCGTGACGTTTGCATTTGTCACATTGTTTGGCATAGTCTGAAGCTTATTTCTTCATATCGGGCCAAAATAATCTTTGGGTAATAGCTCGAAGGGCCATAGAGTGAACAAAAGTATGAGCACCGCAGGTTCCTTCGTGAAGTTCGGCTAAGATCTGAGAGGCTTCGGTTTGGGATACGCATCAAAGGAGGACGCCATTTGGGGATTTGCGATGTAATTGGCTTTTGTGGATGATATATCTGCGGCAATTTTCCATGATAGAGCGTTTGGCTTTAGGATCATCTGGGGGAGTATCATTGTCGAAGTAGTGATGGAATGGTTTTTGCCAGTCATCGGGATCGTGACTCTAGCCCCCAGTATGTATGGTGTTGATTTCCATCTGATCGATACTTAGGCGTTCGAGAACTTCGATATGGAGTGTCCGTGACTCTGAGTGGCCGAGCATTGCTGCAATGTAAGCGAGGGCGTCTGCATGTCGATTTTCTCCCCGAGGGTAAAGTGTGATTGTGAATTTTTCGGGGAACCGGTCCATTCTCTGTCGCACGAAGAGGGCATAATCAGCCATGCGACTATTAACCTAGTTTTCTCCTGAGTAGTGTCTCTGAATAAGTTGGGAATCTGTGAAGACTACAAGTTTGGGGATACCGAGGTCGAGTGCGAGGTCGAGGCCGTGGATAACGGCTTTATACTTTACTTCGTTATTGGAACATTCGAAGGCAAGTTTGGTGGCTTTCTCTATGCGATCATTAGTGGGTGTTACTAGAACAATACCAATTCTAGAGCCATTAGATCCTGTTAATCCGTCTGTGAATAAACGCCAGCCAGTGAGAGGGTCCCACGGATCTATTTATTCGGGTTGATAGTCTGCAAGATCATCTTCGTGTTCTTCCCAATCTATATCTTCGACCGAGAAGTCGGCTAGAAAATCTGCTACTGCTTGGCCTTTCTGGGATATTTGTTTATCGAAGGTAATGTCGTGTTTGCCAAGGTATACAGATCACTATTGCACTCGTCTGGAATTTTCTTTTTTACTGAGTACTTCTCGAAGGGGGTAACTGGTAATGACACGAATGGGATGAGCCTGAAAATATGGTTTGAGTTTGCGGGCTGAATAGACAATTGTGAGGAGTAAAAGTTTGATTTTTAAATACCGGGTCTCTGTAGGAGTGAGGGTTTTGCTTATGAAATATACAAGTTTTTTGATATGGGAATCAAGTCGAATAAGCACGGAACTGATGGAAGTTTATGTGGCAGTGAGGTATAAAGAGAGTGCCTCACTTTCGATAAGGGTACTGATAATAGGTGGACAACCGAGATTAATTTTTAAGTTCAAGGAAAGCTTGTTCGCACTCAGGGGTCCAATTGATCTCAGGGTTGTTTTTATTTTTTATTTTGTGGGTACCTTGTTCGCGTAAGAGGGAAAAAAGCTAAGCACAGTGGTCCGATGATTTTGAAATGAATCAGTTGAGGGCTGCTATCCTACCAGCTATTTTTTGAACGTCTTTCTTTGTTCGGGGCGAAGGCATGTCTATGAGGGCTCGAATGTGTGTGGGATTGATCTCTATCCCGCGTTTACTGATAAGGTGACCCAAATTTTTCTGGATGACACGCTAAATTGACACTTATCTGGGTTGAGTTTCATATTGTACGTGCAAAGTATTGGAAAGATTTTTGTTAGGTCTTGAATATGATTATTCTTATGGAGGCTTTTGCATAACATGTCATTGATATAGACTTCAACTAACTTGCCAAGCAAGGGTTTGAACATAGTTGTGGCGAGGCGTTGATAGGTAGCACCGGCATTTTTAAGGCCGAATGGTATAACATTGAAACAGTAAAGGCCTTGTTCAGTTAAAAAGGCAGTTTTAAGTAGATCTTCAGGGAAGAGGGGTACCTGATTGTAACCGAAAGCCGCATCCATCATTGATAGGCATTCGTGTCCAACGGTGGCGCCGTGAAGTGCTGAGATAGTTGGGAGAGGGAAATTGTCCTTTGGTGTATGCTTATTGAGGTCAGTGAAGTCGACGTAGATTCTGATTTTGCCATTCTTTTTTGGTACTTCCACGATATCCGATATCCAGTCTGCCTACTTCACTTCTCTGATAAACCCAGCGGCTATGAGTTTGTGGTGCCAATGTTCTCTTTTTTGCTTTACTGCTGAGGAATAGGGGATGAGATCAAGGCGATGGCACGCCAGGTGGGGGTTGACGCCGGACATCTCCTGAAATGTCCAGGCAAAAATATCTTTGTTTCCTCGAAGGAAGTCGAAAAGTTCGAGGTGTTCTGACTCATTAAGGAGGGTTCCAATAAATGTACCTCGACCAGGACCGTCGAGTTTGATATATAAAGTGTGTTCAATGGGTTGTGTGGTATCTGTCAAAGCTGAAGGTATGGGAAGATGCGGTAATTTCTATAGGCGGTTGACAAGTTTTCGTGTTTGGTCTATCTCTGGGTACTCGCATGAGCGGGCAAGGCATTAAGGACCTTTCAAGTTCTAAGTGCCCTCGTGATTGCTGAATCGAAGGGTCTGATGATAAGTTGAAGGTATAGCGCGCATGGCATGAAGCCAATCTTGTCCGAGTATACTAAGGTATTCAGACTTCTGGTCAATGACTATGATGTTGGTTTGCAGGGTAATGGGCCCTGTAGTGACAGGTAGACTGATGCGGCAAACAACTACTTTTGTTGATCCATTGAAACCTTTTAGCTCGACGTTAGTTGCGGTTCAAAGGTCCGTTTTTTTCATAGTTTGGACTGTTTGGTGAAATAGGACGTCGGCTGCGCTCCCAGTATCTATGAGCATTGTATGGAGAACTAGGTTCTAGATCTTAATCATGATGACTAATGGGTCGGAATGAGGAAAATGGACGTGTAAAGTATCGCAGTCGATGAAAGAGATGTCTTCGAGTCGAGGGTGACGGTTGTTTTCTGGCAAGAAGGTGGGGAATTTCTCCTGATAGGTGAGCTTATAACATTCTTCTACGCGCTTTCATTTGCTCTTGGAGAGTCGACTGTCTATATTGTTGACTTTGATGAACTTGACTCTCTAGATGTGTACCTCGGCTGGATCAGTAGTAGGGGCTGATAGGGATTTGAGGTAGGACCCATCAAGGTAGCTTGGTAGGTCGACAATATATTAGTGTAAACGTCCTGCTTTGAAGATAAGCTCGAGGGAGAGCTGAAGGGCAAAACATTTATTAGTATGATGACAATTGCATTTGTGGTTGGCACAGAAGATTTGCCCGGTCTGACTTTGATGGGGAAAGGAACGCGCCAAATGGGGTCTGCCTGTATGTGTGGTAGAAGGGTACCGAGGGGAGCAGTGAGTGTAGGTAAAATAGGCTTTAGTCGCTTCTTGCGTGCTTCAGTGCTGTTATCAATCATGGGGCATTTGCGGCTTTTAGTCTCCTGTGAGATAGGAGCGATCAGGGGTGCGGGGGTAGAGTGGGTATGTTGCTGAGGCTTGTTAAAAGTTGTTGTTTGCAAAGGCTGGCTCTGTTTGCGGGACTCTTGAAGGCGCTCGAGGTCGATATAGCCGTTGACTTTCGAGAACATTTCTTTGAGTGTTTTGGGTTTGTGGAGAACGAGATGTTCATTTACTCGGCTGTGATCCGGCAGGGCATTCGAGTAAGCTAAAATTACATTCGAGCAGTCGAGGTTTTCAATTTTACGAGATTCGTCGAGGAATCTTCGGGTGAAGGCTTCTAGGGTTTCATTTCTAGACTTTTTGAAATTGAAAAGAGCGTCAACTCTGACCCCTCTATCTTTGTTGAAGGCGAACTGAGCGATGAAAAGTTGTGAAAGTTGGTCAAAGTTACGAATTATGCCATTTAGGAGGTTGTGGTACCATCGAAAGGGGTTATCGGTAAGACTCGTTGGAAAAAGGTGACATAAAAGATAGTCAGCCGTAGAGTATAGGCTCAGGGCATTTCGAGATTTAAGGATGTGGGATTTAGGATCTGTATTGCGATATTTGCTGAGTTTGGGAGCGCGAAAGTTAGAGGGTATTTTGATGGCCAAAAGTTTAGGGTAAATCGGGTTATTGAGGCGGCTCCATAAGTCTGTAGCTGGACTCGCGGTAACATGGATGACTGGTTATATTTTGTGGTCAAATTCCTGCTGTGTAACATTTGGAGGGTGAGAGGGAGATTGGTAGAGTCGAAGGTTGTGAAGCCGAGGATGTGGTACAAAGTTAGCACTGTGTTCCCCGAGCCGTTCTCGGGCAGGACGGCGTGTAGGTTGCCTAGAGGTACGAAGGGTTGAGTCGGAAGAGTCTTTAGTGGGATGAATCCCACGGTGGATATAGCTGGTTGGGGGGATAATACGGGGAATACCTTCGGCCCTGGCGTTAATTGCGGGTAACTCGAGGTTTGGAGGAGGGCCAAGGTGGGTGCGGGCAGAAGTGTACGAAGGTTCGGGTGCCTGGGACGGACGAGCAGGTTCCATGGGCTGTAATCTATGTATCTCTCGGACGGTATTGCGCAGCTCATCGATCGCTCTGTTTTCTCGGTTCTCAACATCCAAATGGCGATTCCACTCTATTTCCAATGCCAAACGATGGTTTTCACGTTCCTGATTCAGTTGGTTCTGGTGGCGCTCCTGTGCCTGAGCGACTTGTTGAGATAGAAATGCTATTTGAGCAGCGAATCCGTCGATTGAATTTCTGGCCTGGGTGGAGTTGGAACGGCGTGTGGGTTCCATTGAGGATGAGTTGTTGGTGTGGAAAACAAGGGTATGGGAACAAAAGAGGGAGAGTGGTAGGGTGGGAAGCACATACGACACCAATTGTAGGGAGCTAACTTCGTTTGTATGAGGAGTCAATCCTTACAAAGTAAACTCGACCCTCAATCATAGCGAACAAGTAATTGGTCAATGATAAGATGAAACTGAAGGAAAATATTTGCATAGAGGCCCGAATGCGACTCTCTACGACCTCTGATGAGGATTTTTAAGACAGATTATATTACTGAAGAGTAAATTAGAGAGTTCGAGTACAAATTTTTTGGGTGGTCGAAGGTAAAATGCAAACACCAGAGAAGATTTTTCTAACCACTTTCTGGGTTCCCCACTCCTCTATTTATAGAAGCATAGGGAACTGAGTCACCAGGTGTGGGTCCGGTTTGCATGATTATGTTGTCAGAAAATCCTGCGCGAGTGACGAACTCTGGCCTTGTCGTTACTGTTACTGCTGCATTTATTGTTGATGGTTCTGAACGGCGCGGTAGTTGAGCTTGTCACTGTAGATGTACAGGCCAATCAATGTACTATCTTATCTGATGAGCTAGTTGTCTGTCTTATCTTGCTTCAACCGCGTGATAGTGAGGTCGAAGGATGCCTGCTGCTGGGACGTTAATTCATTCTCAAAGTTCTGTCCGGTGAGATGGTTGGCTGTCTTTTCGTACTTCGACCGTATGCAGATATGATCGAAGGATGCTTGCTGCAATGTACTGATTTGTTCTCAAAGTTCTGTCCGGTGTTGAAAGTTCGTCTCTGGGGGGTTTCTGAGGTGCCTTTTATAGGGGTCGAGAGGGCTTTGATGTATTCAAGTAGGCTATGAAGTGGGTTTCGGCAATCTGTTCAAAGAGTACAAGGAGGCTACTGCAGTAGGTAATGAACGGTTTTCACTAATCATCCCCCCTTATCATCGCCCCTAGTGTTGATCATGCATTCAAAATATCGATCAATGTAGGGGGTTGATATCACTTCGATTTGTACATATCAGGCTTTTATACCTAAAACCCCGGTTAGATAAGGCAAGGAATCGGCGTGTTTGCTTTCATTTTGAGGTAGATAGTCGAGAGTTGCTTCCGCAAATTTGCTTATCCTCTTTGATAATGAGGGCTGCATAGTCGATCATCTTACCATTCTTCTTGTATTGTTCAGAGTAATGGTGGACAATGAGTAGAAATTCTGAATAAACAGAAAGCTTTGGGATACCGAGCTCGAGTACGAAATTGAGTCAAAGAATTAGAGCTTTGCATTATGTGACATTGTTGGAGGCTTTAAAATCCATGCGGATTGATTTCTCGATTCTGTTGTTAGAAGGGGTAATTAATACGATTGAAATTCCTGACCCAGCGGGTCCGGCTGAGCCATTTGTATGAAGTCTTCACGCTTTTCATGTAACCCATTCAGCTCGTTCGTCAAATGTTTTGGTGGGTGGATTTTTTATAATTTCTTATGTAAGGTCAGGATCGTGCTCCTCCCAATCGGGATATTCTACTGGAAAATCTGTGAGAAAATTGGCAACGGCCTGTCGTTGTTCGAACTTAATATCATGTTCTCCCTAACTGACTGACCATTGCTGCACTCTCCTGGATTATTCTTTTTTGAAAAAACTTCTCGGAATGGGTAGTTTGTCATGACTTTAACTGAATGAGCTTGGAAGTAGTGCTTAAGTTTATGTGATGTATAAACAAGAGTTTAAAGGTGTCTCTCAATTTTAGATTACGTCATTTCCGCGGGAGTGATTATTTTACTGATAAAATATAGTGACTTTTCGATCTTCCCCTCAAGTCAAATGAGAACTGAGGTGATTGATGCGTCTATAACTGCCAGGTAGATGATCAATTCCTCATTATCTATCGGGGTGCTCATGATGGGAGACTTCCCCCAATAGGTTTTTTGGTTCCAGAAAAGCTTTCTCGCATTCTGATGTCCCCATGATCTCTTCATTGGGCTGATCCTTTCCTCTTTTCATATAACCTCGGAGTAGTAAGAACAGCCAACGACAGCGATCTAAAGATTTAGAAATGAATCGGTTAAGAGCGGCAATCTTGCTGGCTAGTTTTCTACGTCCATCGTTATTTTTGGGGATGGCATGCTGAGTAGAGCTTAAATTTGATTTGGGTCGGCCTCATTCCCCTTCTTGCTGATGAGATGGCCGAGGAATCAGCCTAAATGTACTCTGAATGGATACTTATCTGGATTGAATCGTATCCTATAAGATCATAGAATATTGAATATTGAATATTGCGGTTAGATCTATGATGTGGTTGTTTGACTGTATGCTCTTGCACAAGAGATCATTGATGTATACTTTAACGACTTTCTTAAAATGTTCTTTGAACATAGTCATCATTAACCATTGATAAATCACGCCTGCGTTCTTAAGTCTGAAGGGTATGACTTTCTAGGAGTAAAGTACTCTTTCAGTAATGAAAGTGGTCTTTTCTTGATCTACTTCCAAGAGGGGAATCTGATTGTATCCAGAAGAAGCGTCCATCATAGATAGGAGTTCGTGACCTGCCATTAAATTAAGAATTTGATTAATGATGGGAAGAGGGAAATTGTCCTTTGGAGTGTATTTTTTTAGATCGGCAAAATCTGCATAAACTCAGACCTTTCCATTCTTCTTTGGAATAACGACGATGCTGGATAACCAATTTGGATACTTGGCTTCTCGAATGAACCTTACTTTGATTAATTTCTCGATCTCAATGTTGACTTCAACTCGAAGATGAGGTAAGATTCGTCGCTGCTTCTGTTTGACAGCCGTGACATTGATGTTGATGGCCAACTTGTGAAATGCGTTGGCCAGATTGATGTCTCGATTCATTTGTAAGATGTCTCGATTAATTTGTAAGAATCGAATGAGGGTATCCTTATCGTACTGGACCAACTTGGTACCGATAAAAGTACCTCTACTGGATCCAACTTGGTATGTCGATGTATTATGTAGGCTCTTCTGTAGAAGGCTGATTATCGATGTGACTAGCTTTCTCTAATTACTATGCAGTATATCTGTCTGAGCTATCTAAAATAGTTGAGATGGTATTCTTGTAAGCTCGAGAAAGTTTTTGACTGCCTTTGATTTCATAGATACCATCATTATGTTTAAAGAGGAGTGTTTAGTGATAAGTGGAAGTGATTGCTTCTATGTTGTGAATCCTGTAGAGGTCCAAAATCCTGAGATAATGAGATTTGGCATTGATGACGTAGAAGACGACATTAATTATGGCTGGTCCGGCGGTGATAAGTAAGATGATCATGCCTACTCTCTCTTATTTGGAACCATTAAATCCACCGATATCAGTGTCACTCGGAATGACTTGATCGGCCAATCCCATTTGGCCGATTATGCTTTGAAAGAGAATCTCAATACCGCTTCCAGTATCGATCATCATTGTATGCATGAAAAACTTCTTCATCTTGAGCATTATGACTAATGCATCATGATGTAGAAATTTTATATGACTAATGTCGCAATCTTTAAATGAGATCCCAAGTCGACAATTGCTCAACTCTGGCAGAAGCTTAGCCTCTTTATTTTGGGGTATGCGGTCGTAACATTCAGATAGTCTCCTGCGCTTGAATCTGTAAGAGTTGCTGATTTGATAAATCTCAATCATGTTGCTATGGTACATATGGTAGAGATGTTTATCCTCAGCTTTATCTTTGAATTACTTCTTATAGCTGCCATCTTTGTAGGGTTTCAGGTCTATAATGTATTCGTACATCTGCCCATCTTTTAAAATGAATTCCAGCAACCACTGTAAACCATAGTATTTGTTAGTAGCAAGATGATTTACCTTGTGATGCATACAATACGGGCAGCTTTCGAATGGTTACAATGGTTGAGATGGATGGTATAGCCTATCCTTTGATAGAATTAGAAAAATAGTAGAGATTTAGACATTCATCTTTGGGAGGACCGGTTTGGGTAATGTATCTCTTTTCTGAGGGTTGCCAGTATTTCCCTTGGAATGCTTTTGATCACCCTGATCCTCTTTCGGTTTAATGTTTCGTTCTATAGGTGGACCTTTAGTGGTTAGGACAGATTTAGTAGATTTATGCCTTTCGAACATCATCCTTTCCAGGTTGACATACCCATTGACTTTGGTGATCATATCCTCCAAGGTCGCGGGTTTGTTGAGGAATAGGTACTCTTTAGCCTTGAAGTCGAGCTGGAACGCGTTGGTAAAAATAGTAACAGCTATTTTCTGATCAAGATTTCTAATCAAGATTACCTACTTTTCGTGCGATCCCCAAAAACTTCTTGGCAAATACCCCGAGCTTCTTTCCTTGTGATTGTTTAAGGATAATAAGAGAATATAAATTTTCCTACTTATTTTTGTTGTGAGCATATGTCTTGATGAATTTCTTCTGTAGCCAATAGAATATAAGGATGGAATCTTTAGGTAGAGAGTGGAACCACCGAAGTGGTTCTCCCTGTAGACTTGTTATGAACAGACGGCAGAGAATGTGGTTGAGATTGGAGTATAATCCCAATGAATCACGGTATTGTTAAATGTGCTCCTTTTGATTGGTGCCCTTGTCTTTACGTATCTTCAGAGTATGGAAACATTTTGGCACTTCTATATCGAATAACTCTTTAGCAATTTGACTACCTTACAACATGGTAAGGTCGTCTTTATGGCCTAGAGTCTGAGCTTCAATTAACTCCTTGATATGCTGATCCATATGTTCTTGTGTGACTTATTAACGTATGGCTTGAGTGGCTTGGCGAGGTGGCTGAGGATTATGAATGCCGGTTTCCTCACTCAAGCGATCACGATCACGTGCTGGAATTCGTGGTTGAGGTCGTTGTTCTTCCTCATGAGGTTTGGAAGGTCATAATCCTCTGTTGATATCAGATTGAGCTTCACCGCCGTAATGAATGGAAGGCTAAGGTTCGTGCTGAATATTTTTGGAATTAACTTTGCTAGTGGCTCCTCGAGGTCCCAATCTTTCCCGCGCAGAAACCCGTGGGGTCTCTGGCATCATATTATGATATCTAGTTTGGGGAGCCTCTTGTGTATCCTGTAGAGTCTATAATGCAGTCTGCATGGTTATCATCTGGTCTTTATATCATTTGAACACTGTTAAACAAGCTTGTCGCTCGGCTTCGAGCACCTACTCTCGGAGCTCTCTGTCAAGAGTTAACTGACGTTCGAGCTCATTTTATTTATTTCGGCGTGAAGATTCGCCCTTAGTTCTGTAAGTTATTCTGGCTCAACTGAAACATCGAGCTGGATTCCAGTTGCTAGTTGTCTGGAAGTAACCATAATTAAAGATTGATAGTAGAATGAATATATGCCTTAAGTTATCGTAAAAGTGTCATCTTTCCTACAGATGGTGGAAAATGTAATGGCCTAATTCTGTTAGCTCAAAATGGCTCAGAATTAGCTCTTATACCAATATACCTGTGACGAAAACTAATGCAAAGTAAGAAATGACACAAGTGATTTAGCGTGGAAAATATTTAAATAGGTAAAAAACCATGACTAGGAGTTGAGGGTTTTATTAACAGTAACTTTTATTTTTTGAGGCTGATATCTTATTCCAAGTGATCTCTCGAACTATAAATAATTGATCTTTCAAATACGAAGTTTTTCTTTGTGGTTTTTTTTTCTATCTCTGTCTCTTTTAGAATTTTTTCTTTATTTAGGCCTTACCTGTAGCTCGTTATTGTGCTGAAGCATGTTCTCCAAACAATGAGGTAAGTGGTGGTCGGCTGATTAACTGCTGAGTTTGTGGGAGACAAGTGTCTTTCACTTGTTCATGTTCTTCTGTTTGTGCCTGATCCACGTTTTCTATCAGTTTGTGGTATAGGTGTCAATGTTGACTATTTATATTACGTGTAAAATGCATGAACCTAATATGAAGGTAGCTCAAATTGGGTTAGGTCGAGGGATATGTCCCTACAATTTCCCTTTCACAACTGAAGGCATGAGTGGCTTTGCTTAAGAAAGATCATGTATATTTGCGGTATTGGAAGTTGAAAAGAAATGACGTATTTAATGTTGATTTGACTGGTATGAAAATAGGTATTTCTTTTTAATGGAGGGATGTATCTGCATTGAATGATGAAGGAAAATATTGATGTAATGGACGCTTGGGGTTCTGAGAGTGATTCTGCTTTGTATGATGACTGCTTTGGAAATGTACCTGTGCATTAAACACGAAGGTTATATAAATAGTACTTGTACTGTAGATTCTAGCAAAGTACGCTGCTGTTATAAAATTCTCTGGAATTCTTGAGTGATAATGGTGAGGACTTGAGGAATGGTTTATGAAGAGAGAGTTTCTGCCGAGATGCTGAAATTCAAGTTGAGATACTTCGGGGATCAATCTTTGAAGATGTCCACCCCAATTCCTGTTCCATCAACATATCACGGTATGTCAGAAGAAGAATCGGCTGAAGCTGAGGAAGACTATTACTTTATGTGGAGATTTTATTACTGTATGATAACTATTACTTTATGTTGGAGGTGTCTCCGCATCCGTGCAGAGGACAAGGTTAATGAGACAGATATGGTGGCCGGTGTAACTGTGAGGCAGTATCGCTGGTATCCTCCAAATTACTGGATTCTAAGGTAGGACTCTATTTTGTCTCAATCAACTCTTTGTTGATGGGTGTTACGGAGGAGGTGGCAATGGTGGTGTAGGAAGAAGATAGAGATTGGAAGTCTTTCCCTTGCACAATCATTGTTTCTTGGTATTAAGAAGGCCTATGTTTGAGGAGTTGGTTCAAGCACTGTCGTCCTTGCTTTTATGTCTAGACTTTGACCAAACTCAATTTCTTATCGAAGAAAATGGTGTAAAGAAGTTGGATGTTCAGTAATTTCCAATACTAGCTTTGCTTTAGAAGATTTTCAGCGTGAAATATCATTGAAAATTGATATGATTTTGAGAATGAACTGAATAATTTGTTATCTCTGGGGTACCTGAACGACTTGTTATCCGTAAAGTACTTGAAAGACTGATTATCTGTAAAGTACCTGAAAGACTAGTTATTTGTAAAGTATCTGCAATTGATATTCAAGCTTAATAAAAATGTTTATTCAAACTTTGAGTTAATTGATAGAATTAGCTCTTGTGTTTGAAATCGATCTTTAAGAAATAAGACATGTCTGATAAGAGGACAAAATATAATATTTAAGATCAAATTTGAAAGTATCTTATAGCAAGCGAGCTGGAAAAAAAATTGTCTATAAAATAGAAAATATGTAAAAAATGTGTTTCGAACTGAATAACTAAGAATTATGGGGGGAGAATATTGTAGAAGATATAGAATTTGCAAGATTTAGAAATTTTAGCTAAGGGAGATCTCTCTTGAAATGCTGCATTGGGGGGCAGATAAGTTCAAAATGAGATAGGACGAATCTAAAGAGGTCGATATGGATAGATAAGTTCAAATAATTTTCTTATCAGGATCTTAGGGTTTCCTGTTATTTAAAAATGGAATAGATATACGGAATGTGGGGGATTTAAAGTAATATAGATAATTTCTTAAATATGGGGAAATGTGATTTAAAGAGTAGGAAGAAAGAGAATATAGTAAGGACTCGATCTGTGAGAGTTCATCAAACTACTAAAGTACAGTTGGTGATAAAGATAGTTGAAGTTTGAGAAAAGATTTTCAGGTTGCTTGATTATGATTCTGACTTGCCATAGTCAGAATATCAGTTTGAAGGTTTAGATTTGAGAGCTAGGGAACTTGAGTTAGGACGCTGCTTCTACGAGGAGCTATTCCGGGAAGTAATTCTTGAGACTTCAGCTCAAAAAAAGGTCATGAGGAAAATAGCTGAGGAAGAGATCGAGGAGGAAGATCTGAGGATTGTTGGAGGCAAACTGATTAGGAGTGGCTCCCTAGAATATCTGGGATATTTTATGTGTAATTATATGTGAGGGAGTGAATTTTATGGGGTCAAAAAACTATAATGGAATTGTAGTTATAATGTTGTTTCGAATCTGTCCTCTTTTGATATAAATGTTGTTTGTCACTGTTGTGAGTTAAATTTTTTAATAATAAATGTGAAAGCCTTGGAAATGACGTCAACAGTTCTATAAGTAGTAGAAGCAAGAATAGAAAAAGTAGGTAGCTTTGATTTATATCTTTAGTATTAGTACGGGGAAAGTTCGATTGCGTGCAAGTCTTGAGTCTGACATTAATTGTGGAAGGGATGTCTCGGCTCTAAAACCGAGGGCGGCTCATGCGAGGCCAAATAACTGCCAGCAGTTAGAGAGAAAAATTATAAATAATACTTTATCTTCCTTATTAAAACATTTATCAACTTCTAAAAAATTGAAGAACAATGACAAAGGAAAGAGAAAAAATAAAAGAGATTCACGTGAGAGATTAGACGAGAGTGATCAACAATCAAGGGGATAGAAAGTTGCAGAGACTGAGTCACGACAGTGGTTGTATAGCAGCGTTGTGAATGAAGAATTTGGTACTGCTTCAGATTCGTATTCAGACGTTGAAAGTTAGTAGATGATTTGCGACATTGCTAATATGTGTTTGAAAGGTTTTTTTGGTTTTCAAATTATGAAAAAGTACTATTTGTAGTAAGATATAAAAATTTGTTCGGTATATGTGTCAAAAAGGGATATGCTATGATATATGTATATGCATTATGGATGTGTAACAGATAATGATAGAATACATGGACCTGCATGTAAGTCGAGCGTGAGGAATATCTATGTAGAATCAAACCTCATCCTTAGACTTGTAGTTGAGATGGGGACTTCATCTATTATGGAGCCGTCGACCTCTGGTCATTCGATTGAGTTTGAGAATATAGTATTTGATAGGGAGGACGAAGTTCGAGTTGTTCAATTTCCATATTTCCTTAGACAATTAGTATCATACCCTCCGAACTCTGATGTGCTTAGAGAGTTTTGTAAATCCAAGGCCCTTATAGGGGGAATATGGGCCAACGTTGTAGAACATGTTGGTAGGCAGTTTAGAAGTTGCATTGTAGAATTTGTGGATGAGTAAGTCTTTCAGCTGCTTGATTTAAAGAAGGAGAAGTTGAATAAGGGGGTATACAAATTGATTTCCTTGAAGTATTTTTTATGGAAATGTCCAGAGCAAACTGGAAGAGGGCTTTTTGTGTTACGTATCTTAGTTGGAGTACGGGTTAAGCTTGCTCCTTAGAAATCTTATGAAATGGATAATGAATACCATAGGGGCATGTCCTGCCTAGTTGAATAGGAACATGTAGGATGTGATCAATGTATGTGAGAGCTTGAATAGGTTGTGGGAGGAGAAGGCGGTGGAGAGAAGAATATCTTTTAAAGTTGATTTGCAGTTTTATTGTGTGAAAAATTATTCTACAAGTGGAGGGGAATACTTCTTTGTGAGCTCATCTCGACCACTTTTCTTCGATCTGAATTCAGAAGATCGAATGTGGAATGATAATATGATTTAAGTGAAAGATGATTGCCTTAAGAGAGAAGATGAAGAACCCATGAAACTTTGTATAGAACTGTGAAGAAAAGTAAGTGTAATTGTGTATAATATTGAAATGTTGTTATTGAAGGTTGTTCATTTAAATGATAATGTATTGTGTTTGGTTTATAGGTCCTCAGTCAAAGGTGAAGAAGGAGTCTCTGTTGGACACTGTTGCTTGAGAAGGGATTAAGCTTGAGGCGATACTGGAGGACCTTGGTATTAATATAAATAAATAAGCTAATAGCAGGTCTGAGAAGGTTTAAAAGTCTCAAGCAAAGGGACTAATGATTGAGGTTGGAGTTGGTAAGAATAGAGGGGTTGATAGAGAGAACCGAGTGGCTTTGTCAAAGGCCACTGTGTTGGATTTTGCAGATGTTTCAGAATCTACTACTTCGAGCAAGTTAGTTCAAAAGTTTTTGAAGAAGAAGGCTTTGAAGCGTGGCTCGACCTTTGGATCCATGAGGAGTGGTGAGGTCGAGGGAGATGAGAAGAAGAGGAGTGTAGATTCTCCTGCTAGAGTGACTTGGGTGAAGGTCATGGAAAATTGACCTACAGAAGAAGACGAGTTGGGAAATGTAGAGGATAGGGCAAGGCTTGCAGCTCGCAAGGGTATTGAGGAGATGAGCAAAGTGGTAAGTTTTGATGATTTGTATGTTTTTAAATTTTGTATTGTGATTCAGGCTAAAAATATTTTCAATTTTTTTATAGGTTGCTTGTTTGATGATGGGGGTCGACCACGGGATTGAGGACGAAAAAGCTCAGCTCAAGAATGGGAAGGTAGAGCTCGAGAAGATGGTGGCTCGATTAAAGTTTGACCTAGTTCGAAAGGGGAAGCAACTAGATTATGTAAAGGATGCGCAGGATGTTCTGATTAGCGAGCTGACAAAGGAAGCACAAAAGAACTTGGATGAGGTGGCACTCTAGGGCGACAGACTTGGGCACCAGTTTCTCAAAGTGGAGTACTACAAAGCTGAGGTTACAACTATTATGGAGGATACCTACGCCGAAGTGGACGAGGTGGAAGATGATTTTGTTGGAGTGGGATGACAATAAAAATTAAAGAAGTGTCTCGCCCTAATCTGAGCTAGAGAACCAAGGGGATGACAATAATAATCAGAGAATGATAACGAGAAGGTAGAGTAGAATTGTAGACTTTATGGCTATGTGATTTGTGGGGTTTGAGAACTGTAAATGTATGGGATATTGTTTTGTTGGATAACTTCTATAGGCTAAGAGATGTTTGTCAAAATTGTTTGTATGAACTTAAGGATATGCGCTTCAAAATTAAGGAGTTAGAGAATGAGCTTTCTAAGGAGAAAGACGCCTCAACATCCCTGTTGTTTTCGCAAGCGGAGCTACAGGTTTGAGAAGAGCAAGAAATATTTGTCTTGTATGGTGCATTACTTTAGAGATGTAAAGTAAAAATTAGAGTATAGAGATAGACTAAAAATATGTTAACAATTTAGGGGAAATGGTGATCAATGTGTCCAGATAATACCAAAATATTGAGAAAGTTAGAACATAGAAAGTGTGTACCTAGTAATTGGATGTACAAGTTATATATATATCGAACTGGGATCATAATTCGACCTCAAATTTAAAAGCAATTTTACAACAGTAGATTTAAAAAAAAAATAGAAATTTGCTAGAAAGTATCTGTTGTTGACATATTGAGAGATAAAAGCTAGTCTTACCTTAACTTTTTCTTATATCTAGTAGAGTTCTTTGATTGAAAGCTAGTATTACCTTTATTTTAATCCAATATTTTGTATAGATGGGTGATTAAAAGCTAGTATTGCCTTTGCTTTAATCTGTATAGAGTTCGATTGAAAGCTAGTTTTACCTTTGCTTTAATCAGTATAGAGTTCGATTGAAAACTTGATTTACCTTTGTTTTAATCGGTATAAAGTTTGAATGAAAGCTAGTTTATCTTTGCCTTAACCGGTATAGAGTTCGATTGAAAGCTAGTTTTACCTTTACTTTAATCGGTATAAAGTTCGATTGAAAGCTAGTTTTACCTTTGCTTTAACCGGCATAGAGTTTGATTTAAAGCTAGTTTAACCTTTGCTTTAATCGGTATAGAGTTCGATTAAAAGCTAGTTTACCTTTGTTTTAATCGGTATATAGTTCGATTAAAAGCTAGTTTACCTTTGCTTAGACCGGTATAGAGTTCGATTGAAAGCTAATTTTACATTTTTTTAACCGGTACAGAGTTCAATTGAAAGCTAGTTTTACCTTTGCTTTAATCAGTATAGAGGTCAATTGAAAGATAGTTTTACCTTCGCTTTAATCTATGTAATGTTGTAGAGTCTACGTAAGTAGAGAGTAATGTGAGAAAAAACTTAGAGGTTTTCATTGTATAAAAAGGAATGTACACTGTATGGAGATGAAATCTCACTTTTGAAATGGAAAGAACAAAAATTTTGAAGTGGAGAAGTGAATGACTTAACGATAATACCGTTTCAGTTGCCTAGTGTTCCACAGATTTGGGATTTGATCTACTTGCTCTGTCATGAGATAACCAGTTCAACCAATGATGAAGAATCGACTCTCCAAATTTTTTGCCAAATTCCTGACATGTGTTTCTTTAATGTGTTGAGGAATTTCTTTGAGGATGAGATCGTCGATTTGGAATGTACAACTTCAGACTGTTCTGCTTTTTAAGATGGCCATCATATGGTGATATCGACCTAGGTTGGCAATAACGCGTTCCCTAGTTTCGTCATTCCAATTCGTATTGCAGGCCAATTCAAACTTATTCTCTTTGTCGGCAAGCTCGTGATCTTTGACCAGATGATGGAATTCTATTAGAATGAAGGCTTCCGTGCCATAGGCATGGAGGAATGGGGTACAACCTGTTTATTAATGAGGAAGCTCTCGTATCAAGTTTCTATTTTTTTGTGATTGAAGTTTTTTCTTGAGTCCATCTATGATGGTTTTGCTGGTGATTTCGGCTTGACCATTGCCTTGAGGGTAGTAGGGATTTGATTGTGAGTGGATGATGTTGTGTTTATTGTGGATGGTTGCGACACTTTTACCAACGAACTAGGGCCCATTATTTATCCGAATCATGTGGGGCCATCCAAACCGTGTGATGATGTGTTCCCAGATAAAAGAGATGACCTCTTCTTCTCTAGTTTGACAAAATTGAACAACTTCCACCCATTTTGTAAAATAATATGTTGCTACGAGTAGGTATCATCGGTTACCTGGAGTATTTGGAAATTCTCCAATGAGATCGAGTGCCCACCTCTTGAATGGCCAGAGAACACCTTGCTTACATGCAGTTTGGGCGCAGGGGCACGGATCTTGTGTCAATGTTGTTAATTTGTGTGAGTACTCTTCTGCTTGCTTGCACATGCCTTGCCAAAATACTCCTTGTGTAATTTCTCTGTTACCGAGTGATCGACCTGCGTCATGGGAGCCACTAGTCCCTTCATGTAAATCTTGGAGCATTCCGTCTATTTTCTTCCTGGAGAGGCACTTGTGATAAATCCCCGTGACTGAACGACAATAAAAAAACCATTTTGAAATGTGTAACGCTTCAAATTATCGATCAACTGTCGGTGCTCTTATCGATCCGTCGATAGGGGCCCTTTGCATTTATTGTCGGGGAAAAGGTAGGTAATGAAGGTCTTCCGTCAATCGTCCTCCCCTTTTCATCGCCCCTAATGTTGATCATGCATACTAAATATCGATCAATATTGGGGGTTGATATCACTTTAATTTGTAGATATCTCGCTTCTGTACCTAAGACCCCGGCTAGATAAGCCAAGGAATTGGCACATCTATTTTCATTTTGAGGTAGATAGTCGAGAGTAACTTTCATAAATCTACTCATCTACTTCGTTAACAAGGGCTGTATACTCGATCATCTTACCATTCTTCTTGTATTGTTCAGAGTAATGGTGAACGATGAGTAGAGAATCTGTGTAGACTGCAAGCTTTGGCATACCGAGCTCGAGTGCGAGATCAGGTGCATAAATTAGAGCTTCATATTATGTGACGTTGTTGGAAACTTCAAAATCCAAGCGGATTGATTTCTCGATTCTGTTGTTAGTAGGGGTAATCAATACGATTCTAATTCCTGACCCTGCAGGTCCAGCTAAACCATTTGTATGAAGTTTTCACCCTTTTCTTGTAACCTATCAGCTCGTTCGTCAAATGTTTTTGTGGGTGGATATTCTATAATTTCTTCTATAAGGTCAGGATCGTGCTCCTCCCAATCGGGATCTTCTATTGAAAAATCTGTGAGAAAATCAGCAACGGTCCATCGATGTTCGAACTTGATATCATGTTCTCCCAAACTAACTGACCATTGCTGCACTCTCCAAGATTATTCTTTTTTGGGCAAAACTTCCCAGAGTGGGTAGTTTTTCATGTCTTTAACTGAATGATCTTAGAAGTAGTGCTTAAGTTTTTGTGAAGTATAAACAAGAGTTAGAAGAAGTCTCGCAATTTTTGATAACCTAATTCTGTGGGAGTAATTGTTTTACTAATAAAGTAGACTGACATTTTCAATTTTCCCCTCAAGTTGAATGAGAATCGAGCTGATAGAAGTGTCTATAACTTCCAGGTAAATGATTAGTTCCTCATTATCTACCGGGTACTCATGATGGGAGACTTCCCCCAATAGGTGTGGAGTTCCTGAAAAGCTACCTCGCATTCTGATGCCCACTTGATCTCTTTGTTGGGCAGAACCTTTCCTCTTTTGGTATAACCCCAGAGTAGTAAGAACAACCAACGATAGCAATCTGAAGATTTAGAAATGAATCGGTTGATAGCGGCAATCTTGCTGGCAAGTTTTTCTATGTCCTTCGTTGTTATTGAAGATGACATGCTGAGGAGAGCTCAAATTTGATATGGTTCGGCCTCGATCCCCTTCTTGCTAATGAGATGGCTGAGGAATCAACCTAAATGTACTCTGAATGGACACTTATCAGGATTGAGTCACATCCTGTAAGATCGTAGAATATTGATTATTGTGGTTAGATCTGCGATGTGCTTGTTTGACTGTATGCTCCTGCACAAGAGATCATTGAAGTATACTTCAACGATTTTCTCAAGATGTGCTTTAAACATAGTCGTCATTAACCATTAATAAGTCATTCCAGCGTTCTTGAGTCTGAAGGGCATGACTTTGTAGCAGTAAAGTCCTCTTTCAGTGATGAAAGTGGTCTTTTCTTGATCTACTTCCAAGAGAGGAGTGTGATTGTATCCAGAAATAGTGTCCATCATTGATAGGAGTTCGTGACCTGCATAAAATCATGAATTTGATGGATGATGGGAAGAGGGAAATTGTCCTTTAGAGCATGTTTGTTTAGATCGGTGAAATCTACACAAACTCAAACCTTTCCATTCTGCTTTGGAACAACGACGATGTTGGATATCTAATCTGGATACTTGACTTCTCGAATGAACCTTACTTTGATTAATTTCTCGATCTCAATGTTGACTTCATCACGAAGACGAGGTGAGAGTCGCCGCTGCTTCTGTTTGACTGCCGTGGCATTGATGTTGATGGCAAACTTGTGACATGCCATGGTTGGATTGACCCTAGGCATATCTTCAAAAGTCCATAATAAGATGTCTCGATTCATTCGTAAGAATTGAATGAGGGCATCCTTATCGTACTGGACCAGCTTGGTACCGATAAAAGTTCCTCTGCTGGGTCTATTAATTTCAATGTATTTTGTAGGCTCTTCTATAGAAGGCTGATCATTGATGTGACCAACTTTCGCTAATTGCTATGCAGCGTATCTGTCTGAGGTTTCTAGAATAGTAGAGACGGTATTATTGCAAGCTCGTGAAAGCTTTTGACTGCCTTTGATTTTATTGATACCATCATTGTGTTTGAAGTGGAGTACTTGATGATAAGTGAGAGCGATTGCTTCCATGTTGTAAATCCAGTAGCGGCCCATAATCCCGAGATAGCGATATTTGGCATTGATGATGTAGAAAACAACATTAATTGTGGCAGGTCTAGCGGTGATAAGTAAGATGATCTTGCCTTTTCAATCTTCTTTCGAATCATTAAATCCACTGATATCGGTGTCGCTCGGAATGACTTGATCGGCCAATCTCATATGGTCGATTATGCTTTAAAAGAGAATCTCAATACCGCTTCTTGTATTGATCATCATTGTATGCATGACAAACTTTTTCATCTTGAGCATTATGACTAATGCATCATGATGTAGAAATTTTACATGACTTCTATCACAATATTCGAATGTGATCCTAAGCCGGCAATTGCTTGACTCTGGTTAAAGCATGGCCTCCTTATTTTGAGGTATGAGGTCGTAACATTCAGATAGTCTTTTGTGCTTGAATCTGCAAGAGTTGTTGATCTAATAAATCTCGATCATATTACTGTGGTACATATGGCAGAGATGTTTCTTCTCAGCTTGATCTTTGAGCTACTTCTTGTAGCTGCCATCCTTATAGGATTCCAGGTCGATAATGTATTCGTACATCTGCCCATCTTTTAAAATGAATTCCAGCAACCTCTGTAAAACATAGTATTTGGTAGTAGCAAGATGATTTAACTTGTGATGTATGCAGTACGGGCTGCTTTCGATTGGTTACATTGGTTGAGATGGACGGTATAGTTTATCCTTTGATAGAATTAGCATAATTGTAGAGATTCAGTCATTCATCTCTGGGAGGACCAGTTTGGGTAATTTATCGCCTTTCCTAGGGTTGCCAGAGTTTCCCTTGAAACGCTTTAGATCACCCTTATCCTCTTTCGGTTCAATGTTTTTTTCTATAGGTAGACCTTAGTGGTTAGGATAAATTTAGTAGATTTATGCCTTTCGGACATCATCCTTTCCAGGTCGACATACCCATTGAACTTGGTGATCATATTCTCCATGGTCGTGGGTTTGTTGAGGAAGAGGTGCTCTTTGGCATTGTTGGTGAAAGCTGTAAAAACTGTTTTATGATTAAGATTATATAGTTTTCGCGTGAACTCCAAAAAAATCTTGGCTAATGCCTCGAGCTTCTTTCCATATGATTATTTAAGGCTAATAAGAGAATATAAATTCTCCTTCTTGTCTTTATTGTGAGCATATGTCTTGATGAATTGCTTTTATAGCTAATAAAATGTAAGGATGGAATCTTTAGGAAGGGAGTGGAAACACCGAAGCGGTTCTCCCTGTAGACTTGTTGTGAACAGACGACAGAGAATGTGGTTGAGATTAGAGTTCAATCCCAATGAATCACGGTATTGTTAAATGTGCTCCTTTCGATCGGTGCCCTTGTATTTACGTATCTTCAGAGTGTGGAAACCTTTTGGCACTTCCATATCGAATAACTCTTTGGCAATTGGACTACCTTGCAACTTGGTAAGGTTGACTTTATGGCCTTGAGTCTCAGCTTCAATCAACTCATTGATACGTTGATCCATATGCTCTTGTGTGACGTATTGACGTATGGCTTGAGTGACTTGGCGAGGTGGCTGAGGATTATGAATGTCGGCTCCCTCACTCAAGCGATCATGTGCTAGAATTCGAGGTTGAGGTTGTTGTTCTTTCTCTGGAGGTTTGGAAGATTGGGGACCTCTATTGATATCAGATTGAACTTCACCGCCCAAATGAATGGAAGGCTGAGGTTCATGTTGAACATTTCTTGAAATAACTTTACTAGTAGCTCCTCGAGGTCCCAATCTTTCCTGCATAGAAACCTGGGAGGTCTCTGGCATCATATTATAATCTCTAGCTTCAGGAGCATGTTGAGTATCCTACAGAGCCTGTAACACAGTCTGTATGGTTATTATCTGGTCTTTATATCGTTTGAACACTGTCAAACAAGCTTGCCGCTCAGCTTCGTGCTTCTACTCTCGAAGCTTTCTGTCAAGAGTTAACTGACGTTCGAGCTCATTACGTTTCCCTATTTCAGCGTGGAAATTCGCCCGTAGTTCTGTTAGCTATTCTGGCTCAACTTAAACATCGTGCTGGATTCTTGTTGCTGGTTGTCTAGAAGTGACCATAATTAAAGATTAATAGTAGAATGAATATATGCCTTAAGATATCGTAAAAATGTCTTCTTTCCCATAGACGGTGCCAAATGTAACGGCCTAATTCTGTTAGCTTGAAATGGCTCAGAATAAACTCTTATACCAATATACCTATGACAAAAATTAATGTAAAATAAGAAATGACAAAGGTGATTTAGCATAGAAAACATTTTAATAGGTAAAAAATCACGACCTTGAGTTAAGGGTTTTAGTAACAGTAAGTTTTAATTTTTGAGGCTGATATCTTCTTACAAGTGATCTCACTAACTAGAAATACTTGATCTTGTAAATAAGAAGTTTTTCTTTGTAGTTTTTTTTAGTCCTTCTCTCTTTTGGAAGTTTTTCTTTATATAGGCCTTACCCGCAGCTCGATATTGTGTTGAAGCACGTTCTCTAAACAATGAGGTAAGTGGTGGTTGACTGAGTAACTGTTGAGTTTACGGGAGTCAAGTGTCTTTGACTTGTTCATGTTCTTCTGTTTGTCCTCGATCCACGTTTTCTATCAGTTCGTGGTATAGGTGTCAATGTTGACTGTTTATATCACTTGTGAAATGCGTGAGCCTGATATAGAGGTAGCTCGAATTGGGTTAGGTCGAGGGATAGGTCTTTATGGATATAAATCTTTGATTAGGTTTAACGTAGGATTTCTCTAAAAAAAAAATTGTTTTGTAGGGTAAATAAGTCTATGTTAATATTGAAAATTTGTACGATTGATTTAGAATTAGGGTTTACTGGAACTCAGGAACATGTAATTTTCTTAAAAAGAAAGGGGTCCGACCAACTAGTGATTGCTGGCAATTTAACTCTCTTAACTCCGTTATTTTCGGGTTTTGTTACCCATTCCTTAATTAGTTATAATATCTTATCAGTGCATTGTTTCTATTTTTTTAGGTTGCTGGATAAATCAATCATTGTTACGAATCTCTCTTCGCTTTCACATTTTAATGGTAAATTTCTCTAACGAGATCGATAGAGATGGATAAAAGGTTGTTGAACCCTAGCATAGGCTAAAATTTGATCTCTATATTTATTAATTAATATAAAAAAATAATAAATAATGACATTTATTCTCCCAGGATAACCTAATATTAGTAATTAATTATTATTCTAACATTAGTACTTTAATATTACTATTAATAGTAAATGTAGCAATGTCGATCTTATTATATTACTAATATTTAGATAAGCAGTTAGTAGTAGTACTTTATTATTCGAGTAAAATTAGGTAGGACTCTTAGGTTAGATTAGTTAGTTTATGACAAGTTGGTCGCGCAAGAGAAACTATTTAAATCGTGAAGACCCACTTTGAGTTTACTCTACGGTAGCTAGAAAGCTTCGTGGTTAGGATAGACGCATTTACTAGAACAAGCCAGACTAAATGTAACCAAAACCCTAGCCAAATATTCTAGTCATGTACCCAGGACAAACCCTTATTGCATTGCATTGACTGAGCTCCCTGCTAAAGGACAACAATTTTAGTTAATAATTGGCATTACCAACACCTTACCTTCTTTTTAAGGTCACAATTCTGATGAACCTTATCTTTACTTCACTGAGTTTAAGGAGTTGTATGTTATACTTCACTATAAAGATTGTATAGACGACTCTCCACAACTACGCCTCATTCCCTTTTCGCTTAAGTATAAGGCTAAGATTTGGTTGCACTCTCAACCCCCTCTCCCCGGAAGCAATAACGACTTTTGGGATGTTACAAGCAACATTTTTGAAGAAATTCTTCCCTATCCATAAAATGAACCTTTTACGTAACAAAATTTATACTTCTCAAACTGAAGGCAAATACTACTATGACAATTATGATAGATACAAGAGTCTCTTACTTAAGTAACCGTATCATGGACTAGATCTATGGCATCAGGATTATGATTTTTATAATGGGTTATCCCAAATTAACAAACGTATGGTGGATTCCACTTGTGGAGGTTCCATAACTGAAGCATGGGAAATCTTTGAAACCATGGGTGAAAACTCATACGAACAAGACTATCTTGCTCAAAGTAAGAGTAAACTTATGAATGGAGTACTCCTTGAGTTAGATACTAGCACTGATATCCTAGTTAATATCTACTCGCAAATTGACCTACTCAAGAAGATTATCGATGCCTTCCCCAAACTAGCTCATTCTCCAACTGGGTGGGATGTATGTATTTACTGCAATTGTACTACCTACGTCTCAGATTCTTGTCCCACTATCCAACCTGACCAAAAAATTCAAGAAGAGGAAGTTTACGTATTCAACACATACAATTAAGGGAATCCCAACTGAAATGGCATATTTTCCGGATGGTAAACCTTGCCAATACTTTCGTAAGGAGATTCCAATTTGATACTAAGACACACTAGATTATACGTGGAAACTCAGTAAAACCTAAGAAAAACCACGACCTCGAGGAGGATTTAGTAATGAAATCCAATATGTGATAGTTATTATAATTGCTGATGGATAATAAGGATGTGGATGATGGAAGAATAGTAGGGGTCCTGGATATTGCAGGTATGTCTCCATAACAAATCGAGGTTGAGACTGATCGTTGGTTTTGGTATGGTATCTTTACAGATGAAATCTGGGAAGTTGATCATCATTGTGATCTCTTGAGGCTCATTACAGAGGATGAAATTCGGCAAGAGGATATACTTGCGGCAGGAGGATTGTTGATCCCATGTGGTCAAGTGAACCATGTTCCTTGCTTTTAAGTGTAACTATATGTGAACATGTGATGTAATGTTCTCAATGATTAATAAAAGGGAATTTGAATATTAATTGTGATATATGTTCGATATTAGGTAGTTGAGTTGTTGAATGTTTTTTGAATTTTGAATTGTGGTTACAACTGTCCCATGAAAATAGGAAGAAGAAAAAGAAAAGTAAAATATTATTGGATATTTTTTTAGGTGCTCAAGGAATAATGGCTAGGTGTATTCCTGTAGGTGATGTATTGAGGTATAAAGAATTGGATGTGTATGTTCTTATTATACATATAAAAGCTGCATCAGTAAAGATGGACAACACAGATGAGGTATAGATGTGTCTAGATGGCTTAGAGCATCAGTGTGGGAGTTTGCTATCTTATAGGAGGCGAAGAGTTAAACACTTTGGGAAAAGACGTACTAGGCGTTACGCTCGACTAATCAAACGGTCTCGAAGGGGTGCGATGAACAGTCGCGTAGGGCCTATAAATACCTTCGTGGTTGGTGATTGTTCATACTCCACTGATTCTGAAAAAGATTCTTTGAGATCTGACTCCTTTGGTTACTCTCTTGTTTCTTTATCCACCATTGGTACTAAGGAGATTATTGTTCTTTTTGAGAAGGATAAGCGCGCAAAGGAGAGAAATTTAGAAGGTGCACGAATCCAAGGTCGGTATTTTTCTATTTTGAGAATTTTTGTTTTAATTGTAATTACTTTTAATGATGATGTCGCACAAACCCATTGTAGTTTAGATGTGTATGAACTAGTTGGTGGAAGTAATTTTAGTAAGGAGGATGATGTTGGGAGAATTTGACAAAAACCAACTTTTAGGGTTTTTCATTCGTTTTGGTGGTTTGGAGAGTAAATGGGATGCTTGTTGATGGTGGAGGGATTGTTGATAACTTCGAGATGAGGGGAAATAGGGTTTGCGTTTTATGCATGATGCAATGGTCGGAAACGCACCTTTGAGTATGTTTTTATGTTAGGATCAAGAGCAATTTCATGGTCGTCAAAGAAGCAGCCAATTATTTCTTTATCTACCACAGAAGTAGAGTATATAGCTATTACGTCTTATACATGTCAAGCAATATGGTTAAGAAGAATGCTGGGTGAAGTACTGTTTCATCAAAATAAGGAAACTTCTATTTATTGCCATAATAGTTCGACAATCAAATTGACAAAGAATCCAGTTCCACATGGGAGAATGAAGCACATTGTTGTGCGTTACCATTTCTTGCGTAATCAAGTGAAAGATGGGATGATTGATCTTATCCACTGCAGGAACGAAGATCAATTAGTAAACATTTTCACCATAGCCCTCAAGTTAGACACGTTTGAGAAACTTTGGAAGCTACTGGAGTTCATTCGTTTAAGGGAGGGAGCTGCAAGGAAAGCTTAGCATAACAGAAGGCGATGAGTTTACTTCCTAAACTAGTGCAGTTAACACATCTAGTTTATGGGAGGGTGTTAGAATGTGTGAAACACATGGGTATATTTGTAACAGTAAAAGTCAAGTTACCATGGGAATAATAGTCATAGTAGGCAGCATAGTGAGGTAATGTTTATATTTCGGCCTTACAAGCCAAGTTGGATTTGTGCTCTAATGCCTATATAAAGGTTTGCTATATGTTCTAATCATGTCATCTCATCCCAAGTTTGATCAATAAACATTTCTTTTTTAGAGTTTAGAACTCTGTTTTCAACAATCTTTGCCTCATCAGGTACTCCATATTTATTTTTGTTTATGTGGCTCCATCTCTATCTATCTATCAATTTCTAAATTGATTTTATTGGTTTATTGAAGTACTGTAAATTTAATTGAAGCCTAGACCTTGCTTATTGGAATTAAGGATTTTGAATTGAGGTATTTTTTATCTCTAAACTGTCCTCTAATTGTAAGTTGATTTTGTGTGTGTATAAATTGGTACTATGATCTCTATAATGTTGAATGTCAGGGTTTTCTGATTATGTGTTTACTGTATATGATGGTCACAAATATTGTTATGGTGTCCTTTGGATTGAGCATCATATGTAGGATTGATCTGTTTTACTTGCTTATGATTTGCTATGCCAAAGATGCATCTCTCTCCCTTTTTTTTGCAAGATGTTTAGTATATCAACATAATGGGGCATTTTACACAGATTAGGGGGAACTGTCTACTAGCCTATATGGACTAGAGAAAGAGCCCGAAGAACATTCCAAGCTTGATAAGTTACATCTGAAAGCAAGATTGTTCTGTATTATTTGCTAAATCTAAAGTATTTCGTGTCTGGGGTTTCTATTTTTGAGAGAAAGGTTGGCCTGCCCGAACTCCATTCTTCAAAGGTTCTGCATTTGCTGCTCCCCTTTTGACTGTCGTATCCGCTAAAAAATTTACCTCTCTCCAAACTTGAGTTATTCGGAATGTCTCAAGTTTCTGTATCCGCGTCCATTCTGTAGCCATGGCCATGGAAGTGTATATGTACTGAACACTTGAACCGTTGCTTGGGAGTCTGAAACCATCCACAATTTTTTCCATTCTCTTTCGACTACCTACTTAGCTCCTTGTATGATGGTTTGTATCTCTGCAATATAGTTGTTGGTATTTCCTATAGCCTTACTAAGAGTTCATAGTACATCCCCTTCTTCATTCCGGTATACAATCCCAATGCCTGCCAACCTAGGGCTGCCCAGAGCGGAGCCATTGCATCACGCCTTTGTCTCCCCTGGTTTCGGTAATTCCCACCAGCAACTCTTTATCGTTGTTTCATTTCTCTATCGGTACTGAACGTTCAATGCTTTGATGATCTGCAGGTCCATGCCATTGTCGTACATATTGTTCTTTGAGAGTTGGGATGTATCGGTGATATCTCTCAGAATGTCGTGCTTTAATTGTTGGCTGGTTGCCGTTCTGTCATCGAATCTGTAACTGTTACGTGCTGTCCACAAGGCATTACATGTTGCGAAAGTTGTCAATGCCCACAAGTCTTTCATGTATGCGTTGGAGTGTCTACTTCTGTCTAGTACTGTTTTCCATGTATCCTCGTCATTCAGCATTGTCATTCTAAACATGTTCAATATCCAGTTGCAGATTTCCTTTGAGAGATCATATTCAAAGTAGAAAGGATGTTCAGTTTCAGAATTGCTGTGGCATAGAGAACATGCAGAGGGTAGGCATAGTCCTTTATTGGCAACTCTGTCATTAAAAGAAAGAGTTCGGTTATGTAGTCTCCAAGCAAATGAGCTGAGTCGGGGGTGGAAGTTGTTGCTCCATTCCACTCTCCACCACCATGCTGTTTCATAGGTTTTTCTTAAGCTGCTGAATGCGTTTTCACGGTAAATTTCCTATGTATGCCCGGCATCCATATTCGCTGTCTTGAGCTCATACTAGACACTTTCTATGCTTATTCCCTATGCCATGAATAACATCAGAATGTCTTGGGGTATCACCCATCCTTCGCTTAATAAAACTGCTCAGTTTTATTGTGCAGTATTTCTAGAGGTTCGTAGGAAGGCTTATGTATTCGCGAAGAGGTACATCCATTGCCCCAGCAGTCTCTCCGGAAGTTAACTGTCTCCACATTACCGATTGCCCACCCAATGTATTGTCTTGCCATATGTTTAACTTCTTTTATGCCTCTCCATATGGGCGATCGCTTATAGTATTGTATCACCTCTCCATGCCTGGTTTTAAATTTAGCGTTCAGGAAGCATGCCCAGTCTTCGCTTCCAGAAAAGTTTTCAGAGTAGCGCATTGTTTACTTCCCCCAGTTTTTGTATGTCTAGACCTCCCTCCTATATGGGTTTGCACACCTTGTCTCATTTAAGGGTGATGCCCTTTCATTTGGAAGGATCTCCTGACCAAACAAAATTCTGAATAATAGTTTCTCCCTCTTTGATCAGAGATTGAGGCCCTTTGTAGACTGCCATATTGTATATAGGTGTACTATTAAGGAATGATCTTGCCAAAACCACTCTTCCTTGGAAAGACAGAAGTCGTTCTACCTAGCCATTCGCCCACTTTATTATTTTCTCTACCAAAGGGAGCAAAATGTTTTTTCTAGCCCTACCCAGGAAGAGGGGTATCCCCAAGTTCGTTTCTGGTAGTCTCCCTTCCTGGAACCCAAAAACGACGAGAATCACCCTTCTTCTGGTGAGAGGAACTCCCCCCATAAATGTCTTGCTCTTCTCCAGACTTACAACTTGTCTAGATGCATCTTGGTATTTAGTAAGGAATTTTTTCAGGTGTTTGAGGTATCTAGTGTCTCAATTGAGGAATATGAAGATGTCATCTACGAAGAAGAGGTGTGTTGGAGCTTGTATTTGCCTGTTGTTGAACATAGTATAAATTTAGCCTTGGTCCCTCAGTTTCTGCAGGTTGATTCCCAAAATATCTTCTACGATTGCAAGCAGTAGCAGAGAGAGAGGGTCTCCTTGTTTAAGACCTCTGCCAGGACTGAAGTATTCTGTTGGGCTTTTGCTTTTAGCGATTGATATCTTCCCGCTATTGATAATGGTCATAATCTGCTCACATAAAATTTGGGAGAACCCAAAGACTTGGAGAGCCGCCTTTAGAAATTCCCAACTTAGTGTGTCGTAGGTCAGCATTATATCCAGCTTGAGTCCAACATTGCCCCCTTTTATCTTGTTTTTCATCTCATTGACTAGCTCGGATGCCATCTAGATATTGTTGTGTATGCTCCAACCCTTGATAAAAGCACTTTGCTCCCGGGACACCACTCTTTCAACTATTGGTGAAAGTCTAGAAGTCATTATTTTTGTGATTGTTTTGACAACAAAATTGCTCAGGCATATCGGTCTGTAGTAGACCTTCTCAGGTTTCTTGATTTTGGGGATGAGTACTACTATATTGGAGTTGAAGTTGGACGGGAGCCGTTTGTCTATGAAAAATGATGAGATTACTTAGTAGTCCACTCTAACCACCTGCCAAAATGTAATATAAAAGGTTCCTGGACATCCATCGGGACCTGGAGAGCTATCCTTATTGAGACTAAACACCGCGAGTTTAATCTCTTCCTCGTTTAGATTTTAATCAGCATATCATTTTCAGTTTGCTCCACTTTGAAATTTGTCACGTCCAGAATGCTGTTGTTAGTGTAGTATTAAAGAATATGCACCTTTATCTGAAATTGAGTTGCCAAAATAATACCGTCCTCTGTCGTGATCTCTGTGATGATGTTATTTTCATTTCTAGTTCTCGCCATTCTATCAAAGAATTGGGTGTTGCGGTCACCTCTTGTGAGCCACTTTATTATGGATTTTTGTCTCCATTGTATCTCCTCTCTCTCTTCAATATGTGATATCTGTGTAGCCTTTATAATGATGTCCTGGTCGATTGCATCGCTTTGCTAGTTATTTTCCTGATTTAACTAAAGTTCTAGCAGGTTCTGCTTCAATCTTTGTTTGGTCTCTCTCGCCGTGTCCGGTCCTGTTCGTTTCCACTGCTTGATAGCTTTCTTTAGTCTCTGGAGTTTGAGCATTAAACAAATAAAGGTACGGCTACTAGTTTGTTGCCCCAACTATTGCAAACCATGTCCCCAAAGTTTGCATATGTGTTACATGCTTGAAGGTATCTAAAGGGTATATTGCAAGGTTTTAGGACGGTCTGGCATTCACCAAAAATGAGACAGTGGCCGGACACTGTTTGTAGAAAGTTTTTGATTCTCCATCCCCGATATCTAGAAGACCAGATTTGGTTGTGCAAACATCTGTCCAGACAACTCGGTATTCTATTGAGTCCTTTATGTGTGTTACTCCAAGTATAACTTATTCCCGTAGTATTGCTCTATGATAGATTAGCTCTGTCGAGGAAATCCTCAAAGTCTTGCATGGTTCTTGTTAGTGGTTATCTTCTGCCCCTCATCTCCTCTATCCTGAGAACATAATTGAAGTCTCCCAAACAAATCCATGGTTAATTGGTTATGTTAGCAACTGATGTTAGTTCAATCCAAAGCGTTGTTCTGTAGAGAGTAAGGTAGCTGGCATGAACAAAGGAAAAACTGTAGCTCAGGTATTGTACCGTGATTTGTTTGTTAAATGTGCTAGTAGTTTTAGGTTCTGGAATTCCCAACCCGTCTCTCCATAAAATCCATATGTTCCCTTAATTCTCCCCTTCTTCATTTGTAATTATTTTCCTCGCGAAGTCCTGTAATCTAAATTTTGTAACATATATCTTTGGCTCCACGATGCACAAAATATCCTGTTGTAGTTCCTCCACTCTTTTTTAAGTAGGCGCGATTTTGGCAATTTCCCACTCCTCTTATATTCCAAAAGATCACTCTCATTGTCTAATATTTGATCTGGTGACCAGAGGGTCCAGAGTGTATATCTTTCCACCTTTGTAGACCAGATTTGGCCCTTGTTTCCTCACCATAGTTTGTTCTTCCTCTTCCATTTCATCTGCCCAGCTTGCCAGGATAAGCAGTTGTCGTATTTCTTCAAAATCTACCTATTTTTGATTTTGCGTTTCCCCATGTTCCTCAATTGTTTCTGCTCTATTACTTTCCCCTGGCGAGATTGCAATGTCTAGTTGCGTTCTGACCTAATTTTGTATTTCTTCATCTCCACTCTGACTTGAGATATCCCATACTATTCTTTTGTATTTCTTCAGTTCCATAGTCTCTCCTAGTAACGCATCGAATGTGTTACTTGTAAGGGCCTATTTCGAATCTCGAGCTCAAGTTTCTCCATTTGACTATTACACATTTACTCGACCTCGTCAACATACACGTGACCGATTTATGACACATTATGGAGCAGTTATAAAGAAGAGGTGTTACTCGAGCCATTACACAATCATTATGAAGACTCATTAAAACCATATATTGTAACGTTCATCATTAAAGCAAATAACAGTCATAAAATGGTCATATTATAAGACCTATAAATAGGACCGAGCAGCAAGTTAGAGATACAGAAAATCCTAGACAAACTATTCCTATCAAGATAGTTTGGAGACGGATGAATGCTCACTCAACACTCTATACAGAATTATTCATAACATCCTTCGTAATAGTAAGCAATCCTCAATAAAATCTCTCTATCTTTCAAAATCCTTAAGAGAGGTCATGGTTTTTAGCCTATTCAAAGGTTTTCTACGCTAAACATTGTGTTAATTTCACTCTTTATTTACTAATCATTTTGAATATTTTTGGTGTAAAGACAAACTTCGGATCACGAAATTGGGCTATTACATTTGGAGTAGTAGATATTATTTCATCATTACAGATGACAGAACCCAAAATCACAATCCTCTGGGGGAAGAAAAATTAAGCTGAAAAACTTGCTCATAATATCAAATTAGAAAAATGTATCCCATTGTTACTCACTTCAGCTTATCTTTGGAGAAACATATCACCTCGTTCGTCTTCGCTGGCAGCAGCAACAAGGGTTTTTTGTGAATCGATCTCCAGCCAAACAAGCTTCTCTATTCATCTCGCACAACACGTAATCTCAATCGAAGGGAAGGATTTAAACCTCGTGTTCTCTCCGTTATCGATTTATGTTATTCTTAGCTCGGTTACTACTGGTTTAAAGGGGAAATCTTAGAAGAATTACACTCTCTTCTTGGTGCAAAAAGAAATGATAAATTCAACTCGTTCTCATCTCAGAAATGCCATTGATGCGCAATGAGGTACGATTTGGCGAATTTTGGTCATTAGTGAGATAAATTAAGGTACGATTTGGCAGATCTGACCAATGAATCAAGCTTGAGTTTCGATCAACCTCAGCAATGGCAAGTCATCAATCGTCGACCTCAACAATGAGCTCTCTCTCTCTCTCTCTCTCTCCTTCTTTAAATTGAGCTTGGGAGGTCTGAAATCTCATAAATGAGCTCGAATGCAAGCTCTAGATAATTGCTCACTCGAGCTCGACAACAAACCTCATTACAGGAGGCCGAAATTCATCGCAAAATTGCCGATTCTCAATTCATCACAACATAATGGCATGCACAATGTTTAGATTTGTCGAAACATCAATGCTGAGATACGAAATACATAAACCTCGATGGATTAATGTGGAAACATCAATGTTCAGATCTGTCGAAGCAATATTGTCATCTCCGGTTTGTAATAATGTACGCAATTCATTGATTGAACTTGGAAATGCTTGGCAAAGCTCCATTATATGTGGATGTCCAAATTTGTGCCTACATGTTGGTGCCAAATAGTTTGATTTCGATTCAAGCCAACGGGTTCTCGAAGATCAATGCTTCATTACACTTCAACACCCCTAAATCTACCCTTTCTGATGTGTATGATTCAGACTTGTTGTTGTTGAATTTGGATGTTGGGTGTAATAAATATTGAAGTGATTGAAGATGTGATTTTGTTTGATGTAGAGTTGCAGCTCGCTGAAGTATTGCTTTGTGCGCTTAAATCGAACACTTATATTGCTGAAGAGCTATTTTTGTAATGGTTGTAGTTGACGAACTAAACTCTTTAACCAAACAGTCCCTGAACTATTCTAAGCGAAACCATGGTCGACATAGACCGAGGAATGGCAGGTCTCTCTCTCTTTAAATCGAGCTTGGGCTTCGATGGACCTCAACGCTCTTGCATTGTGCCTCAACGGTCTTGTGATACGCTTCCATCTTGGATCGATAATGAGAATCGTGTTAGACTTTGTTGATTCTAGTCACGATTTAATTATTGCGGCAGATACTTGCACTTCCAAATTCTTTAAAGGAGTGTTACCTCTAATATGATGCTTTAGGAGGCGGTATAAGGGCTATTCTTATGCAAGTTGATGGTCATCCTTTGGCTTATTTTAGATTATCGCAGATCATCAAAGCCCAGTTTTTAATTGTTTCATCTGTACAAGGAGAAAAGGGATCATAGTAAGGATAAAGATGTACTTTAAGAAGTGCCCAGAGCTTAAGAAATTAGTCAAGGAATTCTACAGAGCTTACCATGCTCTAACTGAAAGATATAATCATGCAACAGGGGCTTGTTGACAGGCCCAACACACTATGGCAGAAATGTTTCCCAAATAAGGTCCTCTCATATTGACTGATGATTCACCACCAGGCCTATCTAATATACACACTTAAGATGTCACACTTTGGCACTGATGACTTATATTATAAAAGAACATACTTGGGGGCGAGCTCGACCAACATATTACAGGTCGATAATTTGTTTGTCCAATTCGACCAAACAGATAGCAAAATCTAATATATTACAAGTCGGTTAATTGTTCATACCAATTCGACCAACCCATCTAAAATATTATAGGTCGGTTATTGGTTTGTCCAATTCGACCAAACAGATTACATATCATAGTTTACATTCAACTATATCTTACATTTTTGTAAGTCAATCTTACAATAATAAAATACTTGTGCTTGGTTGCCCTACATTATAATACTTTTATACAATCTCATACAAGTAATTCTATATACAGAATTGTTGCTTAAGCCATTTCGACCTGCTTACAGGTCGTTTGTTACTTCAGCAAAATTAATCTGCTAAATACATGACAGATCATTTGTTACTTCAGCCAATTTGATCTTCTATTACATTATAAATCATTTGTCGCTTCAGCCAATATGATCTTCTATTACAGATCGTTTATTGTTTTGGCCAATTTGATCTTCTATTACAGATCATTTGTTTCTTTGACCAATCTGATCTTCTATCAATGATCGTTTGTTGCTTCTGCCAATCTGATCTTCTAATATATTGTAGTTCATTTGTTGCTTCAGCCAATTCGATCTTCTAAATACATTATAGATCATTTGTTGCTTCGACCAATCTGATCTTCTAATACAGATTATTTATTGCTTCGGCCAATCTGATCTTCTATTATAGATCGTTTGTTGCTTCAGCCAATTCGATCTTCTAAATACATTACAAATCATTTGTTACTTCAGCCAATTCAATCTACTATTATATTACAGATCGTTTGCTACTTCGGCCAATCTGATTTAATATTAAAAGTTAAGGCAGAAACGTTAGGTAACAGATATAGAATAAACTTCTCGACCAATACCACTTGCCCATGATGCTTCTCGTGCTCTTGGTTGAGAGGGGGCGGATGAAAGGGCCTATTGCAAATCTCAAGCTCAAGTCTCTCCATTCGACCATCACACATTTACTCGACCTCGTCAACATACACGTAGCAAATTTATGGCACATTATAGAGCGGTTACAACAAAAAGGAGTTACTCAAGCCGCTACACAATTATTATGAAGACTCATCAAAACCATATATTGTAACGTTCATCATTAAAGCAGATAATGGTCATAAAACGATTATATTATAAGACTTATAAATAGGTCCAAGGAACAGTAGGTTAGAGACATAGAAAATCCTAGACAGACTTTTCCTATCAAGAAAGTCTGGAGAAGGATGAATGCTCACTCAACACTCTATACTAAAATAGTCGGAGTATCTCTTTTAATAGCTAGGAACTATCAATACCATTTCTCTTTCTAAATCCCCAAGAAAGGTTGCGGCTTTTAACATGTTCAAAGGTTTTCCACGCTAAATTTTGAGCTATTTTCGAGCATTATTCATCTAGATGCTCTAAATATCCTTAGTGTAAAAGCTAAGTTCGAGATTCGAAACTCAACTATTACATTACTCCTTATGATCTCCGCCTCTTTTTGTGGTGCACTGTTATTAGTTGTGCTCCCCTTTAATGACCATTCTTCTTCATGTTTGATTATCTCCATTTGCTCAATTCACTATTAGAAAATGGACCAACATCCACGGTCTATATTAGTTTTAGCCACGGTGACAACAGTAGCTAAATGCTACAAACCTACCAGTGGCCAAACCCCAAAATTTGTGGCTAACGCCATACACCTATTTGTTTTTGGTGGCACTAATTCTTGTTCGTGGCAAAACAATGGCGAATAACTAGCTGAAACGCGGGATATAAAATTCTAATTTCTATTTCCCTCTGTTTCTAATCTCTCTCATCCCACACTTTGTGTTTTAAAATTTGTGAAGCAAATTTCTCTCTAAATTATTCGATCATATCTCTCTCCGAATCTCCAATATCTTAAGTTTCAATTTTTGATTTCAATCTCCAATCTCTGAATCTCCACTTTGTGTTTCCAATCCCAAAAATCTTCAGATCATCCACTTTGCGCTTTAAGATCTATGACATTTCTTTCTATGAGAGCAACTACCTAATCATTGTGAGAGAAATTAAAGCAGTTTCACCAACACCCACTGAGAAAGCCTCAAAACTTTACCCAACTAGTGATATGAAGAAACCTTTGGTGAACAAGAGGAAGCACAAACCCACCAAGCTCGATCAGGTTCGATTTTGAGAGATTTAGTTATATTTTATGTTGGGTTTTTTTGTTTGATTTCATTTTGATGTTTGTGGTTATTTTTGTGTGAAATTAGGGCAATTATTACACTTAGGACTATTTTAATTGTACTTGCTGAGATGCTTAAGGGGAAGGAAAAATGATTGGAACGTCTGATTGAGGATGTCAATTTGGACCCAAAGGATGTTACGAAACAGAGCGCGTTGTTAACTGAGTTTAACAAGCATTGGTTCAGTTTTTGTAACTTGAACTTTTTATGATTAGATAAAAGATTTGATACTAATTTTACGAATGTTTGTAGGCAAATATTTTGAGTTAATCCTTGGAATATCAGCCAATGTACGCATTGGTCAACGAATTGTAAGTATTGGAAATATCTAAATTTTGGCCGATATGTTGTTCATTACATATCATGACGAATTCAGTCCTAGATAACGATATAAAACATAAAAGTATATTCCCTATATATGGGACCAACAAATAAATTATCAGAGTTATTTTAATAAATTTAATATTTTCGTAGAAGAGTTCCAACTAATTTATTTGCAATAGAGGTTTTGGTATTTAAACAATGGAAGTTCAGAAATTAATAATGGATTCTTCTCTCTTTTTTGGCAGTCTACAGTCCATCATCAGACGTTTCGAACAAAGAGATCATGCAATAGACATTAATGGAATTGCAGAATATCTTCGAGCTCTTGTATCTACTAATACTCTATCAGAATATCTTCCAGATGGAAAATCTGGAAGGCCTGCATTGATACATCAACACTTCTTCATTTTTGTTTTGAGTGTGCTGTAGTTCATTACTAACTGTAAATGATACATATTTTAGTGCCCCCGAAATTATTATTTGTCGGTAATCTTATTATCGTCTTTTGATCCATATTATTTTCAGTTCACTACAACTTTTCTTGTATTAAAAAGTTTTGATTTTTGTCCACATCATTTGATTTCCTTGCATCATCTAGTATCTTAAAAGCCACTTTGACAAGCAATTGATTATTTGTGTTGACTTTTTTTTATATTAGTTGCAAGAGTTGAAGTAGTGTGCTTCAGGGAACATGGATAAGATACTTTTGAGCCCTGGCATATCCAAGAAGCAGCCACTACATGTAATAATGGTAAGCAGTATAATATGGGCACGATGTATTTATTCGCTAATTGAGGAATTTAACATTTTAATAATTTTGTAATTGTTTTTGTTATCATTACGTACCCTTCCCAGTAAGCAATGTTTCTAACAAACAAAGTTTACTGTTTCGAAAGAAGACAAGTGTTTGATTTTCTTAGTCTGAAGATCTGACTAGAGTGGCAAAATTATTTCATATATTGACGTCGCTTATATATGGGATTTAGTTGTTTATGAAAACTTATCTTTCGGTTAAAATAGTCTTGTACTCAAAAAAGAAAAGAAGAAAACTATTCATAATATTCGTGTACTCTCTTCTAAGTTTCAGCTTTAATGTTCTAGTAGTATCTTGCACCTTTAACCTGCAGCACTAACAATGATATTTTTTTTGGAATTAGCTAAATTTCTGGTGATTTCTGGTGGTGTCGATGTTCATGTAAAATTCATGGTAACTAATTGGATCAGCAGGATTGTCCATATTTATGGAATTTTTTCTGTCTATCACTTTGCATCTCGATTTCATGATTCAGTTATTTTGAACATTCACTAATGTCGCCAGTACTCTTTACAAAGGTGCATCTCAGTTATTTTACAATATTTGCATAGAGCTATTTTATGTTCTATTTTTTGGTTTTTTTATGATGTCTTGATTTGGTCATTTTAGCCTATTTTGGATAATTGGAGAGAATACAGTGTAAACACATAATTACTAGTTTAGTTTAGTTTAGTTTTTATTTTTTTTCTTGCAACTCACACATGAACATTATTGGAGATGCACTATGTAGATATATTGAAGCATCTGGCCTCAACCTAATCTAGAAAATGGACCAACATCCATGGTATATATTAATTTTAGCCACAGTGACAATAGTAGCTAAATGCTACAAACAAAACTGTGGCCAAACCCCAAAATTTGTGGCTATACCTATTTATTTTTTATGACACTAATTGTAGCCTGTGGACAAACCATGGCGAATGTCTCTCAAAACACGGGATACAAAATTCCGATATTCTATTTCCCTCATTTCTAAACTCTCTTCCCACTTTGCAAGTTAATTTATCTGAGCAGCAAATATTTCCCAAAATCTTTGATCATATCTTACTCCGAATCTCCAATCTCATGGAGGTAAGTTCTAATTTCTGATTGATCGATGAGATCCTTGACATCTCTCTGTATGGAAGCAGCGCTGATGATGTGAAGAAACCATTGGTGAATAAGAGGAAACACAAACCCACCAAGATCGATCAAGTTTGATTTTTAAGAGATTTAGTAGTTTTGATGTTGGGTTGTTTTTGTTTGATTTGATTTTGATGTTTGTGGCTGTTTTTGTGTGAAATTAGGGCAAATATTACACCTGGGACTGTTTTAATTGTGTTTGATGGGTGGTTTAAGGGGAAGAGAGTTGTGTTTCTTTTTTGTCCTTGAAGAGTTTGGTTTTGGTACTTGCTTCCATGACGGAGGGATTTAGAGAGGTTTTTCGAGAGTTCGGGAGGAGCATCAATTAGGGTAGGGTTTAAAGGAAATAGAGAGGATAGTATGAGATTTGGGGTGGATGTATGGAACCTCATATATGTTAGTTGGAGGATGCCTGTGAGTTATATGCTATCACTGGATGCAATTTAATTTGGACCATTTTCTAAGTTCATCATTTGGCATAACAATGCTGATGATTATGGACTATAATCTATTAAGGCATCTCTATGTAAGGATATCAGTTCTATGGCAATCCTAATCGAGAAGATGGGGCTAATTAGGCCTAATCTTGATATAGAAAAGGGAGGTTTTGAATTCATAGTGGAAAGTACATTTTGGCACTAATAATTTTCTACCTTGTCCTTTCAAATATTAAGCCTTCTTTTGAGCCAGCATACTGTATTTGGTTCCCAGGATTTCCTTCAACAATCATTTTCATCATATAGATGGTTCTATTTGGAAAAATCTTAACCAAAGATGATCATAGAAGCCTAAATTGGGCCAAGGTTAGCCCTATTCATTTAATGGGTTTGTATCTTGAATGCTGAGGGGGTTGCGGTCAAGCAATTAGGCTTTCTTGGGGTACAATATTGATCACTGTATATAATGATCCCTTTGAATATCTCTTGTTCTCATACATGGTACCTTATCATCAAATTGTATAATTTAGAATACAATATATGTTTTTAACAAAATTTCCATATGTGATTAAGTAGACTGACACTCCTAAAAATTCAGGCATGTCTGTTTACTTGGAGTCGGGATCTAGCGGACGGTTATCCTCTCTTATGAAGCAATATATTCAAAACCTTCTCAAGGCAATTGTAGTTAGATACCAAATATTTGTACTTCTATTTTGAACCCGAAAGTTAGAAGCACTGATTTATCAATGAAATGGGTTTATTAGCTAACTTTATAAAGATGATTGCAAACTTCTAAGTCAATATGGACTGGAATGGCCAACTGAAGAGAAGGTCAAACGTAAGGAAATGGTTACTCCAGAAGAACGATATATATTTATTCGAGAAACTTTTAATACAAGTGTTAGTGAGTGTACTAACTGAATTGGGGACGAGGACCCTGTTATCGGTTTTGTACATTACCGCTTTATTGTAAAGGAAGAAGTACCTTTTGCTTATATATACGAATTGCAGTTTGAAACTCACGTCCAACAGAAGGGTCTGCGGAGAGTCTTAATGCAGTTAGCTGAGCTTATATCTCGCAAGGTATGGATTCAATAATTGTTGTTTCCTCTATAACTAATGAAGATGACAGGAAAGTTATCGATACTAGGTGATTCACATATAGTTCATTCTTCTTGACATTTATCAAATAAGATTTCCTTTAAACTCCCTGCAGAATTAAAACAATAAAAGACCAACTGTAGAGTACTATTGTAGATGTGGTATACTAGTGGTGTGTGGTGACCAGACGATCTTTAACGACATAATGGTTAGTAGTATGTACCTTAACTTAAAGAAAAAACTGTGGGACTTTTCAAAATAGCAAAGACCATCAAATTCTTGAGAAGAAAACCATGGTGTAGTAAAGAAGTCAAAGTTTAATTTGGTGTAGCTCCAAAATGTGGTTTTATGATTAATAAAATTTGGAACTTTTAGAACAAAATATTGGCATAGAATTTTAATGTATTATTATTTATATAAATAAAAAGTAATAGGGTTTACTACTGACTGCTATGCAAACATTTGAGAGATCCCTCAGGTTCAAACCAATGGTTCAACTATAGGCCTTATTTTCTCAAGATTGGAAAACCCATGCGGGAGCTATTATAGGTTCATATAAACCTGTGTGAGTGATTGTTCTCCATTATTGGAATCTTACTGGAGCTATTATAAGGATGCCTATGAAAAGCTTAGTAAGAGCCATATCCATTAATGAGAATGATATGGACTCACAACAGAAGTACTCTATTCAACAAATGATGGTTTCCTTGCCTGGACCTTTTTGTAAGATAAATCATAAAATTGCTTTTCTTGGTGTGCTATATGGGAAGAAGTGCAAAGCATCTTTTGATTTTGCTAGTAAAAGTATCCAAACTCTATAGGGGTTTTGTCATGTTTTAATGGATTCCCTTCACCACAAATAGTCAGATCATAATACTGTGGCTTCTTCAAAATTTGTAATTCCAAGGTTGCCTAATAATTACTACGGTTGTGCTACCTCTTTTGTTACACAGTGTCTGAAGCTGTTATAGGTGTTATCAAACCACCAAAATTGTAGGAAACAGCTTATTGTTGATGGAATCTTGTCTGAGTTATTTGAAAATAATATTCATCAGGGTCCTAAACCTGCTCATGTTCTGGTGAGAGCTGTACTGTGTACTTTCTTAGAAGATGATACTAATACGGTGGCCGAGGTGAACTACCCCAGGTATATTATAATCCTTAACTGCAGCTCAAGTAGAGATTTTGAAGAAGAAAAAAAACTTAGCATGTATCATATACTTATTGGCTATTGTCGTCTCGGGTCGTTTGTAAAAATTTCAATAAATTGGTTTCGTTTTAAGAACTACAGCTAGATCATTTTAGTTGTTGTTGATATGAAATTGGATCTGCACCGTCTACTAACGTCATTTGGATGATAGGTAGAATATGATGCTAGTGGAAAGGTCATTGGGGTCACATTTGAAGGGGAAATTACAAAATGAACGGGGTCATATCTGATGGATGAAGAGTACAACGTGATAGTTCAGGGAACAGGCCTCAAGGAATACATCCACAGGGGTTTACTCTCTGTCAATGGACTCAAAGTAACATTTCTTTCATCCCTGTTTCCCTTCATTATGACATCGAGTTTTATTTATCTTCATCTCTATACTTCCTAATCATGTACTTGATACGGTTTTCAATTGGCAACTATAGTTAGGGTTTTTATGATTTTTCTTTGGATGCTCTTTGATTTTACTGTTTTCAATTGGTGGCTGCAGTTAGGGATTTTAATTGAGTTTACCATAACCCCTCTTGGAAATCAACTCCTTTACGATCTTCAAATTGGGGTATTTGAGAAAAAAATGTAAACCAATTAATATGATGGCTGTAGTTAGGGCTATGATAAGTGCTTTGATTGACATGTATTGCAAATGCTCTGGTATGGGAGAAGCTAGGTAGGTTTTTGATAACGTGTTGCCTGACCTGTATGTTTCTCATTATAATTCCATGATCACTGGATAGGTCCATAGTGGTTTTGATCTCGTGGACCGCAATGATTTTTGGGTATGTGTAGTTTGGGTTGCCATTATAAGGGGTTAAGATTACCATAAATGTCTAAACTTTTTGTGGCCATTGTGGTCAAGTTGAGGAAGGGATGCAATACTTTAAACTAATGAAGGACAAGTATAGGATTATCCTAAGGAGAGATCACTACTGGGACGAGCTGGGAAACTCAGTGAAGCATTGAGTTTGTTGAAGGAGATTAAAAATGAAGAAAAAATTGGTAATCTATATAGTGGAGCAATTAGGGGTGCTGTGTTTGTAGGCTGAATGGGAATGTGGATATAGGAAACAAAGTTGCTGTAAAAATGTTACAAAAGGAAGAACAAGTCCCTAATACCTACATTGCACTTCCAATGTTTACGCAGAGGAGGAAATGTGGGATGAAGCGCATAGAATTAGAAAGAGATAGAAAAATAAAAGTAGAATTGTAGGAAGAGCCGCAAAATGCACATCTATTGGAAGCTGGTTGCACTAGCTCTAGGCATGAGTTACTATTTGTTCTTTACTTCAGCTCCAGTTTAATTAGTTGCATAAGGTCATACATAGTGTAGTAAAGAACACAAAATTGAAATGTCATGAAGAAGCTAAAAATTTAGAACCTAATTAATGCTAAATCTGCTCTAAATCATGTGTAAGGTTTTTTAGTAGGATTTGTATGTAATTTATAATGATTGTTGTCATGCTACAGATTCATGGATTGCTACATCTTTTTGGATTTGATCATGAAATTAGTGAAGAGGTCAAAACAGAGATGGAGTCGGAGGAGGAGAACCTTTTGATAAGTCTTGGATGGAAAGGAAAAGGATTAATCCAATGTGCTACGAACAATAGAAGTTCTAAATCTCAAAATTCAGATGGCAACTTTCACTTTATATCTCTGGAATTACTGGTTGATGCTTCATCTACACTTTTAGTTATTTTATGATATGCCTTTGTGTAGTTGCATTAATATTTACGAGAGATAGCCCCTTCTACGTCAGCACCTGATGGATATCATAATATGGTACATGCTGGGTATATTTAGAAATAACCTTAAAACATAGGGGTATCTCCAAATAGCTTATACATGTATTATATTTACAGCTTTGTCTTCTTTTTTAGCTACTTTATATGGTGTTGATTTCATTTCAACGCAGCTTACATTTTGAGTATGTTATCCCTTATTGGCAAGTATGTTTTTAAATTTTAGGGATTGCTTGTTTACGGCACACAAGGTCGGGAGATTTTCAAAATAAATTTAGGCCCAAACATTTACCGAGAGTTAATATTATTTGTATACTAGATGCCAAGTGATTATTATAATGCAATATTTAAGTACAATCTTTTGCGTTGGCCCCATTTGTACTACTATAACCATCGTAGTTTTAACATTAGATGAATCTACAAGGTACTGCTCGACTAAATTTTCTTTCTTAGTTTCTTTGCGCATGGATTTGACTGCAATGTCTAGTTTAATCATCTTGAAGATGGAAAATATGGTTATTAATGTGAAAACTATTTTAAACTGTGGCAATGATTTTAATATTACAATTAACTTCTGAAAGTGTGTTTCCTTGTCCTGTAATATCTACAAATGCCTTAATTTGTTTATTTGTTTTTTGCTCTATAATTATGAATATAAAGCTCCTCCATGCACATCAAATTTGCAAGTATGAGACTCCTATTATTGAATTATTCCTCCATTCAAAATTGCAGGCATTTATGTACTCTTTGGGGCACAAAGTTTCACTCGTTGCTTTTAGTCAGGATCGATGCCTGATACTATTTGAGCACCCGCATCCTCTAATTAACTTACTTCATACCATATATTACGAGCCAAAGGTACGTAAATTTTGTACATATATAAGTTTGATGAGCGCCTTCTGCATTAGTTTGAATATTTATTTATCTACAGGCAGAAGTCATGTCTTCAGTTGAACACCTTTTAGCCATTATTGAAGTACAGGTATGTTGTTATCGAGCGTAGATGGCATTACATGGAAGCATATAATTTGTTGTTACACTACATCTTTTTTAAATAAGAATAATTGATCTTCAATAAGTTTGTATTTGGCACTATTCTTGATGATATATTGTTTGTACTTCAAGAAATTGTTATTCCTTGAAACTGTTGAATAATTAGCTGCTATACTACGGATATACCAGACAGAGGTGATAAAATGGCTTGTTGGTGTTGTCCTAGCTATGCCCGATAAGTGTCAATTTTCATTTGCTACCAGTTGCTGCTTCTGAGGATACCACTTTAATATCATGTTAAAGTGGTAACTATGGATTGTTTGCCTCTATGGGATGAGGATCTTGTCAAGGAACTGTAGGGACTAGATTTTGTAAAGCTCGAACTGGCTTGAAATCGATCCTTACACTAAGAACTACTATGCCAAGAATTAAATAAAAGATAACACTTGACACAGGGGATTTAGCGTGGAAAACCTGTGAATAGGTAAAAACCACGACCTCGAGTGGAGGATTTTGTGAAAATAGTATTATTGCTTGAGAAACTAGGAGAATCTGATTACAAGAGTTAATCTAAAATAGAATAACTAGATATCAGATAGTCGTATGTGTAGAATTCTTTGTCGACCACCCTATTTCCTTAGGAGCTCTACCCTTTTATAGACCCTGCTCTCAGCTTGACATCGTGCTCGATTACGTTCTTCTGAAAGTGTGAGTCATGGGCAGTTGAGTGTGTAACTGCTAGCTTATGGGAGACAGGTGTATATAAACTTGTTCTGTTTACATCAGTTGTGGACGATCCACGCTCTGCTTGAGTTCGTGGTTGATGTGCAACTGTTAACACATTTTTTTAAGTGTGAATCTGGTACTGGATAAGTTCGAGTCTTATAGAGCTTGAGGCATAAATGAGATCGAGTGTCCTTAGCTCGAGGGATAAATCCCTACAATCGCCCCCTCGCAACTGAAGTCACGTGGCTTTAGTTGAGAAAAAACCCTAAAACTCGGACCTTGTGATGACGGAAGCGACGCTTGAAAAATGGAACTTCTGTACTGAAGATTGTGTTGCCATTATGACACGTGCGTGTCATGGGCAGACTGTTAGTTTCCCTGAGCGGATGACTGTTTAGGAAATTAGGTGTATTAAATGTGGTATTGCTATAAATAGTAGTCAGATTTGATTGCGGAATAACCTGCAACACATCTTCACTGTAGAGAAAAACATTTATGCTTGTTTTATAGAATGAGAAAAAAAATAAAAAAAAATAAGTTTTTTGGAAGCGTACCTTTGTAAAATCATGGTTAAGATGAGGAATCAAGTGTATCATACCCAGTTTTCTTTTATCATGGAGGGATTCCGGATATGGTTTTGTGGTTATTAGAGTAGGGAGACTTCCTTTGCTGTTTTGTTGAAGGACTGTGGTTTGAAATATTTTTAGGTATTATGTAGCGTCCGATTTAGCAGTCGGGGTGTATGCGATGCAAAATCTCTGGTCTCTACTGATGTTTCGATTTCTAAGGTAGGAGTCCTCCTCAATTTCCACGAACTCCAGGTAAATGGGGATAAGGAGGAAGAGACGGCGGTGGCGGAGGTGGAAGATGGATCACTTTTTTCGGTGCCATCATATTTCTTTTAATTCTTCCTGCAGGGAAATGAAGGGGAAATAATTTTTTGACCTGTTGCAGTTTTGTACTTTTTCATTTGTAGCTGAGGTTTTTCTAGAAGATCAGGATTATCTTGGCAACGAGTAAAGAACTAGAGACATGTCCTCGTGTCTGAGAAAGTATTTGTAATATCGATCTTCGAAGAGCTTGATTCTGTAATTGTAAAGCAATGCTGTAGGAGTAGTCCTGTAACCAACTTGTTAGATAAAAATTGAGCGTAGTAAAAGAATATTTTGTTTTTGTTTTTTTTTTACTAGCAAAAAAGCAGAAATAGTCGACATGTCATCGAGGTCATCGAGCTGCAGATAATATGGGAGTGAATAGTTGGTGAGATAACATACCTGATCCTACCTCATAAATGAATTGAGCTTAATAGATGCAAACATAAAGCACAAAATATCATTTTAGGGAGCTCGATTAAGCACGAAAAGATAATAGTAAGTAGCTCGAACCCGGGAAGAGTGGGTTATAAAAACTGAAATACGTTGCGTATAGTCAATCAAAAAATTAGTCCTGTTAACTGAATAGTATAAAAGTGTGACTTGTTCTCTAAGAAGGTTATACATAAAAAATGGTGAAGACTCGTTCACAGAGGGTTGTTGAAGCGCGTGTGTTGAACGACTTGCGTTTAGCATTCAAGATTGATGAAATAAGGGAAGTTATTTTTGGGCAGCAAGGTTATGATGCGGTTCTGCTCGAAACATGAGCGAACTACGAGGGTATGACTGATGTAGAAAGGGGCGAGGAAATGAACCGCGTCAACTGGTCCAAGTCTATGCGTACCTGTTGGCGGTCTGTTAAAGATCGTAAGAAGTTTGTCCTGATGATGGCCAGGGAGGAGATCATTAATGAGGACATGGATATCGCCTCAGGGCTGCTGAAGGCTTGTGGTGTTGTTGGGTACACCGGTTACTTCAAATGCAAGTATCTTGGGGATTGAAGTGATTGACTGTTGTATTTTTGTATTTTTGAAATGTAATTGCCCAAATTTATTTGAAGAAAAAATCTATTCACGAAAATAGGCTATGACTAGGATTATTTGTTGAAACTAAATTTTTGAATTTGTGTTGCTAACCGATATTGACATTAAAGTCAAGGTGTATAATTAGGGCAAACAAATGTACGTGAAATTTTAAAGTAGAAAATTTAGAATCATGAGTTTGGGGTATTGTGAAAAAAGTGGGACCAAGAGGCTGAGAGATACCCTAAAGTATAATATTTGGTGTAATGATTGGAAGGTGTTTTCACCGCAGCGATACGACACGTCTGACAGGTTCAGACGAATAGACAGCTCAGTTCAGGAATCGAGGACTGCTTACTGGAAAAATCTAAACCGGCAGCGGTTCGTTGAATGGTGCATAAGTACCCCCTCTCCTCCCTCTCTGAATATAGGAAATCAGAAAAAGAAGGGAAGGGTTAGAGAGATAGAGATCTCAACTGACGATTCCATTACCGCCGAAGGAGGAAAGGATAAGAGGAAAGCAGTGACTAGGAGTCTCAATTGCAAACTACGAGAGGAGGCAAATATCGAGGAGGTTTTGACGAAGTTGCAGAAATTGAGCAAACTGGTGCGGACCAACGCTGCAGATTCTCACTCAGGTGCTGAAGGTAAGTCTGTCTTTCTGTTTACAAGAGTTTTTATATAATTTTTTTTATTATATCGGGATAAGGATGTAATCCTTTCCAAACACTGAAATGAAATAATAATAATAATGGGAATAATGACTGTGGGGCGATAAAAATCATTTTGAGACAGTTTGTGATTGATAAGTGATTTAGTAGTGTAAGATTAAAATTGACATATATACCTCGACCTATCTGTAGGTTTGGCTGGACCAACATTTTGCAAAGTAGACTTTTTACTATAGATAAGTATGGCTTCGATTTTTGGTTGTGTAAAGGCTGATGAAGCATACCTTGTAGGGTAGTTAACTCCCGTCATTGGAGTAGGGGATGAGGAGGATACTGTAGCCGAATTGATAGGATGGCCTCGTCTGAAGGGTTCTCGTGTTAAGTACCCAACAGGCTCTAGTCGGTTTAGGGAGTTCTGTAAGGCCAAAAGTAGTATAAATGGGATTTGAGGGCACGCCTTCGCATATAGGGGTAATTTATTTAGGACTTGTAGTGTCAATCAAGGAGGGGATTACTTGTATTTGCTGCCTGATTTGGCCAAAGAAAAGAACTGCAGGCGTTTGGGGGATGAAGTATCCTTGGATTACGTCCAAAGCGTTGTGAAGGATAGTCGAATTGATGGGTTTTGTTACTATTTAGCCCAGTTCGATTATGGGTTAACTCTGCCTTTGTGCAATTTGGCTAAGAGTGTTATGAATTTAATTGGGGATTGTCGGGAGCAATTGAATTGCAATTTTTGGGAAGTTATTCTTGTATGCGAAACCTTAAATGAGAGATGGGCTAAATCTGGTAGTGAGAGGAGGATTACTGCCAAGGATTTTCTAGAGTATTATGCTGTAAAATATGTCACAACAACTGATGGTGCATATCTCTCGTCTAGTTCTTCAAGGCCATGCTTCTTTGACCTATCTTCAGCCGGGCGAGTATGGAACGACAACCTTTTATGGGTGTCTAGTGAATGTCTTTAGCGGTCTGATGAGGAACCCCTAGAACTTAATAATAGAACTATAACAAAGGGTAAGTATACCATTGAAAATTGAACTATCATTTGTATGTTGAATTATACTTCTATAGTTGATCTGTATCTTACGTTGCCGATTTTTATGTAGGAATTAATTGTAAAGTTTCGACGAAGGAATCTCTTATAGACGTCGTTGGTAGGGAAGGCACTGAGCTCAAAGCTGTTCTCAAAGATTAGAGGTAAGTAGGTTCAAAAGGGTAGCTAGTAAAGACGGCAAGGTCAGGAGATCGCAAACGAAGAGGAGACTGGCCGGGAAAAATCTAGGCTCAATGGAAGAGAAATTGACAACTCCTGAACTTAATACACCCTTAAAGCTCGCGCAACATAATGAAATTCTGGATGGGCCAGTGGACATGGCCACTGTCTCTAGCACTGTTGTACCAAACCTGGCGAAGAGGAAGGCTGTAAAAAGGGGGGCTTCTCCTCGTTCTGTTTTGTCGGTCAGTGTGGACGATAGCAGTAAGAGGAGGAGGGTAACTTCTTCCACAAAGTCGTAGGAGGTACTAGAGGAAAGCGATAAGATCACTGAGGGGGAGGACTTGAGGCTACGCTTTGAGGTCGAAGCTGGTCTCTTGGAGGAACAATGTCGAGCTAAAGCTTGAGTGAAGATGGTTGTTGTTATGGATGATGAATTTAAGAAGGTTAGTAAATAGTTGGTTTTGCCGAGCTGTTTTGTTGCTCGAGCTGACATATTTCTTTTTGTAGTTTGCTCGTGCTCTGAGGGACGTTAAGCTTGGTTTCCAGGATAGGTCGATGGAGCTGGAAAAGAGGATCTCCCAGCTCGAGGGGGAGAAAAATCAGTTGGAAGAGAACCTGATTTGGGACAGGGGAGCTTTCCAGTTGGAGCGGGAGAAAGAAAGGAAAGCTACTGCCCTAAAGCTGAAGGAAGTTAGAGCCGAAAGTGAGGCTGAAGCGGAGCGATTGGTTACCGCGTCGGCTATTTCTCGGAACAACCTTGCAGGGAAGCTCTACCAGCTGAGGTATAAAAAGGCAGAGATAATGGCATTTAGCAAAGGGAATTATGAGGAGATGGAAATTATGGATGAAGAGGAGGTTGAGGAAAGGGAGGATGGTCTGGATGTTGCTGAAAAGACCCCTGCAGATAATCAGGTAACTATTAATCAGGTAGGATAAACGTGTAATGTAACATTGGTTATCAAACATGAACTCGAGCTTTGTTACTTTATTGTTGTTTGGTGCCAACAACATTTTACTTATGAAATTTCGTATTGTAGGAGATAAAAGCTCGCGCCTCAGAGTTGTGGACTTAGAGGGCCTGCTTGAAGTGGAGAAAAAATCCTCTGCTAAATTGCAGGTTAAATAATTCAGATAAATTAATAACTAGATGAACAAGAATAATAGGAGAAAAGATATGTACCTTGCATTTTTATTTTAGTTCAGGACGTTTGTGTATGGACCCTCTGTCTTGCGCCCAAAACTTGTTATTGTCGGTAGGCCAAGGAGGAGTTAGTTGTCTCGAGCTTGTAGGTGTCTGTGCAACAAGTTTATCAGTATGTTTCTGTCGATCTGTTTCTTCATTAGGTACTGATGTTGTGAGTCCCTGCTAACTGTTATGCAGAAGGAGCTAGATGTTGCTAGAGAGAGAGAAAAGTAGACTCTTTTGTATAATGCTGAGTAATGAGAAGAATATGAGGTTTTGTTTTCCCAGTATGAAGATCGATTGGATGAAAATGTGAAGTTTTCTTTAAAGCTCGAAGAAGCTAAGAGACAAGTCGAGCAAAAGACTGCAACAATTTTGAGCAGGTATTTGGCTTTGAACCAACTTTCCAGCGAACTTGCTGAGTTGAAGGAAAAGGCTGCGTGAGGTTCTCGACACGAGGCTGAGTTAGCCGAATACCGTATTATAGCGTTAAATGAAGAGATATCTGATATGAAATGTAACATTCGTGCTCTGAATGAGCAGTTGTTGAAGAGGGAGATCGAGCTGGATACTGTACGAACTAACTTGGCTGTGTCTGAGGCCGATTTTGAAAAATTAAGCAATAGTATTATGGGAAAAGATCAAGAATTGCGTAACTCTGCACAAATACGTGATAGTTTGATTGTCAGGCTAGATTGTGTGCAGCCTGATTTACGTCGCTTAAAAGGGAGAGAGGCTCAGACCAGGGCTGATTTAGCAGAGATTCAAGCCAAGAACAAAAGTTTGGTGGATGGTTTGGCCTATGCTCGCGGAAACATGGGGAGGGCTGTGCAATGTGAAAAGGAGATGAATGAAAGAATTAATCAACTCTGTGCACGAATCTACGAATCGGAGCGGGAGTTACGTGTACGTGAAATGAAGTATCAAAAAGATCTAAAATTTGAATTGGATAAAAGGGATGGTGAAATTACTTCTGGTGAGGGGAGTCGAGAGATGAAGGAATTTCTTTGCCGAAAAGAAGAGTTAGTGGAGAATATCCGTATTGACCTCACAAACTCTCGGCTGAAGTCGATAGATCTTACAAGGCAGATGAGCGAACGTGATCAATTAACAACTAAACTGGCTGAATCGAAAGCTCGTCGTTTGAAGGATAACAAGCGCGTTGCTGTTACTCACCAAGCCTTTAAGGAAATAGTAGCTCACGATCAAGAAAAATGTGATCGTGAAGCTTTGCATCAACGGCAATTAAGCGCATTGGCTGCATTTTTTGTCGAGGAAATAAATTTTGTGCAGGTCGAGAGAGATTTGATGCAAGATTGCTTCTCTGGAAGGACTTGTGTATGTAAACTCGATATCTCGAGCATAGATCCAATTGGTGTTATGGATCGCTGTATTGGGACCACGACAGCTGAACAGATAGCTCGAGGGAGAGAAATTGTTGTTGAACGTGCTCTGGAATATATGGCATCCAGGACTGAAATAGAGGGAAGCTCGAGTATTGTCTCATATACACCTGCTGTGGGAGGAAGGTCGACTGCTCTTCCTTCAAGAAAATCTAGCAGAGTTAAAAAGAAATATAATTAAGCTCTGATAACGAGTACCTTTTGTATGTAGCAGATGTTGATGCTTCAGTGCTCGATGTAGGACTTTGAGAGGAGCGTTGTAATTTGAAATGCTGATATGAGAAAATAATATTTCCACACCTGCAGTAGATATTATTCTTTGGTTTGACCCATTGAATTAGAAGAAGTCTGTGGGCATAGAAGTTAGTATTATCTGTGCTTCAACCCTTGGACTTCAGAAAGGCTTAGCGGTAGCGAGCTAGTATTATCTTTGCTCGTATTTTAGGCGGTCCCCATAGGCTAAGAGGCTCTTTATGGCCTCCACCTCAGATTTGTCTTTCCTCAGGGGTTCAGCTAGTATTATCTATGCCTTGATGCCATATTGGAGAGCTGGGTTTATCGGCAGCGAGCAACATCTCACTCGTGCTTTAGGCTTGATCCCGCAGGCTGAAGCTTTTTATGGCCCCAGTCCCAGAGGTTTTTGTATCCTCAAGGGTTCGACATAGTATTATCTATGCCTTGATACCATATTGGATATTGGAGCTTAGCCGCAGCGAGCTAGTTTTTTCCTCACTCGTGTTTTAGGCTTGTTATCTTCAGGCTAAGAGGTTCGTTATGTCCCCCGCCTTCAGATGTATGAGTATCCTCAGTAGTTAGGCTAGTATTTTCTATGCCATTACCAATGTTGGATGTTGTTTACCTTTAGGGATCGAGCTAGGATAAACTGCGATTTTACCCGTGGATGGAGATGAAGTAGAATTGTATAGGAGGGATTTTTGTGGTAAAAAAGATATTTCATTGATTGAAAAGAGTTTGTACATACATTGGAGAAGAAATATGGACGTGGATTGAACGCTGCTGAGTGACGGAGGAGTTGTTCAACGTTGATATAACTTCAATCTTTTTGTATTCCATGGATTTGGAATTTTGTCACCAGCCCCCGTCAGGAGATAGCATTAACCCAGGCCAGTTCGACCTATGACCATGAAAGGACCTTCCCAGTTTTCTACTAGTTTCCCAACATGTGGATCTTTTTTGTTATCAGGGATTTCTTGAAGGACCCAGTCGTTGATAGCGAATTCCCGAGTGCAAACTCGTTTGTTGTATAAATTTACCAGTGTTTGATGATATCGATCAAGATTTGCAATAGCTCGATCTCGAGTCTCATCAATCTCATTTCCTTTCGTCTGTGAGCTCGTGGTCTCTCACAGGATGGTGGTACTTCGTTGGAATGACTGCTTCAGTTCTATAGGCAAGCAGAAAAGGAGAGCATTGTGTTGACTTCTGGGGCGTAGTTCAATAAGCCCATAAGACGTGAGGTAATTCACGTATCCAGTTGCCTTTCTTCTGTAACATAAGGCTCATTTTGAGACCATCTACGATGATCTTGTTTATGATCTCTGCCTGTCCGTTTCCCTTGGGGTAGTATGGGTTTGATGGAGAATGGATTATGTTGTGTTTGTTGAGAAATGTTACGACCTTTGCTCCAATGAACTAAAGACCGTTATCGATACGCATCAAATGTTGTCAACCAAATCTTGTGATGATATGCTGCCATATGAAAGAAATGACCTCTTCTTCTCGAGTTCTGCATAGAGGACCTGCTTCGACCCATTTTGTGAAGTAATCCATGGCAACAAGAAGAAATTTCCTATTACCAGGAGTATTGGGGAATTCACCAACTAGATCGAGTGCCCATCGCTTGAACGACCAGTACACCTTACTGGCATGGGGTTCGAGGGCAGGGGCCCGAATTTGATTTCCATGACGTTGACATGCATCACATTTCCTTGAGTATTCTTCAACTTGCTTCCGCATCCCTGGCTAGAACACTCCTTGGGTAATAGCTCTGTTAGTAAGAGCTCATCCTGCGGTATGGGATCCGCAGATTCCTTTATGTAGATCTCGAAGCATGTCGTCGGCAAGTTTCATAGAGAGGCACTTGATGTATGGACCAGTGACCGAGCGTTTGTAGAGATTGCCATTTGGTTGGACTGTGTAGTATTTTGAATTGTTGATGATGTGTCTGCGCTGCTGTTGATCATCTGGTAGTGGCCCATTGCATGAGTTATCCTGACCGAGAAAAGTAACGAAAGGTTTCCTCCAATCATCTTCCGCCATCTTATCGCCCCCAGTGTTAATCGCATATATCGTACTACGATTAATACTGGGGCTAGAAATAACCTCGATTTGAAGGTGTCATGATTCTATACCCAATACTCTGGCTAAGTAAGCTAAGGAGTCAGCGTGGCGATTCTCTCCTCGAGGAAGTTATTCGAGCGTAGCTTTTTGAAATTTATTTAGTTTTTCTTCAAACAGAACTGCATAATCGACCATGATGTCATTCTTCTTGTAATGTTCTGAGTAGTGATAAAGGATTAGAAGAGAGTCTGTATAGGCTAAGATTTCAGTGATTCTGAGTTTGAGAGCCATGTCCAGACCGTGAATGAGTGCATCATACTCTGTAACATTGTTCGAGGCTTCGAAGTCGAGATGGATGGATTTCTCGATTCTGTCGTTGGAAGGTGTAATGAGAACGATCCCAATTCCCGATCCTGTGGGTCCTGCTAGACCATCGATGAGGAGCCTCCACCATTTTTAAGATATCCATGATACTCGATCATCAAAAGATTTGGAAGGTGGAATCTCATCTACTGCATCTTCGGCGAGATCTGGATCATGTTCTTCCCAGTCAGGATCTTAAACTGGAAAGTCTGCTAGAAAATCAGCGACTGCTTGACCCATTTCGGAAATTCGCTGCTCAAATTTAATTTTGTGCTACCCCAAACTGACGGACCACTGCTGTACTTTTATGGATTTCTTTTTCTTAGACAATACTACCCGAAGTGGGTAGTTCGTTATGACTTTGACAGGATGTGCTTGAAAATAGTGTTTAAGTCTTTTTACGGTGTAAACGAGAGTTAAAAGTAATCTTTCAATTTTAGAGTTCCTCGTTTCTGCTAGAGTAAGTATCTTGCTGATGAAGAAGATCAGTTTCTCAATTTTTCCTTCAAACCGAATGAGAACTGAGCTTAGAGATGTATCTGTAACTTCGAGGTAGATAATCAGTTCCTCATTGCCTATCAGAGTGCTCATGATTGGAGCTCTCCCTACGTAAGTTTTGAGTTCCTGAAAAGCTGTTTTGCATTCTGGTGTCCAGTCGATATCTTCGTTCTTTGAACTTTTGCCTCGTTGAGTAGAACCTCTGAGTAGCATAAATAACCATCTGCATCGGTCCGAGGATTTGGATACGAATCTGTTGATTGCTGCAATCTTTCCTGCGAGCTTTTGTACATCCTTCTTTGTTGATGGTGAAGGCATATCCAGAAGAGCTCGAATTTGATATGGATCTGCTTCTGTCCCTTTCTTGCTGATAAGATGACCCAAGAACATGCCTGAGTGAACGTCGAACTAACATTTTTTGGGATTAAGCTTCATTCTGCAGGATCGTAATATACGGAATACTATAAAGAGGTAAGAGATATGATCTTCTTTCTTTAGGCTCTTGCAAAGCATGTCATCAATATAGACTTCAACTGCTTTTCCCAAGTGTTCTTTGAACATGCTCGTGACTAGCCTTTGGTAAGTGGCTCCAGCATTCTTAAGGCTGAATGGCATGACCTTGTAACAGTAGAGACCTTTTTCTGTTATAAACGTAGTCTTCTCTTGATCTGCTTCCAAGAATGGAATCTGATTGTATCCTGAGGTGGCGTCCATCATGGACAAGAGTTCGTAACCTGCTTTAGAGTCGAGGATCTGATGAATGATGGGAAGAGGAAAGTTGTCCTTTGGCGTGTGTTTGTTGAGATCTGCTAAATCCACGTAGACCCGGACCTTCCCATTCTTCTTTGGAACAACAAAGATATTAAAAATCTAGTCTGGGTACTTGGCTTCTCGAATGAAATTGACCTCAATAAGTTTGTCGATCTCCTTGTTCACCTCGTCTCTGAGTCTTGGAGATAACCTGCGTTACTTCTGTTTAGCTGCTGCGGTGCCTTCGCGGATGTTTAAGATGTGGCAAGACTTTGAGGGGTCTGCGCCTGACATTTCTTGGAAGTTCCACGCAAAAACATCTTTATTGGATTGGAGGAAAGAAATAAGAGCTCCTTTCTCTGTTTGAATTAATTTTGTACCAATATAAGTACCTCGGTTAACTCCATCGACCTGGACGTATTCCACGGGCTCAGCTGGAGAAGACTGACCATCAAGGTGATCAGCCTTCTATGATTGCTATGCAGCAATCTGTTTTGAATGGTCGAGAACTGGTAAGACTGTATTCTCACAAGCTCGAGAGAGTTTCTGACTTCCTTTGATTTCATCAATACCATTATTCTGCTTGAACCGAAGTGTTTGGTGGAAAGTGGACGGGATAGCCTCTATATTGTGCAGCCAACTGCGTCCTAGTATCCCCAAATACCTTGATTTGGCGTTGATGACGTAGAAAATAGCGTTGATAGTGGTAGGCCCTGCTGTGATTGGGAGAGTGATCTTCCCAACTCGTTCTTCTTTGGACACATTAAATCCACTGATGTCTGTCTCACTTTGAACGACCTGATCTGAGAGTCCCATCTGGTCAATTGAACTCTAGAAAAGGATCTCAACCCCACTTCCTGTGTCTACCATCTTGGTGTGCATTATGAAGTTTCTCATTTTGAGCATAATTACTAGTGCGTCATGGTGAGGATACTTTACATGTCCTGTGTTGCAGTCCTCGAAAGAGATTCCCTTTCGACGACTGCTTGACTTTGGGAGGTGCTTGGCTTCCTTGTCTTGGATGGCATGGTCACAGTACTTGCCCAACTTCCTCTGCTTGACTCTGTTAGAATTTGAAATCTGATTGATCTCGATCATATTGCTACAGTAGAGATGATATAGATGCTTCTCCTCTGCTTGTTCTGTTGCTTGAGCCACATCATCTTCTTTCAGATAGTTCCCGTCTTTATAGCTGGAAAGATCGATGATGTATTCGTGCATCCTCCCTTCCTTAAAAATGATTTCTAGGAGCCTTTTCAAACCATAGCAATTATCGGTCTTGTGGTGCTTAATCTTGTGATATTCACAATAAGGTCGACCTGCTATTGGATCAAGATGTTGAGCTGGACAGAAAAATTTATCTTTCTGGAGAATAGGATAGATCACGGAAATCTTGGCATTCAACTTTGGTATGACTGTTCTGGATGGTTTCTACGACCTCTAATTGTTGTCTCATTCTGGATCTGTCTTTGATCGTTTAGGATTGCCTGGATCTCTTGAGCTTTGGTTGTTGTTGAAACTTGCAGAAGGAACCTTGGCGTTGTGGACTGCCTTTACAGGTTTATTCGGTTAGGGCATCATCCGCTCTAGATCGATGTAATTGTTGACTTTCACGATCATATCTTTGAGAGTCTTGGGCTTCTTCAGGAAGAGATACTCTTTAGCTTTGCAATTGAACTGCAGAGCATTTGAGAATGCGGACACGGCTGTCTTCTGATCCAGATTATCAACCTTCCGAGAAAGTTTGAGAAACTTCTTGGAGAACTCCTCGAGCTTCTCCCCATGTGCTTGTTTGAGACTTATAAGAGAATATAAGTTCTCTTCTTTGTCTCCAGAACTCGGGCTTGACACTTTCGTTCTGATTCCTTCTCGCAGAGTTCTCGATATTTCAATAGCTGGCGCTAGAGCTGACTTTGTTTCTCAGCTTCGGCAATTAAGCTCGCCCGAAGCTCGGCAACCAGATCTGGTTCCCTCAAACTTTTAGGCTGAGCTCCCGAAGACTGACGTGTTTGAACCATAATTGAATACTACTTGACTGATGAGTATCAATCGTGGTCCTTAAGTACCACGAGAATGTAAGTTTTAAACTGCTATATCCATAATTGATAATTGAGGTGCATCTGCTATATCCATGAGAATGTAAGTTTTAAACTGCTGTAGATTTGTTTATTTGTCGTTAAATCTCAATTTATTCTTTGCAGACCAGTGTCTATGACGCAAAAATAAGCTCATGTCTTTCCTCTTAAGGTGGAGGTGATTTTTGTCATAGGTAGTTCCTATTTTCGTGGGATAAAGGTGCTCACGTCTATCCCCAATGATGGGTACTTCTTCGTAAACTATGGCATTCTTTTCATATTTATTCACTAAATTGACTTGTTATTAAACAAGATTATATTACAACTACTAAAGGAACTTCTTTATAGATGAATGGGTAAAAATCATTATGGCTGCAACAAAAAAGTAGAAGCGGATAATGGATAACACATGAAACTTCAAGGAACTACTTCAAACTCCTCATGGATATAGCCTTCTCTTTTTACTTTTAATTTTGTAATTATTTAAGCTATTTTATTATAGTAATGTATACTGTATTGCTAAATGCAAATTAAAGGTGGTACCACCAGTTTGTAGTGATTGTACAAATGTGAAATATATATATCTATATTTTTTTTTTTGTAAAATTACTTTAGCCACGACTAGTTTTGTAGTAAATAGTGAGTATTAGCCACGGGATATTGCGTGGGCAATTTTTAGCCAATGGAGCCATTTTCCACGGTTTATAATTTATCCATTGTACATTATTAGCCACGCATTATCCACGGTACTACCCGTGGCTATATCTGATTCATTAGCCACGGTCAAGTTCGTGCTAGAGCATTAGCCACACCACCAGTTGGCACGACCTTGGGAACGGGTATACCCGTGGCAAATGATATTAGCCACGGCCAGAGCAGTGGCCATTGACGTTGATTCTAGTAGTGATTTGTCTCTTGGCTTTTTCCATCCCTGGGATATAAATGGTCGGGGATATGCTACTAGTTGAGGGGGTGTGTGTTTCTAGGAAATATATGTGTATGATGGATGGTTACGGCTGTCATTGAATGATTTTCTTGCTTTTTGCCGTACCATCCTGTATGAAAATTACCTTGTTAGTTATGTTATTCTGCCACCCTTCTCTTGAGCTCTTCTTTAAATTCTTGCCCGTTGGTTCATTATCATTCTGTATGCAAGCCCTTTACACTATCTTGCATTCCACAATAATGCGCCCGATATTGTTGCAATATTATCAGTATTTAGGGACTCTGTGTCGCATGATAGCCATAGTCTTGGTTTCTTGTCGATTGATCCAACTGGATTGGTATTCCCAGAGTTTAGCCAAGAGATAGTACAAGTTTGGGGTTCCACATCTCAATAGGTCAACCTGGAAATTTGTAACATATGAGAGCATTTGAGTTACTGTAGCTGTCCACTAAAAATAATGGATTCCATGGAAAAATCCTTATCATCATCTTGTTAACCATCTATGGTCCTGTATTCCATATTAAAATCTTATCCTCCTCATTCTCTAGTTTGATGATAAAAAATCCTTTACTGATTGGTATTAGCTTGCACGAACCTATTTTTTTTAGTGCATGCGCACAAAGTCCTGTACTGCTATGAATTTGATTTTTTGAAGGCCTAACCTTCTTATTAAACTGAATTGGTATTGTGATTTACCTTCTTAGAGTTTTACTGTCGGGATCGTGATCACTGGTGTATTTCCTATCTTGCTTACTGGCAGTAGCTCTCTTGTCTCCACCGATTGGTTCCTCTTGTCTCGTACCTTGTCTGCGAATGTTTGGGTTGTAGATGCTGGTCAAGCTCCCATCAAAACCTGGTTTATTCTTGCCATATCCCCATCGCGTTTTGAATCGATTGGCCCTAGGTTGGTTGCTTTTACAGTTGCTCTCTCTTTGTTAAAGTTTACCTACCCCTCCGAGTTGGGTTTTGACACTGCTTTTGCTAGAAAACCCCAAGGGCAGACTATTTCTTATTCGGTATTGTTATTCTCAATCTTTTCTGCTGGTGTTATAATTTGGTCAGGGATTTTACTAGGGTTTGCACTAATGCTCCCCTTCACATGATTGGCATATGTGATTTCTGTGCCAATCGTTGGTATGGATTACTTTGATCTATCCAAGTCACCTTCCCTACCTCTTTATTTGGATCGTGATTCTTCTATGTACCTTCTTACGATTTTGGTGTGAATATCTCCATCCCTTTCTCGTTATTGCTTCCAAGTGATTTAATGCCATTGCTGAGAATCAGTTGTACCAAATTTAACGTTTGAGGATCCATGATTGTCGATATTCAGTTGGTGTTACTAGGTTTTTGGTTGGATTTTTAAGTGTACATTTTGGTCGCTAGCAAGCTAAGCTCCCTCTATCGTTCTTTGATGAATTTCATTTTTTTAATAAACAATGTTAAGAAAATCAACTTTAAAAATGATATCTATTTTTAATTCTAAAGATATCGAGATAACCAAATGCTACTTTCATAAACTAATTAACATCGGTAATAGGTATTTATCTATATTTAATTAGAGGCACAGTTGAAATATGGTATTTAACATAAGGGAATTTTGAATGATCAGATATAAGAAGTAGAGAATCACGGAGGGGGTTAACTTTAGAAGTATCAACTCGCCAAGCCGGTCGTTGACAAAAAATATTCGTTTCGACTGCCTCCGAAAAATTGCATGGATACAAAGATATGCATTTTCCATTTTCAAAGAAAATTAAGGTCGTTAAAATGTCACCGTAAAAGTAAGTCAAGTAGCATGTAGATCAACTTTACTCAGCATCATCATGTTCAGAGCTTAGCAAGGGAATCATTATATTCAACACATACAGATGCCCAACCATTTATTTGGTAGAGGATATGGCAATACCTTAAATATCTCTCCAAAACAAGTGTTTGTGCATGGACAAAACTGAAGAAGTAGCGGATTGGGTTTTTAATCTGGGAGCCTTTTGTAAGCGTACCAACTTTCCAGCCTCCAAAAATTATCCACCTGTCAGTTCAAAAAATGAGTTAATAACAAGAGGTGGCAAACACATCATCTATTAAAATTATCTACCTTTCCAACATGTACCCCAGAAACCCTATTCTTTGATGGTAGTCTGCTCTTCTTGAGATATATTCTTCAAAAGGGCCATGAGCTGAAGAGCCTTTTAATGTTGCTTGATCTAGAAAAAACTTGCTTCCTTCTAAACATTATTGAATATAATTTGAGCTTTGTTCTTGATCTTGCTTAATTGAGATTTAAAATTTCAAGGGATTTTATCTGATATGAATGCCTAAATTGTTGCTTTAGAGTTAGATACTATCTAAAGATTAAATTAGCCTCTTAGAATAGCTTGAGTAACCCTTCCAATAATGGCCAGAATCTTTTCCAGACAATTTGTACTTATACCAACTATCTTACTGAAAGTACCTTTTACTACACCTTCACTATTTTTGACAATAATCCCCACACCAGAGACTTCAGGGTTCCCCAAACTGGATCCATCAATGCATAGTGTTATCTCTTCCTAATCTGGGAGATGCTACCTGAAACTTTTGATAGCCTTGTGTTTCTTTTATTTGTAGTCGACCTGTAACTCTTTTATGGTCTGAAGGCCATTAACACTGTTGTACATTATGTTTTTTTGATAGAATTGAAGAGTTAGAAATATCTTTCAGAATGCAGTATTTCATAAATTGAATAAATGTTGGGGAGCCTGTAAACCTGAGTTCATATCTAGTATTCTAGATGGTGCTGCATATAGAGAACATTGTACATACCCACGAATCTTTTAGATAAGTACTATCGTTTTGATTTCTCTCTAAGATACTCTTCCAAATGCCTTCTTCTTTAATAGCAGGAAATTTGAAGATATTGATAGCCCAATACCATATAGTAAGAGTAATAAGGCAAAATATTGTTTATCATTTCCCAAGGGAAACCAGTCTTTGGTTATAGACAGTTTCCACAAAAGTGATATTTCCACCACCAAACAATAGGGTTATTGTTTCTAAGAGTTGCAAAAATACTTCAAACTGAGAAAGAAGTCTTAACTAAATATCTCAAAGCTGACCACTTATTCCGAGGTAACTATGTGTTTTATTTTCTAGATAAGAAATCTTGACCATGGTTAACTTCTATTTTTATTGTTGAAATGTTGTCATTAGTGATTTGTTAAGTATTTTTGCCAATGGGGTTATGGTTTATGAATTTTTGACCCAATATGTTAGTATTTAAGAGCTAAAATTGGCTTAGCCAGCATATAACATTTGTAGACTAACATGATATAGTGGTGCTTTCTACTCTTATCCATTGCAAATAGCTCTTATTATTTTTTAAATTTTCATTTATGATTTAATTTATCTGAAGCTATGTTGATTAAAATTGTGGAGAACTTCCTTTTGATAAATCTTTCTTTTGTTTAGTAGATTGGCATTGATATTCTTCATGGACAAAATGTTGGCTTCAAGAGTCCTAGTCCTTTCAGGTATGGTTAATTATTGGTGTATACGAGTATTTTACATTTTACTATACTATGTCCTGAATAGCATTTAGTGGTATAGTATCACAACTTCAGCATATTTATACTCATGCTATGAAACTATACTTTATTGGAGTGCAAATTTTTGTTGTTGAGATTTATATATACTATCATGCCTCGTGGTTGATATGACCTTAATGTAATATCCAATTGTCATGCGATTTGAGTATATTTCATAACCTTAGGAATAAGGAGCGTATTGTGTGTATACTGGCCCTAAGCGCTCTAAAAACCAAAATATTACGTTATCCACTTAAATGTTTATAAATTGTATATGTTTTAGAGACAAACAAATCCGCCTCTAATATTGTGCATTAGAGGCGGAATAATCCATTTCTAATAATATCAGCGCTGACGGGAAAATTTGGCACCATATTTTTAGATACGAATATTTTTAGAAATATTTTTAGGGACGGTTACAATTTGCCCCCAAAGGAATTAAGAAAAACACGATTTTGAGAAATATAATTTTATCTTCTCTAAAGCCATCCTTAATAGTATTAGAAACTGACGTATCCATCCCTAATATATTTGGGACGTCCCCCTATGGGGATAATGTTTTGTTGTCCCTAAAGTCGTCCTAATAGTTGCAGGGATGAAATAGTAGCATTTTGGGACACTTTTAAGCTCTCCCTAAAAGTGATTTTTCTTGTAGTGCCATTTACGGTTAAAACTGTATTTCCTCGTAAAGCTATAAAGGTGGAGGATCTTATGAACAAAAATATTTTTAGGGTCAATGACTAACGATTAAAATCGTACTTAGAATCCTACACTCCCGGTTTAAAGACGACATTTCTAGATGATCCAGTATATCATAACTGATATTGTGTACCCCTACAGTTTTATTGCATCATCATTTAAGTTTGGGGCTACATTCGTCTGGCAAAAGACGTTAAACTTAACGCTTCTTGGGAGGCAACCCATGGCACATTCAGGTGATAAATTCTAGTTTGCCTCTTTAATTTATCTTTATGCTCTCAAACATTTAGGGAAATGTTTTATTTTGGTTTGGGGGTAGGAAGCCATTTTAAAAAAAAAAATTAAATACAAATGAAATAATGACACTTTAACAGTTTATGATATATTTTTGATAAAATTATAACACTTACACTGATTTTACCTTGGCATAAATATTTTGTAAAAAACCTAAAAATTGAAATTGTACCAAGTATATTCAAGAATATTTTGACTTCTTAAGCTAGATGCACTATATATTTATTAACGACTAATTTAAGTTAGTTTGGCATATTTTGAAATCTTGCACTTTACTATAGTTTTGTAATTGGTACCTTCAATAGATTTTTGCTCAGTTTAAGGGAAATTTAACATTTATGTTAAGAACAATTTACTCCAAGGGAGATAACTGCTTAAGAATAAGTTCATTCCTAAGAAAGGGAAAAAATATAATAAGCTAAATTTTCTCTAAAAAAATTTAGGCTGCAAGGCTACTCGCATGATTAAGAACTAAAAGAGGAAAAATTATTACCAATCTCAAGTTTGACCATGAACTATGTGAAAGGAGTACATAAAGCATCAGTTGTGAGAATCCTGAGACTAGGTCATGATAGGGTACCATACCCCTTCTTACAGATCATTTATTGCTTCAGCCAAATTAATCTGCTTAATACATTACAGATCATTTGTTGCTTCAGCCAATTTGATCTTCAATTACATTATAGATCATTTGTTATTTCGGCCAATCTGATCTTCAATTACAGATTGTTTATTACTTTGGCCAATCTGATCTTCTATTACAGATTGTTTATTGCTTTGGCCAATCTGATCTTCTATTACAGATAGTTTGTAACTTCTGCCAATCTGATCTTCTAATACATTGCAGTTCATTTATTGCTTCGGCCAATTTGATCTTCTAAATATATTACAGATCATTTGTTGCTTTGGCCAATCTGATCTTCTAATACAGATTATTTGTTATTCAACCAATTTGATCTTCTATTACAGATTGTTTATTGCTTCAGCCAATTTGATCTTCTAAATACATTACAGATCATTTGTTACTTCAGCCAATTCGATCTTCAATTATATTATAGATCGTTTGCTGCTTCAGCCAATCTAATTTTATATTGCAAGTTAAGGCAGAAATGTTAGGTAACGGATTTCGAATAAACTTTTTAACCAACATCACTCACCCATGATGCTTCTCGTCTTCTTGGCTGAGTGGGGACAGATATAAGGGCCTATTCTGAATCTTGAGCTCAAGTCTCTCCATTCAACTATCACACATTTACTCTACCTCGTCAACATACACGTGACGCATTTATGGTACATTATAGAGCAGTTACAATAAAATGGAGTTACACAAGCCGTTACACAATCATTAATAAGACTCATCAAAACCATATATTGTAACGTTCATCATTAAAGCAGATGATGGTCATAAAACGATCATATTATAAGACTTATAAATAGGTCCAAGGAAAAGCAGGTTAGAGACACAAAAAATCCTAGGCAGACTTTCCCATCAAGAAAGTCTGGAGAGGGATGAATGCTCTCTCAACACTCTATACTAAAATTCTTGGAGTATCTCTTATAATAGCTAGCAACTATCAATACCATTTATCTTTCTAAATCCCCAAGAAAGGTTGTGGTTTTTAACATATTCAAAGGTTTTCTACGCTAAACTTTATTCTAGTATTCATTCATTATTCATCTAGACGCTCTGAATATCCTTAGTGTAAGAGCTATGTTCGAGATTCTAAACTCGCCTATTACTTTACTCCTTGTGATCTCTGCCTCTTATTGTTGTGCACTACTATTAGTTATGCTCCCCTTTAATGACCATTCTTCTTCATGTTTGATAATCTCTACTTGCTCAATTCACTACTAGAAAATGGACCAGCAGCCACGGTCTAAATTAGTTTTAGCCACGGTGACAACAGTAGTTAAATGTTACAAACCTAACCGTGGGTAAACCCAATAATTCGTGGCTAAAGCCATACACCTATTTGTTTTTGGTGGCACTAAGTTTAGTCCATCGCAAAACCATGGTGAATAATTAGCTGAAATGCGGGATACAAATTTTAGATTTCTATTTCCCTCTGTTTCTAAACTCTTTCATCCCATACTTTGGGTCTTAAAATTTATAAAGCAAATTTCTCTCAAAATTACTCGATCATATCTCTCTCCGAATCTCCAATATCTTAAGTTTCAATTTCTAATTTTAATCTTTAATCTTCGAATCTCCACATTGTGTTTCCAATCCCAAAAATCTTCAGATCATCCACTTTGTGTTTAAAGATCCATGACATTTCTCTTTGTAAGAGCAGCTACCTAATCATGTAAGAGAAGTTAAAGCAGTTGTACCAACGCCCACTAAGAAATCCCCAAAAAATTTCCCAGTTGATGATATGAAAAAACTTTTGGTGAATAAGAGCAAACGCAAACCCACCAAGCCCGATCGGGATCGATTTTTTAGAGATTTAATTATTTTTTATGTTGGGTTGCTTTTGTTTGGTTTAATTTTGATGTTTGGGGTTATTTTTGTGTAAAATTAGGGAAAGTATTACACCTGGGACTGTTTTAATTTTGCTTATAGAGAGGTTTAAGGGGAAGGAGAAACGATTGGAGCGTTTGATTGAGGATGTTGATTTAGACCCAAAGGATACTGCGTAACAGAGCGCGTTGTTAACTGGGCTTAACAAGTATAGGTTCAATTTTTGTAACTTGATCTTTTTATGTTTAGATGAAAGATTTGATACTGCTTTTACGAATGTTCGTAGGTGAATATTTTGAGTTAATCCTTGGAATATTAGCCAATGTACATGTTGGTCAACGAATTGTAACTATTGGAAATATCTAAATTTTGGCCGATATGCTGTTCGTTACATATCACGGTTCAGTACATGCAATGGCCAAATTTCGTAATCTCGAAATGGCTTAAAATTTTCTATCACACCAATGAACCTATAACAATATTCTAATGGAAAGTAAGAAATGACACAGGCGATTTTAGCATAAAAAATTTCTGAATAGGTAAAAAATCACGACCTCGAGTGGAGGATTTTTGTAAAAGTATCTTTACTGCTTGAGGCGGATATCTTATTACAAGTGACATTTTGATATAGAAAAGTTTGAACCTTGTAATTAAGAAGTTCAAATGTTGCTGAGTATAAAAAATAAGTAGTTTCTTGATTATCTCTTGTATAATTTTTTCTGGCCCATGTCTCTTCTAGAACTTTTTTTTTATATAGGACTTCTCCGCATTTTTTCATCAAGCTGGTGCACGTTTTCTGAACAATAGTGGTGCTTGACCGAGTAGCTAACGATTTCGTGAAGGACATGTGTCTTTGGCTGGATACCTGGATAAGTCTTTTCGGTTTAAGTTCGGCGTACGTTCTTAACCAGTTCGTAGGGTAGGTTGGAATGTTGACTGGGAAGATATGTTAAAAATGCATGTATCTGAGATGGAAGTGATTCGAACTGGCGACAAATTGACTTTAGGTGAGATCGAGGGATAGGTCCCTACAATTGCTCTGTCACAACCGAAGTCACGATTGGCGTCGGTTGAGAAAGGATCAATCCGTAATTATTATTGGGTTAAAGTTCTTTATAATTGAAATGGAGTAATAATGCATTTGACTGTGTGGATATTACGTGGGTTATGGAGAAATGACGTGTATTTAATAAGGATGTCGATGCTGATGTATGTGACGGTTACGATTTTGAAAGTTGCGTCTGTAATGAATGATGACGCTTGGTAAAACATACTTACACAATAAATACAGGGTTATATAAATAGTACCTGTATTGAATCCTTGAAGTAGAGTTCGCTTGTAATCTATAAATATCTCTAAAATATAAAAACAATGGTGAAGACTTGTAGTATGGTCTTTGAAGAGAGGATTGCGTCTGAAATGTAGAAGTAGAAGTTGAAATACTTTGGTGACCAATCCTTGGAGAAGTCGATACCCGCTACAGTTCCTTCAACTTATCAAGGCATGTTGGAAGACGGTGCGGCTGAAGCTGAGGAGGAATTCTACTGTAAGTAGAGGTTTCATGTCGTCATCTTGACAGAAGAGGAATGTTGGGCTTGTCTCCGTACTCTTGCGGAGGACAAGGTTGGGGCTTCATATACAGGGATAGGCATAACAACGGGGAAGTTATGCTAATTTCTTGTATCACCATGGATTCTAATGTTGGGCCCTCTTCATCTCTACCTACTCATCGGAGATGGCTGTTTCAGAGGAGGAGGTGATGGTAGTGGAGGAGGGAGACAACCAGTGGAAGTCTACTTCTGTATTTCCATCATGTTTTAGCGCTTAGAAGACCTTCAGTTTGTAGAGTTGGTGCCAGCACTGAGTCTACTGCTTGTATTGTTTCCATTTGAAGTTTGACTAGACGTCGACCAAACTCATGTGAGGGAAGCCTTTTGTTGGTTCTAATTTCTGTTTTGCATCAGGGTAAAAGATCACATAAGCAAGAAGAACAGGAGGAGTTAATATGTTAGAGTGTCTGAATGGAATGTTAGTTTTAAAAGCAGTAAAAAACTTGTTATTTCTAAAGTACTTAGAGTTGGGTGCTGAACAAATTAGTTCTCTGTAATATACCTTAGATCGAATACTGAAAAACTTGTAATCTGTAAAATCACGTGTAATGTTATCGACATGAATAAAAATTTATCATTCAATTACTTGTGTATATGTAGATAGTAAATAGCTCATAGAATCGAACTAAAATCATTGCAGGATGCTTGAAATGAATTAAAGTTTATGAATACCGCAAGTATTATTATTCGAACTGAGATGCATATATGCAAAAATTTATGTGGTAATGTAAGTATGATATGTCTGTGTGTTGGAAATGTTGAAGATAAAAATGCAGAAAATCTATAATACAAAAATTTGAGCCAATAGAGGTCAATAGAGGGAAAAATCTTGAAAAAATAAGCTCAATTTGAAAAATAATGTAACGTATGAGTACGAGGGAAGGGATAAGTTCAAATAGTCTACCTTAAGATTTTTTGGGTTTCTGTTACGAGATAAAAGGTCAAAATCACGTTTTGAAGGGAAAGTATTGTGTAAATGTATAAATATGGGTAGAATTTATTTTTTGAATAGGGAGAAGGGATTGTGATGGTGCGGAGTCGATCTCAGAGAATTCGTCATGCAACTAAAGGACGATTGGCCATAAAGATCACTGAAGTACGGGAGAGGATTTTTGGCCCGTTTGGTTATGATGCTGAGCTACAAGTAAGGGTATGTCAGCTCGAAGAACTGAATGAAAGAGGTAGGGAACTTGTGTATGCCCAGTATTTCTATGAGGTATGCTTTTGTAAATTAGTGTGGGATCCTGCAGATCGAGAATAGATCGTTAAACTGATTGCTGAGTATAAGGAACAAGAACATAAAAAATACAGGAGCTTGTTGTTCTATTTTTTTATGTAAAGCTGCTAAAATCTGATATCGTGGAGTATGAGTCATCATAAATGTGGGAAACTTAGATAAAGATATGGAAACAGGAGATAAAAATAGAATAAAATATGAGAGTATGGGTAATGATGGAAAGATAATTTTATTGAAAAGGTACAATACGTTTGACATGGTAAATTGGTGGCCTATCCCCCTGGTTCAGATGTATTCAAAAACTGTTAGTTAGCTCAAGTGGTAAATGGTAGAACTTTTAATCTAAGAGCCTATGGTTCAATTATTGATGTCATCAAATAATTTTCTAAAGCCAAGGCTTCTGTAGGAGGGAAATGGGGTAACTATGCTGAATACCCTGGAAGGATGTTTAGGGGGTGTACTATACCGACGGGGGAAGAGTATTTTTATTTATTGGCCAACTTGGAAGAGGAAAAATGAGATATGGGTATAGATGAATCGATCTCGTTAGAATATTTTGATAGGAGTGTTCGGAGTGACCTTTAAGAGGGTTTCTTGTGTTACCTGTCTCAATTAGAGTACGGGTTGAGTTTTCCCCTTACCAATTTGGCGAAGGGGATTATGAATACGATTGAGGCATGTCCTATTCAATTGAACGGGAACATGTGGGAAGTAATAACTATTTGCGACCATCTGAATGAAAAAATGGGGGAATGAGGAAAAAGTGAGGAGGACATCTCCTGAGGACGTATTACAGTTTTATGGGGTGAAGAATTATCAAGCTACTGGTGGGGAATATTTCTGTGCGAGTGCAACTTGGCATCGCTTCTTCAATCTTAATTCAGCAGGTTGAGCCTGGAATAACAACGTAATATGGGTAAAGGGCAATTGTCTTCAGAGAGATGATGAAGAACCTTTGGATCTTCTATTTAGAACTGTAAAACAAAGTAAGTATAACAATGCATAGAGTATAATATTGATATGTATGAACTGATGATCTTTTGTTGATAATAACAAATATTGTGCATGGCAGTCCCGAAGTCCCGAGTGGAGAGGAAAGATTCATTGTTGGATGAAGTTACAGAGGAAGAGGTTGAGCTCGAGTTTGTGTTGGAATGACTTGGCCTTAACAGAAAGAAGTGGGTTGGGAGCAAGTTAAAAAAGGTTTAAAAATCTCAATCTACTTGGCTTATGGCGGGTGTTAATGATGAGAAGAAGCGAGGAACTGGTGGGGAAGGTCAAACCAATGTGGACAAGGCCCCTAGAATAGACAGTTCGATTCAGCCATAATCTATTACGTCGAGCAAATTAGCTCAAACATTTCTGAAGAAATAGATGTTGAAGCGTTCGTCAGCCTCTGGTACCACTGGAAGTGGTGAAATCAACGGAAAAGAGAAAATGAGAAGGATCGAACCTTCAGGGAGGACGGTGGAAAGGGTCACTGAAGAGTGACCTACTGCTGAGAACAATCTCAAAGCAGTGGAGGAAAGGGCCAGGCTGGCGGCTCTTCATGGAGAGGAGGACATGAGCAGGATAGTATGTATTTATATTTGATCCTGTAAAATATTTATTTATTGCATTTTAAACTCACGCTGAGGTCGATTTGTTTGTGCAGGTTACTCATTTGGTGAAGGGGATTTGGCTTGGAGTAGAAGAAAAAAAATCCGAGCTGATGAAGGTGGAAGTCAAGCTGGAATAGATGTTAGCTCAAGTGAAGGCTAATGCTCTCAAGGAAGCAAAGAAGCAAGTGGCCCTGAAGGCTTCTCATGCAGTGGCGATTGGCCATCTGCAAGCAGAGGCAAGGGTGAATCTGAAGGAGGTAGAGGCAGAGCGTGAAAGGCTGGGGCACCACCTGATGTTTAAGGGATATTTTGAGGGGGAGGTGGATTCTATTAAGGCAGACACCTATGTCGAGGAGGGTGATGATGAACAAGTGGCAGTGGGAGTTGTTGATGGGCTAAACGGTGTCTCCCGCCAGACGATGCTAGACAATCAAGGGGACAACGCCAAACTCCCAGAGGGCAAAAATGAGATGGAATGGTAAAGAAATGATTTGCATGAGTATTTTGATGTGTCATGTAAATTATTAGACCTGTGTGTATTGAATAGGTTTTTGTAGGCTTAGCCCCTTTTTTTTTGTAACCCTCTTGTAGACACTTAGAAAAATGAGTCTCAGAATAAAATATCTAGAGATTGGGCTTGCCAGGGAGAGAGAGATCTCCACAGGCTTGCTTTCTTCGCAAGCGGAGCTGCCGGTTAAATTGGAATTGGTCTCCTGACTTGTATGTTATATCGACATAAAGCTACCAAGTAAATTAGATAACGTAAAGCGTAGAGGTAAATTAAAAGCATGCTATCAGTTTTAGGAAAATAACACTAATATAGTGCGTAGAAAAATTCAAAATATTTAGATAAAGTGGAATATTGAAAAAATGTACCTTAGACTTTGAAATGTATGTCATGGAGCACCTATATGAGATTTTACTTTGACCTTTAAGTATAAAAGTAGTTGCACACAGTATATGTTAGAAATCAGATATATATCATGTTGATGGGTGCTCTAAACCGAGCTGTATATAATGTATCTATTATTATACAGGTCAAATTGGATTTAGTTCGCTCGCGCGAAGATGAAGCGATCCAATGTAACTGAGAATTTGTGGAGGAGTTGGATAGGGTGAGGGAGGCGAATAAAAACAGAGAAGATTAGTATGTGAAGGTGTATTTTAAATTTGTTGAGGCAACCCAAACTATTGTTGACCTCACTCGCAAGGTCGAGGAGAAAGACGCCGAACTTGAGAATGGGATAAAAGAGCTTGCGGAGGTAAAAGAATACTCCACGAAGCTTCAAAGTCAGGTTGATACATGGATGGTTAAGGGTAGGCAAGCTAAAATGGCTCAATACCGTATTCAGGTGCAAGAAAGATCGGAGGGATAATCTCGAGCTGATCTTCAGAATTGCAGAAACGAGCTGGAGCGACTGAAACAAAAAATGAGTGAAAAAGATCACGAGCTAAAGGTAGTTCAAGAACATCTATCAGCCTTAGAAGCTGCAGTAGAACAGTTGCAAATAGCCCTACCAGCCAAGGATATGGAGTTTCGAGGGATGAAATGGCGGTGTGACGAGTTAAATGAGAGGGTGACACGATTGAAGACCGAATTGGAGCAAGCCAACGTGCGTGTCAAGAAAGCTTAGGCTAAAGAGCACTTGAGGGGGAGTAGAAATGATGTTAAAGTTCTTCTAGTCCATGGGGATGTAGTTAGCCTTTCAGGTTGAATTTGAGAGCTAGAAGGTAATGTGGCCCGAATTCAAGGGCATGTCCAGAAAGGGAATATGAACTTAAAGGAATGTCAGCACAAGTTGGATGCAGCTCTTACCAGGGAGAAAGTCTTGGAAGGGGAAATCATGGCAAAGGAAATCCTGATGAAGATGAAAGATGAATCGTTATAGGATACTTCTGCAAGGGAAGAATTGAATGCAGAAATGGCGACACTTCTCGCTCATGTGGTGAACTTGGAGGCTGCTCTTTAGGCTGAATCAGCTAAATTTGTCAAAAAGTTAGAAGAAACTATAGCTTATGATGCTCAGACAGACATAGAAATGGCACATCAGAAGAAACTATATGCGACTTTGGAGTTACGCCTTGAGAGGGTAAGATGTAACTTTTTAAGGATTATTGTAGCTCATGCATCACGAACAGACCTATTAAATGCGACCGTTACGTATTTTGTAGAGGAAGTAAAAGAACTTGAGTTAGAACGAGATACCTTGTTTAAGAATTTGTCTGACAAGGGATGTCTTTGTAGAGTGAATATAGATCGGGGGAACTGTATGGCCTCCATGGATTCGGGTTTAGGCCCTTGACCTGCTGATCTGATAAAGAGGGGTAGAGTCGTTATAATTCGTAGAACTAAATTCTGATCGACCTCTTGCTTAAGGGTAAAGCATGGTTGACATCCCAACAACAAAAAGGGTATCCATTGTAATATGACCTAAAAATAAATAGTATCTGTCGCAGATATATTGAAATAGATGATAACTAGTATGACATTTTCTTTATCTTATTTATGGTGGGGTCTTTAAAATAAAGCAAGTTTTTTACATTTGTTCTAATCGCAGAGATGGGTAGAGCTAGTCAAACCAAGTGAATCTTGATTTAACTATAAAAATGTTGCAGACATATTCAAAGAGATGAAGGCTAGTATTACCTTTGCCTTATCTTATGCCTGTTAGAGTCTTTGTTATGAAACAAGTTTTTACATTTTTTTTCAATTGCAGAGATTTAGTAGTCACCCAAACCAAGTGTTATCCTTGATTTAACTATAGTAATGTTGCAGTCATATTGAAAGAGATGAAGGCTAGCATTACCTATGCCATATCTTATGCCTGTCAGAGTCTTTGATATAAAACAAGTTTCTATATTTGTTTCAATCTCAGAGATTTAGTAGAGTCAGCCAATCCAAGTGTTATCCTTGATTTAACTGTAGCAATGTTACAAACATATTGAAAGAGAGGAAGGCTAGTATTATATTTGCCTTATCTTATGCATGTCAGAGTCTTTGATATGAAACAAGTTTCTACATTTGTTTCAATCGAAGAAATTTAGTAGATCCAGCCAAATCAAGTGTTATTCTTAATTTAACTAGTATAAGATTGATTAAAAGCTAGTATTATCTATGCTTTAATCTACAAAATGTGGTTGAATCTACGTAAGTAGGGAGATGTTGTGAAAAACATGGAAGTTTCATTGATCAGTTCAGAATTTATATTGGATGGAGATGAAAAATCACACTTTTGGAATTGAGAAAACAAAAAATCAAAAGTGAGAAACGGAAATGGAGTAGTAAGATGCTTAACTATAGTATTGTTTCAATCGCCTAGTGTTTCAAGGATTTGAAATGGGGATTCCCTCTACTCTCATAAGATAATATGATCCCAGGTCTGAGAGACCTGTAATAATGAATAGACCCTCCCATTGTCGGCTAATTTTTCAGCGTGAGGCTCTTTGCGATGTTGAGGAATCTCTCTGAGGACGAGATCATCAATTTAGAAGGTACGGTTTTTAACTCAGTTGTTGTAGGGCCTAGCTAGCATATGATGATATCAACCTAGGTTCGCGATGGCCCGTTCCCTGGTCTCATCGATCATATTAAGGTTCAAGCCAATTTAAAATCATTTTTCTCGTCAGTCAGCCCATGATCTCGAACTGGATGATGGTATTTAGAAGGAATAACTGCCTCAGTGCCAAAGGCAAGGAGGAATAGGGTACATCCTGTTGACTGTCTGGGAATGGTACGATATGTCCAAACGACATGAGGCAGTTCTCTAATCCAATTCCTTTTTCCTGTGAGTGAAGCCATTTTTTGAGTTCATTCACAATAAGTTTGTTGGTGATTTTGGATTGGCCATTGCCTTGAGGATAAGGATTTGATGGTGAGTGGATGATATTGTGTTGGTTGAGGAAGTTAACAATTTTTTCTCCAACAAATTGTGGCCCATTATAGATACGAATTAGGTAGGGGCACCCAAACCGGGTGATGATATGTTCCCAGATAAAAGAGATGACCTCTTCTTCTCTAGTTTGACATAGTAGAATTGTTTTTACCCATTTCGTAAAATAATTGATAACTACGAGTAGGCGACGGCGGTTACCTGGAGAGTTAGGGAATTCACCGACGAGATCAAGTGCCCATCTTTTGAATGGCGAGAATAGCTTTCTTTCATGGAGTTTGAGCGTTAGGGCGCGTATCATATGTTTATGCCTTTGGCACGTATCACATCTGCATGAGTACTCCTCTGCTTGCTTGTGCATACTGGGCCGGAATACTCCTTGTATTATAGCACCTTTTGCTAGTGATGGACCTGCGACATTGAAACCACAAGTCCCTTCATGTAATTCGTAGATCATTTCATCTACTTTTGGTTTGAGAGGCACTTGAGGTAAGGCCCCATGATGGAAAGGTGGTATAACACACCATTTTGATTAGTGTAGCGCTTTGAGTAGTTGACCAGCTGTTGGTACTCAATTGGATCTGTTGGGAGTGGTCCTTTGCGACTGTTATAGATACCGAGGTAGGCTAAGATAGGTTTTTGCCAATTGTTGTCTCCTCCTTCATCGCCCCCAGTGTTGATCGTGCATACAAAAATGGGATCAATTCTCTGGGTTGAAATGATTTCGATCTATAGATATCGAGCTTTTGTACCCAAGACCCCGGCTAGATATACCAAAAAATTAGCGTATCTATTTTCACCTCGAGGAAGATAATCGAGAATTGCTTTCGCAAACTTGCTCATCCTATCTGCAATGAGGGCTGAACTTAACTGGCGGATGGAAATTTGGTAACCTCGACTGACTTTGGACATAACTTCATCCCCCCCCCCCCAAATTTTTGGAAGGCTGTGGTTTGTGTTATAGATTCCTGGAAATATTTTTACTGGCGACTCCTCGAGGTCGCAATCTAACACTTACGGAAATACGGGAGGTCTCTGGCAACTGATCGTGACCTATGGCTGGAAGAGCCTATTGAGTATTTTGCAGAGCTTCTTGGGTAGTCTGCATTGTTATCATCTGGTCTTCATGTCGTTTGAGCGCTATCAAACGAGCTTGTTATTCTGTGCCAAGCTCTTCACACGAAGCTCCCGATACTTTGCTAAATGAAGTTCGAGCTCGACGCGTTTCTCTATTTTGACATTGAGATTCGCCCGCAACTCTGTAAGTTGCCCCAGTTCTATTGAAACATCGAGCTGGGTCTCTACAGCTAGTCGTCTGGAAGAAACCATGATTGAAAGTTGTAGTGACAGAATGCCTTAGAATATTATAGAAATGCAATCTTTCCCACAGACGACGCCAAATGTAATGGCCAAATTCCGTAAGCTCAAAATTGCTCGAAATTTGTTATCACACCAATGAACCTGCAATAATATTCTAATGGAAAGTAAGAAATGACACATGTGATTTTAGCGTGAAAAACCTCTGAATAGGTAGAAATCCACGACCTCGAGTGGAAGATTTTTATAAAAGTATCTTTATTGTTTGAGGCGGATATCTAATTATAACTGATCCGTTGAAATAGAAAAGCCCGAACCTTGTAATTAAGAAGCTTAAATGTTGCTGAGAATAAAAAATAAGTAGTTTCTTGATGATCTCTTGTGTAATTTTTTCTGGTCCCTGTCTCTTATAGAACTTTTTCTTAATATAGGCCTTCTCCGCTGTTCTTCATCGTACTGGAGCACGTTTTCTGAACAATGTGGTTCATGGCGGTTGACTGAGTAACTAACGAGTTCGTGAGGGACAAGTGTGTTTGACTGGATAACTGGATAAGGCTTTTCGGTTTAAGTTTGGCCCACGTTCTTAACCAGTTTGTGGGGTAGGATGGAATGTTTACTGGGGAAGATATGTTAAAAATGTGTGAATCTGAGATAGAAGTGATTCGAACTGACGATAGCTCAACTTTAGGTGAGATCGAGGGATAGGTCGCTATAGTACATATCGCACAAATTCAGTCCTAGAAAACGATATAAATCATAAAAGTATCTTCCCTATATATGGGACCAACAAACAAATTATCAGAGTTATGTTAATAAATTTTATATTTCATAGAAGTCTTCCTACCAGTTTATTTGCAATAGAGGTTTTGGTATTTAAACAATGGAAGTTCATAAATTAATAATGGATTCTTCTCTCTTTTTGGCAGTCTACAGTCCGCCATCAGGCATTTCAAACAAAGAGATCGTGAAGTAGACCGTAAAGAAGTTGCAGAATATCTTTGAGCTCTTGAATCTACTAATACTATATCAGAATATCTTCCAGATGAAAAATCTGGAAAGTCATCAACTCTTCCTGTATTGGTACGTCAACACTTCTTCATTTTAATTTTGAGTGTGCTATAGTTCATTACTAACTGTAAATATTACATATTTTAGTGCCCCAGAAATTATTATTTGTCGGTAATCTAATTATCATCTTTCGATCCATATTATTTCCAGTTCACTACAACTTTTCTTGTATAAAAAAGTTTTGATTTTTGCCCACATCATTTGATTTCCTTGCATCATCTAGTATCTTAAAAGCCATCATAACAAGCAATTGATTATTAGTGTTGACTTTTTTTTATAATAGTTGCAAGAGTTGAAGCAGTGTGCTTCAGGGAACATGGATAAGATACTTCTAAGCCCTGTCATATCCGAGAAGCAGCCACTGCATGTAATAATGGTAAGAAGTATAATATGGGCACGATGTATTTATTCGATAATTGAGGAATTTAACATTTTAATAATTTTGTAATTGTTTTTGTTACCATTACCCTTCCCAACAAGCAATGTTTCAAACAAACAAAGTCTACTGTTTTGAAAGAAGACAAGTGCTTAACTTTCTTAGTCTGAACATCTGACTGGAGTGGCAAAATGATTTCATATATTGACGTCCCTTATATATGGGATTTAGCTGTTTATGAAAACTTATGTTTCAGTTAAAACTGTTTTGAACTCAAAAAAGAAAAGAAGAAGATTATTCATAATATTCATGTACTCTCTTCTAAGTTTCAACTTTAATGTTCTAGTAGTATCTTTCACCTTTAACCTGCAGCACTAACAATGATAATTGTTTTGGAATCAGCAAGATTTTTGGTGATTTCTGGTGGTGTCGATGTACATGTAAAATTCATGGCAACTAATTGGATCAATAGGATTGTCCATATTTCTAGAATTTTGTATGTCTATCTCATTGCATCTTGATTTCATGATTCAGTTATCTTGAACATTTACTAATGTCGCCAGTACTCTTTAAAAAGGTACATCTCAGTTATTTTGCAATATTTGCTTAGATCTATTTTTTGTTCAGTTTTTTGGTTTTTTATGATGTGTTGATTTGGTCATTTTACCCTATTTTGGATAATTGGAGAGAGCACAGTGTAAACACAGATTTAATAGTTTAGTTTAGTTTAGTTTTTTTTTGCAACGCACACATGAACAATATTAGAGATGCACTATGTAGATATGTTGAAGCATCTGGGCTCAACCTAATCTAGAAAATGGACCAACATCTACGGTCTATATTAGTTTTAGCCACAGTGACAACAGTAGCTAAATGCTACAAACGTAATCGTGGCCAAACCTCAAAATTTATGGCAAAAGACATATACCTATTTATTTTTTGTGGCACTAATTGTAGCCCGTGGCTAAACCGTGGCGAATGACTCTCAAAATGCGAGATACAAAATTACGATCTTCTATTTCCCTCATTTTAAACTCTCTCTTCCCACTTTGTAAGTTATTTGATCAGAGCAGCAAATATTTCCCAAAATCATCGATCATATCTTTCTCCAAACCTCTAATCTCACGGAGGTAAGTTTTAATTTCTCATTGATTGATGAGATCCTTGACATCTCTCTCTGTGGAAGCAGCGCTGATGATGTGAAGAAACCATTGATGAGCAAGAAGAAACAAAAACCCACCAAGCTCAATCAGGTTTGATTTTTAAGAGATTTAGCTTTTTTTTATGTGGGGTTGTTTTTGTTTGATTTGATTTTGATGTTTTTGGCTATTTTCTGTGAAATTAGGGAAAGTATTACCCCTGGGACTATTTAAATTGTGCTTGCTGGGAGGTTTAAGGGGAAGAAAGTTGTATTTCTTTTTTTTCCTTGAAGAGTTAGGTTTTGGTACTCGCTTCCACGACGGAGGCATTTAGAGAGGCTTTTCGAGAGTTCGGGAGGAGCTTCAATTAGGGTAGGGTTGAAAGGAAATAAAGAGGATAGTATGATATTTTGGGTGGATGTATGGAACCTCATTTATGTTAGTTGGAGGACGTTTGTGAGTTATATGCTATCACTGGATGCAATTTAATTTGGACCATTTTCTAAATTCATCATTTGGCATAACAATGCTGATGATTATGGACTATAATCTATTGAGGCATCTCTATGCTAGGACATTAGTTTTATGGCATTCCTAATTGAGAAGATGGGGCTAATCAGGCCTAATCTTGATATAGAAAAGGGAGGTTTTAAATTCATAGTGGAAAGTACATTTTGATACTGAGAATTTTTTACCTACTCCCTTCAAATATTTAACCCTCTTCTGAGCCAGCATACTGCATTTGGTTCCCTGGAGTTCCTTCAACAATCATTTTCATCATATAGAAGTTTCTATTTGGAAAAATCTTAACCGAAGATGATCATAGAAGCCTAACTCGGGCCAAGGTTATCCCTATTCATTTAATGAGTTTGTATCATGAATGATGTTGTAATAACCAAATTCCATAAGCTTTAAATGGCTTTGGAATTCGCTATCATAACAATGAACCTGTAACAATATTCTAATGGAAAATAAGAAATGACACAGGTGATTTTTTCGTGAAAAACCTCTGAATAGGTAAAAAACCACGACCTCGAGTGGGGGATTTTTGTAAAAGTATATTTATTACTTAAGGCGAATATCTAATTACAACTGATCTTTTGATATAGAAAGCTTGAACCTTGTAATTAAGAAGTTTGAATGTTGCTGAGAATAAAAAATAAGTAGTTTCTTGATGACCTCTTGTGTAATGTTTATGGTCTTCCTCTCTTTTGGAACATTTCCTTTATATAGACCTTTTTCGCGGCTCTTCATCGTGCTGGAGTACATTTTCTGAATAATATGGTTAATGACGGTTGACTGAGTAACTGACAAGTTCATGAGAGATAGGAATCTTTGACTAATTCAAGTTTTCCAGTTTAAGTTCGACCCACATTCTTCAACAGCTCGTAAAGTATGTTGAAATGTTGACTGGAGAAGTTATGTTGAAAAATGCATGAGCCTGAGATGGAGGTTATTGAAACTGGTGACAACTTGATTCCAAGTGAGATCGAGGAATAGGACCCTACAATCGCCCCCTCGCAACCAAAGTCACGAGTGGCTTTGGTTGAGAAATAATCTTAGGGTAACGGGTATTTGGGTTTGAAAATTGCGAATAAATAACGTAGTCATGATGGTGCTGACCTGTTGGAAGTTGTATGGTTATTGGTATGTAATGGGTATTAAATGATGATGTTGATGCTGATGTATGTAACGGTTACGACTCAAAAAGTTGCGATGACACTTGGGAAAATGTACCTTCACAATAAATGTAGCATTATATAAATAGTACCTGTAGCAAATCTTTGGAGTAGTGCATGCTTGTTCTTTCTGAAATTATCAATGGTGAAGAATCGTAGCATGGTCCTTGAGGAGAGGATTGCGACTAAAGCGCAGAGATTAAAGTTGATGTATTTTGGGGATCAATCCATGGAGATGGTGATGCCCACTCCTTTTCCTCCAACGTAACAAGGCATGTCAGAAGATGAAGCGATTAAAGTTGAGGAAGAGTTTAACTGTAAGTGAAGCTTTCATGTCGTTGTCTTGATAGGCTAGGACCGGTGGGCCAGTCTCCGTACCCTTGCGGAAGATAGGATTAAGACTTTATATACAGGGATAGGCATAATTACGGGGCAGTTAAGCTAATTTATTGAATTACCATAGATTCAAAGGTCGAGCCCTCTTCATCTCTACCAGCTCTTCGGTAGTGGCAGTTTCTGAGGTGGGGGTGATGGTAATGGAAGAGGGAGACAACCATTAGGAGTCTACTTCAGCATTTATATCACGTTTTGGTGCTCAGTAGACCTTTAGCTCGAGAATTTGGCTCTAGCACTGAGTCTACTGCTTGCATAGTTTCCATTTGAAGTTCGATTTGACTTCAACCAAACTCATGCGAGGGAAGCACTCTGTTGGTTCTAATTTCTACTTTGTATTCGGGTGAAAGATCTCTAAAGCAAGAAGATCTGGAGGAGTTGATGCATCAACGCGCCTGAATTACCTATAGAAATTGCAGTTGAAATGGATAGTTTACCTTATGCCGAGGTGTCGACCTCTGGTCGGACGATTGAGTCTGATAATGAGGTTGAAATAGGGTTGGAACCATTTCCTAGTTTTCCTGGTCAATTGGTGTGCTATCCACCTGGTCTGGATACATTTAGATAATTTTGTAAATCTAAGGCTGCTGTAGAAGGGGCATGGGGTAATTGTGTAGAATATGCCAGTATGCAGTTTAGGGGTTGCACGGTACTGACTGGGGATAAATATTTTTATTTGCTGGTAGATTTAGAGGTGGAAAAATGAGATAGGGGAATAGATGAATCGATCTCGTTAGAATACTTTGATGGAGTTGTTCGTAGTGACCTTGAAGAAGGTTTTTTGTTTTACATGTCTCAATTAGAGTATGGGCTGAGCCCCTTACCAACTTGGCAAAGGGGATTATGAATGCAATTGGGGCATGTCCCGTTCAATTGAACATAAATATGTAGGTAGTAATTAGTGTTTGTGACCACCTGAATGAAAGGTGGGAAAATGAGGGGAAGGTGAGAAGGATATCTCTTGAGGATGTGTTGCAATTTTATGGGGTAAAGAATTATTACGTCTGTTGTGGGGCATACTTTTGTGCGAGCGTAACTCGGTCACGCTTCTTCGATCTGAATTCAGCAGGTCGAGCCAGGAATGATAACGTCTTATGGGTGAAGGGTAATTGCCTTGTGAGAAATGACGAAGAACCTTTGAACATTTGGTTTAGAACTGTAAAACAGAGTAAGTATGACAATGCATAGATAATATTACTGATGTATTTGAACTTATGCCTGAAGTTGCTGATAAAAATGTTTTGTATAGCAGGTCTGAAGTCTCACATAGAGAGGAAAGAGCCACTGTTGGACGAAGTTGCAGAGGAGGAGACTGAGCTTGAAGTCGTATTGGAAGAACTCGGGCTTAATAGGAAGAAGAGGATAGATAGCAGGTCGAAGAAAGTTAAAAAAACACAATCGACCAGGTTCACGGTGGGGGCTGACGAAGGGAAGAGGTAAGGAACTGGCGGGGAAGGTCAAACCAACTTTGCCAAGACCCCTGCAATTGATAGGTCAGTTTAGTCGTAACCCATTTACGTCATACACAATAGCTCAAAAATATCTAAAAAAGCGGATGTTAAAAACTTTGTCGGCCTCTGGAACCACTGGAAGTGGTGAGGTCACTAAAGAAAAATGGAGAAGGGTCAAACCTTTGGAGAAATCAGGGGACAAGGTCGCTGAAGAGCGATCTGCCGTGGTAGGTGACCTCAAAGAGGTTGAGGAGAGGGCTAGATTGGCAGTCCTACATGGTGTGGAAGATATGAGCAAGATGGTAAGTCTATACTGATTATGTGAAAAAGATTATAGATTGTGTTTTGCGCTGCTGTTCAGGTCGATTTTTATTCTATAGGTTGCTCTGCTAACGAAGAGGATCTGGCTTGGAGTTGAAGAAGACAAGTCCGAGCTGATGAAGATGAAAATTGAGCATGAGAAAAAGTTAGCTCGAGCTAAAGTTGATGTCGTTAAGGACGCTAGGCAGCTAGAGGCTCTGAAGGCTTCCCATGCCGCGGCAATTGGTCAACTACAGGTGGAGGCGAGGGACAATTTGGAAGAGATTGTGGAGGAGCACGACAGGCTGGGGTGCCACCTGATATTGAAAGGATACTCCGAGGAGGAGGTGAATGCCATTAAGGCGGAAACTTACATTGAGTAGGAAGATGATGAAGGGATGGAGGAGGTCGCGATGGGAGTAGTTGATGGGTTAGACGGTGTCTCTCGTCAAACAGTATTGGATAACTAAGGGGACGATAACAAACTCCCGGTGGGCAAGCGGGATAAGGTAGGATAGAGAAATGATTTGGCTTTGTATGAACATTTTGGATTGGTGCTGTAAAATGTTTGATTAAGTACATTGAATAGACTTTTAGGCTGAGTTTTTTTTGTAACCCTCTTGTAGGCACTTAGAGAAATAAGTCTCAAGATAAAAGATCTAGATACTAAGCTTGCCCGGGAGAAAGAGATTTCCCACATCTTCATTGTCTTCGCAAGCTGAGCTGCAGGCTAGATTGAAAAAGGCTTTTTGGCCTGTATGTATATCGATATAAAGCTACATAGTAAAAAGGATGTAGATGTAGGCCTTAAAATTTTCTATTAGCTTAGGAAAATGTTACTAATATAGTGCATAGAAAAATTTAATGCCCTTTATGTAAAGTAGTATATCGAAAATATGTACCTCAAACTTCGCAATATACCTCATGGAGCGTTTATATGATAATGTATCCGAACCTTTAGTCTAGAAGTATTCGCACACCACATATGTTAGAAATCATATATAAGTTTGGAAATGAAATATAGATACGCATTGATTGTTTTATGGATCGAAATGTATTAAAATCTTTATATCGAACAGATCGAATTGGATTCAGCTCGCTCGCATGAGGATGATGTACTCCATTATAACCTGGAATTTGCAGAGGAGTTGGATAGGATGAAGGATGCGAATGTGAATAAAGAAGATCAACACGTAAAGGTGAATTTTAAACTTGTAGAGGTAACCCGGGCTGTTTCCAACCAGACTCATAAGGTCGAAGACAAAGATGCCAAAATAACCAAGGGGCTAAAAGAGCTAACAGAGATCAAAGAATATACTGTGAAGCTCCAATCTCGGGTTGACACGTTGATGGTTAAGGGTAAGCAGGCTGAAATGGCTTAGTACCGTATTCAGACGCTAGGAAGATCAGAGGAACAATTTTGATCTGATCTTTAGAATTGTAGAAACGATAAGGATGTTCAAGTTCCTCTAGTCCGAGGGGGATGTGGTGAGTTTATCAGGATGAATTAGAGAGCTAGATGGAGATATAGCTCAAATTTAAGGGCATGTACAGAGAGGTAATGCAAGCTTAAGGGAATGCCAGTAGAAGTTGGATATTGCTCTTATCAGGGAGAAGATTTTTGAAGGGGAAGTCAAGGCAAAGGAAATTATGATGAAGAGGAAAGAAGAATTATTAAAGGATATTCCAGCTAAGGAAGAGATGAACGCATAAATTAAGTGACTTTGAGACAAGGTAGTTGACCTGGAAGCTATGAACCTAGCTGAATCAGCAAAATATATAATAAAAAGTTTGAAGAGAATATAGCACATGATGTTAAAGTCGATATGGAAATGATTCATCAGAGGAATTTGTATGCTAGATAGGAGTCACGCCTTGAGAAGGTGAGAACAAAATTTGCATGGATAGTCGTACCTGATACTTCACGCTCAGACCTTCTAAAGGCGATAGTTGCATATTGTGTAGAAGAAGTAAAAAGACTTGAGTTAGAAGGATATACCTTGTTCAAAAGTCTGTCGGATAAGGGATCCATCTTCGGAGTTAACATAGATCGAGGGAACTGGATGGCCTTCTTGGAAACTGATTTGGGCTCTCGACCTGCTGACCTGATAGAGAGGGGCAGAGTTGCTATAATCCGTGAACTGAATAATGATATTCCTCGCCATTTAGCTCATGGTCACGAACTGGATGATGATATCCAAAATGAATGATGGCCTCAGTATCATAAGCAAGGGGGAATGGGGTACACCCAGTTAATTGTCGAGGAGTGGTTCGATATGCCCATAGGATATGAGGCAGCTCGCGAACCCAATTCCCTTTTTTCTGTAAGTGAAGCCATTTTTAGAGTCCATCCACGATGGTTATGTTGGTAATTTTGGCTTGGCCATTGCCTTGAGGATAGTAAGGATTGGATGGTGAGTAGATGATATTGTGGTGGTTTAGGAAGTTTATGACTTTTTCTCCCATAAATTGGGGCCCATTATCGATACGAATTAGTTGGGGGTACCCAAACCAAGTGATTATGTGGTTTCAGATAAAAGCGATGACTTCCTCTTCTCTGGTTCAACATAGTAGAACTACTTCTACCCATTTTGTGAAATAATCGATAGCTACGAGTAGGTGACGACAGCTACCTGGAGAGTTAGGGAATTCGCCGATGAGATCTAGTGCCCACCTTTTGAATGGCCAAAAATCCTTGCTTGCATATAGTCCGAGTGCAAGGGCACCTATCATGAGTCAATGTCTTTGGCAGGTGTTACATTTGCGGGAGTACTCCTCTGCTTGCCTGTGCATGCAGGGCCAGAATACTCCTTGTGTGATTTCCTTGTGTGATTTCCTTCTGTGATTGCTCTATTTGCTAGTGATCGACCTGCAACATGGGAGCCACAAGTCCCTTCATGTAATTCGTGGAGTAATTCATCCGCTTTTTATTTGGAGAGGAACTTGAGGCAAGGCCCTGTGATAGAAAGGTGGTATAGCACACCATTTTTATTAGTATAGCGCTTTGAGTTATTTATCAGCTGCCAGCGCTCCTTTGGATCTACTAGGAGTGGTCCATTACAATTGCTGTTGAAAACGAGGTAGGCTAAGAAAGGCTTTCGCCAATCATCGTCTCCTCCATTATCGCCCCTAGTGTTGATCGTGCACACAGAAATACGATCAATTCTGGGGGCTGAAATGATTTTGATCTAAAGTTATCGAGCTTCTATACCCAAGACCCCGACTAGATATGCTAAGGAATTGGCGTGTCTGTTCTTACCTCGAGGAAGATAATTGAGAGTTACTTTTACAAACTTGCTCATCCTATCTGCAACGAGGGCTACATATTCGATTATCTTTCTGTTCTTCTTGTATTGCTCTGAGTAGTGGTAGACGATAAGTAGTGAATCTGTATAAACTGAGAGTTCAGGGACATCGAGCTCAAGAGAGAGGTCGATTCCATGAACGAGAGCTTCATACATGGTGACATTATTTGAGGCCTCAAAATCCAAGCGGATTGATTTAACGATTCTATCATTGGAAGGGGTAATTAAAATGATTCTGATTCCGACCCTGCGGGTCTTACTGATCCATCTGTGAGAAGTCTCCACCCTGATGTAGTGATCCATTCAGCTCAGTCGTTGAATGGCTTGGGGGTAGATCCTCAGGTGTTTCATCTGTAAGGTCAGGATCATGTTCCTTCCACTCAGGATCTTCCACTAGAAAGTCTACGAGAAAATTGGCAATGGCCTGACCTTTTTCAGAATGACGTTACTCGAACTTGATATCATGTTCTCCCAAACTAACTGACCACTGTTGCACTCTTGTTGATTTTTCTTTCTGGGATAGGACTTCCCGAAGTGGGTAGTTCATCATGACTTTGACTGAATTAGCTTGAAATTAGTGTTTGAGTTTCTATGAAGTGTAAACTAGAGTGAGAAGAAGTTTCTCAATTTTAAAGTACCTTGTTTCTGCTGGTGTAAGGGTCTTATTGATGAAGAAGACCAGTTTCTCTATTTTCCCTTCTAGGTGAATGAGAACTGAGCTGAGGGAAGTATTTGTGACTGTTAGGTAGATAATCAATTCTTTATTATCTGCTGGTGTGCTCATTATGGGAGACCTCCCAAAATAGGTTTTAAGATCCAGAAAAGCTACTTCGCATTCTGGTGTCCATGTGACCTCTGTATTTGACTGAACCTTTTCTTGTTTGGTACAACCGCGGAGTAATAAGAATAGCCAACGACAGTGGTCTAAAGATTTAGAAATGAAATGGCTGATCGCGGCAATCTTTCCGGCTAGTTTTTGAACATCTTTTATTGTTTTTGGAAAAGACATGTTGAGGAGAGCCCGAATCTTATCTGGATCGGCCTCAATCCCCTTTTTACTGATAAGGTGACTGAAAAATCTACCATAATAGACCCCGAATTGGCATTTATCAGGGCTGAGACGCATCCTGTAAAATCGGTGAATGTTGAATATAGTATTGAGATCTGAGATGTGATTGGTTGACTGTACGCTCTTGCACAAGAGATCGCCGATGTAGACTTTAACGACTTTCCCTATGTGTGCCTAGAACATAGTAGTCATCAACCGTTAATATGTAGCACCTACATTTTTAAGTCCGGAGGGCATGACTTAATAGCAATAAAGACCGTTTTCTGTGATGAAAGTTGTCTTTTCTTGATCTTCTTCCAGAAGCATAATCAAATTGTACCCTGAAACAGCGTTTACCATAAATAGGAGATCATGATCGGCTGTAGATTCAAGGATCTGATAAATGTTGGGTTGAGGGAAACTTTCCTTTGGAGTATGTTATTTTAGACTAGTAAAATCAACGCAAACTCAGACTTTTTTGTTCTTCTTTGGCACAGCTACAATATTGGATATCCAGTCAGGATATTTGGCATCTCAAATAAATCCCACCTTGATCAATTTCTCGATCTCGGTGTTAACTTCATCTCAAAGATGAGGTGATAGACATCATCGTTTCTATTTGATCGCTGTGGCGTTGGTATTTATGGTCAACTTGTGACATGCCTTGGTCGGATCGACCCCAAGCATCTCTTTGAAAGACCATACAAAAACGTCTCGATTGAGCTACAAGAACTGAATGAGAGCATCTTTTTCCAGTTGAAGCAGCTTAGTACCTATTAAAGTACCTTGGCTAGGTCCATTGAGGTTGATGTATTATGTGGGCTCCTCCATAGAAGATTGATCGCGGATGTGATCAGCTTCCTATAATTGTTATGCAGCCAATCTATCAAAGGTATCTAGGATAGTAGAGACGGTATTTTCACAAGCTCGAGAAAGCTTTTGACTACCTCTAATCTCATAAATACCATTGTCGGGTTTGAATTGGAGTGTCTGATGATATGTAGAAACGATTTCTTCCATGTTATGAATCCAGCAGCGGCCCATAATCATGAGATAACGAGATTTGGCATTAATGACATAAAATACAGCGTCGATGGTGGTTGGTCCTGCGGTAATAGGTAAGATGATCCTTCCTACTCGTACTTCGCTGGAACCATTGGGCCCACTAATATCGGTGTTACTTTGAAGAACTTGGTCAGCCAATCCCATCTGGTCGATTGTACTTTGAAACATAATCTCAATACTGCTTCTAGTATCGATCATCATTGTGTGCATGACAAACTTCTTCATTTTCAGCATTATTACTAATGCATCATGATGTGGAAATTTAACATGGCTGGTATCGTAATCTTCGAATGAAATTCCTAACCGGCGATTGCTCAATTCAGGGAGAAGCTTGGCTTCTTTATCTTGAGGTGTGAGATCACAGCATTCCGATAGTCTCTGCGCTTTGATCTGTTAGAATTGTTGATCTGATTGATTTCAATCATGTTGTAGTGGTGTATATGGTAAAGGTGTTTTTCCTCAGCTTGATCATTAACCTAAATAACCTCATGCTGCTTCTTATAGCTGCCATCATTGTACAACTTCAGATCGATAATGTATTCAAGAATTTGTCCCTCTTAAAAAATATACTCGAGCAACTACTGTAGAGCATAGCAATTTTCAATAGTATGATGATTTACCTTATGATACAGGTAATATGATAGACTATTGTTTGGTTCCAGCGGTTGAAAAACTCGGTAGAGTGGATCCTTCAATAGTAATGGAAAAATTATGGAGATTCGAACGTTCAATTTTAGGAGGATGGGTTTGTTTGGTAGACCACCTTTCCGAAAGTAACCAGCATTGCCCTTGGTGCGCTTCTGAACTTCTTGGTCCTCCTTGGGTTCACTGGCTCGATCTGTAGATGGGCCTCTGGTGGAGAGGGCAGATTTAGTAGATTTTTATCGCACGGATATCATCCTCTCTAGATCAACGTAATTATTGACTTTGGTGATCATCTCCTCTAAGGTCGCAGGTTTATTAAGGAAGAGGTATTATTTGGCCTTGTAGTCGAGCTAGAGAGCATTGGCGAAAGCAGTAACAGCTGTTTTCTGATCGAGGCTATCCACTTTTTGTGAGAGCTCCAAGAATTTCATTTAAAAATCTTCAAGCTTCTATCCATGCGACTGTTTAAGACCGATAAGAGAATACAAGTTCCCCTCTTTATCTCTGTTGTAAGCATACGTCTTGATGAACTGCTTCTGCAGCTGATCGAATGTGTAGATAGAGTCTTCAGGGAGAGAGTGGAACCATCAGAGTGGTTCCTCCTGCAGACTTGTGGCGAACAAATGGCAGAGGATGTGGTTGAGATTATAGTACAACCCCAATGAATCACGGTATTGTTGAATATGCTCCTTCGGGTCAGTACCTTTGTATTTATAAATTTTGGGAGTATGGAAACCTTTTGGTATCTCCATATCGAATAGTTCATTTGTAATCGGACTTCCGTGTATCTTTGTAGTATCGCCTGTAGTACCCAGAACCTATACTTCGATCAACTCCTTAATTCATTGGTCCATATGCTCTTTTGTAACGTAATGATGTATCAGTTAAATTCTTGGATGAGTTGGCTATGGATGATGAGTTCCCATACCTTCACTTAGGCTATCTCGTGCTGGAACTTGATGTTGAGGTCGATGTTCTTCCTCATGGTGGACAAAAATTTTGTGACCTCGACTGACTTCGGACTGAACTTTACCCCCCAAATGTATAGAGGGCTATGGTTTGCGGTGTAGATTCTCGGACATAGCTTTACTGGAAACTCCCCGTGGTCCTAACCTTTTCCTTGCAAAAATACGGGAGGTCTCTGGAAGCTGATCGTGACCTTTGGTCGGTGGAGCCTGCTGAGTATTTTGTAGAGCCTCCAAGGCAGTCTGCATTGTTCTCATCTGATCTTCATGTCGTTTGAATGTTGCCAAACAAGCTTGTCATTCAGTATCGAGCTCTTTCTCACGGAGCTCTCGATCCTTAGTTAACTATAGTTTGAGCTCGGTGCGTTTCTCCGTTTTGGCGTCGAGATTCGTCCGCAGCACTGTAAGATGTCTTGGCTCTATTGACCCATCGAGCTGGATGCCCGTAGCCGGTCGTCTGGAAGTAACCATGATAAAAAATTGCAGCGAAAGAATGCCTTAGGATATCGCGGAAATCTAATCATTCCCACAGACGGCGCCAAATGTAATGGCCAAATTCTGTAAGCTTGAAATAGCTTTGGAATTCCCTATCACACCAATGAACCTGTAACAATATTCTAATGGAAATTAGGAAACGAAACAGGTGATTTTAGCGTAGAAAACTTATAAATTGGTAAAAAACTCACGACCTCATGTGGAGGATTTTTGTTGAAAGTATCTTTATTGCTTGAGGTGGATATCTAATTACAAGTGATCTCTAAGAATAGAAAATTCTTGAGTCTTGTAACTAAGATGCTTTGATAATTTATCAAGAATCTAGAATATGTAATTTCTAGGTGATCTTTTGTGTAATTTTTCTGGTCTTTCTCTGTTTTGGAACTTTTTTTATATAAGCCTTCTTCGCAGCTCTTCATCGCGTTGGAGCACATTTTCCAAACAATGTGGTTAGTGGCGGTTGACTGAGTAACTGACGAGTTCATGAGAGATAGGTATCTTTAACTGATTCAGGTTTTCCAGTTTAAGATCGACCCATCTTCTTCAACAGCTCGTGGAGTATGTTGAAATGTTGACTGGAGAAGTTATGTTGAAAAATGCGTGAGCCTGAGATGGAGGTTATTCGAACTGGTGACAGCTCGATTCCAAGTGAGATAGAGGGATAGGTCCCTATAGCTGAGGGGGTTATGGTCAAGAAATTAGGTTTTCTTGGGGTACAATATTGATCACTATATGTATTGATCCCTTTGTATATCTCTTGCTCTCATACATGGTACCTTCTCATAAAATTGTATAATTTAGAAAACAATATATGTTTTTAACAAGTCCTTGATACCTACATTGCACTTCCAATGTTTACGCAGAGGAGGAAATGTGGGATGAAGCGCATATAGTTAGAGAAAGATGGAAAAATTAAAGTAGAATTGAAGGAAAAGCTGAAAAATGCACATCTATTGGAAGCTGGTTTCACTAGCTCTAGGCATGAGTTACTATTTGTTCTTTGTTTCAGCTCCAGTTTAATTAGTTGCATACGGTCATACATAGTGTAGTGAAGAAACAAAATTGAAATGTCATGAAGAAGCTAAAAATTTAGAACCTAATTAATGCTAAATTTGTTTTAAATCATGTGTAAGGTTTTTTAGTAGGATTTGTATGTAACTTATAACGATTGTTGTCATGCTGCAGATTCATGGATTGCTACATCTTTTAAGATTTAATCATGAAATTAGTGAAGAGGTCGAAATGGAGATGGAGTCGGAGGAGGAGCACCTTTTGATAAGTCTTGGATGGAAAGGAAAAGGATTAATCCAATGTGCTGCGAGCAATGGAAGTTCTAAACCTCAAAATTCAGATAGTAAATTTCACTTTATATCTCTAGAATTACTGGAAGAAGCTTCACCTACACTTTTATTTGTTTTGTGATATGCCGTTGTGTTGTTTCATTTACATTTAGGGGAGATAGCCCCTTCTACGTCAACACGTGATGGATATCATAATATGGTACATACTGGGTATATGTAGAAATAACCTCAAAACATAGGGGTATCTCTAAATAGCTTATACATGTATTATATTTACAGTTTTGTCTTCCTTTTCAGCTACTTTATATGGTGTTGATTTCATTTCAGTGTGGCTTACATTTTGAGTATGTTATCCCATATTGGCAAGTATGTTTTTAAATTTTAGGGATTGCTTGTTTACGGCACACAAGGTCGGGAGATTTTCAAAATAAATTTAGACCCAAACATTTACCGAGAGTTAATGTTATTTGTATACTAGATGCCAAGTGATTATTATAATGCAATATTTAAGTATAATCTTTTGCGTTGACCCCATTTGTACCACTATAACCATCGTAGATTTAACATTTGATGAATCTATAAGGTGTTGCTCGACTAAATTTAATTTCTTAGTTTCTTTGAGTATGGATTTGACTGCAATATCTACTTTAATCATCCTGAAGAAGGAAAATATAGTTATTAATGTGAAAAGTGTTTTAAATTGTGGCAATAATTTTAATATTACAATTAACTTTTGAAAGTGTGTTTCCTTGTCCTGTGATATCTAAAAAAGCCTTAATTGGTTCATTTGCTTTTTCTCTATAATTATGAATATGAAGCTCCTCCATGCACATCAAATTTTTAAGTATGGGACTTCTATTATTGAATTATTCCTCCATTCTAAATTGTAGGCATTTAGGTACTCTTTGGAGCACAAAGTTGTTCTCGTTGCTTTTAGTCAGGATCGATGCCTGATACTATTTGAGCAACCGCATCCTCTAATTAACTTACTTCATACCATATATTACAAGCCAAAGGTGCGTAAATTTTATACATATATAAGTTTGCTGAGCGCCTTCTGCATTAGTTTGAATTTTGATTTATCTATAGGCAGAAGTCATGTCTTCAATTGAGCACCTTTTAGCCGCTACTGAAGTATAGGTACGTTGTTGTTGAGCGTAGATGGCATTACATGGAAGCATATCATTTTTTGTTACACTACATCTTTTCTAAATTAGAATAATTGATCTTCAATAAGTTTGTATTTGGCTCTATTCTTGCTGATATATTGTTTGGAGTTCAAGAAATTGTTGTTCTTTGACACTGTTGAAGAAGTAGTTGCTACACTGTGGCAATACTGGACAGAGGTGATAAATGGGCTTGTTGGTGGATTCCAAGCTATGCCCGATAAGCATTGGTTCTAGTTTGTTGCCAGTTACTGCTTCTGAGGATACCACTTTAATATTAGGTTAAAGTGGTAACTATGGATGGTTTGCCTCCATGGGATGAGGATCCAGTCAAGGAACATCTCCAAAATTCCCGATAGTTGAGTTGCATCTGCTATATCAATGAGAATGCAAGTCTTAAACTACTGTAGATTTGCTTTTTTGTCATCAAATTTTAATTTATTCTTTGCAGACCAGTGTCTACTATACATAAATAAGCTAATGTATTTCCTCTTAAGGTGATGGTGATTTTTGTCGCAGGTAGTTCCTCTTTTCATGGGATAAAGGAGCTCACGTCTATCCTCAATGATGGGTACTTCTTCCTAAACAATGACATTCTTTTCATTTTTATTCACTAAATTGATTTGTTATTAAACAAGATTATATAACAACTACTATAGGAACGTCTTTAAAGATGAATGGGTAAAAATCATTATGGCTGTAAGGAAAAAGTAGAAGCGGATAATGGATAGCACGTGAAACGTCAAGGAACTACTTCAAACTCCTTATGGATATAGCCTTCTCTTTTAATTTTTAATTTTGTAATTGTTTAAGCTATTTTATTATAGTAATGTATATTGTATTGCTAAATGCAAATAAAAGGTAGTACCACCAGTTTGTGATGATTGTACAAATGTGAAATATATATATCTACATATATTTTTTTTGTAAAATTACTTTAGCCACGGCTAGTTTTGTAGTAAATAGCAAGTATTAGCCACAAGACATTGCGTGGGAAAGTTCGTAGCCAATGGAGCCATTTGCCACAGTTTATAATGTATCCAATATACATTAATAGCCACAAAGTAGCCACGGTACTACCCGTGGCTATATCTGATTCATTAGCCACGGTGAAGTTCGTGCTAAAGCATTAGCCACACCACCAGTTAACATGACCCTGGGCACGGGTATACCCATGGCGAATGGTATTTGCCACGGCCAGAGCAGTGGCCATTGACGTTGTTTCAAGTAGTGATTTGTCTTATGGCTTTTTCCATCCCTGGGAAATAAATGGTCGGGGATATGCTACCAGCTGAGGGGATGCGTGTTTCTTGGAAATATATGTGTTTGCTGGATGGTTACAATTGTGATTGAATGGTTTTCTTGCTTTTTGTCGAACCTTCTTGCATGTGAATTGCCTTGCTAGTTCTATTTTTCTGTCACCCTTCTCTTGAGCTCTTCTTTATATCCTTACCTGTTGGTTCATTGTCATTATGTCTGCAAGCCCTTTACACTATCTTGCATTCCACAATAATGTGCCCAATATTGTTGTAATATTTGCAGTATTATGGGACTCTGTGTAGCATTATCTCTTGTTTCACCAGTCGCCCTTCTATGTCTAGTAGTATGTGATCGTGGATTGGTTTAGACATATTAATGTCTACTAGGACATTGGCATGATAGCCATAGTCTTGGTTTCTTGTCGATTGATCCAGCTGATTGGTGTTCCCAAAGTTTAACCAAGAGATAGTATAAGTTTGGGGTTCCACATCTCAATTGGTCGACCTGGAAATTTACACCATATGAGAGCATTTGAGTTACTCCATGGTCCTATACTCCATTTTGAAATCTTATCCTCCACATTCTCTAGTTTGATGATAAAAAAGCCTTTACTAATTGGTATTAGCTTGCACGAACCTATTATTTTTAGTGCATGCGCGCAATGTCCTGTACTGCTGTGAATTTGATTTTTTGAAGGCCTAACCTTCATATTAAATTGAATTGGTATTGTAATTTACCTTCTTAGAGTTTAAACGTCGGGATCGTGATCACTGGTGTATTTCATATCCTGCTCACTGGCAGTAGCTCTCTTGTCTCCACCGATTGGTTCCTCTTATCTCGTACCATGTCTGCAAATGTTTGGGTTACAGCTATTGGCCGAGCTCTCTTCTAAACAAGGTTTATTCCAGCCATACCCCATCACATTTTGCATTGATTGGCACTAGGTTGGTTGTTTTTCTATATGTTTTCTCTTTATCAAGGTTTAGCTCCCCCTCCGATTTGGGGTTTAACGCTGTTTTTGATAGAAATCCCCAAGGATAGACTATTTTTGATTTGGTATTATTGTTCTCCATCTTTTCTGTTTGTATTGCAATTTGGTTAAGGATTTTACTAGGGTTTGCACTAATTCTCCCCTTCACTTGATTGGCATATATGATTTATGTGCTAATCATTGGTATTGTATTGCTTTGATCAATCCCAGTCGCCTTCTCTACCTCTTGATTTGGATCGTGATTCTTCTCTGTACCTTCTTGCGATTTTGGTGTGTATATCTCCATCCCTTGCTCGTTATTGCTTCACAGTGATTTAATGCCATTGCTGAGAATCAGTTGTACCAAATTCAACGTTTGAGGATCCATGATTATCAATATTCAGTCAGTGTTGCTAGGTTTTTGGCTGGATTTTTGAGTATGCATTTTGGTTGCTAGCTAGCTGAGCTCCCTCTATCGTTCTTTGATGAAATTTCATTTTTTTAATAAACAATGTTGGACATTTTTGTAAAAGGAAGCTGGGGTTAAGGCAAACCCCCACCTGTTATATTCAAATTCAAAACTACTACAGTCTAGGGTATTGTTAAGAAAATCAACTTTACAAATGTTATCTATTTTTAATTCTAAAGATATCGAGATAACCAAATGCTACTTTCATTAAATAATTGACATAGATAATTGGTATTTATCTATATTTAATGAGACGCACAGCTGAAATATGGTATTTACCATCAGGGAATTTTGAATGATCAGATATAAGAAGTAGAAAATCGCAGAGGGGGCTAACTTTTGAAGTTCATTGACAAAAAATATTCTTTTCGACTGCCTCCAAATATTGCTTGGATACAAGGATATGCATCTGCCATTTTCAAAGAAAGTTAAGATCGTTAAAATGTCACCGTAAAAGAAAGTCAAGTAACATCCAGATCAACTTCATCCAACATCATCATGTTCAGAGCCTAGCAAGGGAATCATTATATTCAACACTTACAGATGACCAACCATTTATTTGGTAGAGGATATGGAAATACCTTAAATATCTTTCCAAAACAAGTGTTTGTGCATGGAAAAAAATTAAGGTAGTAGTGGATTGGGTTTTAAATCTGGGAGCCTTTTGTAAGCGTATCACCTTTCCAACCTGTAAAAGTTATCCACCTATCAATACAAAAAATGAGTTGATAACAAGAGGTGGCAAACACATCATCTGTTAAAATTATCTACCTTTCCAACATGTACCCAAGAAGCCCTAAACATTAACAAAGTCAAAAACAAGTGCATCATCTTTTAAGGTTGAAGAGCCTTTTAATGTTGTTTGATTTAGAAAAAAATTTCTTCCCTCCAAACATTATTGAATCTGATTTGAACTTTGTTCTTGATCTTGCTTAATTGAGCTTTAAAATTTCAAGGGATTTTATCTGATATGAATGCCTAAATTGTTGCTTTAGAGTTAGATACTATCTAAAGTTTAAACCAACCTCTTTGAATAGCTTGAGTAACCCTTTCAATAATGGCTAAAATATTTGACAGACAATTCGTACTTATACCAACTAACTTACAGAAAGTACCTTTTACTACGCCTTCAATATTTCAGAAAATAATCCCCACACCAGAGACTCTAGGGTTCCCCTAACTAGATCCATCAAGGCATAGTGTTATCTCCTCCTCATCTGGAAGATGCTACCTAAAACTTTTGATAGCCTTGTGATTCTTGTATTTGCAGTCAACCTGTAACACTTTTATGATCTGAAAGCCACTAACACTGTTGTACATTATGTTTTTTTGATAGAATGGAAAAGTTAGAAATATCTTTTAGAATGCAGTGTTTCATAAACTAAATAAATGTTGGGGAGTCTGTAAACCTGAGATCATTTCTAGTGTTCCAGATGGTGCTGTATATAGAGAACATTGTACACACCCACGGATTTTTAGATAGGTACTATTGTTTTGATTTCTCTCTAAGATACTCTTCCAGATGCCTTCTTCCTTAATAGCAGGAAATTTGAAGATATTGATAGCCCAATGCCATAGACTTGGAGTAATAATACAGAATACTGTTTATCATTCCTCATGGGAAACCAGTCTTATGTTGTCGACAGTTGCCACAAAAGTGAAATTTCCACCACCAAACAATAGGGTTAATTTTTCTAAGAGTTGAAAAAATATTTCAAACTGAGAAAGAAGACTTAACTAAATATCTCAAAGCTGATCACTTATTCCGAGGTAACTATGTTTTTTTTTCTAGATAAGAAATCTTGACCATAGTTAACATCTGGCTTTATTGTTGAAATGTTGTCATTAGTGATTTGTTAAGAGTTTTTGTCAGTGAGGTTAGGGTTTCTTAATTTTTTACCCAATATGTTAGTATTTAAGAGCTAAAATTGGCTTAACCAACATATAACATTTGTAGACTAACATGATATAGTGGTGCTTTCTACTCTTATCCATTACAAATAGCTCTTATTATTTTTTAAATTTTTATTTATGATTTAATTTATATGAGGCTATGTTGATTAAAATTGTGGAGAAATTTGTTTTGAGAAATCTTTCTTTTGTTCATAGATTGGCACTGATATTCTTATTGGACAAAATGCTGGTTGCAAGAGTCCTAGTTCTTTCAGGTATGGTTAATTCTTGGTGTATACGAGTATTTTACATTTTACTATACTATGTCCTGAATAGCATTTAGTAGTTTATACTCATGCTATGAAACTATACTTTATTGGAGTGAAAATTTGTGTAGGTAAGATTTATATATACTATCATGCGTCGTGGCTAATATTACCTTAATGCGATATCCAATTGTCGTGCGATTTGTGTGAATTTCATAATCTTAGGAATTGGGAGCGTGCTGGGTGTGCACTGACCCTAAGCACTCTCAAGCCCAAATATAACGTTATCCACTTAAATGTTTATAAATTATATATGTTTTCTAATAGGTACAAAATGGAAATGTCCAATTTATAAGGGAAGTACTTCCAATTTTTTTTCTATTAGATTTGCTTCAGTACACATCTCTGATATAGATATGACGCATTATTTACATTTTTTATATCTTTTGCTTCATAATTTGTACTTGATTGTTTTATTCTCTTTTGATCTGTAATAATTTTTGAATGTTGTAGCTGATGCTGTAAAAATTTGATTTTTTTTGTTTTAGGTAGTTTCTTAACAACTATGGGAGTGATACGATCAAGTACTAATTCTACGTCGACATATTGTTCGTGTATCGATGGTTCATATGTTGAGTGCGTGAGAGGTTAGATCATTAATTTCAATTTTTCAGTTGCAATTAGTGATTGAATTGAACACCGATTTTCAAAGTTCTACGTATATTGAGACCTTATTTATTTAGGTAGAATTGGTGTTTGTAGAAACTTGTAAATAAATGTTTGAAATCAATAATTTTGATCTCTATGAACATGTTATATCATGACATTACCATGTTATGATGCAATATATTATTATTTTCTCACTTTTTCTTTAGCTTGTGGTGACGTAATTCAAATTGTAAAAAATGTTGTATTTATCTTTACATTCTTTAGGGATGGTTTTTCTCTATCACTAATAATATTGGCGCAAGCGAGTAAATTTGGCACCATACTTTTAGAGACAAACAAATTTGTCTCTAATGCTGTGCATTAGAGACGGAATAATCCATTTCTAATAAAATCAGCGCTGACGGGAAAATTTGGCACTATACATTTAGATACGAACAAATCCTCCTCAAATATTACGTATTAGGGACGGTTGCAATCCTTCCCAAAAGGAATTGAGAAAAACATGATTTTTAGAAATATAATTTTTCCTTCTCTAAAGCCATCCTTAATAGTATTAAAAACTAACGTATCCGTCCCTAATATATTTGGGATGCCCCCTAAAGGGATAACGTTTTGTTGTCCCTAAAGTCGTCCCTAATAGCTGTAAGGACGGAATAGTAGCTTTTTGGGACACTTTTAAGCTCTTCCGAAAAGTAGTTTTTCTTGTAGTACCATTTACGGTTAAAACTATATTTCCTCGTAAAGTTATAAAGGTGTAGGATCCTAAGAACGAAAATATTTTTAAGGTCAATGACTAATGATTAATATCGTACTTAGAATCCTACACTCCCGGTCTAAAGATGATATTTCTAGATGATCCAGTATATCATAGCTGATATCGTGTACCCCAACAGTTCTATTACAACATCATTTAAGTTTGGGGGCACATTCATTAGGCAGAAGACGGTAAACTTAGCGCTTCTAGGGAGGCAGCCCTTGGCACATTCAGGTGAAAAATTCCAGTTTGCTTCTTCTATTTATCTTTATGCTCTCAAACATTGAGGGAAATGTTTTATTTAGGTTTGGGGTTAGGAAGCCATTTCTTTATATTTTTATGTAGAAAAGTAAAATAATGACACTTTAACAGTTTATGATATATTTTTGACCAAATTCCAACACTTAGACTAATTTTACCTTTGCATAAATATTTTGTAAAAAACCTAAAATTTGAAATTGTACCAAGTATATACATGAATATTTTGACTTCTTAAGCTAGATGTACTATCTATTTATTAACGACTAATTTAAGTTAGTTTGGCATATTTTGAAAACTTGCACTTCACTATAGTTTTGCAATTGATACTCTCAATAGATTTTTGCTCAGTTTATGTAAAATTTAGTATTTATGTCAAGAATAATTTTCTCCAAGGGAGACAACTGCCTAAGAATAAGTTCATTCCTTAAAAAGGTAAAAAATATATAATAAGCCAAATTTTCTTTTTTAAATTTTAAGCTGCACGGCTACTCGCATGATTAAGAACTAAAAGAGGAAAAATAATTACCAATCTCAAGTTTGACCATGAACTATGCGAAAGGAGCACATGAAAATGTTAGTTGTGGGAATCTTGAGTCTAGGTCATAATGGGGTTCCATACCCCTTGAGCCTTAGCCAATTGACGGGGATTATTGACCGAAAACTCCTTGTTACGGCGGCTTCATTAAGAAACAATATACTAAGAAGAAAAGGCTGACAAAAAAAAGCAAAATGCTAGGAAGATAAATTTACTAAGGCACTTGTCAAACTGATCATTAAATTTATTCCAATAAGAACTAGACTACCAAATGCTGAGTAAATTATTCTAGACAATGTTTCAGGCGATAAAACTATTTTTACTATACACTCAAATATAGCTAAAGAAAATACTTGAATATCTTTATAATATTAAGGTAATATTTTTAGTTTCGGATAAGCTTAAAATATATTTTGGAATAATTGGGAGATTATTAGGTTTAAAGATTTTCCATCGGTATATTTTTGTCATAAGTAAGGATAAGTTGACAAGAATTGAGGATTGTGTCTTCAAGAATTGAGGATTGTGTCTTCAAGAATTGTCTATAATGGCAATATTGATTTTTGTGGGTATAGTCACTACTAACCCTTGCGAGACAGCAGTCGTCCACCAGGGTAAATCTAGAGATTTAATAGCTTGTTGTATATACTAAATGTAATCATGTTCCCTGTGAAAGTGGCCTTAATAGTAATTTACTCAGGACGAGCAAAAAGACAAATTTAGGGGTATTTAATAAACATATTATTACTATATTTTGCATGAACCCAAATATGTATTTTGGTCTTCTATCTCATTTAATTATGTATACTTTTGCATATTTGTTTGATTGTAACCAATAAAAATGAAGATTTGAAACAAAGCCCTTAAAGTCAAGTAAAAGTATCTCCAGCAGTTCATAACACAAAAAGTCAAAGACACAATATATTTGTTTTCATGATTGAAGAAATATATACACAAATATTCTTAGAGAATAAGGTCAAAGAAGATATTGCATCCAAGATCCTTGAAGATATTTTATATTGTAGATATATGCAAGAGTTTCCATAAAGAAAGATCTCTACATCACTAAAAAGATTTATATGTAAGAATCTTAGGTAATTGGTTGTAATATGGAAATAAATTATTCTTTAGAATTAAATATACATTCTCTAGATTTAGGTTCCTTCACCTATAAAAGGAACCCCCCCCCCCCTCCCCCACACGCACAAACATACACAATTGTAATTGAGCATCTTACATTGAAAGGAATATTGAAGAAAGTAATTAGTTATCTCATAATCTTCTTCTCTTTTATTTATTTTGTTAATTGTTTTATTAGTTGTTAATGCGATGAAGTCTAAGATGAGCGGCTAATCTCCTTGCTAAGATTAGGATGAGGCCTCTTCTGGGATGAGCAATACTTAGTATTCATGAGTTTTAATTAGTTTTCTCTTAGCATTTTATGATTAATAAGTTAGCACATCATAGTGAAGGCTCAACCATAGCTTTAGTTTTGTCAGCGATAGCTTTAGATGCAAACAAGTACTACTAACTGTGGACTTGGTTTGGAGATCTAGAAAGAAGAAATACTAGAGAGCTTACTCAAGCTAGCCTATCCATAGTTGAGCTGATACTTCTCTAAGACACTCTTCACCATCACAGAAAAGCATAACCACTAAATGCTTTAATATAGATTTAGTGGTTTATTTTACATTATCGTATGTGTCTTAATAAGTACATATAATGGGTTGAGATATTAGGGCCTATTGTTATTTTGATTAATATTTTGAAAGGTAGGGGCCAAGTCTAAACCTTAGTTTTATCTCTCTCATTAAGTCTTATAACTAGCTTTTATTTTATTTTCTACGTTTCATTAATTAACCTTTCACAAAACCTATATTCGACCTAGAAAGTATTTATTTCCCAAACCTCCCAGTAGATTTGATCCCACTCATCCGTTCTACAAATTGAAACCATTGTTTGAGCGGGTTATTTATTTGAAGACTGAAAATATCTATTATCAGCTAGTCCCCGAGCTCACTTTCCAACATAAGAGGGATGCATCGACTCTTTATTGGATCTTGGATCAATGGTTGCTTTCTCACAAGTCTCAGGCCAGATTGGGAACAATTGGATAACTGAGGTAGGTTCTTACTGTTAAGGTGCTAATGTTAGCTTACTTTACCTTGTGAAGCCAAATTAAGCTTCCTCTTTTATTTTAATCTTTGACCCTCTTGTAGTATTTTTTCTGTGAAGTTGGCAGGACCTCCTGGTAATACAAGCTGAAGGATTTTCATTAGGCATCTCAGGGATAAGACGAGAGGGGCAAGGTAAATAAGAATGATTATAGCATGTTGGTTATTGTGACTTTAATGGCCAACCTTTGTCTGAAGGTTTTTAAATATGCCCTTCTGGTTACATGGATTTTCTTATTATGGAGGATCTGGAGCTAGATTTAAGATTGTTGATATGTTATATTAGGATTTAAGATGTTACAAGGCTGATCCCCTCAGATTAGATCTGAAAAGGATGCTCTATAGGTGTATGTTGAGATTTTCTTGCAGGTACTAGGTTTGATTGAGAGGTCATTGATCACTCTTTAGTCTTTAGGGTTATTTTTCAACTCTACTAAACTTGATAAGTTAGGAAAAGAGGAGATCAATTTAAACCTTGTGATAAATTGATGTCTTGAATAAAGAATTTAATTCTCAGACCACTTGGTGACCTCTAGACCTAGGGACTATTTTTATTTTCAAAAAAGGAGGAATAAGCCCTAGGTCAGCAACCTAGAATTTGAATTTAGACCTTGACGGGTTAAACTTTAAGATTTGTTCTTCATGGAGAGAAATTCAAACCTGGAGTGAAATTGACCTTCATGATAAGGTGTTAATTTTTTACTCCAATTAATAACCTCTAGACCTAGGTATTGTCTTTGTCTTTGCAATAAAAAGGACAATTTCTAAGTCAGCAACCTAGAGTTTGAAAGATCTCTTATTTGTTCTTCGTGAAGATATCAGTAATGAACTCTGAACCCCTCAAATTCGATTCAAAAGAGAAGATTTGTGGAAAATACCAAAAACTTAATAAATCTAGGTAAGTGGTGGTTGACTGAGTAACTGTTAAGTTCGTAGAAGACATGTGTCTTTGACTTGTTCATGTTCTTCTATTTGTGTTCGATCCACATTTTCTATCAGTTCGTGGTATAGGTGTCAATGTTGACTATTTATATCACGTGCAAAATGCATGAAGACCTTTTTTGAAAAGTTTGATCAAGTACTGACATCCTTTCTTCCATGTCTAGACTTTGACTAAACTCAGTTTCTGGTCGAAGAAAATAGTATAAAGAAGTTGGATGTTAAGTGATTTCTAGTACTAGCTTTGCTTCAGAAGATTCTCGGATTGAAATATTACTAAAAATTGATATTATTTTGAGAATGAACTTAATGATTTGTTATCTCTGGAGTACCTGAAGGACTTGTTATCAGTAAAGTACTTGAAAGACTTATTATCTGTAAAGTACCTAAAAGACTTGTTATCTATAAAGTATCTGCAATTGATATTCGATCTTAATAAAAATGTTTATTCAAACTCTGTGTTGATAGATAGAATTAGTTCTTGTGTTTGAAGTAGATCTTTAAGAAATAAGACATGTGGGATGAGAGGAAAAAATATAATATTTGAAATTTGTAATGGCGCATTTTCCAGGAGGAAAACCTTCTCCAATATTTGTTCGTAAGGATTGCGTAATAAAGAACTAACAACCAAGATTTTATGTGGAAAACTCAGTAGAAACTGAGAAAAACTACGACCTCGAGGAGGATTTGATGTAAAATCTAGTAGATGCAAGTTATTACAAGTTTTTAGAGTAATGCTAAGGTTTAGGATAAAGAAATATCAGACTTGCCATCCTTTAGAACCTATTCTTTGCCTGTATTTATAGTATATACAGACAGTTTTCAAAAGGAAAGAAAGAGTCTCCTATTCTGGGGGTAGTGGATGAACTTTGTGGATCTCTAACAGTTCCTTCTTAACCGGGCTACAACGGCTACTTTTGGTAAGTCGAGGACTCACGGAATCTTCAAGAATGTTTAGTTGCCTTCAACTACAGAGTGCTGAGCTGTCTTCGACTACAGAGTATTGGCTTATTCTTGTCAAATCTGGCGAATATGATACTACAAGATAGAATTTTAAAGTATCTTATAGAAAGCGAGATATAAAAAAATGTGTCTATAAAATAGAAAATATGTAAAAAAAATGTGTTTCAAACGGAATAATAAAGAATTATGGGGGGGAGAATATTGTAGAAGATATAGAATTTACAAGAATTAAAAATTTGAGCTCAGTGAGATCTCTCTTGAAATGTTGTATTGGAGGGCAGATAAGTTCGAAATGAGATAGGATGAATCCAAAGAGGTCGATATGGATAAATAAGTTCAAATAACTTTCTTATCAGGATCTTAGGGTTTCCTGTTATGGAAAAATTGAATACATATACGGAATGTGGGGGATTGGAAGTGATCTAAAAAATTGCTTAAATATGGGGAAATGCGATTTAAAGAGTAAGAACTCGGTATGTGAGAGTTCGTCAAGCTACTAAAGTACAGTTAACGATAAAGATAGTTAAAGTTCGAGAAATGATTTTTGTGTTGCTAGATTATGACTTTGACTTGTCAGAGTCCAAATATTTGTTTGAAGGTTTAGATTTGAGGGCTAGGGAACTTAAGTTAGGACGCCGCTTCTGCGAGGAGCTATTCCGGGAAGTAATTTTATAGCTTTCAACTCTAAAAGAGGTCGTGAGGCAAATTGTTGTGGAAGAGATCGAGGAGAAAGATCTGAGGATTGTTGGACGCAAACTGATTAGGTGTGGCTCCCTAGGACATCTGGGATTTTTTATGCATAATTATATGTGAAGGAGTAAATTGTATGGGGTCAAATAACTATAATGGAATTATAGTTAGAATGATGTTTTGAATCTGTCATCTTTTGATACAAATGTTGTTTGTGATTGTTGTGAATTAAAAATTTTAATTTTAAATGTGAGAGTTTTGAAAATGATATCAGCAGTTCTATAGGTAGTAGAAGCAAGAATAAATAGAGTAGGTAGCTTTGATTTATATCTCTAATATTAGTATAGGGAAATTTTGATTGCGTGCAAGTGTTGAGTAATCATGAGTGTGGGGAGGTTAGAGTGAGATTTGGGTAGGAGAGATGAGAATATATTAAAATATAGGGCAGGGGGCAATAATAAGAAGGTGTTTTTACCGAAAAGGTAGAAAATATTTGACATTAATTATGGAAGAGATGCCTCGGCTCCAAAATCGAGGGTGGCTCGTACGAGGCCAAATAACTGCCAGCAGTTAGAGGGAGAAACTATAAATAATACTTTATCTTCCTCATTCAAACATTTATCAACTTCTAAAAAATTGAAGAACAATAAGAGAGGAAAGAGATAAAATAGTAGAGATTCCTATGAGAGATTAGGCGAGAGTGATCAACAATTAATGCTAGAGTGATCAATAATTAATGCGAGAGAAAGTTGCAGAGACTGAGTCAAGACGGTGGTTGTATAGCAGCGTTTTGAATGAAGAATTTGGCGCTGCTTCAGATTCGTATTCAGACGTTGAAGGTTAGTAGATGATTTGTGATATTGTTAATATGTGTTTGAAAGATTTTTGTGGTTTACAAATTTCAAAAAATTATTATTTATAGTAACCTATACAAATCTATTTAGTATATGTGTCAAAAAGAGATATGCTATGATATATGTATATGTATGATGGATGTCTAAAAGATTATGATAGAATACTTGGACCTGTATGCAGGTCGAGCGTGAGGAATGTCTGTGTAGAATCAAACCTCATCCCTAGAGTTGAAGTTGAGATGGAGACTTCACCTATTATGGAGGCGTCGACCTCTGGTCATTCACTTGAGTCTGAGAATGTAGTATTTGATAGGGAGGACGAAGTTGGAGTTGTTCAATTTCTATATTTCCCTGGACAATTGGTATCATACCCTTCGAACTCTGATGTATTTTGAGAGTTTGGTAAATCCAAGGCCCTTATAGGGGGAATATGGGGCAGCGTTATAAAACATATTTGTAGGCAGTTTAGAAGTTATATTGTAGAATCTGGGGATGAGCATTTCTTTATGTTGCTTGATTTATAGAAGAAGAAATTAAATAAGGGGGTAGAAAAATTGATCTCCTTGGAGTAATTTGATGGAAATGTCCAAGGCGACCTGGAATAGGGCTTTCTGTGTTAACTGTCTCAGTTGGAGTACGAGTTGAGCTTGCTCCTTAACAATCTTGCAAAAGGGATAATGAATACCATAAGGGCATGTCCTGCCCATTTAAATAGGAACATGTAGGATATGATTAATGTTTGTGAGAGTTTGAATAGGTTGTGGGAGGAGAAGGCGGTGGAGAGAAGAATATCTTTTGAAGATGATTTATAGTTTTATGGTGTGAAAAATTATTCTAGAAGTGGAGAGGCATACATCTTTGCAAGCTCATCTCGACCGTTTTTCTTTAATCTGAATTTAGAAGATCGAATGTGGAATGATAATGTGATTTGAGTGAAAGGTTATTGCCTTCAGAGAGAAGATGAAGAACCCATAAAACTTTTGTATAGAACTCTGAAGAAAAGTAAGTGTAATTGTGTATAATATTGAACTGTTGTTATTGAAGGGTATTTTGTTGCTTGATAATGTATTGTGCTTTGTTTACAGGTCCTCAGTCAAAGGTGAAGAAGAAAGAGTCCCTGTTGGACATTGTTGCTTGAGAAGGGATTAAGCTTGAGGCGATACTGGAGGACCTTGGTATTAATAGAAATAAACGAGCTAATAGCAGGTCTGAGAAGGCTTAAAAGTCTCAAACAAAGAGACTAATGACGGGGGTTGGAGGTTATAAGAAAATTGGGGCAGATAGAGAGAAGCGAGTAGCTTTTCCAAAGGCCACTGCGTTAGATTTTGTAGATGTTACGGAATCTACTACTTCGAACAAGTTAGTTCAGATGTGCTTGAAGAAGAGGGTTTTAAAGCGTGGCTCAGCCTCTGGAACCACGAGGAGTGGTGAGGTCGAGTAAGATACGAAGAAGAGGAGGGCAGATCCTCCTGCTAGAGTGACTGGGGTAAAGGTAATGGAAAATTGACTTGCAGAAGAAGACAAGTTGGGAGCTGTAGAGGATAGGGCAAGGCTTGCAGCTCGCAAGGGTATTGAGGAGAAGAGTAAAGTTGTAAGTTTTAATGATTTGTATGTTTCTGAATTCTTTATTGTGATTCAAGCTGAAAATATGTTCAATTTTTTTATAGGTTACTCGTTTGATGAAAGGGGTCTACCTCTGTATTGAGTACGAAAAAGCTCATCTCGAGAATGGGAAGGTAGAGCTCCAGATGAGGGTGGCTCGATTAAAGTCTGACCTAATTCGGAAGGGGAAGCGACTAGATTTTGTGGAGGCTGTGCAGGAGGTGCAGATTAGTGAGCTGACAAAAGAAGAGCAAAAGAACCTAGATGAAGTGGTAGTCTAGCGCGATAGACTTGGGTGCCAACTCCTCAAAGTGAGGTATTCTAAAGCTGAGGTTATAACTATTATGGAGGATACTTACGTCAAAGTGGACGAGGTGGATGATGATGTCGTTGGAGTGGTAGGAGGGTTTGATGGTGTCTCTCCCTAAACTGAGCTAGAGAACCAAGGGGATGACAATGAAAATCAGATAATGATAACGAGAAGGTAGAGAATTGTTGACTTTATGGCTGTGTAATTTGTTGGGCTTGAGAACTGTAAATGTATGGGATATTGTTTTGTTGGATAACTTTTGTAGGCTAATAGATGTTTGTCAAAATTGTTTGTATGAACTTAAGGATATGCGCTTTAAAATTGAGGAGTTAGAGAATGAGCTTGCTAAGGAGAAAGACGCCTCAACATCCTTATTGTCTTCGCAAGCGGAGCTACAGGCTAGAGAAAAGCAAGAAATATTTGTCTTGTATGGTACACTACTTTAGAGCTGCGAAGTAAAAATTAGAGTATAGAGATAGACTAAAAATATGTTAACATTTTAGGGGCAATGGTGATCAAATGTGTCTAGATAATACCAAAATGTTGAGAAAGTTATAACATAGAAGGTGTGTACCTTAAAATTGGATGTACAAGTTATTGTCATCGAACTGGAATCATACTTCGACCTTATGTTTAGAAGCAATTTCACAATAGTAGATTTCAAAAAAATAAATATAAATTTGCTAAAAAGTATCTATTGCAGACATATTGAGAGATTAAAGCTAGTTTTACCTTTGCTTTATCTTATGTCTGGTAGAGTTCTTTGATTGAAAACTAGTATTACCTTCATTTTAATCGAAGATTTTGTATAGATGGTTAATTAAAAGCTAGTATTACCTTTGCTTTAATCTGTATAGAGTTCAATTGAAAGCGAGGTTTACATTTTCTTTAATCGGCATAGAGTTTGATTAAAAGCTAGTTTTACCTTTGCTTTCATCGGTATAGAGTTTGATTGAAAGCTAGCTTACCTTTGCTTTAACCGGTATAGAATTCGATTGAAAGCTAGTTTTAACTTTACTTTAATCGGTATAGAGTTCGATTTAAAGCTAGTTTTACCTTTGCTTTAACCGGTATAGAGTTCAATTTAAAGCTAGTTTTACCTTTGCTTTAACCGGTATAGAGTTCGATTAAAAGCTAATTTTACCTTTTCTTTAATCGGTATAGAGTTCGATTGAAAGCAAATTTTACCTTTGCTTTAACCGGTATAGAGTTCGATTGAAAGCTAGTTTTACCTTTGCTTTAACCGGTATAGAGTTCGATTGAAAGCTAGTTTTACCTTTGCTTTAACCGGTATAGAGTTCGATTGAAAGCTAGTTTTACCTTTTCTTTAATCGGTATAGAGGTCGATTAAAAGCTAGTTTTACCTTTGCTTTAATCTCTGTAATGTAGTAGAGTCTACGTAAGTAGAGAGTAATGCGGGAAAAAACTTGGAGGTTTTCACTGAATATAATAGAATGTACACTGTATGGAGATGAAATCTCACTTTTGAAATGGAAAGAACGAGAATTATGAATTGGAAAAGTGAAGGACTTGACGATAGTACCGTTTCAGTTACCTAGTGTTCCACGGACTTGGGATTCGAACTCCTTACTCCGTCAAGAGATAACCAATTCTACCAATGTTGAGGAATGGACCTTCCAAATATTCTGCCAGTTTCTTGGCATGTGCCTCTTTTAAGTGTTGAGGGATTTCTTTGAGGACGAGATCGTTGATTTGGAATGTACGACTTCGTACTCTTCTGTTGTATGAGCTGGCCAGCATATGGTGATATCAACCTAGGTTGGCAATAGCGCGTTCCCTACTTTCATCAATCTAATTCATATTGTATGCCAATTCAAACTCATTATCTTCACCGGTAAGCTCGTGATCTTTAACTAGATAGTGGTTTTCTATTAGAATGACAGCTTTTGTGCCATAGGTGAGGAGAAATGGGGTACAGCCTATTGATTAACGTAGAGTGCTACGGTATGCCCATAAGATATGAGGAAGCTATCGTATCCAGTTTCCTTTTATTTTGTGATTGTAGCCTTTACTTGAGTCCATCTACGATGGTTTTGTTGGTAATTTTGGCTTGGCCATTGCCTTGAGGGTAGTAGGGATTTGATTATGAATGGATGATGTTGTGTTTATTGAGGAAGGCTACGACATTTTTACCAACGAACTGGGGCCCATTATCGATCTGAATTAGGTGGGGGTATCTAAACTGTGTGATGATGTGTTCCCAAATAAAAGAGATGACCTCTTCTTCTCTTGTTTGATAGAATGGAACTACTTCCACTAATTTTGTAAAATAATATGTTGCTAGGAGTACGTATCATCAGTTACCTGGAGTATTTGGAAATTCTACGATGAAATCGATTGCCCACCGCTTGAATGGCCAGAACACTTTGCTCCCATGTAGTTTGAGTACAGGGGCGCGGATCATGTGTCCATGTTGTTGACATGTATCGTATTTGTGTGAGTACTCTTCTGCTTGCTTGTACATACCTTGCCAGAATATTCCTTGTGTAATTGCTCTGTTAGGGAGTGATCGACCTGCGACATGGGAGCCACTCGTCCCTTCATGTAAATCTCGGAGCATTCCGTATGCTTTCTACCTGGAGAGGAACTTAAGTTAAATCCCCGTGACAGAACGACGAAACCATTTTGAACTGTGTAACGCTTCAAATTATTGATCAACTGTCGGCGCTCTTTTGGATTTGTCGGTATAGGCCCTTTGTATTCGTTGTCGGGGCCAAGGTAAATAATGAATAAAGGGCTTTTTCCAATCAGCATCCCCATTTCATTGCCCCTAGTGTTGATCATGCAAACAAAAGGTCGATAAATGCTAGGGGTTGATATCACTTTGATTTGTAGATATCTGGCTTTCGTACCTAAGACCCCGGCTAGATAAGCCAAGGAATCGGCGTGTCTGTTTTCATTTTGAGGTAGATAGTCGAGAGTTGCTTTCGTAAATCTGCTCATCTTCTTCGATAACGAGGGCTGCAGACTCGATCATCTTACCATTCTTCTTGTATTGTTTAGAGGAATAGTGGACGATGAGTAGAGAATCTTTGTAGACTGAAAGCTTAGGGATACTGAGCTCGAGTGCGAGACCGAGCCCATAAATTAGAGCTTCGTATTATGTGACGCTGTTAGAGGCTTCAAAATCCAAACGGATTGATTTCTCAATTATGTTGTTAGAAGGGGTAATCAATACGATTCCAATTCCAGACCCAATGGGTCCCACTGAACCATTTGTATGAAGTTTTCACCCTTTTCTTGTAATCCATTCAGCTCTTTCATCAAATGCTTTGGTGGGTGGATCTTCTATAATTTATTCTGTAAGGTTACGATCGTGCTCCTCCCAATCGGGATCTTCAACTGGAAAATTTGCAAGAAAATCGGCAATGGCCTATCATTGTTTGAACTTGATATCATGGTCTCCCAAACTGACTGATCATTGCTGCACCCTCCTAGATTATTCTTTTTTGGACAAAACTTCCCAGAGTGGGTAGTTTTCCATGACTTTAACTGAATGAGCTTGGAAGTAGTGCTTAAGTTTTTGTAAAGTATAAATAAGAGTTAGAAGGAGTCTCTCGATTTTAGATTACCTCGTTTCTGTAGGAGTGATTATTTTACTGATAAAATAGATTGACTTTTCAACCTTCCCCTCAAGTCAAATGAGAACCGAGCTGATAAAAGTGTCTGTAACTGCCATGTAGATGATCAGTTCCTCATTATCAACTGGGGTGCTCATGATGGGAGACTTCCCCCAATAGGTTTTGAGTTCCTAAAAAGATGCCTCACATTCTGATGTCTACTTGATCTCTTTATTAGGTTAAACCTTTCCACTTTTGGCATAACCTCAGAGTAGTAAGAGCAACCAACGACAACGGTCTGAAGATTTAGAAAGGAATCAGTTAATAAGGGTAATCTTGCTGGCAAGTTTTTCTATGTCCTTTATTGTTTATGGAGATGGCATGCTGAGGAGAGCTCGAATTTGATCTGGGTCGGCCTCAATCCCCTTCTTGCTGATGAAATGGCCGAGGACTTGTCCTAAATGTACTCTGAATGGACACTTATCAGGATTGAGTCGCATCCTGTAAGTTTGTAGAATATTGAATATTGTGGTTTGATCTGTGATGTGGCTATTTGACTAAATGCTCTTGCACAAGAGATCATTGATGTATACTTCAGTAATTTTCCCGAGATGTGCTTCGAACATAGTCGTCATTAACCATTGATAAGTCGCGTCTGCGTTATTGAGTCAGAAGGGCATGACTTTTTAGCAATAAAGTCCTCTTTCAGTGATAAAAGTGGTCTTTTCTTGATCTACTTCCAAGAGAAAGAATCTGATTGTATCCAGAAGCAGCGTCCATCATAGATAAAAGTTTATGACCTGCCATAAAATCAAGAATTTGATGGATGATGGGAAGAGAGAAATTGTCCTTTGAAGTGTGTTTGTTTAGATCGGTGAAATCTACTCAAACTCTGACCTTTCCATTCTTCTTTGGAATATCGACGATGTTGGATATCCAATATGGATACTTGGCTTCTCGAATGAACCTCACTTTGATTAATTTCTCGATCTTAATGTTGACTCCATCTCGAAGACGAGGTAAGAGTCACCGCTGCTTCTGCTTGACTATCGTGGCGCTGATGTCTGTGGAAAACTTATAATATGCCTTGGTTGGATTGACCCAAGGAATATCTTCAAAAGTTCACACAAAGATATCTCGATTCATTTGTAAGAATTGAATGAGGGCATCCTTATCGAACTGGACCAGCTTGGTACCAATGAAAGTACCTCTGCTGGGTCCATCAATATCGATGTATTTTATAGGCTTTTTTGTAGAAGGTTAATCATCGATGTGACCAGCTTTCTGTAATTGTAATGTAGCGTATCTATCTGAGGTATCTAGAATAGTTGAGACGGTATTCTTGCAAGCTTGAGAAAGCTAGCCGATTATAAACCGACGTCCTAAAAGACCCATAAGCGCATAGTATACCATTAAGTACAGGGGTAAGCGGGGTCGCATTCCAAGAGACTTGTGGTGCAAATTATACTTCGAGCTACTAGTTTTATCCAATAACAATGAGTTTGAGTAGGTTTCGAACTAAAAAAAGAAGAAAAAATAAATAAATTGTAAGATAAGTTGGAGTGGGAGCCAAGGCATCGATTCCACACCAACCCATATAGTCCATGAGAAAGCATCTTTAATTAAAGTACTAATTAATTCCCACACCATGTATCCTTGGTCGGGTATACACGATACTCACAATGGAAAAGAAATTAACTTTTGGGAATTCTCGATAAACCACCTTACATAACAATAGTCATGCTGAGTAAGGCGGATTACTTTCATTTCTCCATGCTCTTAACCAATCTTGTTATGGTCAAATAAGATGGTCGATTAGTTTCTTCATTCTTACAAATCATAGCTATGGTCAAGCATTAGGACGAAAGAATGAAGGATTCGAACTAGATTCCGAAGATAAAGAAATCACTAATACTCAAATTAAAGCTACTTCTACAACTAGGCTATATTGGGTTTGAGCTTCCTCTAGCCGTGGCTAAGAGGTTTAGCTACTCATCCCTTCGATCATCGCCATATTACTAGATTAAAGAAAATAATAAAAACAAGAGAAAAAGAAGAATCTTTATTGATATAAACTTCGATATTGCACTCTCCAAGATGATCTCTCATGGGCAGGATTCCCATCCTATTTATAGAGTATAGGAAGGGTTACAAAATATCACTATTAATATAAAATCCCTTAAATAATGCCTTAGATCATGCACAGGTATTACAACTCATGAGAATAATATCTACATTTAATTCTCTTCAATGGGCTTTTATAGGCCTTTGGTTGACAACTTCAAATGAGAATCATTGTTAGAGTGCATCACCCTTGTTCTTAGTTGAAAACAAGAAAAATGTACGACTTTTTATCATGTGACCGATTTCTATAAATACAAACAAAAACACTATTAGTGTCACATTTATTTAATAAATGACTAGGTAGATATAAATTTAGGTGCTGTACACGTAAATATTACGTGTCTATCAAATACCTCCAAACTTATATTTTGCTAGTCCTCGAAAAAAAGTAATAAAAAACATTTTTGTATGTCAAGCGATTGCATTTAGCGCATGCAACAAGCCATTAATCCCCCAGGTTCCCCTGGTGGACGAGTGTTGTCTCGTGAGGGTTTACAATGATTATACCCGCAAAAATCGCAAATGATACTTTGGCAATTCTAGATTATAAATAACTTATTTCCTCTCAACTTATCCTTATTTTCTTATAACAAGAAAATATTATGGCAGAAAATTCCTTAAAACTCAATACTTCCCAAGTGTCCTATAAAATATCATTTTCAAAATCCAAAACTTGACATACTACCTCATACTTAGAAAAAGATTCAAATATTTTCCTTAACTATATCTTAGAGTAGTGAAGATAGTGTTACAGCACAATACAGTGTATAAAATAGTTGAGTCAGTGTTTGGTAGTCTAGTATTTATTGGAATAAGTTTGTCGGTTAGTTCGACAAGTTCCTTAGTCAATTCATCTTCCTGGTATTGTTTTTTTACAAGCCTTATTTTTTTCTTTTCATACATGGTTTCTTAGTGAAGCCTCCATAACAAGGAGTTTCAGTCGACAATCCTCGCCAGTTGGCTAAGGTTGCCAGGGTTTGAAGCCCTTTCTTGACCTAGACCCAGGATTCTCACAAGTAACACTTTTCATGCTCCCTTCACATAGTTCATGGTCATACTCGAGATTGGTGATAATTTTTCCTCTTTCAGTTCTTAATCATGCGTGTATGCCTTGTAGCGCAAAAGTTTTAGAGCAAGTTTGGTTTTTCTTTTATACTTTCAGGAATGAACTTATTCTTAGGCAGTTGTCTCCCTTGGAGTGAATTATTTCTAACATAAATACTAAATTTTCCAAATTCTGGTCAAAAACTCTATTGAAGGTATTGGTAGTATAACTAAATTAAAGTGCAAGTTTTGAAAATATACCAAGAACAATTTAAGTTTTTCGCTAATCACAAGGTAGTACATCGAGTTTAAGAACACGATAAATAAATACTCTAGTATACACTTGGTAAAATATCAAAGTTTTTTGGGTTTTCCAATCATCATATCATTTTGCCTAGATAAAATAAGTCTAAGTGCTGGAAATTTCCCAAAAATATATCATAAATTGTCAAATCATCATTATTTTACTCTTCATCAAAAAGTATATAAAATATAGTTTTTCTACCCCCAAACTTAGACAAAACATTGTCCTCAATGTTTGAGAATAAAATTAAATACTTGGAATGGGAAATAAAAAACTGGAACTTCTCACCTGAATGTAACTTGGGTTACCTCCCAGGAAGCGTTAAGTTTTACCATCTTCAGCCAGACGAATGTACCCCCAAACTTAAATATATAAATAAGGCATGTAAGGGGTACACGTGATCAATTCTGATAATAGGGGTCAACTAGAAAAGCTGTCACTTCATCGAAAGTACAAGATTCCAAATACGGTTTTAAACGTTGCCCGTTGACCTTGAAAGTATTACCATCTTTAGGATCCTCTACCTCCACGGCTCCATGAGGATAAACAGTTTTAACTACGAAAGGGCCATACCAGCGAGAACGTAATTTCCCAGGAAATAAACGTAGCCGTGAATTGTAGAGTAACACTTTCTGATTAGGCTCAAAATTTTTGTGAATAATCGACTTATCATGAAAAGATTAGTTCGTTCCTTGTAAATTTTTATATTTTCATAAGCCTCGCGATGAAGTTTGTCAAGTTCTAAAAGTTAAAGTTTTCTATGTGATCCGGCTTTATCTATTTCAAAGTTGAAGGCCTTTATAACCCAGAGATCCGTGTGTTCCAATTCTACAGGTAAGTGGCAAGCCTTCCCAAAGATAATTCTATAGGGTAACATACCAATCAGGGTTTTATAAGCTATTCGATATGCCCAAAGGGCATCATCAAGACGATCATACAAATCTTTACGATCGGTTCGATCAGTTTTTCCTAAAATTCTTTTGATCTCCCGATTGGATACTTCGAGTTGACCACTTGTTTATGGATGATAAGGAGTGGCAACTTTATAAGTGATAGAGTAATTTTTCAAAAGATTTTGAAAGACACTGTTGTAAAAATGTTTACCACCATCACTTACATGGCACCGCTTTAACCCATTTAGAAATATAATCGACTGCAACAATAATGTAAAGGTACCCGCGAGAAGAAGGAAATGGTCCCATAAAGTCAATGCCCCAAACATCAAATAGTTCAACAGTAAGGATGTTGTTCAAGGGGATCATGTTTCGATGGAAAATATTCCCGGTCCTCTGGCACCTAACACATTTAGAACAAAAGGTGTATGCGTCACAAAAAATGGTAGGCCAATAAATATCAGATTGAATGACTTTTGCAGCATTTTTCTTTGTCCCAAAATGTCCTCTGCAAGCTAAGGCATGGAAAAATGTAAGTACACTATGGAACTCATCATTTGGGATACATCTCCTAATCACTTAGTCGGAACAAAACTTATAAAGATAAGGATCGTGCCAACTAAAACGTCTAACCTCATGTAAGAATTTGGTTTTATCTTGCTTTGACTAACGGGTAGGTAATCGTTAAGTAGCAGGATAATTGACAATATCGGCGTACCATGGCAGTTGTGAGACAACTATGAGCTGCTCATCAAGAAATGTCTCTAAGATAGGGAGAAAATCTTCAGCACCTTCAGTGAGAATTTGAGATAGATGGTCTACAACCACATTCTCAACACTTTTTTTATCTCGAATTTTGATATTAAATTCATGTAACAAAATAATCCATCTAATTAACCGAGGCTTAGCATCTTTTTAAGATAGTAAATACTTTAAGGCCGCATGGTCGGTGTAAACAATGATTTTGGATCCAACAAGGTATGATCGAAATTTCTCCAAAGCAAACACAATGGCTAATAACTCCTTTTCCATGGTGGAGTAATTTAATTGTGCCTCATTGAGCGTACGACTAACATAGTAAATAACATGAGGTTTATTATCTACTTTTTGCCCTAAAACCGTTCCAACAGCGTAATCTGAAGCGTCACACATAAGCTCGAAGGGGAGTTCCCAATTGAGAGGTTGGATGATAGGGGCTGAAGTTAATAAAAGTTTGAGCTTCCCAAAAGCTCCTAAACATGCATCATCAAAGTTGAAATCAGTGTCCTTAGCAAGTAAATTGCACAAGGGCTAGAAAATTTTACTAAAATCTTTGATGAACCGGCGATAAAACCCAGCATGGCCCAGAAATGACCGAATGGCCTTAATCATCCGAGGTGGAGGTAAAGAAGAAATAATGCCGATCTTGGCTTTATCTACTTTTGTCCCTTTGTTGGAGAAAATATGTCCAAGAACTATCCCTTGTGTCACCATGAAGTGACATTTTTCCCAGTTTAACACCAAATTGATTTGTGTACATCGTTCTAGCACGAGCTCTAAATGGTGTAAACATTCATCAAAAGATGATCCAAACACTGAAAGTCATCCATAAAGATTTCAAGAAACTTATCAACCATATTAGAAAATATGCTCATCAGACAACATTGGAATTTAGCGGGTACATTGCACAACCCAAATGGCATACGTCGATAAGCATATGTCATGTAGGGACTCGTGAAAGTTGCCTTCTCCTGATATTCTGGGGCAATGGAGATCTGATTGTAGCTAGAATAACCACCAAGAAAAAAGTAATGACTTTTTTGGCAAAGCGTTCAAGCATTTGATTAATGAATGGAAGAGGAAAATGATCTTTCCTTGTGACCATGTTCATTTTCTTGTAATCGATACATACACGCCACCCGGTGGTCATGCAGATGGGGATTAGGTCATTATTCTCATTCTAAACTACAGTAATCCCTTATTTCATAGGTACAACCTGAACCGGGCTGACCCACTTACTATCTGAAATGGGGTATATGATACCCGAGTCCAAAAATTTGAGAACTTCCTTCTTCACCACCTCCATCATGGTGGGATTCAACCGTCGCTGCATCTCGTAAGAATTTTTAGCACCTTCCTCGATATTGATGCGATGCATGCAAACGGCTGGGCTAATCCCCTTCAAGTCTAATATAGACCACCCTAGGGCTAATTTGTGTCTTCCAAGGACACCCAATAATCTACTTTCTTGGTCAACATTTAGATTGAAAGCTATGATTATAGGCAGAGTTTTAGAATCACCTAAGAAAGCATACTTCAAAGTCTTAGGTAATAATGGCCTGAGGTCTAACTTGGGCGCATTAACAATGGATGGAATAGGCAAAGTAGTGGACGGTTCCAGAGGTTCAACATGAGGTCTCCATTTGGACATGGTAAAAACAGTTGTTGAGTCAAGTAGAGCATTAAGCTCTTCAACAATAGGATTTTCATCAAAGTCTTCACCAAAGATCACAAGATATGATTCTAAGGGGTCCTCAGAGAATGATTTAGGGAATGAGTTGTAAACTAGGGAGTCAATCATATTCAGCTCAGCCCTGTCATCAGAATGAGGAACTTGAGTATTATTGTTAAAAACATTGAGCTTGATCTTCATGTCTCCCATTGATAGTTGTAAGACCCCATATGACGGGGATCTCACAGCTAGGATTTTTTACATCTTCAGTGTCCAAAGCAGCAAAGTCCACAGGAAAAATTAGAGTATCAACCTTGATAAGAATATCCTCAAGGATGCCACGTGGGTATCGTATTGACATGTCAGCCAATTAAAGTGTCATTCGGGTAGGTTCGAGTTCTCTAAGTCCTAATTCTAGATATACCGAGTAAGGTAGGACATTCACACTAGCACTTAAGTCAAGTAACGCCCTATCTACTTTGTGATCTCCAATTTTATAAGGGATGGCTGGTCTTTCAGGATCTCGAAGCTTAGGCGGGGTTAATGTCTCAGTCAATAAGACTTTCTTGTGTACATTGATTTTCCTTTTCCTAATGCACATATCCTTAAGGAATTTGGTATATACAGGGATAAGCGTGATGGTATTGAGTACTAAAATATTTATATGAACCTGCTTAAATGTATCCAATATCTCGTCAAATTGAATCTCTTTATTTGCCGGAAGAAGGCGTTGTGGATAAGGCCCCTTTTAGCTTAATATGCGCCTTTTGTACGGAAATAGATGAGGTAGGCAACTCCTTAGATTTCTTAGAAGGTTCATGGGTACTTACTACAACTGGTTCACTCATACCTAACTCATCCTCAATAGCAACGGGTGTTGGCTCAACCCTAGGCATTTCAACTCAGTTATTAATTTGTCTACCACTTCGAAGAGTGGTAATGACATTAAGCTATTTTGTGATTGATTTAACATCAAACCCTGATGGTCCTTCCAGATTAGATACAGGTTGGCTAGGTAGCTTACCTGGGGTCTTTCATGCAATGCATTTGCCAATTATCCTATTTGAGTCTCTAGATTAGAGATAGATTGGGATGTAGAATTTTGATTTACCAAAGTCTGTTGTTGGAATTTCATTATTTGTTATTGAAATTGTACTGATTATTGCATAAAGAGAGCAAGGGTATCGTCCAAAGATGGTTTATGTGGAGCGAGTGGGAACTGTTTGAATGACTAAAAGAATTGTTGAGATGCCTGAGGATAAGATTGGGAAATGGAATTTCTAGGAAAATTATGACCTGAGGTTTGTGGCTCTCCAAAACTTGAACTAGGTTGGTTGTTCTTCCACAAAAAATTTGAGTGGTTCTGCCAAGTTGGCTTGTACGGGTCAAAAGTCGTCTTATAGGTATTATTCAAAGCATTCACTTGCTCTTGATTGTCATTCATTTCATTGAGCATGGGGCACATTTAAGTCACATGGGTTACATCATAACAAACGGTACAACCCTGTTGCTGAACCTGGTTTATACTACCCTTAGATTGATTCGTAGCCATAGCCTCAATTATTGGGTAAGAGTATCTGATTGGGCTTTGATGGTCGTTCCCTCACTCACTTTGTATAAGCTACCTTTCTTGGATGTACGAATATTTCTATGTGGATCAAAATCCTACTGCTGAGAGTTTTCAGCCAATGTCTCAAACTCCTCATAGGCTCTATCAGGTTCAAGATCCTGGAATTTGCCACTATGCAGGGATTCTAGTCTATAATGATTCTCAAAACTTATTCCACGATAGAAGATTTGGGTTAGATGTTGCTTCTTAAAACCATGATGGGGACATTGTAAAAGAAGATCTTTATACCTCTCCCATGCCTTGTAAAACATTTCACTCTCATTTTGAACAAATTCAACAACTGTATTTCTAAGAGCAAGGATTTTTCCCATAGAAAACCATTTGGTTTTCAACTTAGTCTCTATTTCATCCCATGAATTGATAGATGCTGGTACCAATGAATCAAGCCAATGACTCACCTTGTCTTTTAACGAGAATGGGAATAAACGAAGGCGGACGAAATCCTTAATAAAATGTTGGTATTTGGATAGCGCATAAATTTTCTAAAACTCATGGACGTGCTTATAAGGGCTCTCAGAATCAAGCGTACAAAAAATAAGTAACATTTCGATCAGACTAGGCTTGATTTCATAGTGGTTTGTCGTGACAGCTGGTAACAAAATATACGAAGGCATATCACTCACCACTGGGGTCCAATAGTCTCTAAGAGATTTGGCAGCAGCCATGATTGGGGGTTTGACTTCTAGCTCGACAGCAAGTTCAATTGGGTCAACTCTAGATGAATTACCTTCCTCTAAAATTGGAAAAACTCAAGATGGATCACTTTCCTTCCAAACTGGGGCTCCTAAGTCCTCCATTATATTGACTGGGCCAGGTCGTCGCCCTCTTCAGTTAGGCTGAGGTGGTACCCCATAAATGGGCAAAGGTTTCGGTAAGCTTTCGAAACATTTTCCTACACGTATCCAATTGATCATCCACAACTAATAATCCATAAAATTCGGCACCCGGTGCAGTAAACAATCAATCAAACCTAGACTCTAGCACATCAACATTTTTTAGAAGTAATAAATAGGTATCCCTTATATTCTTCTATGTTCATAATGGGTACGATGGCAATAGGCTTTGGTTCTTATACTCCCATGCGTCACTATGTTAGTACCTACTTTAAGAAGATGTTCAGTCCTCACGCCTGAACGAGTCACCTTATCGTACATCAGCACTCAGAACGGTGAAGTTGTAAGCCTACAACCAGTATTTCGCGGCGCTGGGCTGGGGCCGTATCCTATGAACCCGTGTTTGTACCCCGATCCAGTACACCTATCCTTTGGGATATGAAATCCCACGGGAATCTTGCTACTCTTTTTTATTAGCAGTTAATTTGAGGTCCGGGATGTTCAATTTTTGTGTGATACGAATTTCTTCGTATCCCTAATGGGTGGTCCCACTTGTTGGAGAGCTTTTTGAGTGATGAAATCTTGCAACTCTCTAGCAATTTTTTACATTTACTAATGTGGAATGAAAAAGAATATTAAACATAGCAATAGGTCAATCCAACCACAACAATTTTTTTATTAGAGGAGCGTGTATTTACACAGTCCACATGACTTTATATTCCCTAGTGTTGGGGCGCAGCAGATATGTACCCCTTCTAGATGTCAAGTTTAGAAAGTACCAACCTGCGAGAAGAATTTCTTGGTGTAGCTGTGGCCGCCCTTTCACTTAGGGGGCGAAAGAAGGAAGTATCCCTTTACTTAGGGGGCACAAGGAGGAAATTGCAAGAGATTGAGCTAACTTTAAGCATTTTACATTTTCTGTTCACCGTTTTCTGTGCTTCTTGTCTTGTTAGCAATGCTAATAATTCTAAAAGTTTGATCGGCGTGTTATATCGAGAATGGAGAGTGCTAATCGAGATTAGCTAACTTAATTCCTTTATCATAATTCAAGAAAAACTCACAGAAGCAACTCATGCTCAAGTGTGTTAAACCTTTCGTGCTCAAGTTTGTTCTCGTAACAAAAGCAACTCGTGCTTAAGTTAAAAAATAAAAAACAAAGCTCGTTAAAATAGGCGCTCAAGTTCGTGCTTAAGCTCGAAAGTAACTCGTGCTCGAGTTTGTTTGACTTATAGTAGACTACTCGCAGCCTTCTACCCCAGACAGATACTTGAAGGCTACTTCGAAGCCTACTCGAACATCTCGAATCCCAGTCAATCCCCAAACAAGCCTCCCAAAGATCATCTGAAGACGAAGCCTCGACTCTGTACAAGTCTTGAGGACGGACTCCACATCGCAGAAGAAACACTTCGACCATATCCGCACATGACAATTATTGGTCATTGTGGCTACAGTGACAGGCCCAACCACTGCTACAGTACCAAAGTACAAAGACAGACCTAACAACTGCCACAGTGATAGTTCCGACATTTCCGGTGCCCATACCCACGCCGGAATATTTGTATGGTACATTTGTAATATGACCTAACCTTAGTGACTCAGCCCTTCCTAAGTTCTATAAATATGAGAGATAGGGAACCAAGGAAGGGTTACAAAATTTCTCCCCCAGCCCCCATTGCAGTTTACCTTCGATCACCCTGTAAAAACGCAGTACTCAAACCTTCGACTACTCGACATAAATATAAACACACTTTAAAATCCTCAACAGAGGTTGTGGAGAGTCACATTCAAAGCCACTACGCAAGTATATTGTCCATAAATTATTCACGCTCTAGATTATATGATTGCATTCCTTTGATTGAAGACTAAACCCCGTGGTGTAAGAGTCGACTTCCCCTCATCACAAAGTTAGGCCCCTACATTTGGCGCCGTCTGTGCTTGCCACCCTACCAATCTTCCTTTCTTTGTCCCCTCCCTTTATTTTTTAACTCCTACAGAATCTTTTCAATGGCACCCACCCTCCGTTCCAGTTCAACCCACGCCGGTAACTCTGCTGATGGAGTGGTTGCCCAAGTCGCCTTACTTCTCAGCAATTCGCCCAAGCCGAGGAATGCCACCATGCACAACTTCACCAAGAGCGTGAAAAGTATTGGCTGTAGTTTGAAGCTGAACAGAATCGTTGCCTGTATAACACAGACAGACAGAATCGGGTGATTGACGAGTTACGTAACACAGTCCAAGAGTTACAAAGACTACAGCCTCTAGAAGCTGTTCGACCATCCGAAGTACCAGACCTTTTGCCCGTATCTGCCTGCGCTCGTCTGGGACCCCTACCAAATCTCGAGATACCCCAAATCAATACAGACGCCACAGGTATTCCCCATACTATTCCCCCAACTGGCTCTATCCATCTCGGCATTCACCCCACAGAAGATTCGTCTGACTCCACCCTCCGTTCCTCCAGATACCCCAAGCGTCATCCTGCTTGAGAATGGCTCGGGGAACGCAGTGCCGTATACATACCACACACTCGACCTCACTATCCTCAAATTCCCTGATCCCTCCCCCCACCCCCCACCATCCTGCTTATGCAGTACAGCAGGACTTCGACCATAAAATCCAACCTGTCATTTGCGTCAGCGAAAGCCCAGCCCTAAACTCATGGAGTCGACTGAATAATCCTCTGTGTCCCAAACTTCTTGCTATCGAGATATCCCCCCCCCCTAATTTCCCTACTCCTAAACTTAGCAAATACCGCAACACAGGCCTTCAATCGCACATAATTGAATTCTAAAATGCTTTAAGCCACTACTCTACTGCAGACCACCTGATGTCTTGCCTTTTCCCAGCGAGTCTCACAGATAATCCCCTTCGTTGTACCATAACCTCCCCAGTGGTTCTATTCAAAGCTTTGAGCAACTATCCCATCTTTTCATCGCCTAGTTTGCCTTTAACAAGAGCAGAGAGGTTTGAGTCGATGCTCATTTCAACTTCAGAAAGTCCAACAATGAAACCCTTAAATCTTTCATCAAGAGGTTCCTCGATGAGTCCCAAAAAATTGAGAACCTTGACTGCACGAATGTTAGACTTACATACTCGAATGCCTTGTCTAATCACAGTCGGGTCAAAGAGTACCTAGTCCTCCATAAACCTCAAACCCTCGAGGAGATGCTCTTAAAAGTCAACGGCTATATCGACCTTGAGCGCTTCCGCGAGTCATGTAAACAGGGCCAACCTTCGACCCCTGCTATCAACAAACCTCGACAAGGCCCACCTTCTACCCCTACACCCCTGATCGCTTCTGTCTCACAGGAGACTGAGAGCCTTAAATGCCCTCACAATGATAACAACACCAAAACTCACAAAAAGAGACCGAAGCCGGTCCTACCTACACTTACTACCCCTCTCAACACCCTTCTACTGCATATACAGGTAGACCCTATGTGATGCATCCCTTTCCCTATCGAAGTCAGACCAGGCGAACCTTACTACGCCAATCACAAATATAACTGTCACCAGATTAATAAATGCTTTGCCTTGCAGCGCTCCCTCAAGATCATCCTCAAAGCAGGTTGATTACACCAGTATGTTGTCGACCTCCCCAGTTACCTCGATAGGTCCTACCTCAAACCTCAATCCACCCCTACCGCTGACCCGGCTGAGGTGTACATCTATAGAATAAACATCATTGAATTCAATAACATTGACAGTGGCTATTCCAAAAGTAAACGCAGGCGTGTCGAAGAATGCTACAAACTCACCTACCAGGAGAAGTTACCCGCTCTCCTCCCAGAATCAAGCCTCTTCCCTCAACTCGAAGGCATTTCTTTCATCGAGTATGATGCATCCTATGTCTATTTTCCCCATTCCAATCCATTAGTCATCATGATTAAGATCAAAAACCTTGCCCTCCACACAATGCTCATAGACACAGGAAGTGCAGCTGAGGTCCTTTTCCTCCAAACTGTCGAAACCATGAAGAAAACTGACCTCATAACCACTTTTAATGTTGAATTGAAGGGATTCAATAGGGCCACATAAGTTGTTGTTGGTCGAATCTGCCTCCCAGTTACTACCAGCCCAGTCACACTTCAAAACAGTTTTCTTGTCACCGACAAGAAGTCAGAATACCTCAGTATCCTTGGACGCGACTGGCTCCATGCCATGCGGGCCATACCTTCGACCTACCAACAAACCCTTCATTTTACCACCCCCTTTGGTACTTAGAATTTATAAGGTTCTCAACGCCTTGCCCGTTCATACGAGTACCCAGAGATCGATCAGGCCCGGAAACTCGTCACCCGCCTATAGCAATCACTGTCTCTTTCTATCCCCATACCTTCGACAGATACCACCTCACATATCGAACAAATTATTTATATTGAACTAGACGGTCCTGGTTGAGGTACATTCATTGGAACCTCTCAGGATGAGGCAGAACACCTCGAGCTTACAGATTTCCTTTGAGCAAGGAAAGATGTCTTTGCATGGAAATTCCAAGAGATTCCCGGTATCAACCCCAGTTTGGCATGCCATTGCCTCGACCTTATTCCCCATGTTGTAGTAGTAAAATAGAAGAAGCGTACATTGGCACCATGCCTTCGAGAAGTAGTAAACCTCGAAGTAGGCAAACTTATAGCCGCGGGTTTCATCAAAGAAGTAAAGTATGTGGACTGGATATCAAATATTGTGGCAATTTCCAAGAAGAACGGCAAGATCTGAATCTGCATCGACTTTATAGACCTCAACAAGCATACACCGAATGACAACTTCCCCCTCCTAATCATCTTAGTACTCCATAATGCCACTGTTGATCATGACCGTTTGTCTATGATAGATGCACCCTCGGGTTACAATAAGGTACCCCTCCTTCCCGAAGATCAACTTAAAACTTCTTTCATTACTGAACATGGCCTTTACTATTTTAACATCATGCCCTTCGGCCTTAAAAATGCGGGTGCCACCTACCAGCACCTTGACACAACCATGTTTAAACCCTTGCTTGGTAAGTCGGTCGAAGTTTAGATCGATGACATGTTATGCAAGAGCCTCCATAAATAGACCCACATTCAGGACCTAACCATAGTCTTTTCAATACTTCGAACATACAACATGAAACTCAACCCAGACAAATGCCAATTTGATGTTTCGTCTGGTAAATTTTTAGGCCACCTTATCAGTAAAAGAGGTATCGAGATCGACCCCACCCATACTAGAGCCCTCATCGATATGCCTTCACCCCGAACCAATAAAGATGTCTAAAAAGTGGCTGGCAAGATAGCAGCCCTCAACCGCTTCATTTCCAAATCCTCAGACAGATGTGCTTGGCTCTTTTCCCTCTTACGGGTCTAAGGAGTCTACAAAGCAAAAAAGAAAAATAGCCCTGAGATTAACTGGACACCTGACTGTGAACAGGCCTTCCTCGAACTTAAAACTTATCTTGGCCGACCACCCATTTTTAGCACCCCAATCGAAGGCAAAATACTTTTTTTATACCTCGCTGTTAGAGACACCTCTATCAGTTCAGTGCTTATTCGACTCGATTCAAACTTCAAAAAACCTATATATTTTATCAGCAAAACTCTAACACCCGCAGAAACCCGATATTCGAAACTTGGGCATTTGCTCACCCCTGTCTATTCAACCCAAAAACTCAAACCAAATTTTCAAGCCCACCCCATCCGTGTTATAACAAATTACCCCCTTCGAGAAGTCCTCAAAAAAAAAGAGAAATCTAGATGAGTTCAACAGTGGTCAGTGTATCATGGTGAACACGACATCACATTCGAGAAGCAGATTTCCCAGAAAGGCCAAGCGGTAGTAGATTTTCTCACTGACTTCCCAGTCGAAGATGTCTATTGGGAAGAACATGAAGATGACTTAACAGAAGACCAGCCCGAAGTAACAGATCCATTGAACCTCAACACTGGCTGGTGTCTATTCACAGATGGATTCGCTGGGCCAAATGGTTCAGGGATCGATATAGTCCTAGTCACACCTACCAATGATCGACTAAAGAAGGCAGTCAAGCTCAACTTTGAATGTTCCAACAACGAAGACTAGTATGAAGCTTTGATTCATGGCCTCGACCTTTCCCTCGAACTCGGTGTCCCCAAACTCGCAGTTTTCATAGATTCCTAACTTGTTCATAGACATTACACTAGTAAAAATCAAGCTAACGGCCGCATGGCTGAATATGTTGCTCTCGTTCGACAGCGCATGGAGCGTTTCCCCGAAAAATCTACCATCACTCATTGCCCTCGAGGATAAAACTAAGATGCAGATTCCTTTACCTACATAGAAGCTATGTTAAACCAATCAGAATCCCGAACCCTACACATCGAAGTACTCGAATGCCCAAGTATCGACCAGATGGAAATCAATGCCATCAATACTGAGGGCAAGAGTCTTGATCCAGACGACTGGAAAACATCATTCCTCCATTGCCTCAACAATGCAACCCTCCCAGATGATCCCAAAGCTAGACAATCGTTGTTAGAGAATTGCCACAGATACACTAACCACAAACATGAGTTACATCGCAAATCCCCAAATAGCGTCCTCCTTCGATGCATACCTCAAGCCAAAGCCTCTACCATTCTAACCAAGCTTCACCAAGGTTCTAGCGGCGCTCACACTGCAGGTCCTTTTATTGCTCTTTGAGCCATCTCTCAAGGTCTATTCTAGCCAAATATGAAAAAACAAGCCGAAGAGTATCCAAAACACTGTGACAAATACCAACGTCATGCTCACAATATCCATTTCCCTTCACAAGACCTCCATTTCAGTCAAGTCTCCTAACCATTCAAAAGATGGGCTATCGATCTCATCGGTCCCTTCCCTAAAGCCTCGGGTAGCAGAGAGAATATCCTTGTTGCAACAGATTACTTCACTAAATGGGTCGAAGCTGTACCTTTATGCCGAACTAGAGAAGAAGAAGCTATCAAATTTTTATGAGAGAACATCATCACACGCTTTGGTTGCCCTCATATGATTTAATGTGATAATGGTCCACAGTTCGTCAGAAGCAAAGTCAAAAACTTCCTCAAGAAACCCAACATTATCCTCTCACCCTCTATACCTTATTACCCTCAAGGAAATGGCCAAGTCGAAGCCATCAGCAAAACCATTGTCGACGGTCTCAAGAAAAGAGTCAATCCAAAGAAAGGTCGATGGGTCCAAGAATTACAGCATATCCTCTGGGCTTATCGGACAACACCAAGAAAATTAACAGGCTATACCCCTTTCTTTCTAGCATATGGTACCAAAGCTGTGCTCCCCACTCAATTCAAAGTGCCCACACGAGATCCTAACCGCCTAGACGAAGACAATGAGCTCGGATCTAACATGTTATGGATCGACAAAACCAGAGACCGAGCAATTGCCAGCCTTGGTCGTTATCATCTGTCCCTCCAGAAGTCCTATAATAAGAGAGTTTGACAACAAAATTTTAACATCGGAGATCTGGTACTTTGACGTGTCAACCAATCCTCGAAGCCTCGAAATGCCGGCAAGCCAGCTGAATCCTAGGAAGGACCCTATGTCATGTACGATAAAACCAACAAAGGCTCATATTACTTAATGACAGAAGACGAAGAACCTTTACCAAATCCGTGGAACACAATGCAGCTGGTCTCATACAACAGGCCACAGCCTCTCCCTTGTACAACAAATGTAAACACATAATAATCAATAAATAGTTTTTCCACCCCTACTTCGTCTCCTATTTTTAATAAATTTATTGGCTTAACTTAAATATCATGTCAACCCTTCGACCCGACTGATACTTGGGGTGCCCTTGAGATTTTTCAAACCTCCAATTTCGAACAATCTCGAGGGGCAAGGATGGTCGAAAGACCGAACCCTTGAGAATGTATTAGGGGCGAATAGTTATGCTTCGCAGTGGCTTAGGCCTCCAAAGTCCAGTCGATTTTATGGTTCATTCTAAGTATCATGTCAACCCTCAACCCGACTGATACTTGGGGCGACCTTGAAATTTTCAAGCTTCCAATTTCGTGCAAACTCAAGGGGCAAGAATGGTCGACAGACCGGACCCTCAGGGATGCATTGGGGGCAAACAGATATGCTTTGATCAGGTTTAAAGCCGTTAAAGTCCAGTCAATTTCTTGGTTCACCCCGGGTATCATGTTCACCCTTGCCCCAACAGATACTTGGGGGAAACCTTGAAAATTTTAAGCTTCCAACATTCGAGCAAACTCGAGGGGCACGAATGGTTGAAAGACCAGACCCTCGGGAATGCGTTGGGGGCGAACAGCTATGCTTCGTTGAGGCTTAGGCCATCGAAGTCCAGTGAACTTCCGAATTTCCTCTAGGAATCACGTCAACCTCGGCCCGAGTGATACTCGGGGGTGACCTTGAAATTTTTCAAACTTCCAACATTTGAGTAGATTCGGGGGAAATAAATGGTCGACCGATCGGATCCTCGGGAATGCATTGGGGGCGACCACATCTTGTATCCTTGTGGCTTAGGCCTTCGATGTCCTTCGGATTCCTCAATTTCAAAATAAGTATTACAACCATTTCGAAGTTCTCACAGGTTCGATTACTCTACAATCCTTCGATAGATTTAGCACATGCAGACACTATTATACAGGAATATCTACAATTCTACCACATGTAAGAAGTTTCAGAACAACACATATCAGAGAAGCAGTTCCAACACAACTCAAGCAAAGCCATGCAACAAGAATTCAGAATTAGCCATAATATATCACCAATCCAATACAAAGCAAGGTCAGAACAATTCAAAATCAGTTCAGACTCAAATTCATTAGTTCAATAGAATTCAAGTTAGCATAATTAAACAAAATTAGTATAGTACAACAGTTCAACGATCAACCCTACAGAAAAATAAGATGGTTCAAATATTACAACCCAACAGCAAATCAAAAAAAGCAGGTATGGCACAACAACACAAGTACCTCAGATTGACGAGGCTACATCTTCTTCCCCAATAAGCCCTTCAGCATCAACACCTTTAGTACCCACAGTCGAAGGTATCGACCCTGCATCATCTACAATCATGTCAGTTGTAACCCCAACAACAATACCTTCGCCCACAAGAGTTTCCATTCCCCTTCCAGCACCTTCAACATTAACTTCCACCCTTCCTTCATTCGTCTGCAAAGAGTCCACAGTAACAGGTTTTTCCACAATAAGAACGCGCTCTAATGTGTCAGGATCAAAACCCTGATCCTCAATAAACTCCTTCAGCCTGACAGTCACTTTACATTCCCCATCAAACTACGCTTGATAATATACTTTTTGGTCAGCTTTCTCTTTGTCCTTCGCAGAAAGCTTCCCCACACACACCTGCTCCTGATTATACCTTTGACCCTCGAGCCTCTTATCGTAGGAATCACTGATCGCCGCCAGATCTCTTTTCAATTCTTTGATTTCAGGCAATAACAAAGCCTCAGTCCCTCGAGCAAGATCTAAACTCTCAAGCGCCTCCCGCAACCTCTTCATTCCTACTTTCACTGCCTTGTTGAATGATTATGCCCAGGTATCCATCTGCTAGAGTATTCGAGCTGTCAGTACCTCTCGAAGCATAAAATACTTAAGAAAATTGCAGAATTTCACAAGCAATAATAAACAGTTACTTGAAATATACTCATCTTCATTCTCTTCAAAGCTTTATCTGGGTCAGCATCGCAGAGTTCGGCCATAGATGTTGCCTTGGCTAGAGCCTGGTCTTGCCGCTCAGCCTCGGTTATCTTTTCATCCTCATCCGCTGCATCATCTTCCCCCAGCGCCCCACACCTTTTGTACTGAATAACCTTCGCCTGCTATACCTTAGGAGCTTCGGGAACAATCCTGGCTTTCCCTTTCTTAGCCTGTGTTGGCACCAGCCTCGCCCTCAGTCTCGAAGCATCGCCAACCACATCGGGCACTGGCGCTGCTTGCTTCGCCCCCCCCCCCCCATTTCTATTTCAAAACATACTGAACATTTCTTGGCAAATCCACCTCCCCAATTTCTTCAAATAATTTTAAACCACCTTTGACCTTCCTCTTCTTTGATGGCTTCGGTGTAACGGGTACGTTTTGAAACAAGGAATCTGTCTTCTTCTTTCTCTTCCTCTTGATACTGAGACTCTCAAAAGCATAATCTACCCACTCTTCATCTAAATTGAGTAAGGCATCAATGTAATCCCTCGGCTTCTCCCAAAACCGGTTAGTCGGACCTGCAGCAAAACAGAAATATACTCGCAGTTTATTCGATAAACATACCAACGTTAAACCTTCGACAAAAAAATTAATCTGGTTATAGACTCTATGATATAACCTGTAAGAGCCCTCCCCCTTGACATTCTTAAAATTACCCTGTACCACAATTAAATCATTTTTCCAGCCTTGACCCATGGAACACAGATCGAATAACCAGGGTTTTTCTGGGTGACACTGGATATTGTATGTGCCCACATTCTGGTTCGCCTTCCTCGAGTAAAATGATACCATATCATACCATTCGATTAAGCCCCTCTTCTCACTCCTCAATTTTTCATTCATGCCCTCCATTACCCTCATTATCTCATAAAATTTTCCATTCATTTGACCTGGGACAACCTCCCAAAAATTCAACACCTCCTTCACCAGCCTTCGGAGAGAAAGCTGCATTCTCAATCGAATCTGGCCTCTATATGCCATTATACCGTTTCTCGGGTTTGACTTGAAAGTCCACTCCGCTCCTGCAACATGTAAGGTTACCCCCACCTTCGACAACTCCAACATGGCAGCAAATCGATCAAATCTCTTTTTATCTCTAGCCGACACAGAACCTTCGACTATATCCGGCTCAGTCGAGTCCTCACTCTGATTACTCTACTCCCCTTTTCCCCTTTCAACACCAGAAGGCCCAGCATTACCCTCACCTCTCTTCCCCCCTTTTATCTCCTCCTCCTCTCTATCCTCACTTACTACCGTCTTATGACGTCTAGTAATCAAAACCCCACCTGTCGGAACTACTACGGCTAAAGGGGTATCAGCTACAACATCTAACACTTCTAAGTTGTTACCCTCATCCATTGGAGCACGACCGGAAATACTAGCCTCGAGTTCTTCAATTTCCTCATTTATCAGCCTCATTCTCGAAGCTCGACGGGTACATATCTTATCCTACAGAAGAAGAGGCATGCAACTAGCTCGATACAGTCGATAATTACGTCTCAATAACCCATGTCCCATCTACCCTCTCCAATAGATACAAACATTATCACAAACTCGATCCTAAATCCAATCCCTGTGTCAATACCCCCAAAATCCTCAAATGGGCTCGAATCCAGACTTCTGACTTCCTCCTGTCCTCAATTCTAACCACTCAATTATGAACCCAGAAGATTCTACTTACAGATATAAAAGGAAAAGTAGAGCAAATTCAGACAGAGGTCAATTAACTTACCTATTTTAGCAAAAACACAATCAAAGCCGTAAGACATTTCGTACCCTGCAACAACTTCAGCAACTTCTCTCACGCTTCAAAGATAATGGTGTATGTTCTCTCCCTTTCACTTTCTGGTTTTCTCTCTATGAACAGTACAGTAGTTAACTTTCTCCTCATTTATATACCTTCTCTGAAAACCAAAACCTCCTCAATTTTCAAACCACTATCATTACCATGCCCCCCGCTACAATATACTTTGACTGATTTACCCCTCATATCCCTCACGTGCGAACTGTATGCTCACTTCGAATTAGCCGTAAACTTAAAGCCTCTCAAACCTTTTCACCCTCACTAGAAGCCACCCACTCAAATCCCAACATCAAATCACAACTTTTCCGTGAAACTAGGACTAATTCATGATTGCCTGCATGGCACAATACCCCAGAAGTACGTACAATCCTGACAGAACAGTTGTTCGGGTTGTCAGTTGGTCCAGTCAAATCTAGTAAAGCCTTTGACAGAAATACTTTGCGTACACAAGTAATCAACTATACCGTGCCTCGAACAATCAACAACTGATAACCTCACAATTGATTCCTAAATATATTGAACAATCGATCTACAGCACATTCGTCAGTTCAAAACTTTATATCTTTATTACTTCGACAGATCATCCGTCTACCTCGACAGGTTACAATTTTTTACTTTGACTGATTAGACTTCTACCTCGATAATAACATTTTCTACTTCGACAGATCAGCCACCCACTTTGACAGATAACAATTTTTTACTTCAAAAGTTCAGAATTCCACTTATACACAAATCACAATTTTCCTTCGACAGACCAAACTTGTACTTCGACAGATTACAACCTTTTTTTTACTTCGACAGTTCATAAATTTATGTCTACACAGATCAGACTATTACTTCGACAGCTCAGAATATTACGTCGAGAATTCAAAATCTTACTTCAACATATTTTACGGTTACTTCGACAGTTCAAAATTTTTGCTTAGGTATTACAGAATTTTAGTGTGAACAGTTCAAATTCTTACTTATAAAGAGCTCAAAATCCTACTTCAACAGTTATAAAAAATCTTAAATTTCATTCATCCAGCAATAAAATACAGACCTAATAAGCAAAAAAAATGACAAACAAAAAACAAATCACCAGCAGCCAAACCAAACACACAATAGTAAAGTTGAAAGAGATCCTATGTATCAGTGGGATGCTCCTCCTCGACCACAGCCACAACAGCAGCATCTTCCTGGTCCACTATTTCTTCTGCAAAAGACTCAAGCAGGGGCAACCGGTGGCCGGGTAACGGTCCCATCATCGGCAATATTCCCCACCAGTACGCGAAGGGTATGCCAGCAATAGGTACCCCAAGCTCCGCCTTAAAGAGGTCCGGCATCTCCGCATCAATGTCCCGACCGATAAGAAACCTCCACCGCAGTTCCGTGTCTTCTCCCGTACCCGAATTACCTTGGCCGCAACCCTGTTTTCATGCTTGTTCTTAGAAGACCTGCCATTGGACAAACCACCGTTAGACGAAGAAGCGGACATTATGTTTCAGTAGAAGAATGTAGAACTATGAGCTTCCTCTAGCCGTGGCTAAGAGGTTTAGCTACTCATCCCTTCGATCATCGCCATATTACTAGATTAATGACAAAAACAAGAGATAAAGAAGAATCTTTATTGATATAAACTTTGATATTATACTCTCCAAGATGATCTCTTATGGGTGGGATTCCCCTCTTATTTATAGAGTATTGGAAGAGTTACAAAATAATACTATTAATATAAAATCCCTTAAATAATGCCTTAGATCATGCATAGATATTACAACTCATGAGAAAAATATCTACATTTAATTCTCTTTAATGGGCATCCATAGGCCCTTGGTTGACTACTTCAAATGACAATCATTGTTGGAGTGCATCACCCTTGTTCTTTGTTGAAAACCAGAAAAATGTACGACTTGTTTATCATGTGACTGATTTCTCTAAATTCAAATAAAAAGTACTATTAGTATCACATTTATTTAATAAATGACTATGTAGATATAAATTTAGGAGTTGTACACGTAAATATTACGTGTCTATCAAAATCTTTTGACTGCCTTTGATTTCATAGATACCATTATTAAGTTTGAACCGGAGTGTTTGATGATAAGTAGAAGCGATAGCTTCCATGTTGTGAATACAGTAGTTGCCCATAATCCCAAGATAACTATATTTGGCATTGATGACGTAGAAGATGACGTAAATTATGGATGGTCCAGCGGTGATAAGTAAGATGATCTTGCCTACTCACTCTTCTTTGGTACCATTAAATCCACTGATATCAGTATCGCTCGGAATGACTTGATCGGCCAACCCCATTTGGTCGATTATGCTTTGAAAGAGAATCTCAATACCGCTTCCAGTATCGATCATCATTGTATGCATGACAAACTTCTTCATCTTGAGCATTATGACTAATGCATCATAATATGGAAATATTACATGACTAACGTCGCAATCTTTGAATGAGATCCAAAGCCGACAATTGCTCGACTATGGTAGAAGCTTGGCCTCTTTATTTTGAGGTATGAGGTCAGAACATTCAGATAGTCTTCTGTGCTTGAATTCCAGCAACCTCTATAAAGCATAGCATTTGTTAGTAGCAAGATGATTTACCTTATGATTCATGCAGTACGGGTGGCATTCGATTGGTTACAATGGTTTAGATGGACGGTATAGCTTATCCTTTGATAGAATTAGAAAAATTGTAGACATTCATCTTAGGGTGGACCAGATTGGGTAATGTATCAACTTTCTAAGGGTTGCCAGGGTTTCCCTTGGAATGCTTTTGATCACCCTGATCCTCTTTTGGTTTAATGTTTCATTCTATAGGTGGACCTTTAGTGGTTATGATAGATTTAGTAGATTTATGCCTTTCGAACATCATCCATTCCAGGTCGACATACCCATTGACCTTGGTGATCATATCCTCCAAGGTCGGGGATTTGTTGAGGAAGAGGTGCTCTTTGGCCTTGCAGTTGAGCTAGAGCGCGTTGGTGAAAGCAGTAATAGCTATTTTCTGATCAAGATTATCTACTTTTCGTGCGAGCTCTAAAAACTTCTTTGAAAATGCCTCGAGCTTCTTTCCTTGTGATTGTTTAAGTATAATAAGATAATATAAATATTTCACCTTAACTTTTTTGTGAGCATATATCTTGATTAATTGCTTATATAGCTAATAAAATGTAAGGATGGAATCTTTAGGCAGAGAGTGGAACCACCGAATCGGTTCTCCCTGTTGACTTGTTATAAATTAATGGCAGAGAATGTGGTAGAGATTGGAGTACAATCCCAATGAATCACGATATTGTTAAATGTACTCCTTTTGATTGGTGCCCTTGTATTTACGTATTTTTGAAGTGTGAAAACCTTTCGGCACTTCCATATTGAATAACTCTCTGGCAATCGAGCTACCTTGCAACTTGGTAAGGTCGTCTTTATGGCCTAGAGACTGAGCTTCAATCAACTCCTTGATGTGTTGATCCATATGCTCTTGTGTGACGTATTGGCGTATGGCTTAAATGGCTTGGCAAGGTGGCTGAGGATTATGAATGTCGGTTCCCCCACTCAAGCAATCACGTACTGGAATTTGAGTTTAAGGTCGGTGTTCTTCCTCTGGAGGTTTGGAAGGTCGGAGACCTCTGCTGATATCAGATTGAACTTCCCCACCCCAATGAAGGGAAGGCTAAAGTTCGTGCTGAACATTTCTAGAAATAGTTTTGTTCGTGGCTCCTCGAGGTCTCAATCTTTCCCGCACAGAAACCTGGGAGGTCTCTGGCATCATATTATGATCTCTGGTTTGGGGAGCCTAATGAGTATCCTGCAGAGCCTGTAACATAGTCTGCATGGTTGTCATCTGGTCTTTATATCGTTTGAGCACTGTTAAACAAGTTTGTCGCTCAGCTTCGAGCTCCTACTCTCGGAGCTCTCTATCAAGAGTTAGTTGACGTTTGAGCTTGTTACGTTTCTCTATTTTGACGTGGAGATTCACCCATAGTTCCGTAAGCCGTTCCGGCTCAACTAAAACATCGAGCTGGATTCCGATTGCTGGTTGTCTGGAAGTGACCATAATTAGAGATTGATAGAAGAATAAATATATGCCTTAAGATATTGTAAAATTATCTTCATTCCCACAGATGGCGCCAAATATAATAGCCTAATTCTATTAGCTCGAAATGGCTCGGAATTAGCTCTTATACCAATATACCTGTGACAAAAATTAATGTAAAGTAAGAAATGGCACAGGTAATTTAGCGTAGAAAACATTTGAATAGGTAAAAAGCCATGACCTCGAGTTGAGGGATTTAGTAAGAGTAACTTTTATTTTTTGAGGCTGATATCTTATTACAAGTGATCTCTCGAACTAGAAATACTTGATCTTGTAAATAATAAGTTTTTCTTTGTGGTCTTTTTTTCTATCCCTATCTCTTTTGGAACTTTTTCTTTATATATAGGCCTTACCCGCAACTCGGTATTGTGCTGAAACACGTTCTCCAAAGAATGAGGTAAGTGGTGGTCGACTGAGTAACAGTTGAGTTTGGGGGAGGCAAGTGTCTTTAACTTGTTCATGTTCTTCTATTTCTACTCGATCCATGTTTTCTATCAGTTCGTGGTATAGGTGTCGATATTGACTATTTATATCTCTTGTGAAATGCGTGAGCCTGATATGGAGGTAGCTCAAATTGGGTTAGGTCAAGGGATAGGTCCCTATAGATATAAATCTTTGATTAGGTTTAATGTAGGATTTATCTAATTTTTTTAGTTTTGTAGGGTAAATAAATCTATGTTAATATAGAAAATCAGTGTGATTGATTTAGATTTAGGGTTTACTGGAACTCAAGAATAAGTAATTTTTTTAAGGAGACAGGGGGTCCCACCAACTAGTGATCGCCGGCAACTGAACTCTCTTGACTCCCTAATTTTCGGGTTTTGGTCCCTACTCCTTAATTAGTTGAAATCTCTTATCAGTACATTCTTTCTATTATTTTAGGTTGCTGGATAAATTAATCTCTGTTGCGAACCTCTCTCCGCTTTCACATTTTAATGATAAATTTCTCTAACGTGAGCGATAGAGATGGATAAAAGGTTGTTGAACCCTAACATAGGCTAAAATTTGATCTCTTTATTTATTAATTAATATAAAATAATAATAAATAATGACATTTATTCTCCTAGAATAACCTAATATTAGTAATTAATTATTATTCTCACATTAGTACTTAATATTACTATTAATAGTAAAAGTAGCAGTGTCGCTCTTATCAAATTACTAATATTTAGATAAACAGTTAGTAGTAGTACTTTATTATTCGAGTAAAATTAGGTAGGACTCTTAGATTAGATTAGTTTATTTATGACAAGTTGGTCTCGCTAGAGAAACTATTTAAATCGTGAAGACCCAATTTGAGTTTACTCTACAGTAGCTAGAAAGCCCCGTGGTTGGGATAGATGCATTTACTAGAACAAGCCAGACTAAATGTCACCAAAGCCCTAGCCAAATATTCTAGTCATTACCCAAGGCAAGTCTTTCTTGCATTGCGCTGACTGAGCTCCTTGCTAAAGGACAAAAATTTTAGTTAAAAATTGGCATTACCAATGCCTTATAATGATTTCATGGTTGCAATTCTGATGAACATTATCTTTACCTCACTGAGTTTAAAAAGTTGTATGTTATACTTCACTACAAAGATTGTACAGACGACTCTGTACAACTACGCCTCATTCCCTTTTCCCTTAAGTATAAGGCTAAGATTTGGTTGCACTCTCAATCCCCTCACCCTCGGATACAATAACGACTTTTGAGATGTTACAAATGTCATTTTTGAAGAAATTCATCCCTATCCATAAAATGAACCTTTTACGTAACAAAATTTATACTTCTCAAAAGGAAGGCAAATATTTCTATGACAGTTAGGAAAGATACAAGAGTCTCTTACTTAAGTAACCGTATCATGGACTAGATCTATGGCATCAAGCATACGATTTTTATAATGGGTTATCCCAAATTAGCAAACGTATGGTATATTCTACTTGTGGAGGTGCCATAATGCGTAAGTCATCTACTAAAGCATGGGAACTCTTTAAAACCATGGGTGAGAACTCATACGAACAAGACTATCTTGCTCAAAGAAAGAGTAAACTTATGAAAGGAGGACTCATTGAGTTAGTCACTAGCACTGATATCCTAGTGGATATCCACTCGCAAGCAGACCTACTTAAGAAGATGAGCGATACCATCCCCAAACTATCTCTATCTCCAACTGGGAGGGATGTATGAATTTACTACAATTGTACTACATAAGTCTCAGATTCCTGTCCCACTATCCAACCTGACCAAAAAATTCAAGAAGAGGAAGTTCAAGAATTCAACACATACAATTTAAGGAAATCCCAACTGTAATGGCGTGTTTTCCAGATGGTAAACTTTGCCAATACCTTCGTAGGGAGATTCCAATTTGATACTAAGACACACTAGATTTTACATGGAAACTCCAAAAAACCTAAGAAAAACCACGACCTCAAGGCTGATTAAGTAATGAAATCCAATATGTGCTAGTTATTACAATTACTGATGGATAATAAGGATGTGGATAATGGAAGAATAGTAGAGTCTCAGATCCTCATAACAAATGTTCTGCCTGTATTTATAATGGATACGGGCAGTTACAAAATAAAAGGTTTCCAATTTTGGCAGGCAGTGGGCAAACTTCATGGATCTTCTTGTAACGACTCTATTTCATCAAGCATAACGGCTACTATAGTGGGTCGAGATCTGTAGTTTGTAAATGTGATCTTCTCGAATGATGGAATATCTTTGACTTGGTTTTGCTAGATTCTCCTTGTCAAATCTGGGGAGTATGCTACCACAATATCTTCTCAAATGATCAAATATTTTTGACAAAGTTCTACTGACTTTTCTTTCTCAAACCTGGGGAATATGCAACTACAATTGCCCCATTCTCAATACAATTACTTGTTGTTGTATTGAGAAGAAAACTATATCATTTGGAGATAAGGTTCTCGAATTGAGATGTGTGAACTCTAGGGCCCTGGAAAGATTTCCTAGGAGGTTGGTTGGCAGGGTTGTCAGAGTTTTAATGGATAGTAATTGTTGTCTTTGACTCTTAGGAGTTGTGATCCATTGGAGTTGATCATATAAATGCTCCTTCTATGTACTTGAGGAGGTCATTTTTTCCCTATAATAAGATGGTGAAGACGAGGGCTCAGCTCCGTGATGAGGCATTTCACAACCGTGTGCATGATAAGTATTAGAAGTTGCATAAACATTATTTTGGCAAACTGTGCCTGTCCGATCAAACACTGGTACCGGTGGAGGCAAAGGTGGCTGAAGAGGATTATTGTTACCATTGTCATTTATACTCTGTAATTCTGAAGGGTACGGAGCATGTTGGAAATCTGCGGAATCGTGCTATTGCATTGATGAAGGAGGAAGATGCGTCTCTAGGACTACGGTGAAGGCAGCGCCATTGGGTGCCTTGGTTGTAACTAGTTGTAGTAAAAAATTAATAAATTTTAAAGCAGTGTTTTGTGGAATTAATTATTTTATCCATCTTTCTAATTTTGCATCGACCTGTTTGTAAGGTGTAGGTTGTAGCTTGTATTACGATAGTTTCTCAAACTTTGTATGCTGAAAATTTATGCTTTCTCAAACATGTTTGGTTGCTCGAATTACCCGTATTCTGAATGGAAAATATCTTCAGGATGAGTTGTCTCGAAAATATCTGGAGAGTGAGATTCCCTGATCTGTGGCATGATCATAGGGCAAGGATATATGTGGTTAGGATCTTCAAGATCTTATGTTTTAAATAGGCAAGTCTTGTTTGGAAATTGACAGAAGTGGTATTTAAATGGTGAATACTCATTCACGGTGTCAAAAAGATGCAAGGAAGGTCGCCTGGCTATTAAGATAGCTAAAGTGGAGGAACGGTACATTGGGCGTGTGCCGGTGGGCAATGAGTTGCCTGATATAAGGTTCCTGGATATTACAGATATGTCTCCATAACAAATCAAGGTTGAGATTGATCGCTGGTTTTGGTATGGTAACTTTGCAGATGAAATCCGGGAAGTTGATTATTGTCATGATCTCTTGAGGCTCATTATAGAGAATGAAATTTGGCAAGAGGATATACTTGTGGCAGGAGGATTGATGATCCCATGTGGTCAAGTAAACCATGTTCCTTGCTTTAAGTATAACTATATGTGAACATGTGATGTAATGTTCTCAATGATTAATAAAAGGGTAATTGGATATTAAATGTGATATATGTTCGATATTAAGAAGTTGTGTTGTTGAATGCTTTTTGAATTTTGAATTGTGGTTACAACAGTCCCATGAAAATAAGAAGAAGAAAAAGAAAAGAAAAGTAAAATATTATTGGATATTTTTATAGGTGCTCAAGGAATAATGGCTAGGTGTGTTCCTGTAGGTGATGTATTGAGGTATAAAGAATTGGATATGTATGTTCTTATTATACATACAAAAACTACATTAGTAAAGATGGACAATACAGAGGAGGTAGAGATGTGTCTAGATGGCTTAGAGCAGAAGTGTCAAAGTTTATTGTCTTATAAGAGGCGAAGAGTTAAAGACTTTGGGAATAGACATGTTAGGAGTTACGCTCGACTAATCGAACGGTCTCGAAGGGGTGCGATAAACAGTCGGGTAGGGCCTATAAATACCTTCGTGGTTGGTGATTGTTCATACTCCACTGATTCTGAAAAAAATTATTGGAGCTCTGAATCATTTGGTTACTCTCTTGCTTCTCTGTCCACTATTGGTACTAAGGAGATTATTGTTCTTATTGTGAAGGATAACGCACAAAGGAGAGAAATTTAGAAAGTAGAATCCAAGGTCGGTATTTTTCTATTTTGAGAATTTTTGTTTTGATTGTAATTACTTGAACGATGATGTTGCACAAACCCATTGTAGTTTAGATATGTACGAACTAGTTGGTGGAAGTAATTTGAGTAAAGATGATGATGTTGGGAGAATTTAACAGAAACCAACTTTTAGGGTTTTTCTGTCATTTTGGTTATTTGGAGAGTAAATGGGATGTTTGTTGATGGTGGAAGGATTATTGATAATTTCGAGATGAGGGGAAATAGGGATTTTTTCGATCCTATCTAGAATAGATCTTCGGCTAGGATTGCCTGAATTTATAGCCTAAATCCTATTGTTCAGAGCATTCAATGTTATAAACTGTGAAAGAGTATTTGGTGCAGCTTCAACTTGACGATGAAAGTGTCATTGTCTTTCGGGTTCCAACCACTCTCTCGCAGGTCGCCTTATAGGAAGTGGTGGGGTCAGGTGACATGTGCGTCAACTTCCTAGGGTGGTCAATACTGATGAAGTATGACCAAAGTATCGAGAAGCTCTATCTGGATTCCTTGATTGAGATTTAGAAGTTTGAATTCATTCTTCTCTTGGTAAGTTCTCTATCTGGGTAGCTCTGGATTGATGATCACTTCGTGTTTTGGGAGGTAATGCTTGATGGATAGTGAATTGATCTTGATGTCTTCGTAAATTTTCTATTTCTTTTCAATGGGTTTGGCTCTACTATTCCAGGGCTTTCCTCCTATCGTCTCTTTCGACTTGAAGAGCTTGGGCGTGAATTTGCCGATCTTTGAGCCGCTAGACCCTATCAGATTCTATCTGCTTTTGAAGTTCAACTACTGTATTATGCCGATTGATAGCTTCTGGAAAGGCGGGTACAGGGATGACCTCATGGTTCCTCTGAGTACTAAAGGTACTTTGGTAGTTCATATTTGCCATGGGACTGTCTAGAAACAAAGTTGGTAAAGAAAAAGTGTGGTATTCCCACAGACGGCGCCAATTGTAATGGCATGTTTACCGGATGGTAAACCTCACCAATACTTTTGTAAGAAGATTCAAATTTGATACTAAGACACACTAGATTTTACGTAGAAACTCAATAAAACCTGAGATAAACTACGACCTTGAGGAGGACTTAGTAATGAAATATAATATATGCTAGTTATTATAATTGTTGATGGATAATAAGGATGCTGATGATAGATGAATAGTAGAGTCTCGGGTCCTCTTAACACATATTTTGCCTACATTTATAATGGATACGGGCAGTTATAAAATAAATGGTCTCCTAGTTTGGTGGACAGTGGGCAAACTTCGCGGATCTTCTTTTAATGGCTCTATTTGACCAAGCACAACTGCTAATGTAGTGCATCGAGATCTGTAGTTTACAGATGTGACATCTACTCGAATGATGGAATATCTTTGACTTAGTTTTGCAAGCTTCTCCTTGACAAATATGGGGAGTATTCTACCAAAATATCATCTTGAATAATCATGTATTTCGACTAAGTTCAGCAGGATTTTCTTTATCGAATCTGGGGAATATGCTACTTCATAAACAACTTGTACTGATCCTTTATACCACAGTATCCTAACTTGCCTTACAGAACTGGGCCACATCTGGGACGACCCGCTCGTAACTCAAACATGTGGCAGCAGAAAGATCAAAAGGAACAACAATAATAGTACTACTCACAACAATATCAGCCGTAACAAACCAATACTGAAAGAATTAGGAATCTTGAGCAAACACTTTACACATTCACTCATGATATGGGCCTTTTGATAAACTCTCTAATGTAGAAGATATGTTCAATGGATGCCATAATGTCTCAACTAATGAGCAGCCTATCGGATAAACAAGCAAGGGTGCAAATAAATTGGCAATGCCATCAAAACCCATAGAAGTGGGAAGTTTGTTGACAGTAGAATAGAAGTGCCTCCTAAGGAAATCTCATCAAATGTATCTCCGAAAGTGGATATAACGCAACCTCCACCTTCAAATCCTATCCAAACTACCCATAAGGCTACAAATCCACAAACCCCATTCCTTCAATGGTTACACTGAGCCATACCAACCCACATTATGCTAAACTAGTAGAAATGTTTAAACAACTTCACATCAATATCCCATTGTTCGAAGCTATAAAAAAAGTCCCCTCATACGTTAAATTCTTGAAAGAGGCATGCTCGCGCAAAAGAAACCTCAACATTCATAAGAAGGCTTGCTTTACAGAGATTGTGATACCGCCAAGGCTATGGGAGCCTGGCTACCCTACCAATCCCTACCGTATAGGGTAATACGACATTGATAGTGCCCTATTAGGTTTAGAAACAAATGTTAATGTCCTTCAATACCACGTCTATAAACTATTAGGACTAGGAGAACTCAAATCAACGAGGATGACTTTACAAATGGCTGACCGATCAGTAAGGTTAATTTCCAAGAGGAATATTGATAGATGTGTTTGTACGAATTAATGGACTGATTTTCCAGTTAACTTCATTATCCTAAATACTGACAAATACAACCGAGAATGACAATAAAATACCAATAATTCTAGGCAGACCATTCTTGGCCACCGCTAACGCTATAGTCAACTGTTACTCAAGGGTTTTAACCTTAAGTTTGGGGGAAATGAAAGAAACCTTAAATGTTTACAACAATAGCACTCAAATCCTAGAAAAGGATGACATGAAGAATTGTACCTTAATCGACACATTGATCTATGAATCATTTTCCACCATTTATACGGATGATACCTTGCGAGTCTATTTTTCAGGATTTGAGGATAATAGGAATAGAGATGATCTAGTAGGGGCAATTAATACATTGTTGGATGTTGTACCCATTATTTATAAGGTTAAGTAGAACCTCATGATTGAACCACTTTAGCCATCTACAACCTTTCTTATTCCCTCAATAATAAAGCCCCCCAAGTTAGAGCTAAAACAATTACCAGATACTCTTAAGTACGCTTTTCAAGACCCAATTGAATCACTTCTAGTTATTATCACTGTTCATCTCCACACCTCACAAGAAATGAAACTTATGACAGTCTTCTCCCATCATAAATCAGCTCTAACATGGTCAATTACAGATCTCGTAGGAATAAGTCCAGCTGTATGCATGCATAAACTTCACCTAAAAGATGAAACTAAGATGTCACGAGAAATGCAACGTAGACTATATCCTGACATGATGGAGATGGTTAAGAAGGAAATAATCAAATTACTCGACTCGGGAATTATATATCTAATTTTCAATTGTAGATGGGTCACCCCATTCAGGTTATCCCTAAGAAATCTGGGATAACGATAATCAAAAATGGTAATAATGAACTTATTCCCACTCGCACAACCACAGGATGGAGAATATGTATTGATTACTGAAAGCTTAACACTGTCATGCGGAAAGATCATTTCCTTTTGCCTTTTATTGATCAAATATTGGAAAGATTAGCAAGAATAGGTCACGACTATTTTCTGGATGGTTACTCTAGATACAATCAAATGGCTATTGCCTCAGAAGACCCGAAGAAAATGATATTTACATGTCCCTATGGAACATCGCTTACAGATAAATGCCATTTGGATTCTGTAATGCTCCCGCAACCTTTCAAAGATGTATGATGAGCATTTTATCTAACATGGTAGAATTTTTTTAGAAATATTCACGAATGATTTTTCTATCTTTGGGACATCATTCGATTAATGTTTACATCATCTAGTCTTATCTTTGCAAGATGCAAAAATTTTAATCTAATTTTGAATTGGGAAAAATATCATTTCATCGCCACACAGGGAATCCTCATTGGTCACAACAAAAATTAACGTTATATCTACCCTACCACCCCACGTCCGTAACGGGAGTTAGGTCATTTTTAGGTCTCATATGTTTCACCAAAGATTTATTAAAGATTTTAGTTAGATCGCACAACCCTTATGCAATCTGCTCGCGAAGGATACTGAATTCATGTTTAATGATACATATTTGACTGAATTTGAGAAACTAAAGAATACCCTTACTTCAGCACCAATTATTAAACCACCTGATTGGAATCTTCCTTTTGAACTTATGTGTATTGCGCCGGACTATACAGTGGGAACGGTCTTAGGACAAAGGGTCAACGGTAAACCGCAAGTTATTCATTACGCAAGACGTACCCTAAACGTTGCGCAACTAAACTACACTACTACCAAAAAGGAACTCCTTGCGATTGTTTTCACTCTAGAAAAGTTTCGATGTTATCACATTGGATCAAAAGTACTCATATTCTCTGACCATTCCGCACTAAAATATCTATTGTCTAAAAAGAATACTAAGGCACGATTAATTAGGTAGGTGCTATTGTTGTAGGAATTTGACCTTAACATACAAAATAAAAAGGGGAAAAAAACGTCGTTGTTGATCATTTGTCTAGACTATTAAATGATAAAGATGAAATACCCATAGTTGAATCATTCCCAATGAATAACTTACACCATTTCCTCGCCATCAACATCTTGGTACGCTAACATTGTTAACTACTTATCAACAGGGCACATGCCCGGGTATTGCTCTAAACAAGAGAAAAATTGTTTATCTAATATTAGGCATTATGGATGGGATGACCCATATCTATATAAATTTTGTGTAGACCAGGTAATTCGACGATGTATACATGATCAAGAAATGAATAGTATGTTACAATTTTGTCATAATCATGCGTGTGGGAGACATTTTAGAGAAAAAAGATCGCGGAGAAAGTCTTATAATTAAGTCTATACTGGCCCATTATTTTTAAAGATGTACAAGCATTTTGCATAGCATGCGATCGGTGCTACAGAACTGAGAACATCTCAGGCATAAATCAAATGTCACTAAAAAATATTCCAATATTTAAAATATTTGACTTATGGGGCATTGATTTCATGGGACCATTCCCTAATTCTAGGAAGGAGGGTTATGTTTTCATTCGCGTAACTGTAGATTATGTTCCCAAATGAGTTAAGGCAGTGGTGACCAAAGCCAATAATCATACAACTTTGGTGGATTTTCTACGAAAAAATATCTTCTCACGATATGGGACACTATGAGCTATCATATCTGATGGGGGATCACATTTCTATAACAAAGTATTTACTCGTCTTATGCGCCAGAACTCTCTCACACATAGGGTAGTAATAGCCTATTACTCGTAACCAAGTGGATAGGCCAAACTATCCAATCGAGAATTAAAAAACATTCTAAAAAAAGTTGTTCTACCGGACCGCAAGGACTGGGCATTCCGTTTCAATGATGCCTTATGGGCATATCGAACAGTGTACAAAACACCAATTAGGGTGTCCCCATTTTTCCCCATATATAGAAAAACATCTCACTTGCCAGTCAAACTTCAGTATAAAGCCTATTGGGCTAGCCGAGCATTCAATTTCAGCATCCAACGTATAGGCGAGACTCAAAAACTTCAAATATCTGAGTTATAAGAACTCCGGTGAGAAGCTTATGGAAATGCAGAAATTTATAAAGAGAAAACCAAATTCAACCACCAATAATATATTCTTTGAAAAAGCTTCAGGCCGAATCAAAAAGTCATATTATACGTACAATTTGTGTCTCTGTCATTTTCCAAGAAAGTTACGATTATGTTGGACAAGACCCTATACCATGTTGAATATATTCCCACATAGGGCTATGAAAATCTTTAATCCTAGAAACAAGGGAATATTCAAGGTCTCGGTTAAAGCCCTATTACGAGAACTTCAGGCGTGAGGAAGTTATTATGGCCATCGACGCCCCTATTTAGGAGTGACTGCTACAGACACTCCCAACTTGTTGTCTTACAAACATCTAAGTTTAGGGGTGTACACATCTAGCTAAAGAAATTAAATTTAGCGCTTATTGGGAGGCAACCCATATACCGACATATTAGCCAGAATTGTTTTTTTATTATTAGTTGGTTATGTCACACTCTTTGTCTGCCTATCTTCTTGAAGCATTACTTACACTGCCTAACTATTATTTCTTATATAGTTGATCATAGCACATATGGATCTTAAGGCTATTTATGTACCTGAGAGACACTTTACTTCACTTTTTTTATAAGCGTCGTGGGCCCATCTATGCCCAGTACTACCTATAGGGGTTAGAACTCCCTTATCTACACCGAGACTAGTTTTTATTGATGGGAGTTGGTTGACCAGTTTTGCCAAAACATTACATTTATAGGACCTTTCTCAGTTATGACTCTTAATTGGGAAGGTCAGGTGCCTATAGTTATCGATAGAGATTTTCAACATAGAATTGAGAGAGTTGCACCAGCTCTAGCTTTTGTCTACCAAGTATTTGGCATTGGACATGTAGCGACCTATCCATCGAACTAGTCCAAACTTGAACTACCTCAATACCATACTCACACATTATACACGTGATATATGCAGTCAACATTGATACCCTGACCATAAACTGATAAGGAACGTGGCTCGAGCTCAATAGAAAATATGAACAAGTAAAAGACACCTGTCTCCCATGAACTAACAGCTACACATTCAACTACTACTTACCTCATTTTAGGGGAATACGCTTCTACACGATAATGAACAGCAGGTAAGGTCTATATAAAGACTGAGTTCCAAAGGAGATAGGACCAGGAATTCTAGATTCTAAGACCATAAAAATTCTTATGTTTCAAGATCAAGTATTTCTAGCTCAAGAGATCACTTGTAATAAGATATCAACCTCAAGCAATAAAAATTACAGTTAATAAATCTTCAACTCGAGGTCATGATTTTTTACCTATTCAAAGATTTTTAACGCTAAATCACCTGTGTCATTTCTTGTATTATACTAATTCTTGTCACATGTACATTTGGTTTAAGATCTAATTTTGAGCTATTTTGAGCTACAAAATTAGGCCATTACATTTGGCACCGTCTGTAGGAAAGAAGACATTTTAATGATATCCTGAGGCATCCATTTACTTCATTTCCAATCAATGTTACTTACAAGTGACCAGCAACAGGAGTGCAGCTCGATCTTTCAGTTGAACCAAAATAGCTTGCTGAACTAAGGGTAAATCTCCACGCCAAGACAGAAAACCGTAACGAGCTCGGGCGTTTTTTAGTTCTTAACCATGAGCTCCGCGACAAAGAACTCAAAAACGAGCATCAAGCTCGTCTGATAGCATTCAAGGGACATGAAAAATAGATGACAACTATGTAGACTGCTTTGTAAGCTCTGGAAGATACTCAACAAGCTCCCCTTACCAAAGATCGTGATCAAGTACCAGTAAACTCCCAAGTTTCTATACGAGAAAGATTTAGACCTCGAGGAGAAACTAGCAAAGCTACTTACTGCAATCTTCAGAACAAACCGCAAGTTTCAATTTATTTGGGAAGAGAAGCTCAGTCCGATATCAATAGAGGTCTCCAACTTTCCAAGGAGCAATGACCTCAACCTAGAATACAAGCACGTGAGCGCTTGACCGAGGGCACCGGTACTCATAATCCTCGGCCACCTCTCCAACTTGCTCAGGCACCATGTTAATACGTCACAGAAGAATACATGGATCAACGTATCAAGGAGTTGATTGAAGCACAAGCACTAGGCAATAAGGACGATTTTACCAAGTTATAAGTTAGTCCGATTGCCAAAGAGTTATTTGACATAGAAGTACCAACAGGTTTCCATACTCCCAAGATACAAAATACAAGGACACTAATCCGAAGGAGCACATTCAGCAATTTTGTGATTCACTGAGATTATATTCAAATCTCAACCATATTCTATGTCGTCTGTTTGCCATAAGTCTACAGGGAGAACCGTTATGGTGGATCCATTTTCTACCTAAAAAATTTATCCTCATATTTGACTAAGTACATAAGATCTTTATCATGACTTATGCTCACAAAAGAGACAATGAAGAAAACTTATATTCTCTTATTAGTCTCAAACAGTCACAAGGAGAAAAGCTCAAAGACTTTGCAAAGAAGTTTCTGGAGCCCGCACGAAAAATTGATAATCTTGATTAGAAAATAGTTGTTATTTCGTTTACAAATGCAGTACAACTCAATTGTAAAGCAAAGAAGCATCTCTTTTTAAACAAACCCACAACCTTATAAAACATGATTACGCAAGGTTAATGGGTATGTCGACCTGGAAAGGATGATGACCGAAAGGCATAAATCTATTAAATCTATCATAACCACAAAAGGTTAAAATACATAACACAACAGTGTACCAAAGGAGGACCAGGGTGATCAAAAACATTCCAAGGCATACATTGGCGGACCTTAGAAAAGTAATTTATTACCTAAGTCGGTCCTCCCCAAGAATAATGTCTGAATCTCATCAATATTTTTCGTACTGGCAAACGACAAATTCTACCGTATATCACAACCACTAGAACCAAATGAAAGAAAACCATACTGTATGCATCACAAGGTAAAGCATCATGAAACTGACAACTACTACGCTTTATAGAGGTTGCAAAAATATATTTTTAAGACGGAAGAATGCAGGAGTACATTGTCGATATGGAAGGATACAAGAATGGTAGTTACAAGACGCAGGTCGAAGTAGTTCAAATTGAATATCAAACCGGGAAAAGCACTTATACCATATATACCACAACAACATGATCAAGATCTATCAGATTTACAACTCTTCCAGATTCAAATGGTAGAGGTTATTAGAGTGTTGCGATCTCACTATTCAAGATAAAGAAGCTAAGCTCCTTCCTAAATCAAGCAATCGACTTGGGATTTCATTCGAGGATTATGATATAAGACACATCAACTTTCCTCATCATGGCGCTCTGGCCATCATGCCAAAAATGAAGAAATTCATAATGCATACCATGATGATTAATACTGGTAGCGGTATCGAAATTCTTTATCAAAATAAAATCGAACAGATAGGATTGGCCGATCAAGTTATTCCAAGAGACATCGATATCAGTGGTTTTAATTGTTTTAAGGAGGAACAAGTCAGCAAGATCATCCTATCAATCACTGCTGGACCTGCCGAAATGATGTCATTTTCTACATCATCAATGCCAATCTCGTTACTTAGGGATTATAGGTCGTTGTTGGATTCACAACATGGAATCAATCGCTTCCATGTACCATCAGGCACTTCAGTTTAAGTATAACGGCTGCATTAATGAGATTAAAGTCTATTAAAAGCTTTCACGAGCTTGTAAAAATACCATTTTTGCTATTCTCGACATATCCGATAGATTTGCTGCATAGCAATTACTGAAAGTTGGTCACACCGATGACCAGCCTTTAACATAAGAACCGATAGAGTACATAGACATTGATAAACCTAGTACAGGTACTTATATTGGTACCAAGCTGGTTCAACACAAAATGGAGGCCCTTGTTTACTTTTTATGAATAAACAGAGATGTTTTTCTTCAAACTTTCGATGAAATGCCAGGAGTCAACCAAGCCAAGGCTTATCACAGATTGAGCATCAACAATAACGGTATGGTAATCAAACAGAAATAAAAAAGACTATCACCTCATCTTTGAGATGAATTCAATAATGAAATTGATAAATTGATTGAAGTCGGATTCATTCGAGAAGCCAAATACCCATATTGGATCTCCAATATAGTCGCAGTTCCAAAGAAGAATGAGAAGGTCCAAGATTGCGTGAATTTTACAGATCTAAATAAACACACTCCAAATTCTCGATTCTACAGCAAAACACGAGCTCTTATCTATGATGGATACGGCTTCTTGATACAATCAGATTCCTCTCTTAGATGAAGATCAAGAAAATATCACTTTTATCATTGGAAGAAGAATCTACTGTTATAGAGTCATGCCTTTCAGACTGAATAATGCCAGAGCAACTTATCAAAGATTAATGACTACAATGTTCAAAGCACACTTGGGGAAAATTGTTGAAGTCTATATCGATGATTTACTCTCCAAAAGCTTACAGTCCAAGGACCATATCACCGATCTCTCCACTGTCTTCCATATTCTACGCTCATACAGAATGTGGCTTAACCCTGATGAATGTTAATTTGGAGTATACTCAGGCAAGTTCCTCAACCACCTCATCAACAATAAAGGGATTGAAGCTGGCCCTGATCAAATTTGAGCTCTCCTCAATGTGCCCTCTCCAAAAACAAATAAGGATGTACAGAAACTCGCAGGCAAGATTGCTGCTATCAATTAATTCATCTCTAAGACTTTAAATCAATGTCGGTGGCCGTTCTTACTACTTCGAAGGTGTACCAAGCGAGGAAAGGTTTAGCCCAATAAAAAGATCTGGTGGATAGAAAAATCGGAGGCAACTTTTCAGGAACTCAAAACCTATCTGAGAAAGTCTCCCATCATGAGTACCACGATAGACAATGAGGAACTGATCACCTACCTCACAGTTATAGAAAATTTTATCAGCTCGGTCCTCATTCGACTTGAGGGAAAGGTCAAAAAACCAGTCTATTTTATTAGTAAAATGCTCACTTCAGCAAAAACAAGATATTCTAAGATCGAACGACTCCTTCTAACTCTCGTTTATACTTCACAGAAGCTTAAACACTACTTTTAAGCTTATTCCGTCAAGGTTATGATGAACTACCCACTCCGGGAAGTTTTGTCTAGAAAAGAAAATCACAAAAAAAACAACAATGGTCCGTTAGTTTGGGAGAACATGATATCAAGTTCGATCAACGTCATTCAGAAAAAGGTCATGCCGTTGCCAATTTTCTAACAGATTTTCCTATGGAAGATCCAAATTATGAGGAACACGACCCTGACCTAACAGTAGAGATAATAGATGATCCACCTTTGAAGCCATTTGATGAGCGAGCTGAATCAATTACAAGGTAAGGATAGAGACTTCTTACAGATGGCCCAGCAGGATACGCAGGGTCGGAGATTATAATCGTACTAATTACCCTGTCAAACGATATAATCAAGAAATCAATCCACTTGGATTTTGAAGCTTCAAACAATGTTACAGAATACAAAGCTTTAATTTATGAACTTGATTTGGCGCTCGAGTTCGGCGTTCCCAAGCTATCAGTCTATATAGATTCCTTTATAATCGTCCACCATTACTCTAAATAGTATAAGAAGAATAGAAAGATAGTCGAATATGTAAATCACATTGCAGATAGAATGAGAAAATTTGCGAAAGTAACTCTTAACTATTTACCATGAGTTTAGAACAGACATGTTGATTCCTTGGCTTACTTGGCCAAGGTCTTGGGTACAGAAGTACAATCTTTATAGATCGAAGTGCGGTCTACTCACAGTATTGATTTCTACTCTGTATGGATGATCAACACTGGGGATGATGAAGAGGAAAATGACGATTAGAGGAAACCTTTTATCGCATACCTCTGCCCAAAGAACAAATGTGATGGGCTCCTTCCAGTAAATCCAAAAGAACGTCAATATTTGATCAAAAATTCAAAGCATTATATAGTTTAGAATGGCTGTTTATATCATTGACCAGTAATAGGGCCTTATCTCAAGTACCTCTCCGAGAAGAAAGCCGATAGAATTCTTAAAGAATTACATGAAGGAACTTACAAATAGAGCAATGACACAAGGAGTATCCTTGCCAGGAATACATAAGCAAGCAGAAGAGTACTGAAGAAGATGTGACACATGTCAATGACATGGACACATGATATGAGCTCCTGCACTCGAACTCCATGAAAGGTAGGTATTCTAGAGTTTCAAGCGGTGGGCACTCGATCTTGCGGGAAATTTTCCCAATACGCCGGGTAACCAACGTTTTTTACTCGTGGCTATAAATTATTTTACAAAATAGGTGGAAGCAGTTCCTCTTTGTTGAACTAGAGAAGAAAAGGTTATCACTTTTATCTGGGAATATATTATCACACGGTTTGGATACCCCCACTTGATTCGGATCGATAGCGGGTCGTAGTACGTTGGAGAGAAGGCTGTGGTTTTCCTTAACAAGTACAACATCATTCATTCCCCATCCAATCCATAACACCCACAAAGAAATGGACAAGCAAAATCACCAATAAAACAATAGTGAATGGACTCAAGAAATAGCTTTAATTGTAAAATAAAGGAAATTGGATAAGGGAACTTCCTCACGTTCTATGGGCATACCGTACTACACCAAAACAATCAACTGGTTATCCCCAATTTATCCTGGCTTACGGCACCGAAGCCATCATTCCAACAAAATACCACCATCCTTTCAAAGATCAGGAGTTAACAAACAAAGAAAATGTGTTCAAGTTAGCCTGTAATATGAATTGGATTGATGAGACCCGGGTTCGAGCTATTGCCAACCTAGGTCGATATCATCATCTACTAGCCAGTTCAGCAACAGAAGAGTTTGAAGCCATAAGTTCCAAATCGATGATCTCATCCATCGTGAAATCTCACAAAATAGAAAAATGTTACATGCTAGAAAGCTTGCAGAAAATTGGTAAGGTACTTTCCTCATCGTTGGCTGCACTGGCCTTGGATGATACTACCTCATAACAGAGAAAGGAGTCTGTATACCAAATCCCAAGAACACTAGGCAATTGAAACAATATTATCGCTAAATTTCTAGTTCTCCTTTCAGATTACTCTATTTTTATTCTTTCAATTCCAAAAGCGAGATTTCGATATCCAAACAGTATACATTCTTTTCTACTAAATAAAAACTTTCAAGTTTTTTTCTGCATTACTCTCTACGTACTTATAAAATCTACTAAATCTTATAGATTAAAGCAAAGGTTATACTTGTTTTCAATCGACCCATCTATACATCGATTAAAGCAAAGGTAATACTAGTTTTCCATTGACCCATCTATACAAATATTAAAGCAAAGGTAATACAAGCTTTCAATCGCCCATCTATACATATATTAACAATTAAAGCAAAGGTAATACTAGTTTTTAATCAATAATCTCTACCATTTATTAGACACAAGATAAATCAAAGGTAATACGAGCTTTCATCTCTCTATATGTCTACAATACAAAATATATAGATCCATTTTAAAAGTTTTTGCTTTCGGAAGGCCAGCTGTGCTTTCTCCTAAACAGGAGGTCATACAGCCATAAACTCTGGAGCTCAAGCAGTTACAATATTTATTCCTTACCTTACTAGTTTTGCAGGTCGAGAGCCTAGCTCAGTTTCTATGGCATTCATGCAATTTCCTCGATCTATATCAGTATTACAGATACAGCCTCTTACTACCACACGATCATGTAAGGTATCCCTTTCGGGCACAAGCCTCTTTACTTCTTCCACAAAATAGGCAATGGCTGCCAATATTTTCCTCGAGTGTACATCATCCAGGGATATCCTATTTCAGTCCGGCATGGCCAACTCAACAAATTGCACTTTCAGTAACATATAATACTTATCCAACTTCGCATAATGAGAGTCTACCCACCCTAAGCATTCTTCTAACCTCGATATCACCTCGGCTGACTTTGCTATCAACTCCGCCGCCTTTTCCAACTCAGAACAATTTTATGTTCTTAGCTCCTCCACTTTACTACAAAGTGTCACCAACTCCAACTCATTTACATTACCTCCCCCAGCACGAGCTTTATTAAGCAGCTCATCCTTCCTCTTCATAGCTACCTGTAACTCTTGTTCTTTACGAAGAACGTTTTTTAACTCATAATCACTCTCTCTAGTACGTTCGTTCGCTTTCCTTATAGCACCTTAAACAAAAACTAGATCTGCCTCCAACTCTTTAATTCAAACTGATGCCTTAACAATATTACCCTTGGCAGTTGAGACCTTGGCATCATTCTTTTTCTTATTTGACCGCTCTCCAGCCTCAGGCTTCTTGCCACACGAACTGATCAAGTCTGCCTTTAACCTCGCAACTCGCTCATTCAGTTTGTCACACCAATTTTGGGTGACCCAAAATTTAAAATCTTTACCTTGTATGGCCTCACTCAACTACTCAACCAATCTTTCGAAACTTGTTAAATTAGCTCGCGCCTTCACAAGTTCGTTTTCTTTCCTAGCCACTTGACCCTTCAAACTGGCCACATTGTCCCACAACTCTTTATCTGCCGCCTCTAACTATCTGATACGGTATTGAGCGGTATCCGCTTTATTGCCTTTCACCATTAACAAGTTTATCCTACTATATAGCTTCGCCACTTTTCTCTGCATACTCACGAGCTACCCCTACAGCGTTACTACCTCAACATCTTTACTTTTGATCTTTCTGTTCAGATCCTTCACAGTTTTATTTACCTCAGTAAGCTAAAGCTTAACTTTAACATACTGATCCTCCCTCTCTTCATTTGCAGCCAATCCTATCAAATTCAGTCGTAAACTTATAATTGAATAAAAGCGTTTATTTTTCAATCGATTGAACAGTTTCTAAATCAATCTGCATAAACAAGTTTGAATCAACAATACTTCAAAAATACTATCAATAAACTACAGTTAGCTATACGTAATTCTAATAAATTTTAGTTTCTCACAAGCCAACAAAATAGGATTATACTTCGCCCACAAGGCATGAAGTTATCTCACACTAATGGTAATAACATCTACATCTCATCATATTTCAAGGTACAGATTTTATATGCTTTAATTTTCTAATACTCCGAAATGGTCTACTTATACTTGGATAACTTTCGTTAATTATGATTATCATCTACCTTCTAATATTACTTTATCGCTCTAGAGTGGCAAAGCCTACATGTCAAATATTTTGAGCTATTTTCTAACCTAAAGCTCCATTTACGAAGTCAACAGAGTTACTGAGGCATTTTTCTCCTTAGCGAGCTCTTTCTCTAATTCCTCAATTCTGAGGCACATAGGCACATACCTTTAATTTCCTATAAATCAATATTAACAACATCTCTTAGACTACTCTGAATTTATCCTCAAATATATCTACCATACAATCATAGTTTTCAACTCAACAAAAAAAATTCCAAAAGTTTTTACTCTACCTTATCTTCATCTCCTCCACGGTTCTCTATGTCAGTTCCAGAAGACACCGCATTTAAACCTGTAACAAAACCTTTAGGAGAGCTGCTATCAACATCGGGCTCATCTTCAACGTTGGCATCTTCCACATACCGCCCCTCTATGATAGCTTCAAGATTGGCCACAAAATATCCAACCTCAAGGAGCTTCTGTCCAAGGCTATCGCGAACAGGTGTAACTTCCTTGACATTCCTCTTTGCCTTTTTTGTGAATTCGCGCATCATCACCCGGTGTGAATCCTTCATAGAAATCGAACACTCCTTTTCCAGAGCTAAATCAGCCTCAAGTTGAGCCACTCTTTTCTTGGCCTCATCCCTCCCATCCTCGAGCCCAAGACAGATGCCCTTCAATGCGTGACCAGTCTGCCAATCATCGTAAAAGCACATTACAGCTCGAAGGAAACTCAAAACAAAATGGCATATCAGTTCATAAGTTACACAAAATTTACATCGTATGAAGAATTTAAACTTACCCTACACAGCTCCAACTACACAAACGTGTTCAGCTCCTCAGCACCTACTCAAGCTGTAGCCCTTAGCTTATTTTCCACACCAAGCAGCTAATCCCCCATAGTAGGAATACCCTCCACCTCTTTCGCCTTGCTCACTACAATAGGAACATCCACCTCCCTCTTCTTTGCACTCATCTCGACCTCTCCACTCTCCGTGGTAACCGAGGTCGAGCCACTCTTCATAGTCTTCCTATTGGGGTACCTTTGAACTAGCTTGCTTGACGTAGCCCCCCAAAAACCTGCTTTCAAAGACATTGGTGCAGCCTTTGTTAATACTGGATGTTCATCACCATCCGCTACCACCCTCCCTCCGGCTCTAGTTCCTATCATCTGTCTCTTTGCTTGAGACTTCTGTACTTTCTTTAACCTACTATTTGCTCTTTTTGATATGCTTATTTCGAGCTCTTTTAAAATAATCTCAAGCTCAGAACCTTTTCAAGCTACAATATCTATTAGCGATTCTTTTCACGCCACTTGAGATCGAGGACCTATGAAACACAATCCATTACTACATATAGAAAAATGTTGCTACAACTACAATAGTTCGATATCACAAACTATTACTTACTTTTCTTTAGAGTTTTATGTATAAGGTCCATAGGTTCCTTGTCCTTTCTTTGGAGATAATCACCTTTCACCCATATCAAATAGTCATTCCACACTCGCCCTACTGAATTCAGGTCGAAAAATTGACGTCGAGATGAACTAGAAGAGAAGTATGTACCTCCAGTCGCTGCATAATATTTTACAGTATAATACTTCAAAACATCTACAAGAGTTATTCTCCTCTCCACCTTATTTTAAGCCCATAATCTATCCAGGTTGTCACAAGCATTTACCACTTCTCACATATTACCATTTAGTTAGGTAAGACAAGCCTCTATTGTATTTAAAATACCTTTAGCAAGATTGTTAAAAGGCAACATTAGTCTGAATTCCAACTGAGACAGATAAAACAAATATCCCTGGTCCAGATCACTTTGGACAATCCCATTGAAGTACTCAAAAGAAATCGACTCCTCTTCTCCCCTATCAGCTTTCTCCTATTCTAAGTCAGGCAACAAGAAAAAGTAATCTTCCCCATTTGGAATAGTACATCCCCTAAACGACTTCCCAGAGTGTTCTATAGCATTACCCCATCTGCCACCTAAACTACCTTTTATTTTACAGAACTCCCTAAATATATCTGAATCTACTGGGTAGGATACGAGATTACTAGGGAAATCTGGAAGTTCTTTAATGTCCTTCCCCTCTGAATCTACCTCTATCGCGCCAGGGCTCTCCATTCTTAAATCGCCCCCCACAACATCTACATTATCAGACTCAACAGATAAGAGCTCAATCAAACGGCCAGAGGTTGAGGTCTCCATATCAAGAATATATTTGAGGATGAGGCTTATTTCTATAGCAGAGCCTTCTTACGCCTCTACTAACATACAGGTCTAGGTATTCAATCAATTTTCTCTATCATTATATTTTTATCTATACTTCTACACATACATACATACTTTTCCATGCAAAGCAAAAGTTTTCAAAGATTTACTAAAAATAGCAAACTTTTCAAATTTCAAATAAATGTAAATATTGCATTCTCCACATCAAAGGATTACTCTAAATCACAAGCATAAATTAGCCAAATTAATCAAAACCACTAACCTTCAATGCCTGAATAAGAGTCTAAAACGACACAAAATCCCTTTGTCACTATGGCACTGTGCAACAAAGGTCTCTAATCTGCCTCAATAACAACACCCTTTTCCTTCAGGCTACGATGCTTACTCTCGTTAACTATCTCTATAACCAATACTAGTCAATCTCTTTTCTCTCCTCCTAGTTTTTCATTTTACTGTGTTTGACAAACATTTAAATGGAGAAGAAGAAAATGTATTTATACTTTCTCTCTCTAACTGCAGGCAGTTATTGGGGTGCACACGAGACACCCTCGGTTTTGATGCAAAAGCATCCCTTCCACTATTTGTGCTAGACGTTTCGTACCTTTAGGGTAAAATTGCATCTCCATCATTAACCCAAGTCTTATATTTTTATATATTTCTCTCCCTCCTGCCCAAATATCCCTCACGCCTTCCCATACTCATTATGACACTACACTCACACGCAATCAAACTTTCTCTAACCTTACACAAAAGATAAAAAGTACAGATGAACTTATTTTTATACTCCTAATTCTAATAATTATAGAACAACTGTTGTCATTTCCAATGTTACAATATTTCAAATTTTAAATTTTTATTTTAAAGTTTCAAACAACATTCACAACAAAATAGGAACAAATTCAGAAGAAGTATTTTTCCTCCATTCAAAATAAAGTTATTTGACCTAATACAGTTCACTCCCTCACAAATAATCACACATAAAATATCCAAGATGCACTGGAGTACTACACCTAATCAGTTTGTATCAAGTAATCCTCTCATCTTCCTTAACTATTTCTTCCAGGGCAATTTCCCTCACAGTAGCTTTTCGAGCTTCAGGCTTCAATACCAATTCACAAAATATCTTAGAATACATATGACGCCCAACCTAGTTCTCCCTCACCCTAGCAGTCAACCCATCAAACTGTATTGGAGATTTAGGCAAATTGACATCATACCCAAACTGCCCAAAATCCTCTCACAAACTTTGGCAATCTTTATTGCTAAGCCCCCCTCCGACGTATGACGAGCACTTTGAGACCGAGTCCTCGCCATTTTTATTTCTTCTTCCTAACTACATTATATTTCAAGCATTATTTATATACACAGATTACAATAACAACAAATCCCCCCCCCCATTCCCGTACATAGTATAATCTATATTTTTTCCCCTTGTCTATAATTGATAACCCTAAAATCATGCTAGAACTTTATTTGATCTTATCTTTTAAAGCGAACTCATTACATTTCGACCATCTATTTTTCAAACTATATTCCAAAACCTCTCAAATGTTTTACATACATCTTACATAACTTCACATTTTGCATTCTTCATTCTAAGTATTCCGTATACTCATGCTCGAACTCTCAAAATGGTTTCAGTTACACATTTTTTATCTATAAACAGCTCGAGTATATAATTTTACAATATTCTCAAATTTGACGAGGTGATTTGTTATAGCACGATCACGTATATTTAACTTCAATTTGATATACTTGTCCATCACAATCAATTTTACTTTACCATACTAATTTCTAATTCGATCTATCAACACAGGATTTCAGCAAAACTAAATTTTTCATTAGCTCGACAATTGCTTACAGAATACTTTAAAAAGAATAATTTTTTTAGAGCTTTCCTATAAATCAATCTACAGGTTCTATTACATTTTAGTTTTCCATAACTGCTTCATGTTAAAATATTTCTGTAAGAAAAACCAGGAAGATGGTTGTAACAGAGCCTGAATCAACCTTCAGCAAAACATACTCCTACAAGCGAAGAGCGATCATTGTACGGAAGAAAAATTTCCAATCTCTGTCTCCACTAGTACTGTATCTTCCTTCGTAACCCACGCCACCTTTAATTGACAGAGAAAGAAGAATGTTTTTACTTTTGTAGAACATAATCCCTCGTAGAATAATAATAGTACTTCCTAGTACATACACCGGCTTCCACATCTACCTCCTCAATCTTATCCTCTGCAAACAGATGTAGGCATACCCGGCGCTGCTCCCCTAACAAAATGAGATAGTTGAACCGCCACATATGATAGTAGTCATCCTCAGCCTCCGCTGCTTCCTCCTCCATCATCCCATGGTATGTTGGTAGCGCAGGTATGGGAGTGGGCATCTCCAGAGATTGGTTACCAAAGTAGAGCAACTGCAGCTTCTACACTTTCGTAGTCACCCTAGCTTCATATACCTGACACCTGGTCATCACCATTATCAAGAAATACAAAACCACCAGATATTCACAAAGATAGAGTACTTTTACAGCGATGACAGATGATATAATACAAATGCTATTTATATTAGACCCGCATTCAATGCAAGGAAGGATTTCCAAAGCAGTCATCATTCAAGAACTTCTTTACTGGAAAACCCAAACGCAAAATACATTAATCCTTTCCCACGCTTTAAATGCCAGATTACAGTCTTCAATAAAGAAATGATAAGTCCCCATCCAATCAAACTCCACAAAATACCTTTCCAAAGTCGAACACAACCATTCAAATAATTTCTTTTTCTCAACTAAAGCCACCTATGCCTTCACTTGCAAGGGGGCGATTATAGGGACCTATCCCTCGACCTAGTCCAAACTCGAACTACCTCAATACTAGACTCACACATTATATACGTGATATATACAGTCAGTATTTATACCTAGACCATGAACTGTTATGGAACGTGGCTCGAGCACTACATAAAATATGAACAAGTCAAAGACACATGTCTTATACAAACTAATAGTTACACATTTAACTACCACGTACCTAATTTTCAAGAGAATGTGCTTCTACACGATAACGAACTGTAGGTAAGGTCTATATATAGGATGAGTTTCAGATGAGATAGGACCAAGAATTCTATATTCTAAGACCACAAGAATTCTTATCTTTCAAGATCAAGTATTTTTAGCTCAAGAGATCACTAGTAATAAGATATCAGCCTCAAGCAATAAAAGTTATAGTTACTAAATCCTCAACTCGAAGTCGTGGTTTTTTACCTATTCAAAGGTTTTTTACGCAAAATTACATGTGTCATTTCCTGTATTACACTAATTCTTGTCACATGTGCATTTGGTGTAAGATTTAATTTTGAGCTATTTTGAGCTACGAAACTAGGCCATTACAAGACAGGCTACATATATTAGAAACCTTGCACTTTCTAAGAGCACAGTAGAGGTAGATGATCAAGTCACCCCACCCTTCAAAAAAGTCATGCAACAAAAAGGTTCATACTAGATCTTTTACAATCGGAGACTTGGTCCTTCGACAAGTCACCCCATCCTCTAAACCCCAAAATGCTGGGAAATTGGCCAAATCTTGGGAAGGACCATGCATCGTTTATGATAAAATAGACAAGGGGTCCTATTATCTAATGACCGAAGATAAAGAACCTCTTCCAAACTCCTAAAACATGATGTAGTTAGTTCACTACTACAACAGACAAGAGTAGATAATTTACATGGTCGTAACCATAAAATTTTGCATAAATAAAAAGAACATTTTTTAGACATTTTCATTCCATGTGTTTCATATATAATACTTAATCTTCGGAAACTTCTATATTTTGGCAAATTTAATAATCACGTCAACCCTTCGACTTGACTAATACTTGGGGGAGACTTCAAAGTTTTTTTAAGTTCCTTGATTTGGGCAAACCCAAGTGGAATGAATAATCGAAAGATTAAACACTTGGGGGCGACCTCGGAGCCGACCACTTTTGGTTTCGTTTAGGTTCAAGCTCATGGATAGAAATACCCAGGGGAGACCACGAAGCCTCATTAACTTCTTGATTTGGGCAAACATAAGTATCATGTTATCCCTTCGACCTTACTAATACTTGGGGGGCAACTTTAAAAACTTTAAAATTTTCTTGATTTGGGCAAACCCAAGTGGTATGAATAATTTAAAGATTAAACACTTAGAGGCGATCTCGGAGCTGACAACGTTTGGATTAATTTGGGTTCAAGCCCGCGGATATAAATACCCGGGGGAAACTTCAAAGCCTCTTGAACTTCTTGATTTGGGCAAACCTAAGTATCATGTCAACCCTTCACTCTGACTAATACTTGGGGGCGACCTTGAAGTTTATCAAAGTTTTCTGATTTGGGCAAACCCAAGTGGCATAATAATCAAAAGATTAAACATTTGAGGGCGACCTCGGAGCCAACCACGTTTATTTTTGTCAAGGTTCATACTCGTGGAAAAAAATACCCAGGGGTGACCTTGAAGCCTCATGACATATACATATTCAAACATACAGACATTCAAGTAGGCAAAGATTATAAACTAAAAAGTCATAATACAACTCAAAAGTATCTAGCAGGAATCAAACAGCAAAAAGGAAAAAAGAGTACCATCGGTTACAAATTCAAAACCTACAGATTATTACAAGAGGGGAGTATTAGGATCCACCTCAATGGGCTCGATGACATTGGTATCTTGGATCAAACCTGCTCGACATTAGTCTAGTGCTCGATAGTTGGCTCCTTGATCAGCAGACTAAGCACTACCTCTGAAGTCTGTACCACGTCATCGACATTATCACTCGGAGGAGGGTAAGGGGAAAAGCATTTGAAGGTCTTAAGTTCATAGCCAAGTTCATCAATGAATTGCTTCAATAACATTGTCAAGTTGCATTCTCACTTGAGGTCCTCCTGGAACCTCACGTAATTTCCCCCCTATTTACCTTCAGCTTGATTACATTTTTGGTATGTTACTTGACCATGGACAGTTTCTCCCTCAAGGTATCTATTTGAACCTAGAGAATTCGGAATTCCAGCTCTGCCACACGGGTCTCTAGCAAGAGGATGGTTCCTTCTGCCATATCCGCAGACTCGGAGACATCTTTAACCCTTTGTTTTAAAATCCTCTAGGCTTTTCAAAAAAACATGCCCAGGCTGAGACCTGGAAAATTTAACAATTAGAAGGGGGACGGGAACAAATTAAGCAAAATATATTTAATCACAAAGTTTATATTTACCTCTTTCATCGAAGCCTTGAATCTACGAAGGGGGACAAAAACAAATTATAAGGGGGACAGGAGCAAATTAAACAAAATATGTTTAATCACGAAGTCTATATTTACCTGATTCAGCGAAGCCTCGAATCTATGACCGGCTTCCTCCGGATCTATTATACAAAGATGCACCAACAACTTGAGCGTCGCTCGAGCAGTATCATCATTTTTAGTCGCGAGCAGAATAGCTTCGCTCACATCCTCCATTCGCTCCTGTAGCCTCTTCAGAGATAACTGCCCAAAAACTCTAGTGCTCAAACCTTCACCCAGAGCTTTACCTTTGTCCTTTTATGAAACCTTCGGTAGATCTTTTTTGTTGATGCCTTCTTAGCCACCAGGGGCACAATTCCTGGGAACATAAGTGTTCTTTGGCCTCGAAAGATTGCTATAGTCCATGTCACTCGAGCCTTCTTGAAGGTTTGAACGTTTTTTTTCTTTTTAAAGATCCTTGAGAAGTCGAGGGACCTTTCAAAAGGTCTATCCACTTCTTAATTTTCCTCAAAAGCTTTAGCCTTTGGAAGATCGCGTTAATACAATCATCATCCTCGTTGATCAAATCATCCAGATAGTGTTAAGAACTATCGGGAACTCCACTGCTAAACAAAAGGGTAGAGTTAAAAAAGCATCCAAAGAAAAATAGTTAACAAAATATATCAAACAAACATATAATACCTACTAGGATTATAAACCCTATTTCTTAGTGTAAGCTCCTCTTCACCATCGAGGTACTCGTAATTCCCAAGTACAACTACAAGATAAATATCCCACTCTTGGTCTGTCGAGCACAAGCAGAACAACCATGGTTTGTCAGGGTGACACTGAATATGATATGTTTCCTCCTTCGGGTTACTTTTCTTCGAGTAAAAAGCCACAATATCCCTACACCCTGCTAAGGGCCTACCTTTGTCCAACAACACTTCATTTAAATCCTCGATAACTTTCACCATCTCATAGAAGTTGTCATTCATCTGGCAAGGGGCCACATCCCAGAAATTCAAAACATCCTTGACCAGACGCCGAAAGGAGAACAACATAAGCTTGGCAAATCGCAAAGGGTTAGTGTTGGTCTAAATATTTTTAGAAGGTGCATGGGAAGAAATGAAGACTGTAAGTCTAAAGGGAAGATTTTCTGCTTTACTTGGGTCGGAGATATTCTGTGCATTGGGGAGGTGGACAAGGTGAAGCAATGTAGCATTTTTATCCAAGGAAAAATAATTTCAAAGAGGGCACATATGATATTGGAGTTGGGAAGTACTTTTGAAGTGGTACCGAAAGATTGAAAGATCACTATATACGGCAAAATGTAGTCTTAGCTTGAAGGTATTGACCTTTTAAAGAAGGGATTTTTAAAAGGTAGAATGTCCAGGGAGGAGAAGAATTAGTAATATGTTGTTACTCCAGAGAGGGAAAATTAGTAATATGTTATTTATGTTGACATTTAATTCCTCCAAGGCATTACCCATTTCATCTTCCCTAGTTGTTAACTCCCCAACAATCTCTTCAACCTATCGCATTATACTCCCCAAAAAATGATGACCAATATTCCTTAACTCCTCAACACATTCTTAAAGACATCAAGGCCAAACTCTTTTAAATATTTCACATCAGTAATCCATGAATCAAACTTTAAAATGTAGCACGTCTTCTTCTTCTTCTTTAAGCTTGGAAGGTTCTTCTGTGGAATCCAATAGGGAGGATTTCGCTTTTCTAGCAATAATGAGAGCATAGGCCGTGCGGATCGTAACATAAGCACTTGGAGTATTTCAAAAACGACTAAGGAAAGGAAGTTTTAGAAATCCAATCATCTGAAAGTGATGTGAACACATACAAGAATGAGCAAATGGAGGTTAATGAGATGACCACACCCTTGAAGATCCGTCCATCACATCTTGGTTCGAGGGAGAACTCTCCACCACCCCCTGAGTGGGGCCATCACCAAATGGGGAGTGATGTACCCACTAAGGTCAGGATTGAGAACCATTTTTACAAGCTCTTCAAAAATGTTAAAAATAAAATAAAGGTCAATAAAACTCCCAAATGCACCCCCTTCAGAAAATCAGTAGAATTAGATTGGTGTTTGAATCCCGAGGGTAGAAACAAAGGAAATCAACCATTAAAAATGGAAACAAAATGACCTTAGGAAACAGGAAGCTGTTAAAAAATAGGCAAGAGGGAGCAATGGAAGATGGGTAAAAAGCAAAAAAACAATTTGGAAATGCTTGAAGAACTTCACTCAAGGTATATCTTCATTCATTATTTAAGATTTCATCAGATGGTTGGAGACAGGTCGATTCCCGATGTTTGAAAATCCTGTAAGCGCGCCACGCAGAGGCAGGGTCAAATCCTGTGTTTGGTTTCCAAATATCGCGACTCTCTACTTTGCTCATGAAAAGACATGTCTATACAGTTTTGGCAGTTATGTTTGTACGAGGCATTACTTCCTAAGAATGGGTATGTACGAATATCTAGTAAGATGTCTATATATATCCAATCCCTAATCCGGATTTAGATACAACAATTTTCCTTATTCATTCTTTCTAGTCTGACATCATCTGCCACAATCACCACAGCTGAACGCATTCTTTGGCCGTTCACTGCACAAAGAATACTAGTAAGAAATACCATAGCCACTCCGAATCTCAACATTCTTTTACCCGCCATCCCTCGTTATGAACTTTGGCGGGACGTGAAATTTTGGATCACTCTGAAGCTATGTTGTGGGGAGACACAAGTCGCACTCATATCAATATTTCCTCGGAAACTCGTTTGGGAAATGGGTGCGATTCGATTTCCTCAAATTTGGAACGTTGAGGAAACGTCGGGGAAACGTATGTGATTCGCGACTCGACTATGAGTCGCGTTTTGATTCATTTGTGAATTAGTATAGGAAACGTTGATAACTCAATTTTTTATTTGTGTGATTCCTATATTGAAACGATTTTTGATTCTGTTTGGGAAACTTTTACAATTCATATATAAAAGCGAGTGTGAAACAATATTTTTATACCTACAAAGGAAAATAAAAAATACCTAAATGTAGAGATACCGCTTTATAATGAAATCTTCTGAAAAAATGAAGCCCTTAAACATAAGTAACACGAGCACTATAGTACGCGTGTTAGCGCGTGCTACACTAGCAGCAGAGCTTTCAATTACTAGTTGACGCATGTGCCCTCATTTTTATCAAAATTACATAAGAATGAACGAATTTATGCCAAATAATTTGGAAGTTATCAAAAGGAATTGATGACAGAATTTTAGACCTTCATCGATGATTGGGATTTAATTAAAAAAGTAGAAGAAGACCTGAACAGTCACTTAAATCCACGACGCACAAGATTTGGGAAACAAATGGTATAGATTAAATTTATGTTGATCGGCTATATAAGTATATATACGTTATATAATTATCAATAGATAGATTTAGATTTCCCATTTTCTCCCCATTGGAGGGTTATTTGTTTTTTAGCTTATTTAACTTAATTGCTTTATTTTGGCTATATTAAGTGAAATTTCACAATAAATTGTGTTTACTTTTAATTTTTTTAAAAGCTCTTTTTAGTAATGGCACCACATGTAATAGCCTAATTCTGGGATTCGAACTTAGCCTTTACACTATATGTGCTTAGAACGCTCAAGAATAGTAGGTAATAACTAACAAGATGATTTAGCGTGGAAAACCTTTGAATAGGTTAAAAACCACAATCTCTCTTGATGATTTTGAGAAGGAGAGCTGATATTATTGAGATTGCTAGCTTATTACAATGAGTGTTCTAAGTATATGGAATATTAGAGTAAGAATTCCTCCGCCACTTCATCTGGAATTCTCTGGTCCTATTTATATTTTTTAAAATATGACCGTTTGACGACCATTAAGATTCTTGCTGATGGACGTAACAAAATATATGTTAGATACTCTTTGACCAGATTGTATAACGGATTGGTCCTGCTTGTCTTGTTATGGCTATATTGATGATGTTGTGCCTGTTAACTCGAACTATTAATGTAAAGGTTGAATATTGAATACTAAATGTATTTTTAGTAGTTCTTCATGTATATTGAAGAGTTTGATGATGAAGCATGAGTCTGAGATACAAAATAGGCTATTACAAGATGGTTCTTAACCAAGAGCATGAGTAGTATTATGGGCGAGTGGTGTTGGTTAAGAAATTCGTACTGTTTTCATGACGTTGTTATCTTGATTCCGATTGTGCCATGTGCTTTGTTGATAAGATCAAAAGTTTATATGAAGTTCGAAGATGAAACATGAGTTTGAGATGCGGAATAAGCCACTACAACTGTCCACTCTCTGCCAACAGTACGAGAAACCTTGTAAGCGAGTGTTGTTGGTTGAGAAATATCATTAATGTTACAGTCAATATCTGGGAATCATTTCCAACATCAATTCATGAATATTTGATGGTGTCTCTTGGGTTTCTGAGAACCAATGGTTCTAGTCAATGTTGTTTGCATGGAAAATCTTTCTGACATTGGGAATTTGAAGAGTCGGTTTAAATGTTGATCATAGTATAAAAGGTATTCTGAGGTGAGCGTGATGAACCAATTCTTCGTCGCTAAACTATTTTCTTCTTTGTGTTTGTTTCTGTACTTGGAATCTTCTATTGCTAAGAAGATGATGACTACAAGGAATCAGGCACGGGAGTCCAGGATCAACAGGAAGATGGAAGAACTGCGCATCAGGTATTTTAGATACCAGCCTTTGCATCTGCCAATGCCAATTCCTGTGTCTTCCACCTATCTTTATATGTCATATGAAGAAGTGATGGAAACGGGGGATGACTATTATCAGATGGTCCATTTCTACTATTTTTGACATCTGAGGTAAAGCACCAAAATGGGCTTCGGTTGTTGGCAGAGGAGGCCGTGACAATTGAAGATGAAGCGGCAGGTGTTCGTCCGAGGGAGTCCGTTGGTACTCTGCTAATGAGTAGGTCTTGTTGAAGAAATAAGACCTTCCGTCTATCCCTAGCATGCAGGGAGGTAGTGATTATGGTGGAAGAGGTGGAGATGATGGAGAAGATCATTTTCTTCCTTGGACCATAGAGATTGGCCATGAAGAAGATCTTTCATCTGTGATTTCCAGTTCTAACTATTTCCTAGACCTTGCAGCATGGGATTAGAGTATGGAAGTTGTTTTAATTTTTCATCTTCCTCCCTATGGATTGCGGAAAAACAATTTGAACTGTAACTGTGTAAAGTAAATTGTTGGAATTATTTCGAACATTTTGTTATCTGTAAAGTATTTTGTAAGAGAAATCTTTGAACTATTGGCATGTCTTCGTTCAGGTATTTTAACTCTTTGTATCGAACTTGTTTGTGTAGTTTTCTGTTGTAAAGTTGGAGTCTGCATATAAGTATTAGTTTATCATAGGGTATGATGAGGAAAATCGAGCTGTAAGGATTGTAATTGGTAAATGGTAGTGATTGGCGAGGTTTGAAAATTTAGAAAAGCTCAAAAATATGGTAATTGGAATTAGATAATGACTTGGTAGATGTAAATATATATGATCTATGTATATGAACTGGATGATAGAATGTCTCAAACTATGAAAAAGGATTGGTATTGATCTGTAGGTGCAACTGCTGGACTTGCTTGATTTTGTATGTTGTCATCTGCATATTTACTCATATAAAATCTGAGGAGATATTTTATAATATGGAAAGAATGACCTGTCACAATATTTTATATTTGATGTTGATATTTTACTGTCCCAAAAAATTTCTTAGAAAATATCTCCTTCAACAAAATCTATGGGGTGATCTAGATTTGCAAAGATCTTCTTGGTAGTTATAAAGTAGTGGTTCTTGGCTGTTATGACTTGTATCGTCTGCATGGATAATGTTGTTGTGGAGGTAGTGTGATTAACCATGGTAAGGACTCGATCTCAGCGTTAACATCAGGCAGCAGATGGTCAGTTCCTTATCAAGGTTGCTGAACTTTGTGAACGGTATTTTCTTCAACTACCTTATGATGACGTGTTACCATAATGGCCATTGAATCTGATAAGACTAGATGATGAAGGTAAGCGTGCATAGTATGATTACTTTATCTGGTGCGATGTGTTTTGTAGGTCGTTACTGAGTGCCACGATGTAGGAACTGACTATTCAACAGCTCGCGCGTGACAAGATTGTTGAAGAGGATGCAAGTGCAGCAAGAGAAGAGATAATTTTGTGTGGGGAGGCAAACTATCGAGGATGTTTTTGATATAACTATAGAGCTCAGTAAGCTCGAAGTATGAGAGCACATAATAAGTAATCTGTTTTTAGTATTTTGTGTTAAAATACAAAGAAATGTAAGATGAGGCATAGTTGATGCCTCGATCTGATTAAATAAGAATAAAGTATTATGTTTTACTATTTATGTATGGATATTGTGGAGAATAGTTGTAGGATTTTAACAATTGTATAGATATCTTCGAATTTTGAATATTTATCTATTTTAGGAATGTTGTACGATATTTGTAGAGTATAAAAGTAAGGTGATTGGTCATTTGTACTGTATTGAGGATGAGGTGCAAAATTTTTAATAGCAGATAATAGAGACAGACGTGATAGCAGTAGACGTTATCGTAGAAGTCATGATGATGCTTTTAACTGAAAAGGCATGCCTGTAGAGACAGTAGGGATGGCTGGCACGTGTTAGAAGGAGCCGCCATTTCAAAAACCAAGGGAAAGTATTAAAGCTCGTATCTCTCTTCCTCATAAATTATCAACAGTTATAGAGAGATAAAAAAGATGTGCAAATCCCATTTTCACAGAGAGGAAATGTTTGAGTTTTGAGCGTAATTTAAGAGAGAGAGGTTCAACGGGTTATAAAAAATTGTCTGAAAAGCGTCGGGAGCGGTCATCCTCAGGAAAATATCCAGATAAAGCAGAAGATTGTTGCTCTTCAAGTATGGTTGGTAATCTGTGTATCTATTTGTTTGATTTGTGTTTACAAGTACTCTGTATGATGTTCTTTGTTTATGCTTGTAGATAGTAGGTTGATAATATAAGGGTTTTAAGATCTGTGAATAACTGATGAGGGAGTTCTATAGTTTTGAACCTTTTTTCATATGAAGAAGTTGTAGAAAGAGAAATTGTTAATTTTGGAGAAGAAGAGGAAAAACTTGAAATGATTACCTTTTGTTTTTCTGGGAAATTGTAGAGTAGGCGTGTTGACTAGGTAGAAATTTGGGTGGGCCTATTTTTACTGTGTATAGGGTGAAATGTAGAAAGTAGAGATAATGATAAAATATTTTGTGTATCTGTAGGTTCAATATGTGTTCCAAACCTATAATTCCCTTAGCTAGATTTAATGTATTTTTGAGTTCGGAGAAGACCTCATCATCAGGGAGGAAGGACGAGAGGGATGTTATGGAAGAGACTATCAATAATGTAGAGGTGACTGGTAAAGTTGGGGAAACTAATAAGATAGAGAAAGAGATAGAGGGTAGAAAAGATAAAGACAATTTATTTGCTATATACCAGGAGGGAGTAGATATAGGAAAAAAATTCTTAAAATATAAGAAGAAATTGCAAGTAGAATGGTGAAGCTACCTGGGGAGCCAAGGTCGTTGATTTAGGGCCTATGTCCCAGGAAAAGGGGAGGAGGTGTTATATTACCATGTCCCTTGTTTGGAGAAGTAGAAAAAGAAGAGAGTGATTGGTGATAGTGTTACTCTTTCATACTATAGCAGTCTCGGGCTAGCAGGTCTGAGTGATGAGTTGTTAAGTTATTTGAATCAGGTCGTTTATGGCCTTAAGATTCCTTTGACCTTCTTTCAAAAAGGGGTGATGAACGAACTACAGTGTTGCCCTGCCCAACTAAATGGGAATGTTTATGAGATGATGAGGGTATGTGAAGCACTAAATGAGAAATGGAGAAAGGAAGGGACTGCCAAGCAGTTCGAAGACAATGATGTGTTAAAATTTTATAAATGGAAAAAAGTCAAAGGTCGAAGTAGTGGTTACCTGCATAGTGATTCATCGAGGCCGAAATTTTATTATTTTGAATATGCAGGTAGACCATGGAACGATCACCTTGTATAGGTAGGGGGTAACTGTATGCAGGTTCCCAATGAACCATCGCTCATTCTTAACCATAAAAATTATAACCCGAGTAAGTAATGTTGATCAATCTTCGATTAACCAATATCTTGTCTTCAAACTTTTAACTAATATTATGCTCCCCATTTTTTTGTCAAAACCCAATCCTGTATCGGTGCCTGACATGACTAGCCTGTTTAACTGCGTTACTCGAGATCAGGATGAGCAAAAGCAAGTGCTAGATGAGTTCGATATTCATCGGGATAAGGGGGTAGACTCCAAAGTACCCAAAGTTCAGCTCGTGTAAGAGAAATGAGCTATGGCCGAGGAGAAAGCTCATTTGACTATTGATGATGTACTCATTCTTTCACCACCTACACCTCAAAAGACCAAACGGACTACTCAAGGGTTAGGGAAGCCAGTTCGGCAGAGTACCCCTGCCACTGGGGCGGCGGCCACGGATCAAGAGGTCGCAAAGACTTTGCCTGTTGTGGAGGAAAGACATGAAGTGAGTGCGATTAGTCCTACTGAAGTAGAGACGAACTTATTGAAGAGAAAATACCATAAGGATGAGGATAACTCTTGTACTATCCCTCATGTTGCGGCCAAGATGTAAGAGCTGGAGCAGAAGTACTGTCTTATGGCGGGGGCCGATCTGAAGCAGCTCGATAAAGAGTGTCAAGAGTATACTTTTGCAGTATGTGTTTGAAATCTTTGATTGCCTTATATTTGAACTGAGAGCTTTTGTTCTGAACATGTATTTGTGTATACTTTGTACTGGCAGCTCTCGATGTTACTGAAGGGTGTGGCAAAATGTCCTGATAAGAGGGGCAAAGAATTTGGGGATCTTATTATGAAGTATGACGCCCAATTTGCTCGTATGAAGGAGCTCGAAGCTGAGCTCGAGTTAACAAAATACAAGAGAGCTGAAGATACTAAGGCGGCTGCAGAGAAATATAAACTTCTTGCGGAGCATGATAATGTCATGTTAGAATCAATTAAGGCTCTGAAAGTGGATAGAGATTACTTTGTCCAATCACATTATGATTTTGGATTGAGTGAAGCTGATGTGGAGCTCGGCCGGACTGGTTGATATGGTGAAATAGTCTTTCCTATTAAGGTTAAAAGTGAGGCAGTGACTGATACTGTTGATCTAGCCAATGTAACAGTTACACCTACTGAGCCAATTGTAGCTCCTGAGAAGACTTCGGATCCTCCCACTAATGTAGATATGAGCAAAATTCTTTAAACCATCAGTTGTATTCTATTTTGAACTATGCAGTTCATTTTAATTTTGATGGGATTGTACTCTGGAAGATCGCAAATTGTTTAAGTTTGATTGAAGCTTTTAGTATGTTCTTCTTGAATGCTTGTATGGTAATGAGATATTTGTAATCTGTGTAGGAGCTAGAGCGATTGAGAAAAACGAATTCCAAACTGGAGAGATCGTTGAATAGAGCGAGGGATTTCGTAGCTCGTATTCAGCAGGTACTTAATAAAACTGAATATGAGATAAGGCAATTTAAACTCAATTCTGAGAAAACATTTAAGGAGTTATATGACCTCCAGTGTAGATATGTTAAGATAAAAATAGAAAGGGATGAGGTGTTAAGAAAGGAAGAGAAAAGGGGGGTATTAGTTTAAACACCAAAAGAGTTGACATATTTTAGTGACTCGGGTGATAGAGCTAGGTGTCAAAGTATGCTGATAGCTCTGACATTTTATTTCGAGGTCGAAGTAGATAGTAAACAGGGCTTAAAAGAAGCTTATGTAGAACTTTTAAAGGAAAGAGGTATAGTACCTGACCCAGCTTGAGTTATATTTTTAGCTGAAGAAGCACGTAATCACAATAGTATAGAGGCAAAAAAATGTTCTGCTTGAGCTGGTGTGTCTATTATATGGGGAGATGTAGAACATTTATCTGATATGTTTGGTTTTACGTAGGATCGGAGGGCTATGAGAATTGTATTTTTCAAGATAAGAAAAGAGCAAATAGAGGTTCAGCAGGGATTAGAGGGTGAGTTAAAGGAGTTGCAAAATGAAATATCTCAACATATTGAGCAAAAAATGTCTTTAGCGATGCGATTGTCAAAAGATGTGACTGTTCAAATAAAGGTAGAAGCTGATGTGAGGGTTTTAGGTGTATTACAAAAGGAGATGTGTCAGCGGCTATACAAGGCGCATATGCAATTGAAGGAGCATTTGTATCTGTCGCGATCAAAAGTTGTTGCTCGAACAGAATGAGAGCGTCATATAGACAGTGTCATTGATTTTAAAGGAGGAGAACTGGCGAGGGTAGAAAACAAATTTAAGAAGTTCGTAATAGAATGTGGGAAGGATTTCGATGTCGAGAATGCCAAGGCTGAAAATATGTGGTTTACCAAAGAGGAAAGGGAATTTGTTGGTGAAAAACCTATTCCTAGGTCGAGGGAACTATTATTAGAAGAGGATGTCGAGGATATGATACTCCGATCGCGGCGTAAACAGTGTCAGCAGGAGGTGGGTGGCCTTTACAACTCCTATAGAGGGTCAAGTAATAATTAGAAAGAGTTTGAGAGATAAAGGACAGTCCTCACGTTTCTCAAAGAAGTAAAAATAGGATGTACCAATTTTTACCTATTCTTCATATGTGTTAGATCTTTGTATACTATTTTTGTTTGATGATAAATGAATTTTATTCTCTGTGATGATAAATAGAATGATATATTGATATTACTCAGATATCATGTTCTTGATTAATTTTGTTAACTGTGATATGTAATCGGTTTGTATGAGCGAACTATTATAAATGTTAACTGTCATAACAGGGGGACTGGTAGCTACCCAAAGTCAATGTGACACATTGCATGTTCAAAACGACCAATTGAACGCTGAACTAAGTTCGTTTCAGGGGGCACTAAAGAGTGCTATCAAATTAGAAGGAAAAACGAAGGCGAAGATATCACCAGAACGAAATACGGTCATTCATTTATCCAAGAAATTGTAGGACAAAGAGTTTGAGCTAAATAAGATGCAAACGCACAATACAGAGTTGCGAACAGCTTTGAGGAAGGAAGAAAACAATATAAAAGATTTGCAATTTTAAGTAAATATACTCGAGGTGGAGATAGAGGATATGCGAGCTTATGCTCGTAATTATGAAGTATAGTGGTTAGTTGCTAATGTGATGATGAAAAAGATGGAAGGGGTTTGCAATCAAAAGAACAAAATCATTAATAAGACTTGGAGCAAGGTATATATGTTGGAACATAATGTTTAATCGCGAGAGCTAGATAACTTCGAGTATAAAGCGGAGAATACGGCATTACATGACGTAAATACCAAATTGGAGGTGGATCTATTTAAGGTTGTGTTAAGTATTGATGATAGTACTGTAAATAGAAAGTACCGTAAGGTTGAAGTAGAGGGGGCAATGCCAAAGGTTTGCCATATAGATAAATTCATGACAGTGTTGGAATCTCAGAATGCCGATGTTTAGAAAGAAAAAAACAAGCAGATAAGTGTTGTGCACATTTGGAAGCGATGCGGAAGGAAACTCAAAGTAAACTTGGAGAGCTGATTCTGTCTAAATAGGTAAAAAGTAAGGCAGGTGTTGTGTATGAGAGGGATATGACAGCAGTTATTTCATTCTTTATAGCGGAGTTCCATAGATTGGAAGCATAAAGCAGAACTGTTTATGACAAATTGGTTGTACAAGGTGCACAATGTGAAATAAGGTTGGTTCGATCTCAGTATCTGAATCTCACGGTATCATGAATTGGAGCTCTTAAAGAGAGTATGATTAAGGAAGGCAAACAAATTATTGTGGGTAGGATGCCAGAATTTATGCATCGTCGCCTATATTAGGGTTGTTCAAGTAATGGAAATATTCCTCCAGGTAACAGTTTAAGTAAAAACTCTGGTAAGGAATGAGCCGTAACGATTATAATAAGTTTTTAAATGAATATAGTAGATAAAGTGTATGAAGATAGGACTCTTAACAAAAGAATGATTTGTACTAACCTCATGATTGACCAATGATAGGTATGAGTTGGATATCTGTTTTATAGAATAACCCCAAAGGATTTCAAATAGTAGATGGTTGCTCAGGCAACAAACGTAGAAGAACATAGAAGATCGATTTAGTTGAGTCCATAGGTGACTTGTAATGTGATATATAAACAGTTTGGCCGAAGGAACAAACGATCTGTAATATAATAGATGATCAGTATGGTCAAAGCAACAGAATGAACTGTAACGTAATAGATGATCAGTTTGGCCAAAGCAACAAATGATTTGTAATGTAATAGATGATCAGTTTGGCCAAAGCAACAAACGATCTTTAATTTGTATATAAAAGTATTTATTAGATATATTAGAAAAGTACAATAATGTAGGGCAATCAAACACAAGTATTTTATTGGTGTAAGATTGATGTACAAAGAATGTTTTAGATAGAGTATTGTATGAAATAGTATAAAGTATTCAGATGTATGGGGATCAAACATAAATCTTTCATTGATATAAGATCGTCATACATGATAGGCTGATTTTTTAAAGGTACACTGTGATAGATTATTATACTCAATACATCTTCAATCTCCTCGTATTCCAAGGATTAGGTACTCGCTCTCCATGTTCAGTGGCGAGATCGTAAGAACCAAGGCCACTTTTTCTAATAATGACAAAAGGACCTTCCCAATTTTTGGCCAGTTTCCCAGCATTGACTTCATTTTTTGTGTTTGGGAACTTCTCAGAGAACGAGATCTTTGATTTCAAACTCTCTATGACGAACTCGCTTGTTATAAGATTGGGCTAAAGCTTGGAGGTATCTTCCTAAATTCATGATTGTTCTGTCTCGAGTCCCCGCGATCTAATTCATTTTACATGCTAACTGGAATTCATTTTCTTCATCTGTCATGGTATGGTCGTGTAATGGGTGATGATATTGATTAGGGATGATTGCTTTTGTACCATATACTAAAAGGAATGGCATGCATCTAGTTGGTACTCGGAGAGTTGTGCAATACACCCATAAAACATGCAGTAGTTCTTGGACCCAATTACCCTTCTTCTCTGTAAAGCGCTTTTTGATTCCATCCACAATAGTAGGATTAGTGATTTCTGCCTGACCATTTCCTTGTGGGTAAAATAGATTGGAAGGAGAGTGGATGATGTTATGTTGATTGAGGAACTTAACGAATCTAGAGCCAACGAATTGAGGTTTATTATCGATTCTAATAAAATGGGGGCAGCCAATCCGAATGATGATGGTTTCCCATATAAATTTGATGACTTCGTCTTCTTGTATGCGGCACAGAGGGACTGCTTTGACCCAATTAGTGAAGTAATCTGTTGTTACTAAGATATGCTTCCTTTTTTCTGGTGCAGTAGGGAATTCTCTTGCGAGGTCGAGGGCCCATCTTCTGAATGGCCAAACGATATTGCTATAATGGAGTTCCAAGGCTGGGGCTCAAATTTGGGGGCCATGTTATTGCCAGGCATCGCACTTACTTGTAAGTTCAATGGCTTGAGCTTTTATTTTAGGCCAAAAGACTTCCTAGGTAAGAGGACGATTGGCTAGAGATCGTCCTACTGCGTGAGAACCACAAGTACCTTCGTGAAGTTTGTGTAGGAAGTTGTGAGCTTCTTTATTTGATAAACACCCGAGATACGACCCTGTGATTGAAATTTTGTACAAAAGATTATTGTCCACGACGTAACGTTTAGCATTATCAAGTATGCGTCGCCGTTCAGTGGGATCTTTAGGAAGTTCACCATCAAACTTGTTATGAGGTCCGATATATATGAGTAAAGGTCGCCTCCAATCATCTTCATCCTCTTCAACGCCCCTAGTATTAATAGAATTTGAGCTTATAATGTTAATGCTGGGGGTGGATAATATTTCTATCTAGAGATTCGAGTTTATGTGCCAAAGACTCTTGCTAGATATGCGAGAAAACCAGAATGTCTATTCTTTCTGTGCGGTAGATGTTCAATAGTAATCCTCTTGAACCTGCACATTCTCTCAGCTACTGCTGCTGCGTAATCAATCATCTTATTACTTTTCTAAAAAAAAATTGTGTAATGGTCCACAATGATTAGAGAGTCCATGTACACAGCTAACTCGGACGCTCCAATTTTGAGAGCCATATCTAAACCATGAATCATTGCCTTATACTCAGTCTCATTGTTGGTAGCTTCAAAATTAAGTCTAATTGCTTTCTTGATCCTATCATTGGAAGGTGTGATAAGCACGTTTCCGATGCTTGATCCTACAGGTCCGGAAGATCCATCGGTTAAAAGGCATCATCCCTTTTGAGTTATCCAGTCTAACTTTTCATAAAACTATTCTTCATTGATTTCTGTACTATCATCTTCCCAATCAGGATCTTCAACTGGGAAGTCTACGAGAAAATCTGCTACTGTTTGACCTTTTTTAGAATGACGTGGTTCAAAACGGATGTCATGTTCGCCAAGAATTACCGACCATTATTATACTCGTCTGGATTTTTTACGCTTGGATAAGATTTTTCGTAAATGATAATTTGTCATTGCCTGAACTGAGTGGGCTTGATAATATTGTTTCAACTTATGCGACGTGTACACGAGAGCTAAGAGCAGTTTCTCGATCATGGTGTACTGGGATTCTGCTGGAGTAAAAGTTTTACTGATGAAGTATACAAGTTTCTCCATTTTTCATCAAGTTAAATTAGAGCAAAACTTAATGATTCATCAGTAATTGCCAGATAGATGGTGAGTTCTTCTCCTTCTGAAGGTGTACTCATAACTAGTGGTTTGTCCAAATAGCATTTGAGTTCATGAAATGCTACTTTACATTCAGTTGTCCACTCGATCTCAGGATCCTTCTTAGATTTTATTTTTTGATATTTCACGCAATAGATTAAATAACCAACGACAACGACCTAAAGACTTCGAGACAAAACAATTTATTACAGCAATTTTTCCTGCTAACTTTTGTAGGTCTTTCTTTGTTTTTGGAGAAGGCATAGATAATAGTGCACGAATACGATTTAGATCAGCTTCTATTCCTCGCTTGTTAATCAAATGTCTGAAGAATTTACCTGAATGAACTCCGAACTGACATTTATCATAATTGAGTCACATCTTGTAGAAACAGAGAATTTTGAAAGTTGTATGTAAATCTGCGATATGGTTTTCCTTTTTAAGACTTTTACACAACATATCATCAATGTAGACTTTCGTTATTTTTCCGAGGTGATCTTTGAACATCTGTGTCATCAATCTTTGATAAGTAACTCTAGCATTTTTAAGACTGAAAGGCATAGCCTTATAGCAGTACAAGCCATGTTATGTAATGAAAGTTGTTTTCTCTTGATCGTCGGGTAGCAGAGGTATCTGATTGTTCCCTGATACTGCATCCATTATGGAATAGAGTTCGTGTCCTGCAGTAGATTTGAGTAAATGGTTTATGATAGGAAGTGGAAAACTATCCTTCATAATGTATTTGTTGAGGTCTGTAAAATCCATGCACACTCTGATCTTGTTGTTCTTCTTTGGGACTGCTACAATGTTTGAGATCCATTCAGGGTAATTGGCTTTTTGGATAAAACCAACTTCGATGGGATTATTGATCTCTTTAGTGACTTCTTCTCAGAGCCTTGGTGCCAAAGTCTTCTACTTTTATTTTACTACATCAGCTTTAACTTTCAAATTGAGCTTGTGGTAGGCCAGATTGGGATCAATGCCCGAAATTTCTTGAAAAGTCCACGCGAAGATATCGTTATTGTCTTTCAGGAACGGAATAAGAGTATCTCGTTCTGTTATGGGCAGAAGAGTGACAATGTATATTCCTCGCTTGTCCCTAATAATTTTGATGTATTCTGCGATTTCTGCATTTGGCAGCTGGCTTTCTGTAGAGTTTACTATAATGTTTTTTGTAATGTTTCTTGTTGTTTTCTATAATTGTTATGCAATTTGTGGTTTAGAGGGATCTGGTTCGATGGCAATAGAGTTTTCGCACGCGCGAATTAGCTTCCGGCTTCCTTTGATTTTGTAAATGTTGCCCTCCCATTCAAAGCGCAGTGCCAAATGATAGGTCGACAGAATAACTCGCATATTGTGTAACCAACAACGTCCCATTATAGCCAAATAACGGGATTTTGCATTAATAACATAAAATACAACGTCAACTATTGTTGGTCCTGCCAAAATATGAAATATTATCTTTCCCAGACGTCCTTCTCTAAAACTATTGAACCCATAGATGTCAATGTTACTGGGTTACACTTTATCGGCCAATCCCATCTGATCAATCGTACTTTAAAATAGTAGTTCAATACTATAACCAGTATCTATCATCATTGTATGTAGTATAATTTTTTCTTATTTTTAGCATGATTACCAAAGCATCATGGTGAGGAAAGTTGACAATCATCAAAAGAAATCCTTGTATGTTGGGAACTGGATACAGGAAGTAAGCAAGCTTCTTTATCATTCATGAATAGGTCATAACATTGGCCGAATCGACGTCCTTTGCTTCTGCTTGATTAGCTAATAGTCTAAGTCACAATGAAGTGACTGAGCTAGATATGGTACAATGCTACTCCTCTTCTGGTTCTTCAACCCACATGGCTTCTGTAGAAAGTCTGTAATTCCCATTCTTGTAATTCTCCACGTCTATATTGTATTTATGCATTCGTCCATCCACAAAAATGAATTCCAACAGTCGTTGTAAGTCAAAGTAGTGTTTCATCTCATGATGACAGACCTTGTGGTGAATGCAATAGGGTTTGTTCACAATGGGTTGGAGATACTGTGTATTACAAAAAAAACTTATCCTTCTGAAGTATAGGATAAATGCTGGCTATGGTTACATTTATCTTGGGAAGACAGGGATTTGGTAAGTTACTACCCTTCTGAGGTCGTTCATCATTAGACTTTGTTCGCTTCCTGTCTCTTCCTTAATCAGCAGCACGGTTGAAATCTTGGCCTGCGGATTGATCTCTAGCTGTTAATGTTGATTTCAAGGATTTCTGTCTGTCGAACATCATTCTTTCGAGTTTGATATATCCGTTAACTTTTTTGATCATGTCCTCCAAAGTTGTTGGTTTGTTCAGGACGAGGTACTCTTGTGCTCTTCTATTGACGAATAAAGCATTGGTGAAAGTCAAAATAGTAATCTTCTGATCAAGCCAATCTACTTTTCGAGCTAACTCTAGGAACTTCTTAGTGAATGCCTCGAGCTTCTCCCCTGGCATTTACATCATGCTAAAAAGAGAATATAGATTCTCCTCTTTATCTCTGTTGTACGAGTAATTCTTGACGAAGAGCTTACACAATTGCTCGAAAGTTGTAATGGACCTTTCAAGTAGTGTGTGGAACCATCGCAAGGGTTTGCCCGATAAACTTGAGGGAAAGAGCCAGTATAGAATGCGATTAAATGTTGAATATAAGCCTAAAGTATCCTAGAACTCTTGAACGTACTCCACTAGATCAGTCCATTTGTATTTTTGAATCATCAGAGTATGGAACCCAGTTGAGACTTCGCCATCCAGCAGCTCCTGTGTAATCGGGCTCTTCTATAATCTGTTGTAGATTCCTTTGGTATTCTGAGTCTGGCCTTCGAGCAATTCTTTTATCCATTTTTAAACATGTTCCTAAGTCACATATTGTCAAGCTGTAGTGGATGGGAGTATGATGCGTCCTTCTCCAGTATTGTAGTCGCCACTCCCTTCACTTAGACGATCTTTACTGGAAATCGAACTCATCGAGGCAAATTCCCGGTTTGTTAGACTCCTGTAAGGCCGCGCATCTACTTCTTGGTGGACCTCCTGGATTGGGATAAATTCAATTTCTCACTGATGATGGTTGGATCGAAGTACACCTCCTAAGTTATTACTTTTTAATGGAGGGCTAATTCTGCCAAGAATAGAAATTCGCGAGCCTTTTGGTTGTACGCCTTTATTCTTCTGAGTGGCGATCTACTGACCCTGCAAAACTTTTAATGCATCTTGTATACTCACTAGTTATTATTCTAGAGCAGCACGCCTTTCTGTCTTAAAGTTCAGATTAGCCCTCAGTTCTGCTAGAGTGGCATTATCTTCTGCTGGAGTAACCTGTGTGATCTGATCTAGAAGTGCCATCCAGAAAAATGATAATCAGCAGTTTCTGAGATAATGGGCTTTAGGACTTTGATTCCCACAGACAGTGCCAAATATAATAGCCTAATTCCAGTATTTAAACTTAGCCTTTACACCAGATGTGTTTAAAACGCTCAAGAACAGTAAGTAATAACTAACAAGATGATTTAGCATAGAAAACCTTTGAATAAGCTAAAACCATTACCTCTCTTGAGGATTTTGAGAAGGAGAGCTAATATTATTAAGATTGTTAGCTTATTACAATGAGTATTCTGAGTATATGAAATGTTAGAGTGAGAATTCCTCCGCCACTTCATCTAAAATTCTTTGGTCCTATTTATAGGTCATATAATATGACTATTTGACAGCCATTAAGATTCTTGATGATGGACGTTATAAAATATATCTTAGAAACTCTTTGACCAGATTGTGTAACGAACTGGTCCTGCTTGCCTTGTAACGGCTATATTGATGATATTGTGTTTGTTGACTCAAACTATTGATGCAGAGGTCAAATATTGAATGCTGAATACATCTTTAAAAGTACTTCGTGTATGCTGGAGAGTTCGAGGATGAAGCATAAGTCTGAGATACGAAATAAGCTATTACAAGACGGTTTTCAACCAAGAGCATGAGTAGTATCATGGGTGAGTGGAGTTGCCACAAATTAAATCGAAATTGGCGTACCATTGAAGCATCATCATCACGCGATATCAAGATTCAAGGTAATAAACTATATGGTCAAATAAATTACGGTTTATGAAAAGTTGATAGATATAAGTTGCAATTATTCCTCCAACTAGTTGTGGAGTTATCAATTATTATTTCCCAACTCTGTAGTTTATCTTTTATCTTAAGACCAGGTGTGTAGAATTGAAGCCATCAAGGTGGCGAGCAACACTATTAAATATTCTTGAAACATGGTTAATATTAAAGAACTCAGGGTCTTCAGCCAGATTTTAAACTTTAAATTGTGTATACTTAAATATACCATAGAGAGGCGGTGGCACGTTGTCATCCTTCAAGTGCTGAACCACGTAGCAGAATTAGAAGCAATGAGGATCTTATTCTAAGCCCTTTGAGATAGCTAGCATAATTCCCACTTTAAGAGCTTTTAGCTCTAAGAGAGGAACTAAGTCAGTACAAAAGGTGCTTGTAACTCCTGTCAAAGGAATCCCCATAAGATCTCTAATGATGGTTCCATTTCCACCAATGTTGTTCTTGTATGAGCCATCAGTGTTGATAGTGCAGACTCCTTCGTGATTTGGTTCCTATTTACATTTAATAATTGGCTTGATAGTGTAGTTTACTCCCATACTCCATTTTCCCAGTAGGCTTCTTCTACTTTTACCCTAAGATGTATCTTCGACATTGATTACTCCATAGGACACAAAAACCCTTTTCACATTTAGTGTTAGTTGTACAATACTTAGCTTAGTGGATTATGTAGGATCTCTCAGCCCAAATACGATAATTAAAAGAATTAAAAGTGATTTTTTCAAGATAGTAGTTGTACTTGTGCTTGAGAAAGTTGGTGCAGTCTGCAAAATTTCTGAACCAGAGCTAAACATTATTCTATTATACTCCATCATGTCCAGAAGCTTCTTCCAAATACCAGCAAAGTCAAGGCATCGAAAAAACAAGAATTCTTCATCTTCAGTGTTAGGTCCACATAGCACACATTTACCAGACAGAATCTTTTGCAATTTGTAAAGCATATCATGAATTTTAATGGATCTTTCACTAGACATCCATGATATGAAGCTGTCTGATATAACACCTGTAATGAAAATTAAATTATACCAGGAAACAAGATTATTTGATGTTTACACTTTTCATAAGTAGATTTGAGAGTGTACTTCCCCGTAGGCGAAAAAATCCGAGCAATTTCATTTGCCTTTTGAGTTGCCTCTTCCCCTGCCATAATATCTGGGGAGGCTCTTCTATCTCCATTTTACCATTATTTTTGTTCCTACTAGAAGTATACTTTGATACAGTCTAGACTTCTTCTTCAGCTTCAATTTGGGTAATCTGTCATTCTTGTTAACAAATATTCTACTTTCAATATTTTTCTTTATTTCTTGTTGGGTTGGTACCTTATTTCCTAAGTATTGTACCTCCTCTTCGGGGCATTACAGCAACTAACATTGTTATAACCAAAAATACTACATAAAGATTACCTTATTGAGAGCCATTTTTAATCAGCAGAAACTGAGAAAACCATGAAACTATCATAAATAATTGGGTTTGCATTGCTTTTAAGAAGACATAAAATGTGGTACAAGAAGTGAAACATTTTCTACCCCACGAAAAGGGACCTATAATGGCCTAATTTTGGGATTCGAACTTAGCCTTTAGACCAAATGTATCTAGAACACTCAATAACAGTAAACAATAATCAACAAGACAATTTAGCGTATAAAATCTTTGAATAGGTTAAAAACCACGACCTCTCTTGAGGATTTTACGAAAGAGAAGACGATCTTATTGAAGTTTCTAACTTATTACAATGAGCACTATGAATCTATGGAGTTTCGGAGTAGGGATCCTTCTGTATAAAAATGATTATCTGTAATCTGTAGTTTTCTGGTCCTATATATAGGTCTCATCATATGACTGCTTGACGACCATTAATATTCTTAATGGTTGATGTTATAAAGTAGATGTCAAATATTCTTTGACCAGATGATGTAACGTCCTGACCTCTGTTACTATACAACAACTCTATTGATGACTGTACACTTGCATAAATTGAACTGTTGTTGTGGAGGTCGAAAGCGATGCCTCGAGCTGAGGAATATTGAATATGATTTTATTAGTATTTCCTATATGCTGATAAGGTTGAGGATGAGGCCGGAGTTCGAGATATGAGATAAGATATGACAAGACAACTCTCAAGCAATAGCACGAGTAACATCAGGGATGAGCTGTATTGGTTGAGAAACTCGTGTTGTATGTATTTCCTGACGTTGTTGACTTATTTTTTATTGTGCCACATGCTCTACTGTTGAGGTTAAAAGTTCGTATGTAGTTCGAAGATGAAGCATAAGTTCAAGATGCGGAATAAGCCACTACAATTGCCCCCTCTTAGCCAATAGGACAAGAAACCTTGCGGGCGAGTGGTGTTAGTTGAGAAGTGTCATTAATATTGTAGTTAAAATCTAGGAATCATTTCTAATGTATATTCATAAGTATCTTGATTGTGCCTTTTGGGTTTCCCAGAACCAATAGTTCTAGTCAATTTTTATGGGAAATCCTTCTGACATTGGGAATCTAAAAAGTATGTTTTAAATGTTTATCATAGTATAAAAGGCATTCAGAAGTGAGAGTGAGGAACCAAGTCTTAGTTTCTGATTCCCTTCTTCTCCATTCTTGACTGTTGTAAAGAACTTGACCGTTGAGAGTATGGTAACTACCAGGAGCCAATCTCAGGAGTCTATGATTCATAAAAAGATGTAGGAATTATGTATCCGATACTTTGGATACCAACCTCTACATTTGCCGATATCGATTCCTATGACACCTACCTATCACCGCATGTCATATGAAGAAGTAATGGAGGCGGGGGATGATTATTATCAAATGGTACAGCTTCACTATCTGCTAACATCTGAGGCGGAGCACCGAAATGGGCTTCGTTTACTGGCGGAGGAGGCTGTTACAACTGAAGATGAAACGGCAGGCATTTGTTCGAGGGAGTCTCGCCGGTATCCTGCTAGTAAATAGGTAATTTTTAAAAGGTAGGATCTTCTGTCTTTCTCTAGCATACGGGGTGGGGGTTATGATGGAAGAGGTGGGAGGATGCAGAAGATCATTTTATTTTATGGACCATAGATTTTGGCCATGAAGAAGATCTTTCATCTGTGATTTCTAGTTCTGATTGTTTCCTGGATCTTGCAGCATGGGTTCAGGGTTTGGAAGTTGCTTCAATTTTTCATCATCTTCTCTACTAATTCCAGAAAAGTAATTCGAACTGTAACTTTGTGATGTAATTTGTTGTAATTATTGAGGACATTTTGTTATCTGTAAAGTATCCTATAAATAAAATTTAAAATTAATAAAATAACTTCATTCTGGGGTCATGATTCTTTGTCACGAACTTGTTTGTGTAGTGTGTTGTTTGTAAAATAGGAGTTAGATATTATGGGGTAAGATAGGGAAAATCGAGTTGGAAGGAGTTTCGTTTGTATGGGAGTAAATGGTAGTTATAGCTGGGGTTGAAGAAAGAGGAGTTCGAGGAAGTAGTTAGATATTGTTCTCTGCAATCTGTATACTTAAACTGGATGATAGAGTTTTCCGAACAGTTAGAAAGGGTGGGCATTGATCTGTAGGTGTTACTACTAGATTTGCGTGATCTTGTATGTTGCCCTTTTTATATTTGCTCGTACAAAATTGGGGGAGATATTTCATGCAATGGAAAGGATGACCTATCATAATATTTTGTATTTGATGTTGATATTCTGCTGTTCCGTGAACTTTCTTTAAACAATATATCCTTCAGCTAATTAAGTGGGGTGATATTTGCAAAGATCTTCTTGGCGGCTATAAAATCATGAATCCTGGCTATTTTGATTTACATCTTCTGCAGGGATAATTTTGTTGTGGAGGTGGTGTGATTATCCATGGTAAGGACTCATGCTCAGCGTGCTCATCAGGCAGCAAATGGTCTCTTTCATATCAAGGTTGCTAAACTTTGTAAGCGGTATTTTCGTCGACTCCCTTACGATGCCGTGTTGCCAGAATGGTCGTTAAATATGTCTGGACTAGATGAAGAAGGGAAGCGTGCCGAGTATAACCAAAAAAAATTATGTGACGTGTTTTGGAGGTCATTGTTGAGTGCCACGGTATAGGAATTAACTGTTCGAAAGTACGTATGTGACAAAATCGTTGAAGAGGATGTCAGGGCAGCAAGAGGGGAGATCATTCTGTGCAGGGAGGCACATCACCTAGGCTATTCTAGATGTGATTGAAAAACTCGGTAAGCTTAAAGCATGAGAGCTCGCAATAAGTAATCTATTTTTGAGTATTCTGTGGTTGGGTTTGAATAAATGTAAGATGATGGATCTTGAGAGGATAAACGAATGTGATGTCTCAATCTAATTGAATAAAAATAAAGTATTCTATTTTAATCTTTGTGTATGGATATTATGGGAGATAGCTGTGTGATTTTAACAACTGTATTGATATCTTAGAATTTTGAATATTGATTTATTTTAGGAAAGTTTTACGATCTTGGCAGGGTATAAAAGTAAGGTGATTGGTCATTTGCATTGTGTTTGAGGAAGACAATAGGGACAGACGTGATGATGGTAGACATTATCACAGAAGTCATGATGATACCTTGAACCGAAAAGATGTACCTGCAGAGATAGTAGGGATGGCTGACGCGTGTTAAAAGGAGTCATCACTTCACAAACTGAGGGAGAGTATAAAAATGCACCTCTCTCTCCCTCATAAATTATCTATAGTTTTAAAAAGAGAAAAAAGTTGTGTCAATCTTATTTCAAAAGAGAGGAAATGTTTGAGCGCTGAGTGTGATTTGAGAAGGAAATCTTCATCATAGGATAGACAACTGTCTGAAAAGTGACAGGAACGTTCATTCTCGAAATGACGTTCGGGTAAAGCAGAGGATTGTTGTTCTTCAAGTACAGGTTGGTAATATAAAACAGTGGCCAGTTGATTTGTTTAGTAATCAGGATGATATTTGTAGTAATCTGGTTGATATGTGTAGTGACCTACTTGATGTGTAGTGATCTATTTGATATGTGTATCTGATAATGTAGGGGTTTTGGGATGTTTAAATAAAAATGGAGGATATGAGTTTAGGTATATGAATAACCTCTTAGAGGGAGGAACAAATGTATTTAGAGAAGAAGGGGGAAATTTAAAATGATTGATTTTTGTTTACTGTTTTGGGAATTGGTAAAATAGACGTGTTGACTGGGTAGAAGGTGGGTTTGTTTTGTTTGTATGTAATATAGAGAAAATGACAAAAAAAATATTTTTGTATATTATAGGTTTGATATGCGGTCTAAACCTAGTATTCCCACCAATAAATTTATAGTATCGTCCAGTTCTGAGGAAACATCATTGTTAGGGAGAAGGGATGAGTATAGTATGATAGAGGAAATTGTAAACAGTGTAGAGATAAGCATGGAGGGTGGGGAACCCAATAAGGTTAAGGAGGTGATAGAAAGGGAGGATAGATCAGAGAAGGAGAAAGTCCTTGTGATATACCCAGAAGAGGTAGATGAAAGGAAAGAATGTTTGAAATATAAAAAGAAATTGCAGAGAGAATGGGGAGGTTATGTAGAGAAGCAAGATTTATGGTTTAGGGCCTTTATCCCCGCTAAAGGGGAGGAGGTTTTCCACTACCAAGTCCTATGCTTGGCGAAGTGGAAGAAGGATAAAGGGATTGGTGAGGGGGTTAATCTCTCATATTATAATGGTCTCGGGCTATCAGGCCCAAGGGATGGATTTTTGCGTTTTTTGAATCAGGTCATATATGACATTAGAATTCCTCTGACCTTCTTTCAGAAAGGGATTATGAAGGTATTACAGTGTTGTTATGCCCTGTAATGTCCCAAATTTTCAGGGTATATTTTTTTTATTAAGTGTTATTATTATTATGCATATATTGTTGTTCGTTGAGCTTCCGCATATACTCCTACGCGTTACACATTTGCATATTATCCTTTTTACCCATTCCACATCCATTTTTCCTTTCGGTTAAGTTTTTAGTAGTTAAATTCATTTTCTGGGATTTAGGAGTTTCAGCGGCCGCCAGGCGGTAGAGGTGGTGTTTAGACCACGGGAACCCCTATATAGTTTGGTAGTGGTGATTTATTAGTGTGTCTATAGTTTGGGGTGGTTCCGGTGAGTCGTTAGGTTGACCGTTAGGATTCTGGGGCTTTCCAGGAGAAAGATTCCTTTATTTTCTTCATCTGTTTCAGATCTGGAAATTTATGTTCGAACATTGACTCATTTTCAGCTACATATTGGGTCGTTTTCCCTCATTTCTTTTTGGACCAAAACTCTCTCTCTCTCTCCGATCCCAAAACCGAATCCCCTCCTCCCTCACTTTCCAATTTCTTCGTGGATTCTTCGCCGTGATCACCGCCGTTTTCTCTCGATGAATAATCCTCTCTCTCTCTCTCTCTCTCTCTCTCTCTCTCTCTCTCTCTCTCTCTCTTATATCATTGGTTAATTTCAGTTTTGGTGAGAACCCTTGTGGTGTTGGACTGATTTTAGGGTTTTTGATTATTGGGTGTATTGTTGATTTGAGGAGTGTGATCATTGCAGGTGTTGGCCAGTGGAGGTGATTGCTTGGGTTGGATTGTTGTTATTTAGGTGGCTGAATTGGTTGGTTAAGAGTTGATATATCCTAGTATGATTGTGCTCATTAGGGTGGTGCTTGGGGTTTGGTGTAGTTGGAAAGAGGGGGTGTGGTGGTTGTTATAGATAGAAGTTATTGCTGTTCTGGAGAGGGCTGCCTGAACCTGCAATTGTTGCCATTTTGGGTTCAGATATTACTGCCCAAATTGTTGTTGTTCTAGAGGAAGAGAGAGGGTTGTTTTTACCCTCTTCAAACACCGGGTATGTGATTGTTGGGCGGCTGATTTGGTGGGGTTTAAAGTGGTATATCCTAATGCGTTGCGGGTGATCAGAGTAGTGTAGCGCAGCGTGGTGGACTGTGGATTTTACTGCAGTTTGTGCTGCTGATTCGGGTGTGGTGCTGATTTGAAACTCAGTTTTGGGCGAGGATCCTTTGTTGGAATTGTGTTTGGGCTCCGAGCCTTGATAGTGGTCGATGTTGTGGTGTTCCTGGTCCTTTCCGTGATTGATTTGGAGCTCCGGAAGTCAATTCATATAGCACATTTCCGTTGGGGTGTTGTTTGGACAGTTTCGCTGAGATTGTCGTTCCGAGCGTGGTTTTATCAGGCGAGTTTTATCTTCCTAAATAATTAGATTATTATGTTGATTTGTGAGTTATAGAAATGCATAGTTTAGTATATTATGTCTGTGACTAGGCTAGTATGTGGGTTAATTGCTTAGGATACCTTACTGGTTATCCGTTTAGCATACCTTTGACGAGAGTACTTAAGGGTTTGATAGGTCAGTAAAACCCGCAACAGTGTGAGTTTAGTTACTAGATAGATCCCGTAGGTTATGATTAGCCAGAGGAGGTTCTTCTCTGTTGTCGTCGATATGACGATGACTCCTGAGATTCCACTTAGACTGATTTCATTGAGGGTGGTTATCACAAATCTTTTCTTCGTTGAGGTTGAAAACAAAGGCATTTCTCAATGTGTTGCGACGCCTCAGTATCGTTATATATAATATATTAAGTATGGTATTGCTGATTAGTTATTAGGGTGCCCAGCTTGTTTCAGGGCACTAGTAACTTGGTTTGAAGATTAGTGGAGATTTATGGACGGCATGTGGTTTAGCCACCATTTCTCTGAGATAGTGTAGTTCAGAGACTATAGTTCTCACCTCATAGTATAATACCATGGTTACTTTAGGTTGCTGAAATTGGTTCTAGGGTAGTCTTGGGGCGACATAGCTTTAGTAAGACATGGTCTTCGATTTGGAGCTCGTTCTCTTGCATGTTATTGTTTTGATTAGTCGCAGGATTAGTCTAGGTGTACTATGTGTTCTTGAGGCCTGACCCTTGAGCACTATCATTGTGATTGGTGGTTGTTTGGAATGTTGGATTTCATGTAGGAGTGTGGTATCTCCTGGACTGTTAGTTATTGGTGGTGAGCAGACGGCTTGTCCGTGGTGGTTGGTCGTGGATGTTGAACTTCTGATAGTTTTCCTTAGGATTGTTTGTTTATCGTGTTGTGACACTTATTGTCCTCATGGTTCTTAGTGCTAATAGAGCTTACTCGTAAGCCTTCCTTCCCCGGGATGAGGCTGTTAGGGCTGTGTTCCCTACCGTCATCTAGGAGGCAAAGAGACAGTATGGCTCAGTGAGGTACGCGGCTGAGCCAAGTGGTTTATGAAGTTGTACGTCGCCCGTGATGCTAGAATCTGCTGGGGTGGACTGTCACATCAGTGTAGGGAAACTGTCACCGTCGAGCATCTGTTCACAGAGATTGTCACCTTGGGTATAGACAGACCTGGTGGGTTCCTGTTCATCCGTGTTGGTGACTTATGTACATGATTAAGAGGATTGTGATGCGGTTCAGTTATTAGGGATTTTTGGCTACTTGTTGGACACTTGTAGGTCATCCCATGAGTACTAGTCTGTGTTGACAGCTAGAGTACTGTAGTACTTGATGGTAATCTTATTGTTTTGAGGAATCTTAGAGACTGATGTTGTTTAGATGTCGTGACGGTTAAGTTGTTATTTCATCTAGGTTTAGATGGTGCAACTGAGTCATAGGACGGCATCTGTGTTAGTTTTGGTTGCCACTCTCTCAGGCAGGTGGTTATCATATTGTGTGCTGGCTGTGTTGGCAGCAGTTCTATTTCTGTCTTTAGGATTTTTGCTCACATCCATAGATAATATATTCTCTTATCTTATTGCGACCGGATACATCCCTTGACCCGTATTATATGTGACATATGTGTGGTAAGGACTGTGGCTCCTTGTGTGTGATTGAGGATGTGATTCCTTGGGGTGTTCGTGACGCCCAGTGTAGTTCCCCCAGCCTGGTCAGCTTATAAAGATCATACCTGTATCCATAATGGTCCTTTAAGGTGATCCTTCTTTATCAGTTATCATCCCACTTTAGTCATGGGGGCTAGCCCTTTGGGTTGACATCGCTAAATCATTCCAGCATATCATCATCATCATCATCATCAAGCATATCATTGCATCTCTGCATACTTCCAATTCATAGGTTCTTCTGATAGAAATCATTAACCCTTTCTGCATTATATTTAATATAGAATCTTCTACACTAGGGATAATCATAAGATTATTTTTTTCCATTATATCATCATCATAACATATCATTGCATTAGGATAATTATGGGATTATCCTAGTTCATCATATTCTTCTCCTCTTATTGAACTCGTCTTCTCCTAATTGATTTATGGTATAATTAAATTCATCTTCTTTCTACATATTCTTCTCCTCTCTACATTTATCCCTCCCTCTTCTGTATCTAAGTAATTTATTAAGCTAATTAGTCTGGTTGGTTGCTGTGAGCTTTAGGCTGGTAACTGGTTGTGGGCAATCTCGCTTAGCTTGTGATAGCTTCGGGGTTGTGCCTAGTTGGGGTATGGATAACCCGGTTGGATTGTAGTTGGCCGAGGGTTGTTTACCCTCGTGTGTGATTGTATTTCTGAGGCAGGTTAGTTGCTTGTAGCGCTGAGGGCCACGGTAGTGATTAGAGTGTAGTTAGTAGTCCTTGGGACTGGAGTGTAGTAATAGTCTTAACACTCATTTGCTCGAGATCTGTATGTATAATTATAGTATAGTTACACATAATCATTAGACTAGTTAGATACCTATTAAATACCTATTAGGCATCCTGTATATATATATATATATATATATATATATATATATATATATATATATATTTTATCGTTAAATATTATTATATCCTCTTATCATTATTATATCCATCTCATTGGTTAGAATAATCGTTTAGCTATTCTTGGGATTTAGTGAGCTCGGTGTTTGCTCACTCTCACATCCCCCTTTCAGTGGCAGGTTGTTTCAGGTTTTAGTTGCTGCTGTGGTAATCTTTGGGGAGCTGAGCTGGGGGCTCATTCTCCAATTATTACTGTCGGGCTTCCTGCGTAGAGGCTTGTAGAATCTTACGTTTAGATATTATTATCTTAGTCTTCCGTTATTTTTGTCTTTCCTTATTACTCTATTATGATACTATTGTGAATGACTGGGCCAAAATTTTTTACAGCTCGGCTGTTCGTGGGGCAAATCTTTGGATTCCCCGACCTGCGCATCCTTAAATCTCAGTAATTGATCTAGCTACCGATTACTAGATTTTGGGGCGTGACATTCCCATTTAAATGGAAATGTTTATGAAATGATGAGGGTATGTGAGGTACTGAATGAAAAATGGAGGAAGGAAGGGACTGCGAAGCAGTTCGAAGCTGAAGATGTGATGAAGTTTTATAAATGGAAATATGTCAAAGGTCAAAGTAGTGGTTACCTGTATAGCAATTTAGCTAGGCTAAAATTTTTTGATTTCGAATCTGGAATGACCACCTTGTGTAGGTAGAGAGGAACTGTATGCAGGTTCCAGATGAACCGGCGCTCAAACTTAACCATAGATATTATAATCTGAGTAAGTAATGTTGTCCAATCTTTAAATAAATTATAACTTATCTTCAATCTGCTACTTAATGTTGTATTCCTTGTTTTGGTATAGCCTAAGCCTTTATCTACACCGGACAAGACCATCCTGTTCGACTGTGTTGCTCGAGATCCGGACGAGCTAAAATAGGTACTCAGTGAGTTGGGTATCCGTAGAGATAAAAAGGTAGATTCTGCAGCCCCCAAAGTTCAGCGAGCTCAGGAGAAACACGCTATGGCTGAGGGAAAAGCTGTCTTGACTATTGTTGATGTTCTTATTATTCCACCTCACGTATCTCAAAGCACCAAGCAGAATGCTCGGCGGCCCATAAGGCCAGCTCGGCAGAGTACTTCTGTCACCGGGGAGCAACCACGGCACAAGAGATCCTAAAGTCTATCTCTGGCGATGTGGCTGAGAAACTTGAAGTTGCTCCGGTTGAGATAGAGAAGTCATCGCTGAAAAGAAAAAGGCACAAGGAAGAGGGTAGTTCTCGAACTAATCCTCATGCCTCAGCTAAGATGGCAGAGTTGGAGCTGAAATACTGCTCGATGGCTGGGATGGATCCGGAGCAACTCGATGCGGAGTATTACGAACATACTTTTATTGTACTTTTTTTTAAGTCCTTAATTATTTTTGTATTCGGACTAAAAATTGTTGTGCTGACTTTGACACTGTATGTTTGTACTGGCAGCTCTCAATACTGTTGAAGGGGGTAAAAAAGTCTTTGGAAAAGAGGAGCCAGGAGTTCAGGGCTCTTACAGCGAGGTTTGAAGTTCAATTTGCTCGCTTGAAAGAGTTCGAAGATCAATATGTTCGTGTAAAGGAGCTCAAAGTTGAGCTCAAGCTGGAGAAGGAGCAGAGAGCTGAAGAGGCTAAAGCGGCTACAGAGCTCGCATAAAAATATTCCGATCTGGTGGTGCATGATGATGTGATGTCGAAATTAGTTGAGGCACTTTAAGTGGAACGAAATCACTTCATCCAATCCTACTATGATTTTGGATTGAGTCCAGGTGATGTGGAGCTAGGCCATGTCAGAAGGTACAAGGAAATTAAGTTTACTTCAGAGGTTTCAGAGGTAGTGATGGTGGACGCTGGTGTTTCTCCTGAGTAGGTGCTGGACTTTCCATCAGAAAGTACCAAACTAGTCTGAGTAGTTAAAAAAACATTGAATCGTCCTTCTGAACGTGTTGGTCCGAGTCAGCTGGTTGGGCAAACATTGGATCCTCCATCTGAGGTTAAAACTAGCAAAAATCTTTAAACCTTTTGTGGTAATCTATTTTTAATTTGATACAGTTCGTGTGATAGCAAAATGATAGTACTCTATATTTGATGAAGTTGGAGTGATGATTTGAAATATGTTTGTTTTGGATGTTTGTATTATAATAAAATATTTGTACTCTATGTAGGAGATAGAACGACTGAGAAAAATAAACTCCAAACTGGAGAGATCGCTGAGTAGAGCGAGGGATTTCGTAGATCGTATTCAATAGGTACTTAATAAAACTAAATATGAGGGAAGAAAATAGGTTATTAGTTCAAAAACCAAAAGAGTTGACCTATTTTAACGACCCGAGTAATAAGGCTAGGTGTCAAAGTATGTTAATAGCTCTGACATTGTATTTTTTTGGTCGTAGTAGATAGTGAACGAGGGTTAAAAGAAGCTTATGTAGAACTTTTGAAGGAGGGAGTCGTAGTTCTGGACCCAGCTCAAGTTATCTTTTTAGCTCAAGAAACACGTAATCGTCATAGTTTAGAGGCGAGAAGGGGTTCTGCTCGAGCTAGTGTGTCTATTGTATGGGGTGATGTAGAACCTTTATCTAATACATTTGACTTTATGTAGGTCAGAGGGCTATGAGAATTGTATTTTTCAGGATAAGGAAAGAGCAAATAGAGGTTCAAAAGTGATTAAAGGGTAAATTAAAGGGGTTATAGGAAGAATTATTATAACACGTGGAGAAAAAAATGTCTTTAGCAACGTGGTTATCGAAAAAAGTGGCTGTTTGAATGAAGGTAGAAGCGGATTTGAGGGCTTTAAGTGTATTATAGAAAGACACGCGTCAGCGGCTGCACAAAGCACAAATGACATTGAAGGATCATCTATACCCATCGCAAGCAAAAGTCGCTGCTCGAACAGAACATGAGCGTCATATAGATAGTGTTATTGATTTTTATAGGGCAAAACTGTCTAAGGTAGAGTACGAATTTAGGAAGTTCGTGACGGGATGTGGGAAAGATTTTGATATAAAGAACACCAAGGCTGAGAACATGTGGTTTACCAAAGGTGATGGAGAAATTGTTGGTGATAAACCCCTTCCGAGGTTGAGAGAGCTATCTTCAGAAGAGGGTAAGAAGGAGGTCGAAAGCATGATACCCTCATCGCGGTGTAAACAACGTCCATAAGAGGTGGTGACCTTTACCACTCTGATAGATGTGCAATTAACGAACATAAGGATTTTGAGATATAAAGAGCAGTCTTCTCATTCATTGAAGAATCAAAAATAGGGTATTCTCAGTTTTCTTTACCGGCCCTGCATATGTGTTAGATCTTTATATACTATTACTGATGATAAATAAAATTTGTTCTCTATGATGATGAATGAAATAGTTTATCGATATTACTCATATACCATGTTCTTGATTTAAACTTTTTAACTGTGAGATGTAATCTGTTGGTATAATCGAATTGTTATGAGCATAAACTATGATAACAGGTGGAATTGGTAGCTGTTCAAAGTCAATGTGACGCATTACGCTCCCAAAATAGCCAACTGAACGCTGAGCTAAGTTCGAGTCAGGTCGCACTAAAAAGTGTTACTGAGTTAATAAAAAGAACGAAGGTGGAGATGGTAAAAGAGCGAGACGTTGGAGCCCGATTATCCGAGGATCTATAGAAGAAAAATGCATATCTAGCCAATGAACAGAGAAAGATAGAGGAGTTAAGAGAAATTATAAGAAAGAAAGAGGTTGGATTGACAGGTAGCTCGAGGCAAATGGGCCAGCAGGGACCGAAGCTGACATCTGCTCGAGTTCGTATTACAGGACTATTGGTAGAGTTAGAGGAGGAAGGTAAGAATATAAAAGACTTACAATTCTAAGTAAATATGCTTGAAGTGGAGGTAGCTGATACGCAAGCGCGTGCTTCTAAGTATGAAGTGTTGTGGCTAGTTGCTGACTTTCTGATAAAGAAGATGGAAGAGGCCCATAACGGACATAATAAAAACATAAATGTGGCTTGGAACAAAGTAGTCACTCTAGAACATACCATACAAGGGTTAGAGATAAATACCATGGAGCACCTGGATGAGAATATAAAATTGTGTGATGCAAATACAAAATTAGATGTTAACCTATTACAGGCAGAGATATGTTATGATGAAAGAACGGTAGAATGGGAGAATCGTGAAGCGGAACTTGATGGGTCAATGTCTCTGATTTATCATATGGATGAGTTCATGACAGTACTGGAGTCTCAGAATTCTATTGTGCTAGATGAGAAACGACGAGAAGAGAAGCATTACGATCATTTGAAAACTTTGCTGAAGGAAACACAAACTAAACTTAGCGAGCTTATTCTGTCTAAATAGGTAAAGACTGAAGCAGGTGACGTGTATGAGAGAGATATGACAGCAGTGATCTCATAGTTTGCATCAGAGTTCCAGAGATTAGAAGGATAAAGCAAACTGGTGTATGATGTTGTAGCTGAAAAAAGTGCGCAATGCGACATGGAGGCGATACGGTGTGAGTATCTAGGTCCCATGGTAGCCAAAATTGGAGTTCTGAGATAGAGGATGGTTAGAGATGGAAAGAAAATCGTTATGGGGAAAATGTCAAAGTTTATGCGTCAATGGCTATACATAAATTGTGCACCTGACATTACAAGACCTTCTAATATAGGTGATGGCTCGAGTGATAGCTCTAGTGAGGAGTAATGATTGTGAGGATGCGCTATGTATACTAACGCATATAATATATAAAAATAGGAATGTCTAGAATAATGATTTATACTAACCTTTGGTTAAATTAGCGATACTGTATTAGTCGAACATCTGTTATATAGGATGGTCCCAGAGGTTATCGAACGTAGAGGAGCATAGATGGCAGATCGGTTCGGTTGAAGCCATAAATGATTTGTAACGTAAAAGGTGATTGGTTTGGCCGGAGCAATGAACAATCTTTAATGTAAATAAATGATCAGTTTGGCCAAAGTAACAAACGATCTGTAATGTAATAGATGATCAGTTTGGCCAAAGCAACAAATGATCTGAAATGTAATAGATGATCAGTTTGGCCAAGGCAAAAAACGATCTGTAATATACTAGATGATCAGTTTGGCTAAAGCAACAAACAATCAGAAATGTAATAGATCACCAGTTTGGCCAAAGCAACAAATGATCTATAATATAATAGATGATCAGTTTGGACAAGATAACAAATGATCTATAATGTAATAAATGATCAGTTTGGCCGAAGCAACAAACAATCTATAATGTACTAGATGATCAGTTTGGTCAAAGTAACAAATGATCTATAATGTACTAGATAATCAGTTTGGCCAAAGCAACAAGCGATCTGTAGTGTAATAGATAATCAGTTTGGCCAAAGCAACAAACGATTTGTAACCTGTATACAGAAGTAATTATTAGATATATTAGAAAAGTATTATAGTGTATGGCAATCGAACACAAGTATTTCATTGGTATTAGATTGACATACGATGAATGTACTAGATAGAGTACTGTATGAAATAGTAGAAAGTACTCAGATGTATGGGGATCGAACCTAAATCTTCGATTGATGTAAGATCATCATACAAGATGATAGATTGATTTGTAGAAAAGTACACTGTAATGGATTTTTATCGGTGATACAATTTCAATCTCCTCGTGTTCCAAGGATTAGGGGTTCGATCTCCATGTTCAGTGGCAAGATTGTAAGATCCAAGGCCACTTTTTCTGATAATAACAAAAGGGCCTTCCCAATTTTTAGACAGCTTCCCAGTACTTACTTCCTTTCTGTGTTTGAGAATTTTTCGTATGACGAGATTTTTAATTTTGAACTCTCTGTGATGAACGCGCTTGTTATAAGATCAGGCTAGAGCCTGGTGGTATCTTCTCAAATTCATGATTGCTTTGTATCTGGTCTCCTAGATCCAATTCATATTATATGCCAACTGGTACTCATTCTTTTTATCTGTCATGGTATGGTCGCGTATTGGGTGATGATACAAAGTGGGGATGATTGCTTCTGTACCATATACTAGTAAGAACAGCGTACATCTAGTTGATACCCGAGGTATTGTGCGATATGTACACAGGACATGTGGTAGTTTTTGAACCCAATTACCCTTCTTTTCTGTCAAACGCTTTTTGATCCCATTCACTATAGTTCGATTAGACATTTCTGCCTGGCCATTTCCTTGAAGGTAATATGGATTTGAAGGGGAGTGGATGATATTGTGTTTAATGAGGAACTCAATGACTTTTGAGCCAACGAACTGAGGTCTATTGTCCATTCTGATGAGATTAGGGCAACCGAATCGGATGATAATAGTTTCCCAGGTGAATTTGATGACTTCGTCCTCGTGTGTGCCGCATAGAGGGATTGCTTATACCAATTTTGTGAAGTAATCTGTCACTACTAGGAGGTATTTCCTTTTGCCTGGTACCGTGGGGAATTCTCCTACAAGGTCGAGGGCCCATCCTTTAAATGGCCAAACAACATTGCTAGAATAGAGTTCCAAAGTTGGAACTTAAATTTTGAGGCCATGTCTTTGGTCGGCATCGTACTTGCTTGCGAGTTAAATGGCCTGAGCTTTCATCTTGGGCCAAAAGACTCCTTGAGTAAGAGCTCAATTTGCGAGAGATCGTCCCGTTGCATAGGAACCACAAGTCCCCTCATGGAGTTCGTGTAGGACTTTTGAGCTTCTTTGTTCGACAAACATTTGAGGTACGGTCCTATGACCAAATTTTGTAAAGGATATCGCTGTCCATGATGTATCGTTTAGCATTATCAAGTACGCGTCTCTTCTCTGTGGGATCTATAGGGAGTTCGTCATCAAATGTATTTTTAGTCCCAATATACTTGAGGTAAGGTCGACTCCAATCATCCTCGTCCTCTTCAATGCCCCCAGTATTGAAAGAATTCGAGCTTATGATGTTAATATTGGGGGTGGATGATACTTTAATCTTTAGATATAACGCGCATCTGTACCAAGTATTCCTTCCAGATACGCGAGAGAGTCCGAATGTCAATTTTCTCTGCGCGGTAAATATTCTATAGTAATTCTTTTGAATCTGCTCATTCTGGTGCCTACTGCTGCTGCGTAGTCGACCATCTTTACATTCTTCTGGAACTTTTTAGTGTAATGGTTCGTAATGAGTAATGAGTCTGTATAGATAGATAACTCGGAGACTCCAATCTCCAGAGCCATATCTAGACCGTGAATCATTGCTTCATACTCAGCCTCATTGTTGGTTACTTCAAAATTGAGCTTGAATGTTTTTTCGATCCTGTCATTAGAAGGTGTGATAAGTACGATTCTGATACCTGATTCAGTAAAATGATGTCAGCCCTTTTGAGTTATCGAGTTTGACTTTTCTTTTGAAGTGTTCCTCATTATTATCTGTACTGTCTTCTCCCCAGTTAGGATCCTTTACTGGGAAATCTGTGAGGAAATCTGCTACTGCTTGACCTTTTTTAAAGTGTCGTGGTTCATAATGGATGTCGTGTTCGCCAAGAGTGACCGACCATGTTTGTAATCATCTAGACTTTTCCTGTTTGGATAAGATCTCTCGTAAAGGGTAATTTATCACCACACGAACCGAGTATACTTGAAAATATAGTCTAAACTTTTATGATGTGTACACGAGAGCTAAGAGAATTTCTTGATCTTGGTATACCGGGACTCTGCAGGAGTGGAAGTCTTACTGATAAAATAAACAGGTTTTTCTATCTTCCCATCAAGTCGAATGAGGAAAGAACTTCAGATTCTTCGATAACCGCAAGATATATTATAAGTTCTTCCCCTTCGTTAGGTGCACTCATCACTAGAGGTGATCCCAAGTAAAATTTTAGCTCTTGAAATGCTGCTTCACACTCTGTTGCCCACTGAATCTCAGGATCCTTTTTAGAATTATGTTTTGTTGTCCCTTCACGTAAAAGGTTGAGCAACCATCGACATCGATCTGAAGACTTCAAAACAAAATGATTTAGGTGTACTCATTCTCTGCCTTTGTTTGACAGCTTCAGCTTTATCCCTTAAATTGAGCTTGTGGTAAGCTAAATTGGGATTGATACCCAACATTTCATGAAATGTCCAAGAGAATACATCACTATTGTCTTTAAGGAACTGAATGAGGACATCTCATTTTGTTGTTGGCAAAAGAGTGTCAATGTATGCTCCTCGCTTTTTGCCACTAATATAGATATACTTTATTGTTTCTGCGCTTGGCAGATGGTTTGCTGTAGAGTTTACTTTATAGTTTTCTGTAATGTTTCTTATTGTTTTCTATAATTGTTATGCGAGCTGCGGCTCTTAGGCTTCTGGAACGATGATGATAGAATTTTCACATGCTAGTGCGAGCTTCTGACTTTCTTTGATCTCATATACGCTACCATTCTACTCAAATCACAGTGCCAAATGATAGGTGGACGGAATAGCTCGCATATTGTGTAACCAGTACCGCCCCATTATCCCCAAATAATAGGATTTTATATTAATAACATAAAAGACAACGTCGAGCGTCACAGGTTCTGCCGTGATAGGAAGTATAATCCTTCCTACACGCTCTTCTTTAGATCCTTTGAATCCACAGATATCAATATCACTGGGCTGTACTTTATCGGCTAGTTCCATCTGATCAATCGTACTTTGAAAAAGTAATTCAATAATACTCCCAATATCTATTATTATCGTGTGAAGCGCCATATTTCGTATTTTTAGCATAATCACCAAAGCATCATAGTGAAGACAGTTGATATGATGAACATCACAGTCGTCAAAAGAAATTCCTATTCGTTAAGAGCTAAAAATAGGAAGTAAATGAGCTTCTTTGTCTTCATGGATAGGTCGCGACATTGGTTGACCCGTCGTCTCTTAGTTCTGTTAGATTGGTTGACGATCTGAGTTTCAACGAAGTGGAAGAACGACATATGGTATAAGTATTTCTTCCCTGCCGGTTCTTCAGTTTGTACGGCATCTATAGGAAGTTTGCAACTCCCATTCTTGTAGCTTTCGATGTCTACAATATACTTATGCATTCGTCCATCAGCAAATATATACTCTAACAACTGTTGTAAGGCAAAGCAGTATTCTATTTCATGATGTCTGACATTGTGGTGAATGCAATATGATTTGTTCTCAATGGGTTGGAGATATTGTGCATTGCGGAAGAATCGATCCTTCTGAAGTATAGGATAAATGCTGGTTATGGTCACATTTATCTTGGGAAGGCAGGGCTTGGGCAAGTTATTCCCCTTTCGAGGTTGCTAGTTGTTAGATTTTTGTCTGTTTCTTGTCTCCTCCCCGATCGGCAGTATGATTAAAGTCCTGGCTGGCTTACTGATCTCGAGCTGTTAATATTGACATCTGGGGTTTCTGTCTGTCATATACCATTCTTTCCAGGCCTATATAACTGTTGACCTTTTTAATTATGTCTTCTAGAGTTGTTAGTTTGTTAAGAACGAGGTATTCCTTTACCCTCCCATCAACAAGTAACGCATTGGTAAAAGCTGAAATGGTAATCTTCTGGTCGAGCCGATCTACTTTTTGAGCTAACTCCAAGAACTTCTTAGTGAATGTCTTGAGCTTCTCACCTAGCATCTGCTTAAGGCTGAAAAGGGAGTAAAGATTTTCTTTTTTGTCTCTGTTGTGCGAGTAATTCTTGATGAAGAGTTCTCATAACTGTTCGAAAGTTCTAATAGATCCTTCAGGTAGTGTGTAGAACCATCGCAAAGGTTCTTTGGACAAGCTGGTAGGGAAGAGCCGGCAGAGAATGTGGTTGGACGTAGAATATAGGCTTAAGGCGTCCTAGAATTCTTGGACGTGCTCCACTGGATCTGTTCCTTTGTATTTGCGGATCTTCGAAGTATGGAATCCGGTGGAGACTTTTCCATCCAATAGATCCTGTGCAATCAGGCTTTTCTGTAATTTACTGTGAATTCCTTTAGTCGGGGTCTGAGCTTCAAACATTTCTTTGATTCATCTCTCGACATATTCCTGAGTCATGTATTGTCGAGCTATGGTGGTCGAGCAGGTGACACGTCCTTTTCCAGGATTATAGTCGCTACTCCCTTCACTTAGACATTTTTTTGCTGGGACTCGAACTTTTTGAGGTGGATTTTCAATCTGCCTGACTCCCGCAGGGCCATCATCTACTTCATGGTGGGCCTCCTGAATTGAGATGGGTTCCATTTCATGTTGATGATGGTTAGATTGAAGTGCACCTTCTACATGATTACCTTTTAGAGGAGGTCTTATTCTGCCATAAACAAAAATTCGCAAGCCTTCAGGTTGCACGGCTTAGTTCTTCTGGGTGGCAACTTGCTGACCCTGTAAAACCTTTAGTGCGTCCAATACACTCGCCAACTGTTACTCCAAAGCAGCACATCTTTCTATTTCAGAATTTAAGGTGGCCCGCAGATCTGCTAGCACCGTATCTTCTTCTGCTTGAACTATTGGCGTGCTCTGACCTGGAGGTGACATTCTGAAAGGAGATGATCAGCGGTTTCTGAGATAATGGGTTTGAGAATTTTAGTTCCCACAGACAGTGCCAAATGTAATGACCTAATTCTGGGATTTGAACTTAGCCTTTACACCAAATGTATCTAGAACGCTCAAGAACAGTAAACAATAATCAACAAGACAATTTAGCGTAGAAAACCTTTAAAAAGGTTAAAAACCATGACCTCTCTTGAGAATTTTGAGAAAGAGAGGCGATCTTATTGAAGTTGCTAACTTATTACAATGAGCACTCTGAATCTATAGAGTTTTGAAGTAAGAATTCTTTTGTATAGAATTGTCTGTCTATAATCTGTAGTTCTCTGGTCCTATATATAGGTCTCATCATATGACCGCTTGATGACCATTAATATTCTTAATGGTGGACGTTATAATGTAAGATATTCTTTGACCAGATGATGTAACGTCCTGACCTTTATTACTATACAACGGCTCTATTAATGGCTGTACACTTGCGTAAATTAAACTATTGTTATGGAGGTCGAAAGCGATGCCTCAAACTGAGGAATATTGAATATGATTTTAGTAGTGCTTCATGTATACTGATGAGGTCGAGGATGTGGCTTTAGTTCGAGATGGGAGATAAGCAATTATAAGACGGCTCTCAAGCATTAACACGAGTAATATCAAGGATGAGTGGTGTTGGTTGAGAAACTCGTGTTGTATGTGTTTCCTGACGTTGTTGTCTTATTTATGATTGTGCCATGTACTCTGTTGTTGAGGTCGAAAGTTCGTATGTAGTTTGAAGATGAAGCATAAGTTCGAGATGCGGAATAAGCCACTACAGGACTCATGTAGCTTTGTTTTTATGTCATACATTATACCTGTTATCTCCTAAAATGCAAGATATTCATTTAATGGATGATCTTAGAGTACAAAATTATGATGAGTATTTCCAAAATTGGTTGTAAGTATTAGGTCTATATAAGAATATAGTATGCCACATGTTTGTAATTTTTAATTTTGATAATTAGATAAATATATGTAAATAATCCTAGATAATCGATATAAATGTAGTTGATGTAAATTTGATGTCTTTTATAGGATGGCCCCCAAAAAAAGCAAGGTGGATGAAGCGAAAACTACAAAGAAGGTTAATAAAAGCAAAGGGAATGAAACGATAACTCAAAAGAGGGATAATTGGACGGAGGCCCAAAAGAAGGTATTCATTGATCTTAGCATTGATCAAGTTAACAAAAATCAAAGGAAAGGGTTGGGTCTGACAATTACGGTTTGGCATTTTATCATTGTTAACATGAAAAAACTAACGGGAAATGAGTACCTTAAGGCAAGTGAAGAACTTATGGGATAATTTGAGAATAAAGTATGGAGTATGGGTTAAACTCACAACAGTTACTGGACATGGATATGACGAAGCGACTTGAAAAATTAATTGACTAGAAGAGAGATGGGACGAGTACCTTAAGGTAAGTATTAAAAACTAATTAATTTCATTTATTATCCTCTAAAAAAAATGTATAGGTAGTCTTATTGGTTTTTTATTATCACAAACTCACAAAAAAACCAATAAATTCAAAACCAAACCATTACAATGGGAAAAAGATATAAAATCCTTGTTTGATGGGTTCACAACAACTGGTAGCCAAGCTTGGTCTCTGCATCAGGTTGGGATGCCCCCTGAGTATGATGGATCTCCATCTAATGAAAACGAAGTAGGACTTGATCAAGATGACAAAACTGAACCACGAAATCCAGTAAGAGGATCTCCTACGATAAATCTTGATAGTGATATTGAGATTTTACCATGCCAGAAGTGTCAAAAGAAAAAAAAAATGGACGCAAAAAAAGAATTCGATTATATTCTTAATGCCTTTACAAGGACTAATGAAGAAAAACCTACTATCGTAAAATGCATCACAAAGCTAGACAATATGAGCAAATTATCCAAAACATATCCTTTATATCTCACTGCTCTTAACGCTTTCTGCAAGAAGAGGGAATATAAGGAAGTTTGAATGCGTATCGATAACGAGGAGGTGTTGATTGCTGGTTAAAAAAAGTTGATTAGTTTTAATTTGTAGTGATTTCTTATAGTTTTGTTATTATATTTATGTTTGAACTTCTTTTATAGTTTTGTCAGTCAACTTATGTTAGATTTTTTGTTTGAGTTTGGTTAGTAAACTTATGTTGAATCTATGTTTAATATTATTTTAATAAATGATGTTGATTTTCCTTTGATTTGTATTTCCCTTATATATTTAAATTGCTTAATTTTTTATTGATAAATGGTATGTTTCAAATAGGACCAATGACGCCAGAACAAAGGAAAAATATCTTAAGGCTTATTCTCTTCATACGTGTATTAAAATATATACGCAAGTCTCAAATCACTAGGGAACTTAAAAATACACCAAATCTTTCAGGGGTTGCTTATGCCTAAGAGCTTTTAAATGGATCATCTATAGTATGTTATAAGATGTTGAATATGAAGAAGAATGCATTTATCAGATTATGCACATACTTCTATGAAAGGTGATGGCTCGAAAATAGTAAACATTTATTGGTTCAAGATAAGATGGCTATCTTTATGATGACTATTGGTCATAATTGTGATTTAAAGTTGATACAAAATCGATTCCAACACTCTCTTCATATAATCCAGAAGTACTTTTACGAGGTCTTATATATCATGTGTCAATTTGCTAAAGAGGTTATCATGACTCCTTCATTTGATAATAATGATACAGAAATTCTGAGTCATCGAAGTCTAAGGCAAAAATTTAAGATATAATTACAATTTTATTTTAATTTTTTTGGTTTTATATATATTTTATCAGTCAGTAGCATAATCATTTATTTTAAAGGGTGCGGTCGGTGCTATTGATGGGGACTCTTATAAGTGCATATATTCCATCAAGGAAACAAACAACATTTAGGGGATGAGGAAGATGAGAGTGCTATCAAAATGTAATGGTTGTATGTAACTTTGATATGATATTTATGTATGCCATAGCTGGGTAGGAAGGAGTGGCACACGACTCAAAGGTTCTTCTGGAGACTGTACTTGATCCAGCAAAAAAAATCTCGATGCCCCCTCCTGGTATACTTTTTTCCACTGAAGTTTATGCATTATTATTATTATGTAAACTGCTTTTTTTTCAATTATAGTTGATAATGTTTAAATAATATTTATAGAGCAATATTATTTTGTAGATGCTGCTTATACACATGCACGTAATTTTATGACACCGTTCAAGAATATCAGATATTGGCTACATGATTTTCAAAACGGTGGGAATGTTGTGGGAAAGGAAGAAAAGTTCAACCATATTCATACAAAGTTGAGAAATGTTATCGAACGAGCTTTTGGTGTGTTGAAGACGCGTTTTCCAATTTTGAAGAGAATGCCACCATATACATTCTCAGCTCAAAGAAATATCGTTATTCCTTGTATGACGGTGCATAACTATCTTAGGAAATCTTTTATGGATGATGCATTTTTTGAACTATACGATAATGATAATGTCAATGGGGCACCTCTTCCTGCTCAAATGAATAACGATGCACTACATGTTGAGGGTGTATTTATAGATTATTAACAAGCCTACATGTGGACCTTACGAGAGGAGATTGCAAACTGGGTTAGTCAAGTACAAATTTGAGTTTTTTTTAAATTAGATAGAATGCAATAAATTTTGGTTTGAAGATTATTTTAATGGATATTATTTTAATTAACTGATGCTGGAAAACATTTACTTGAATTTAAATGCAATTATGAAAATGCATGTTCTTCAAAAAATAAGTAACGGGGTAATTTTGACAATTTGACAGTTTTTAGACATTTCAAACTTAAGATTCAACAATAAAACAAACATATTTTTTTACATTTTAGCTTCAATATTCAGATGTTAGATTCCGAAATTACAATAAACAATCATAAATCAAAATATGCAATCAAAAATTAGAATAAGTAATCAGAATCAGAAGAAAAAACAAACAAACAGTTAAGTTGGCAAAGTATAAGTAAGATTTTACATTTTGTTCTCTTTTGGAGTAGTTGGTAATATACCCTATTGCCTTCGTATTACACTAATGAAATGTCGCAAAACTTGCCTTTACTTCCGTCATCGTCTTCTTCTTTTTATTCTTCTTCTTTACATCTCTCTTACTTTCTTCCCTCTGATCTCTTCTCATTTCTTCTCTTCTCCTTCTTCAAGCTCTTCTTCTTTCTCTCTCTCTCTGTCATCACTCATCTCGCGGTCGTTTTCCCCTCGGGTCACCGGATTACTAGTATCTTGATCTCTCTACTAAAAAAAGTTTCACTCTTTGCTTCTTTGAAGTTTCTTACTCAGTTTCTTAGTTCGGTTTGGTTTGGTCTCTCTGCAACGTATTTGATTGTTACAATGGAGAATGGTGTTTGTAGATGGCTCGTTGATATATCAAAGTGGAATCCCTCAAACCTAGAATTTTCCTTCCTTCTCTCTCTCCTCCCTCTCCAAGATCACTCCTCCATCACCAGGTCAGGTTTGCTCCTCTCTCCAAATTCTAATGCAATTACGCACCTTACGAAATTGAGTTTTTGTGAATTTTTTCGAATATTTTGCTGAAAATTTTGAATTTGTTTGAATGAAAATAACATAGGCTAGGAGGTCATTCTATCTGTACGTCTATCATAATATTTGAGAGTGTTCTAGTTGTAAACTCGGAAAAAAATTTGCTTTACCCTTTTCTGTCTGTACGTCTGTCACTTCTGCACCTTTTGATCTTGTTCACTCTGACGTATGGGGCCTGCTCCCCATCACACTAATGGGATATTTCATTTTTTGATAATTATTCTCGTTACTATTAGATGTTTTTGATGAAACGACGATCTGAGTTTCTTTCAATTTTCAAAGCATTTAAAGCTTAGTTTCAAACACAATTTTCTACTGTTATCAAATGCTTTCGAGGTGAATTGGGAAGAGACTTGGGAAGAGAGTATGCTTCTGGAGATTTTGCATATTTACTTACCTCTGATGGAACTATCCACCAGTCTTCTTGGACTGAAGCTCCTTAACAAAATAGTGTTGTTGAAAAAAAACATCGTCATATAATGGATATAATGGAGACTGCACGATTTATGCTTCTTTATGTTCATCTAATCAATAGGATTCCAGCAATTTAGACTTATGGCATTACTCCTTGTAAGTGTTTGTTCAGCAAACCTCCATATTATTCATCCTTGAGGGTTTTTGGCTACCTTGAGGGTTTTTGGCTACACATGCTTTATTATGTGCCACAATGTCGATCGTAGCAAGCTTCCTCGTCGATCTATTATGTGTGTTTTTCTTGGCTATAATGATACTCAAGGTTACAGATGTTATGATCCCATTGGTCAAAAGTTATGTCTCCCGCCACGTAGTCTTTTTGGAGCGTATCCCTCTGTATTTGATTCCTGACCGATCACGAGAGACTCACAAATCAGAGTTGCTCTTGGTGATCATTTCCCTATTAATAATACTAGTTTTAATACGCTAGCTACATTGCCAATTCCTGAGCATGTCCCAATGACTCCTATTTCTGTTGGACCAGCTCCTCGACGTTATTCGGTGCGATATCGTCGTCCTCCTGATAAATTGGGTTTGTTCAACTCTTGTTATTCCACCGAGTTTGCTTCTTTTTTAGTAACTATTCATGGTCATTCTGAGCCATCTTCTTACAAAGAGGCATGTGTTAATCCTCTTTGGCTTCAGGCTATGGATGAGGAACTATCTGCTTTACACCAAACAGGGGCTTGGGATTTGATGTCGTTACCTTTGGGAAAGCATGTTGTTAGTAGTCGTTGGATTTACAAAATAAAGACAAAATATGATTAATCAGTTAAGCGATACAAGGTCCGCCTTGTTGCTCATGGTTTCATATGGGATTGATTATGAGGAAACTTTTGCTCATGTTGCAAAGATGATCACAGTTCGTCTCTTAATTGCTATTGTGTTTGCTCGACAATGAGAGTTATATCAGATGGTTGTAAAGAATGTTTTTTTGCATGGTGATTTGACTGAGGAAGTCTATATAACTCTTTCTCCAGGAGTTTCTCATTCGCCTGGTAAAGTTTGCAAACTTTGTAAGGCTCTGTATGGTCTCAAACAAGCACCTCGTGCTTGGTTTGAAAAAATTTCATCAATTATTTGTCCGTACGATTATTGAAGTAGTGACCATGATTCCGCTTTGTTTGTGTTTATAACAGTAGTAGGTAGTATTTTTTTTTGTTATATGTTGATGATATGATTTTGATTGGTGATAAAAGTATTGGCATCTCCACTTTGAAACTTCAGCTACATCATTAGTTTGAGGTGAAGGATCTAGGTTCTCTTCGTTATTTTTTGGGCATTAAGGTAGCCTCGTCTCCTAAAGGCTACTTGTTGTCTCAATCTAAATATGTTGTAGATGTTATTGAGAGAGCACGACTTACCGATACTCGGACTAGTGACACTCTTGAGCTTCATGTGTGTCTTACTCCTTCTGATGGTGTACCTTTGGGAGATCTTACTTTATACCAAGTCATTGTTGGTAGCCTTGTATATTTGACTATCACTCAGCCTGATATTACATATGCTATTCATATTGTCAGTCAATTTGTTTTGGCTCCTAGAACTATGCATTGGGCTACTGCCATTCAGATTCTAAGGTACATTTGTTGTACTTTATTTCAGACCTTATTGATTTTGTCATCCTCATCATTAGTTCTTCGAGCTTATTCTGATGCTGATTGGGCGGGGGATCCTACTGACCGTCGATCGACCACTGGCCTTTGTGCATTGTTTTAGTGATTCTCTTATATATCTTGGCGGAGTAAGAAGCATGATGTTATTTCTCGATCTTCTGCTGAGGCTGAGTACCGTGCTATGGTTGTGACTGTAGCTGAGATAGTTTGGCTCTGCTGGCTTCTGGCTAACTTAGGAGTTTCTCTCTCTTCTCCTACCCTTATGTATTGTGACAATAAAAGTGCCATCCAGACTGCTCACAATTCAGTATTTCATGAGCGAGCAAAGCGCATTGAAATTGATTGTCACTTTACTCGCCATCATTTGCAGAAGGGACCTTATCTTTACCTTACATTCAGTCTTAGACTGATTTCTTCACGAAGTCTCAGACTGTGCAGCGCTTTCATTTTTTCCTTAGCAAACTCTCGATGTTACTTGTTATACCATCAGGAGTTTGACGGGGGGCGTTAGAGTTAGCTTGTATAGCCCAAGGGTTTTTTTGTCTTTTTACTTGTCTTTACTATTTTCCCTTTTGTAAAGGTTGTTGCCTTAACCCTAATTTTCTACACATATTCTAATTATTAGAGTGTTCTTCTCCTTCTATTATCAAACTCTTCGTCTTATTTCATCTCTAATTGTTGTTTGCCCTCAATTTAATAAAGAATGCTATTTTAAACATAATATGTTTCCTTCAAACCAAACGTCCGGGGAAGTTCACACTTCAATATCCACCTGTAATGCCCATAGTTTCAATCAAATGACTAGACAAATCCTACTCTGGATTTCCCATTCTCAACCCACTTTCGTTTAAGTTTGTCTTCTCTTATCTGTGTCATAATCAAAGTGAAACCTTTTTGATTTATTGATCCAAAATCCTCTAATTTTTTATTAAATTGATCTCTTACAGAAATGGAAGTTTCGACCTCAGCTTTTCCTTTTGACTTTAGATTTTTTGGCGTTTGTTTAACAAAATAAACTTTTATTAAAATCTTTCTTTTGGATTGAGTTTCTTGAGAGATTTCCTACTTTGCACGATGCTTTAGCTAGATTTTAGTAAGAAAGTCTTATCCCTTACTGTGATCTTGATGAAGTTGCACAATCTTATTAATATTTAAATGCGTTATCATTTTTTTTACGGAAGGTTTAAGTTCCATCTGTTTGTCTTGAATTCCACGTGGAAAAATTTTACTTGGCCAAAATTTATACGCATACCCAGCTCTTCAATCTCGTCGAGATCATCGGAAGTAGCAATGATCAGACTAGGAGTTTGAAATTAGGGTTCCTCCATTGGAAAATGATTTTCATCTAAGTTAATTGACCAATCTTGAGGAATACTATTCTTAAGCATCTCTTCCATTTTCCTTGATAAGTATCTTGACGATAGTTAGGTTTCCGATATCTTTGATATCAAGCGGAGAAATAATTTGTGTGACTAAAATCGGAAGACCATGATTGAATATTGTCCCTTAGAATTGGGCACTTGGTGGGTATCCATCAAGGCATCCATAAGGGCCTTACACATATTGAACAATTTTTTCTTTTGAAGGAAATAAATGAAATAAAGATTTTTTTTTTATAAAATAGCGAACCTTGTTTGGTGGGGCTGATTGCCTGGAGCCCGCCATATGAGCCATGAAATTTCTAGAGATTGAGCTTCGCCCAAAAATCATTGATCTTGAGCTTGGTCTCGTTGGTTTGAGACGCGGTGAAAGTGGAATGGTAGTAGCGACAGAGATAGTTTCCTAATTTTCCTCAAACTACGCCTCATCCCAATTGACTCTGAACTTCATGTTCGTGCGATCGATATCCACCATGTTGTTGTAGAACTTGGTGACTAATTTTGAGCATCATACTCCCGAAGAATCTCTTAGAATAGGACATTACCCTCGGCATTGGAGCTCTTTAGCAAGGAATTTCTCAGAGTTAAGTGGGAACTGCCAATTGCAGTCTGCCTCAAAAAGATGTGGGTACACCATTATTACTGAACTGAGAAGGGGAAGTGTTGTTAGGGGGTGAAGATAAAGGTAAATGGCTCTTTTCCACACACCTTTACAAAACCCATCCTCACATATTTATACTGGCCCAAACAAGGTAGCGAATGCGTATTGCGATGCGATACAATCACAAACAAAAAAATGCTACTGCGAATAACGTGAATACTACAAAGCTATTGCGATACACTAGGCAAAAATTGCATATAGGCCTGTTTGTTTTTATTAGAGGTAAAACCTCTAACTTCTAACTCTTCTCTAAGTCAACTTAGAGGTTCAGTCAAAGGGGAGTGTTTTAGTTCTAACTCAACCTCTAAGTCGTGACAATTAGATGATAATTTGTTTGTTTTTTTAAAACAGTTAAAGCTAATTTGCAACCCCAAAATCATAGATTACTGAATTACCCCTCTCCCTAATAAAAGCTCAAATATTCATCCCCTCCATGTTTAAAGGACCACCTCCACACTACCTCATTCCCATTCCCACCACCATAACCTCCACCTCCCACCACCATAATCTCCACCTGCCTCCGCCACAAAAAAGTATAGTCATAACCTGGATAGCATCAAAGAAATATGACCATAACCTGGATAGCATCAAAAATTAGACATAACCTGGATAACGTCAAAAATAAAAACACATACACCTTTGATATCATATCAAAAATATTACAACACATAACCTGGATATCATATCAAAAATAACAACATATACGCCCTGGATATCATATCAAAAATATCACAACACATAACTTGGATAGCATAAAAAATAACAGCACATACACCCTAGATAACATCAAAAATAACAACACATACACCCTGGATATCATAACAAAAATAACAAAACTTAACCTGGATAACATAAAAAATAACAACACATACACCCTGGATAACATCAAAAATAACAACACATACACCCTAGACAACATAAAAAATTTACACATAACCTTGGTAGCATCAAAAAATAAACATAACTTGGATAGCACATAAAAATAACAACATAATAGTAAGGCCAAACGTATTTTAGCTTCAAGCATAATAGTAAGGCCAAATGTATTTTAGCTCCAAGCAACCAAAATAACAACTAATAAACATTTATCAATAACAAATTTAATCAAACACCATTTCATAAATAAAATAGTCTTACATGTTAAATTTATTACATCAAACTAGAAAACAACAAAGTCATCTTCTCCCTATGTGGCAATACATCATGCTTAAACCTCATTGCTTCTGGTAAAACTTCCAAGATTTCAACCCACCTAGGTCCAGTAAGGTTGAATGTACCACCCTCCTCGGCCAGTTGTTTTAGGGTCACCCAATTCTTATACTTGTTCTTCAGATACCACCATCTGTTTCTTAAACTTTTAAGGGTGACTTATCATCTATAAAGAATAAATTTGTAAGAGTATATCATTAACATGTACAACAATAAGAGAGACTTATCATCTATAAAGAATAAATTTGTGATACCTTTTGAAAGTTCAAAGATGATACAGAGAGAGTTCACAACCTGTCAAGAACCACCACAAATCAAATCAATAACTCTTTAATACACAAGCAATACAAAAAAAAATTATAGACTTGTTGAAGAGGTGGGAATGTGGCTATAAACTTGGATATTCAGATTCATTAATACACAAGCTATTAAGATTTTTTGTAAGCTACCAAAAGGCCTCAGAACATAGTATAAACCTGGATAAAAGCATAATATTTTATGGAGGTATGCACCCTGAAAGTGAAAGCAAAATCTCAAATCTATTTTGCATCAAAGAAGGCAGGCTACCAGAGGTATGCTTAGGTGTACCACTAATGCAAGGCAGAGTCAAAACATCACACATGAACAACTTTGGTTGATAAATTCAACAACAAAGGCTGAAATGGTGTTTATTATATTTTTTTGCAAGTTTTTTACCACTCAAGCGGAAGCACCAACAAAGATGCTTCAATTCAACCTTTTATTTAGCTTGAAAGAGGAGACCTTGCTTATATCCTTTGTATGAGTACAGGCTAGCAAAAAGATTACTGATAATCAGAAGGAGCAGAGTACAATAAAAGAAGCAAAAAGTTCATGATCAAAACCAGATCCTAAAATGGCAAAGGATATATGGGCTTAGACCAAAGAACTTAGAATTTCTCATAGATAGAACCTGATGCATCCTTAGTGATCAACACTTTTACTTCTTCACACAGTGAATTAATATATAGAACTGTGAAAGTGAATTAATATATAGAACTGTGAAAGGCTACACTCATACCAGGGAAGGTTGGTCTTAGTAAAGTTTGTGCTAATTACAAATTGTGAAGTATTTTGTCAGTGTGATTAGGAGGGACATACAGATAGAGAGAAGCAATTAGAGATTCACAAGTTCAACAAGCAATTACAGATTCAACAGCAATTACAGAGTTATCAACAGCAATCACAGCAATTCACAAGATTTAGAGGCAATTAAAGCTTGACTTAAACCCTAAATCAGAATTCACACCAAGATTCGATCGATAAACAAACCCTAACAATGGAGGAATTACCTTGAATGAGAGAGACACACAGCAGTAAAGAGCACAAAAGAGTTGTTCTTCTATGTGGAGTGGAGAGGGAGAGGGAGAGGGAGCTCTGTACAGAGGGAGAGAGAGCTCTGTGGAGTGGTCGGTAGAAAGTCGTTCTTCTCTCTATGGAGTGGTCGGTGGTGGAGAGGAGAGAATGAAGAAATAAAAACTTGTTGGTGTTTGGTTTTGGGGGAGAAGAGGGACTAGGGGTAGGAATTAGGGGAATAGAGGGGTAAAAAAGAGATAAAAACAGACTTAGAGCCTCTTACCATGAAACCAGCCCATTCAGCCAGCTTACTCAACTTAGAGAATACTAACTTGAGTAAGATGTTAGAGGCAAAAACAAACGGCTCTAAGTCGACGAGTAAGAGGGAGTAAGAGGTTTTAAGTTGAGTAAGAGCTCTAAGTTAAGAGCAAAAAACAAACACCCCCATAATCCAAATATATGTGCATATAAATCTATATATGCATTATATTCATTAAGAAAAGCATATAAAATATAATATAATATAATATAACTAACAAATTTAGGTAATCCAAAATGGAAATGAATAACTAAGAAACATAACTTGGAAATATAATAATCGTTGCCTAGTAAAAGCTAAAAAACTATAACTAGGAAATTCAAATACATCAAGTATCAGATTAATACATCTGGTTGAGGGGAGTTCTTGGAATGTATGTGTTTCATATTTTTGGTTTTACTTTGAATAAGGTTATTGAGTATTACGTTTCCCATACCTCCTATCTTAATCTTATTAGGAAGCTTATACTTGTAATTTTATTATATATTAGTATCGTATAATAGATTTAGCAATTCTTTATTATATAAGGTCATTTTCGCGTATTATTAGTGTATACTCGCACAATATGTTTTTTGTCATGTTTCAGTTGGTTTTTTGCATTTACGTTGCATTAGAAAATGCGATAATATGCGACAAAAATTGGCAAATGCGACAAAATGCAACGAATCTGCGTCTGGTCCCATTGAGGGGGTTGCGGTGGATATCCGATGCAATTCCAGGACTCATCTGTCGCATTTGCGGGCGCATCTGCCGCATCTGACTACCTTGGGCCTAAGTCATGCCAATGACCGTTGTACCCCCACTTATGCCCCTTTAAAGGTGGCGGCTTCTCATACGCCCTCTTCTTATGTGCACTTTGACGACTACCGACCTCGGGGTTTTTAGCATGCTGCGTTCGTAGGTCCTAGGTTCGGCCGTCATGGGTCATAGCTCTGTCTCCTCATGTGTCTTAGATTCTACCCTCCAAGGGTCTGTCTCCTCACGTGTCTTAGGTTTTACCCTTCACAGGTCTTGAGCGTAGCCTTCATGGGTTTGCTTGGTTCCCACATGCCTTCTAGGTTTCATGGGCCCCTTTCCCCCTTAGATCGACGCTACCGCGCCTTTACCAGTGTGCTAGGCCCGTTCGTCGTAGACCGTAAGTCCTAGGGTTCGTTTGACCAGGCCAGTGGGCCGACTCGTCGCGCCCCCTTAAGCTCCTTTGTCGTGTGTGCTTCGCCCTCCCTATAGTAACGGTTTGGGCCCTTCTTGTGGTCATGTGACTACAATGAGGCCTATAATTCTCCTCACCATGTGCTTGGAGTCCCAAATAGGTTGCACCATGCCAGCCAGGTATGTTAAACTGTATTGGAATCCAAATCAGTTGTGAATCTTGTGATTCAGACTTTCTTCAGATTAAGCTTAAAGGTTAGTGTGAAACCCGTGTCAACAGCTTTTAATTTAAGGGCAGTGATGGAGTTAGAGTTGAAGATGCCTGCTACTGTTTTGAGTGGAGTTCCTTTATAACATCAGATGATAGCCCCCAGCTGCCATTGTTGTTAGTTATTGAGCCATCAATGTTGAATGTGGCAAAGAGAGGGGCAGCCAGTAGCCATCGGTATTTGATTGATTGCTTCAGCTTGAGATGGCCACGGATATTCTAATTGTTGAGAAAATTGCTTTCATGTGGGTTGTCATTAAGCTCTATATCTTGATACCAGCTTTGACTCTTATTTTATCAACAATTTTATAGAAGACTACTTTTGTTTGAAGTTCAGTTCTGGTAAAGATTCTAGAATATCTTTCACATCACACATGATAGAAGAATGAATTGAAAGCAAGCTTCTTGATCGAGGGCAGACCAGTAAATCCTTGTATTTCCACTCCCTACTGATCTATCTTACCCAAACATTTTTTTAAATAATTCAGTCCCTATGTGCTTGGAACACCCAAAGAAGAGATGTTGTTCACATTTAGTATGTCTCCTGCAAGGAGACATATTTGCTAGTCTGAATAGTACCCCACATAAGTAATTTATCTTGTGTTTTTAGGGCATCATGCATTGCCATCCAAGTGATGAAGTTATGTCTTTTGATGGCCTTGCTATGCCACCCTAGCTTGCTCCATTCGACCTTAGTATTTTCTAGCTACTGGAGAAGGAGAGTGGTATCTCAGAAGACCAGAATCCTTAAAGAAAATAGAATTCCATTCAAATGATTCTATTAGCATCTCTTAATTGAGCTAAGTGTAGGCCTGTCTACTCTAACTCTTATATGATGTAATATCCTCGTTTCTTCAATAAAAATGCTTACCTTTTGCAAAAAGGAAAAGGATTTTCATGCCTAAGGGTTTCATAAGTGTCCATCTCAAATTCTCCAAAATTTGAAGCTGTCCACAATCTCATCTAAATGCGTATTGTGATTTCAACATCAACTAACAGTCTATGTATATCCCCCATAAAGCCAGCTCTATAATCATATAAGTTCCAATTACCACTAGTGATTACTTGATTAAAGAACTAAGCTTAGCAGGTTTGTTGAAGTGGGAAGAATAAAGAAATTGATAGGGAAACTCATACCGGTTTTGTTGTCATTCCCACTAAGATGGAGAGCAATGTCACTAGCCTCAGATCTAAGATTGAGAATCTTTCTCCAACACCAAGAAAAATTTTGAGGGACATGGAGTTGCCGAAATGTTTCCTTTTAATGTGATTATTTATTGGGTATCAGGCGGGTATCTGGCGGTAATCTATATGTTATCTTTAGAGGATATAACCCAAATGTGTCTCATAATGTTTTTCCACATCTCCGGCTCCTAGTCCCCCTTCCTCAAGAGAGGTGGCAGATAGTGTACAAACTCACAGCAGGGGTTTTAGATAGAGGTGGCAAATAGGCTAGGTTAGGGTTACACAGGTCGGATCATGAAAACCCAAACCCGACCTGTTTAATAAACGGGCAATCGTATGTGAACCTGAACAGCTGGTATGCAGGTCAACCCGAGTGAACCCACTTTACCCATTGATCAGCCCTTCTACCTTTTCTAGAGAGTGAAAAACTAGGATTCTTTACTCGAGGGCTAAATCACATCATCAATCATTGATATGATACATTTATTATCTCTTGTAAAGATCCAAAATCATCTTTACATCCTACAATTTTAGCAACACAGATTCAAATCACACAAACAAAGATATTGTTATCTCTGATCAACCGCTATTACAAATCGAAAAGGTATAAAACCAAGAACCAGATCACAAGAGCCTAAGAGGAGTCGGAGATGAGAGATTGATGACTTCGTTTTGTTAGAGCCTGAGAGGAGGAAAGAAAGAATACGAATGAAGGCGTCATGGGTTTTGGGGGGGGGGGTTAGATTATGAGATTGAGTCAATTGTGAGGAAACATAAGTTTTATTATAGGGATCTGTTTTGAATTACCAGATTGCCCTAGGATTTTTTAAAATATTTGAAGGCGTAAATGGGTTCGCGGGCTGACCCTCAACCGGTGTTAATATAAATGGGTCCTTTTCGGTTGATTCGAAATGATCCTCAACCCGTCAAGGCCCAATGCGAACCCGCTAAATGCAGGTCACAGCTGTGTCGGGTTGGTGGGGAGCTGGCCATTGCCAGCTTTAGTTTTAGGGGAAATATCCACTCCAGTACACAAATTTCTTGCAGATTCTATTGATTTTTTTAATCACTCTAGCCGGTAGAATGAAACAGGAGGTCTAGTAATTATGCACTCCTCCAAGCACCACCTTTACAAACAGAACTTTTCCAGCATAGTATAGATGTCTTGACTTCCAAGAATTGATCCTGTTATTAAGACAATCCAAGAGAAGGATGCAGTCAGTATACTTAAGTTGAGTTGAAATAAGGGGTAACCCTACATACTTTGTTGGAAATTAAGAGGGCTCTAGAGATTGTATCATTGATTACTCTGAGCATTTGACTGGCTTTGAAGAACAACACAGCCTTCAATGAAATCCTTACTAACAATACTCCAAGTTCTTTTGAAAAAACAGGCTGTAAAGCCATCAGGTCTGATGGCCATGGGGCTTATCATCCCCTATACTTTTAAGTGCATCAATAATTTCATGAGGAGTGACCTCCTCCTGCAAACTTGTAGAATCAGCTTCAGAAAGGGTAGGGAAGTTATGGAGGTTTTCTATAGAGTTACTCGGATAGGCAGAATCAGTCATAGAGCCATAAATACCTTTAGAATATACAATACACTTTTTGCCAATATCCCTCTCATCAGTTATAGTTTTGCCTCTTGAGTCAATCATGAAGTAATTTTATTTTTGGATATTCTCTCCTTGGATTTGTGAAAATATGCAGTGTTATTATCTCCAAGATTGAACCAAATCATTTAGGATTTTTGCCTGGAATAGCTTCCTCAGCTCTAAGCATAGTGGGCATAAACTCTCACATATCTTCTCTTCTTAGCTGCCAAGTTAGCAATGATGTGGTCCTGTTGAAGAAGTCTGTTACCACTGCCTCTCCTTTTCTTTTTGTACCAATTTCTGAGTGCATGTCTAGAAATGATGTGTTTCTGGTTGAGCTTGTATATTGGGTTACCATTAATTATAGTCATCCAAGCCTCTCTACCACTGATTTCTCTTCTACCCAATGATTACATATTTTGAAATTAGAAGGGCTACTAACCTTAGTGTCACTACAAGTTAGCACCATGGGACAACGGTAAGATATTCCCTGAGGTAAAGAAATTAACTTTAAATCAGGCACAAGATCCATCCACTCCACATTGCATATTACCCTATCAATGTTGGTGAGCACTTTATATCATGGTAGCTTCTACAAGGGATGAGTATTAGCTCCTTTAATTTGAACATTGTGCAGGTTATTTTGGGGATGCACTTGGTTTTATACTGCAATTTGCTCTTCTTCCTGCTATAAATTGATAATGGCCTTTGGAAGATTAGTTCATGTTCGTTGTAATAAGAATTATTATGACTTTTAACTTGCAGAAAACACATCAAAATAACTCAAGATTTCCCAATTTCAACTTCAACGTCTCACATGATGGAGACTATGTGGGAATAACATCTGAACCTCTGCATATTGTGGGGTTAGATATTGTTAGTCATGTTATCCCTAAGCAAGAAACAATTCTTGAGTTTATCGGAAACTTCTCGCCACATGTCACAAGTTTGGAATGGGACAACATAATAAATGCCAACCTGCAATGAAATCTTGGCAGAGTTTTATAGGCAAGTGTTGTTTTTCCACATGATTCTCACATTATCTGGCCAAAAAAAGTTTGCATTAAAATGAAAAGCTTACGTTTGTTATAGTTTAGTATATTTTTTATTATTATTATAGCCTAATTGAAAAATCTGACTTTATAGGCTAGGACGTCCAACCTGTGAAAGAAGTTATTATTGAAAAAATCGCCTCAGAATGTTATTGTTATGCCAGCAAGTTATTAACCTGTGAAGCAATAGAAAGCTAGATCAGCCGGTTTTTAGGATCATAGGAGCCAGTTATTACTGAAAAATCCTTACTTATCAGTTCAATATGTATAAAGTAACTTAAGGGCATTTCTCTTTGGTTATTATTCTTTCACGATCTCATCAATTATAATTAAAAGCTTTACCATTGACAAGTTTAGTTGTTCTTGGGGTGAATGTGTCCCTGAGTTGTATCAGCATATGTGTTGGATCAGTTATTCTTATTTGGCCTATCTTCTTTTAATGTGTTCAAAGCAGTAAGACAGACACGCATACAATATTGTGAAGATAATACTCTTATGGCCAATTAAAGTTTCTTACTGTACGTGTTAGTGACATATACATTTGCATTGTAGATACTGGTGTGTGAAGGAGGCATATATCAAAGCCATAGGGGTTGGACTTGATTATAGGTTGAATAGATTGGAGTTTCAGCATACTAACTGGACTAACATATCTGTATATGTTGACAGGAAGGAATCTAGTGAATGGAAGTTCTGCCTTTTTGAACTAGGAAAAGCTCACTGGGTAAGACTGTTATTAAATGTCATTTTTTTCATTCTTTGTTATCGGCCTATTCTTGGTTTCACGCAAGGTTTTAAATAACCGTTACAGCAACCGTTATAACGGTAACGCCCTGATCCCATTCTGTTATACCCCATGTTCCGTTCTAAAAAATAACACCCGTTATTTGTTGTTGCAGACCGTTATTTTATGCTATAACGGTTGTTGTTACCGTTATAACGCTACGTTATTTTTAATGTTTTTTTTCACTTATAGCGAACGTTATACACCGTTATATACCGTTATAACGAACGCTAAGATTATGTTATTTACTTATCATTCATTTTCTAACTAAACTTTGAGCCATTTTTTTTAGTTGATTGGTGGAATTCATATGGAGTGGAGTTGCCTCAACTTTGAAAGTTGGTTGTAAGAATTTTAAGTCAAACATGTACTTCGTCCGGATATGAAAGGAACTGGAGTACCTTTGACAGGATCCACACAAAGATTATAAATCGATTACTTTCAAAGAAACTCAATGATCTTGTCTTTGTTCAATACAATATTCGGCTTGAAAGAAGAAGGGAAGATAGATGTCGACGTTATCGTGTAGACTTCATAAGTGTGTCTGTTATTTTATTGGAAGATTCATTATGTGAATGGATGCTGCAGATGACGATGAGCATTTGTTGCCAACACATGAAGAATAGCCAGAAGAGCTTGAAAGAGAATTATCAGCTGAAGACCCGGGGGTCAATGAGCAAAAGAGGTACTCTACTTCTGTTATTGACACAGATTTCCCAAAAAATTGGTCACAAGCACCTATGTATCAAACACCAATGGAGTCGTTGCCTGAGACGTATTTAGATTTCGATTTCAACCAATTCAATCTGAAGTATGGCCAACCTTCAAACTACTTTGAAATTGATACCAATCAGTTCGATTCCGTTTACCAGTATCATTTTCCATTTGATGTTTATGCGATTTTTAATGCTTTGGTGTGATATTTTATTTTGTCGGTGTGATGTGGTGTGCTATTTCAATGTTGTAATAAGTAATAACTTCAATAATAATAAATACTTTGATTTTTTCTTTATTATTTTTTAAAATATAAAAAATAACGTCTATAACGTTGTTATAACACCGTTATAAGTAAAATAACGTCTATAACGGTTGTTATAATTGAAAATTAATATTTATATATGGAGAAAACAAAAACACAACTGTTATTTTAATATAACACCGTTACAGGACAAATAATGGCCGTTATAACGTTTTTTTCTTGTCATCTAGCGAAAAATAACGCAACGCTGTTATAACGGTAACGATCTTGGCCCGTTACATCGTTATAACGTACTCTTTTAAACCTTGGTTTCACGTAAGATTTAGTTAAACCATACAATACTAGATTTTTTTCATGTAACCGAATTGCCGTTCTTTTCGAGTATGTTTGGAGTATAACTAAAGCCACCAATCAGTAGGCTCCCTGTTGGATTGGCTATAGCCTCAAACACTTGCTAGTTAACTGATTTGGCGCATTTTCTTCTCTTAGGAAAGTATTTATTGATGGGACAATAACCAAGTTTCTCGTTCTTACTCATCACCATGTTAAGTTTTGTATAATAGATGTAAACTACACTTAGATGTTGAATAGGAGATTCTGTTCTTGGTTAACTTGAATTCCTCATGATGTGTTGGTCTGCAAAGCTGTTTGAATATTTACTAGCTAATTCGACCTGGTAAAGGGCCTCTCTAAGTAGTTTTTAGAGGTAGTGCAACTTATACCAGGTATATAGGTGGTGGTGGGTCACTGGGGTTCTTCAGACTTCCTTCACTTTGCAGGTTATGGGGTGGGGGGAGATGTGGGTGGGGAGTAGGAGAATTAACGGACTCTCTACCGCCCTCGTCCACTTTTTCCTTATGGCTATACTGTCTCGTAGCCGCAGGATAGTAATCGTACAGTTCGTCCGCTAAACCGTTCAGAATGAAGTTACGACATTTGAAATCAGCCTCAGTCTAGTTTGAGATAGTCTCTAAGGTTTTATCATATTCATTTAGAATAAGATCAGGGTCTATCGCAGGTACGGGAATAGGAGGTTCAACAGGGAATTTTTGTTCCAGAACATACGCCACTTCCTTAAGTGTGAGATAGAAGAACATTTTGTTCTTCCACCTCTTGAAGTTGAGAGCATCAAACTTAGAGGGTTTGTTGGAATCAAACTTCAGCACTTTTGAGGTAAGAGCCATATTACAGGAAAATTTACTCTTTAAAATTGTAAGAAATATGTTAAGTCTTATGAACCAGTAAGTATAGCTTTCCCTTTGATTGAGCAATAGCAAGGTATATAGCAGCAACGTTTTCAGCAACAATGAAGAGCAATAGTAACTCAGTTGTATGAACAACTGTTTAGGCGTCAGGCAGTAGTAACTCAGTTGTTTGAACAACAGTTTAGGCGTCAGGCAGCAGTAACTCAGTTGTTGTTCTGGTAATGAGTAGCAACAATTATACCGGCAGGAAGTCTGAGTTGCAGGAAGTAATAACAATCAGTTTCAGGTAACGGCAACGCAGTTGGTATTGAGGCTAAAACAGCAGCAAGTACATGAGGTAAACTCTAGTAATAAGGCAATGTATTAACACAAGAATAACATGCAGGTTCAGCAGCAAAAACAGTTGAATAGGTAGCGCAAGTTCAGGCAGCCTAATTTGCAGGAAGCAGTCACTACAGTAGTGCAGACGACAGTTTCAGCAGCACAAGAACTCAGTTATCGCAACAGCAACAGATGGTGAACTCCGGTAGTAGACAGCAACAATTGCGCAGTTTGTACTTTGGACAAACAGGAGGTAACACCGGCAGCAGCGCAGCTTGTATTCCAGGCAAGCAGTAGCAGGAAGAACAGATTGTAGTTTCAGGCAGTAGCAAGAAAGAACCAACACCTGTACAGCGCCTACAACAAAGAGAGAAAGAGATTGTGATTGGTCGAGGCGTGGGTCACACTCTCTTTAAAGAGTATTTCGAACTACCTCTGGTAAGGTAACGAAGGTCTGATCTCTTTCCAGGATATAACGAGCGTAACGTATACAGTAGCTTCAGTTATCCCGGAATTCCACGTAAAGATGAAGTATGCACCACCCTTAGGTAACCGTACAATCGAGAGAGAAAAAAAAAAGTTTTAACACAGAGAAGAGTTGTGTTCTGTGTTCTTTTTAGAAGGTGGTGAGGAGTTGTTTTTATAGAGAGAGTTTGCCCAACGGCTCTCTCTCTATTCAAACGTGTGGGACGTGTCCCTGAGGATTAGGTCTCCTCAAGAGGTGGAGAAAACAAAGTGAAGACCAAGACTAAGGAATAAAGCAAGCCCAAGCCCAATGAACTTTTTGTTAAAAAGATTATGGAGACCCAAGCCCAAAGGGCCCCCAAGGCCTCCAGAACCAGAAGAGCCAATTGCCCAAACCCAAACCCAAGTCCGAGCCCGAGCCGGCCCGGCCTACCGGGCTGCCTGAGAAAGGTCCAAGTGTGTATAGGGTATAAAATCCTCTCACGCACTCACACAACTATGCACTCTCTCTATGCCACATGTTACACACATGTCACATAGGTACTACCTTATATGTTTAGTTCCTCTATTGTTTATAAACAATATGGGACTAAACTTTAGGCTATAGTATAGGAGTCACATAAAATAGATGACCAAGAGGTCATGGGTTCAAGGCTCAAAAGAGGTACAAGTTTTAAAAAATTCCAACAATCCCCCACTTATAAAAAACTTCCAAAAAAGGATAGATGAATGAAAAGAGAAATGAGAGTACGGTTTCGATTATAGAGATGTACTTAAGTAAAGGTGTCCTTAGACTTGAACCTTTACGTAGTAGACAATCTTCAACGTATAAGAATAATAAGTGAACAGAGTCTTGAACTCATTATTTGCTTTTATACAGTGAGGAAAACTACATACAGCCCTACCATGTGCAATATCTAAATGCCAGCACTTTTCGGCCATGTGCTTAATCCCAGTATAGGTGAAGGCTCTAGAGAATTTAGCCTAATTCTCATAGGAAGTGGCCGCACTTTCACAATCACCTTGGTGAGTCTATTAAGAGTGTTCTTGTAGATAGACACCCCACTCAATAATGAGATATAAAACTCATTAAGAGTTTAAGAAACTCAGCCTCACAGTCGCTGCAAGATAGCATGCATAAATACAGTATGTACAACGAGATTAACTCTGGAGTGACAAGCTCGTAGTTGCATGATTCTATATCACAATGATTTGTTTTTCCCATTGAACCTATTTCTTGGGATCTCCAGTCATTTAGGTTGGGTTCCCACCATTTGTGATTCTATAATAGGCTTTAGTCTCGTCCCTAAGGATGTACTCTAAACTTTGTCGCGAGACAGTCCTTTCGTCAAAGGATATGCCAAGTTGTTTTCCGATTTTACAAAATCCACAGTAACAGTACTATCTGAGTGGATCATAATCGGGGGTATAGGTCTACTCCATAAAGGAATATAAGACAAAAGGTCTATCAACCAACTTGCCTCCTCACTAGCTGCAGCTAGTGCTACTAATTCATACGTCATAGTCGACTGAGCTAGAATCGTTTGCCTCTTGGATCTTCAAGAAACTGACCCGCCAGCTATACTAAGCACGTATCCGTTGGTGGCTTTGGAATCATCCAAAAAGGAGTTCCAATCTGCATCGCTAAATCCATCAAGGACCGCGAGAAACTTTTGATAATGTAAACCCAAGTTCATGGTCTTTTTCAGGTACCACATAATTCGATTAATAGCACCCCAGTGCGCCAAACTTTGTTTACTTGTAAATCTACATAGAACTCCTACAACATAAGTTATATCGGGTCTAGTACAGTTCGTAGCGTAGCGAAGGCTACCAATAATACTTGCGTATTCTTTCTGTCTCACAACCTCCCCTAAGTTCTTTAAAAGTTTAACTTGTGGATCACAAGGAGTACAAGCAGGTCTACGATCAAAATATTTCTACTTCTTCAAGATCTTCTCAATATAATGAGATTGATCAAGAGTAATACTAGTGTCTGTGCGTGTGATCTTTTATGCCTAAAATTACACTAGCCTCACCTAGGTCCTTTATATCAAAATTATTGTTAAGCATGTTTTTGGTTTCTAGAATAATATCAAGTGAAGAACTAAAATATAAGTAGATCGTCAACTTATAGACTTATCATAATAAAAATCTTTAACAATTTTTAAACATTTACCTCTACGAAATTCTGGGTCTGTATCATGAGAATCAACAGCTTTAGAAATTTTTACTTGAGGTACATTAGGGGTCAAAGCCATAGAAGGTTGAGAACCCCCCACTACTACCCCCATTGTCCCTCAGTATGTAAGGAAACTTATCCTCAAAGAAATCAACATCATTTAAATCTACTTTAGAGACCATGGCAAGTTTACTCATATGTGTACAAACTTTCTTTATTATCATGACATAGTCTAAAGTGCCAAATATTAAAAGAAGATAACAAGTACGCAGAATCAGATTATTATATTTTAATTCTCATCTTGAACATTCCATTACAAGCAAAACCCTTTCCCACAAAAACTCCACCCTTAGTCAAGATGTACTGATCAGACCCAATGGTCTGCTGAAATCCTGTTTTGTTGAGAAGATAGCCAGAACAAGATTTTTCCTCATTTCAGGAGTGTGCATCACATCCTTCAGAGTCATTGTCCTTCCAGAGGTAAATACCAGTTCAACATCTCCCGTGCCTAGCACTTTGGTGTAATGGGAATCCCCAAGTAGCATCTTTTGGTCTTCAGTCTCCTTGTAGGTTTTGAACCAATTGCATTCATAGCATACATGCCTAGAAGTGCCCGAATCAGCCCACCACCCGTCGGTTCCGCCGACCATGTTGATCTTTGTGATCATAGCCACTAAGGGCTCTTCGGTAATGTTAACCTGATCAACAGGTCTGCAGTTTTGGCAGTTTCTAGATATGTGTCCAGGCTTTTTACAGTTGAAACACATAATAGAACCTGTTCCGTTATATGGTGGGGCTTGTTGGTTTGTTCCTTCATTAGGATTCTGGTGTCCATAATTCTGACGGTTATTCGGATTACCACCGTTAGGACGGTTGTTCCGATTACCACCATTCTTAGCCTTGAAAGGTTTCCCTTTAGGTTTCAGATGGACCTTCCCTTTGGCTTGAACCAAAAGGATTTCCTCTTTCAGGTCTTGTTTTCTAGATTTTTCTTCAACCCTCAGACGAGTAATCAAGTTCTCCATGGTTAGTTCCTTTAACTTGTGTCGCAGGATATTTTTAAAGTCTTTCCAATTCGGTGGTAATTTGTCAATCATCACGGCAACCTGAAATTGTTCATCAAGAGGTATCCCTTCGAACACGATCTCATGCGCAATTCGTTGCAACTCATGTGATTGGGAAATTACCGATTTATCGTCAACCATATTGAACTTGAGATATCAGCTTACGACAAACTTTTTAGAGCCCGCCTCTTCCGTATCATACTTCTTCTGTAATGCATCCCAAACAGTTTTTGCAGATTCGGACTGTAGATAGTAATCGTACAGTTCGTCCGCTAAACCGTTCAGAATGAAGTTACGGCATTTGAAATCAGCCTCAGTCCAGTTTGAGATAGTCTCTAAGGTTTTATCATATTCATTTAGAATAAGATCAGGGTCTACCCCAGGTATGGGAACAGGAGGTTCAACAGGGCATTCTTGTTCCAGAACATACGCCACTTCCTTAAGTATGAGATAGAAGAACATTTTGTTCTTCCACCTCTTGAAGTTGAGACCATCAAACTTAGAGGGTTTTTTGGAATCAAACTTCAGCACTTCTGAGGTAAGAGCCATTTTACAGGAAAATTTACTCTTTAAAATTGTAAGAAATATGTTAAGTCCTATGAACCAGTAAGTATAGCTTTTCCTTTGATTGAGCAATAGCAAGGTATATAGCAGCGACGTTTTCAGCAACAATGAAGAGCAACAGTAACTCAGTTGTATGAACAACAGTTTAGGCGTCAGGCAGTAGTAACTCAGTTGTTTGAACAACAGTTTAGGCGTCAGGCAGCAGTAACTCAGTTGTTATTCTGGTAATGAGTAGCAACAATTATACCGGTAGGAAGTCTGAGTTGCAGGAAGTAATAACAATCAGTTTTAGGTAACGGCAACGCAGTTGGTATTGAGGCTAAAACCACAGCATGTACATGAGGTAAATCCGGTAATCAGGCAATGTATTAACACAAGAATAACATGCAGGTTCAGCAGCAAAAATAGTTGGATAGGTAGCGCAAATTCAGGCAGCCTAATTTGCAGGAAGCAGTCACTACAGTAGTGCAGACGGCAGTTTCAGTAGTACAAGAACTCAGTTATCGCAACAGCAACAGATGGTGAACTCCGGTAGTAGACAACAACAATTGCGCAGTTTGTACTTTGGATAAACAGGAGGTAACACCGGCAGCAGCGCAGCTTGTATTCCAGGCAAGCAGTAGCAGGAAGAACGGATTGTAGTTTTAGGCAATAGCAAGAAAGAACCAACACCTATACAGCGCCTACAACAAAGAGAGAGAGAGAGATTGTGATTGCTCGAGGCGTGGGTCGCACTCTCTTTAAAGAGTATTTCGACCTACCTCGGGTAAGGTAACGAAGGTCTGATCTATTTCCAGGATACAACGAGCGTAACGTATACAGTAGCTTCAGTTATCCCGGAAGTCTACGTAAAGATGAAGTATGCACCACCCTTAGGTAACCGTACAATCGAGAGAGAGAGAGAGAGAGAAAAAGTTTTAACACAGAGAAGAGTTGTGTTCTGTGTTCTTTTTAGAAGGTGGTGAAGAGTTGTTTTTATAGAGAGAGTTTGCCCAACGGCTCTCTCTCTATTCAAACGTGTGGGACGTGTCCCTGAGGATTAGGTCTCCTCAAGAGGTGGAGAAAACAAAGTGAAGACCAAGACTAAGGAATAAAGCAAGCCCAAGCCCAATGAACTTTTTGTTAAAAAGATTATGGAGACCCAAACCCAAAGGGCCCCCAAAGCCTCCAGGGCCAGAAGAGCCAATTGCCCAAACCCAAACCCAAGTCCGTGCCCGAGCCACATGTTACACACATGTCACATGGGTACTACCTTATATCTTTAGTTCCTCTATTGTTTATAAACAATGTGAGGCTAAACTTTAGGCTATAGTATAGGAGTCACATAAAATAGATGACCAAGAGGTCATGGGTTCAAGGCTCACAAGAGGTACAAGTTTTGAAAAATTCCAACATTGTGGCAGTACCTTCTTTCAAAAGCTTCGACCGTTGCTTCTCAAACTCGTTCATGAGGGAATTCAACTCATCAGTGCTCTCTGAGATTGTCTTTGGTGAAGTTAAACATGAAAATTAGAAGAAAAATAAATTACGAATTGCAATTAGTCGATGAATAAGAGGCTGCATTAAACTGTAAATGAGGCACGGATTTTGTGGAGTTATCACATGATTTTCCATGCTGTGATGTCTTGGTGATAAGACTTGTACATTTCTCCTCCGACAGCCATGCTTGTATCTCAGTGTACTGTCCCGCGACTGTTTGACGTAGGCTCGCATATCTCTCAGGACCCTATGATCTTCCCAACTCAACCAGTGGTCCGGTCCCTTTAAACTTACTTCTTTACATTCTCATTTCTAGTATATAATATATGATATAGGTTTTCTAAGGGTGTCTAGTTGTACATTGTACCTTTAGTACCTGTCTCAGCACCCTCATTGCTTGACGTCTTTGAAATATCGTATTAGCCTCTTATATAATGTCCTCGAGTGATATGGGTTGATTGTTATTTCGCATTGATGTGTAAGGATCAAATGCCATCGAGTAAAACTTAAATACGAGGTACTAATTTGTTACACTTACAAGGAACATGCTAATATACTAATTAACATAACGTTTACCTTCTCCTTTGGCACGTCGTCGATCAATGGCATTTGCCGCTAGACACTGTATTCGGGGCTTTGGGTAGCAAAAAGATAGCACGAGGTTCCATGCTTAAGTATTCTATTTTTTGATACCCCATGCAATCTTTTGGTAGAGTAAAATGCTTATAGACCCAGACTGCAATGTTCAATGAAAAGGGATATAAGTACTGTAATACCCATTTGCTTCTTGATTGTGAGGCAGCCCAGTCTCCTTTTAGATTTGAACTTTGGTGGCTTAAGTACGACAATCTTCTCCCTCTTATAGAAGAGTGGTGGAATTCCTTCTTATTTGAGGAACACCTAGTTACATTCTTTGGTGTAAGTTGAAAGCTCTTAAGCCTAAGTTGAAGGATTGGAGTAAGTCTAAGGTTTGCAAAATGGGGTTGAAAATTTAAACTCTTATGGAAGAAGTAAATGAGATGGATAAGTTGGAAGAAGGCGGAACTTTAACTGATACTAAAATTACGAAAAGAAGAAATAAGAAGCTGGAGATTCAAAAGCTATTGTTTTGGGAGGAAATAAAATAGAATCAACGTTCTAGAGTGAAGTGGCTGAAAGGAGACAATAATACAAAGTTTTTTCACTCAATAGAAAATGAGAGACGTCGGATCAATAGCTTGACTAAGGTACAGATAAGTGATCAGTTAGTGGAGGATAAAAATAAAATTAGAGAACATGTCATTGAGTACTATTCGGGTTTGTACAAGGAACTTCATTATTGGAGACCTAGACTTGATGATGTGGAGTTCGACAGTATTAGCTCAAAGCAGGCAGATTGGCTTGAGACTGATTTTGAAGAAGAAATTGTGGACGCCTTGAGGAGTTGTGGTGGGGAGGAAGCTTTGGAGCCAGACGGTTACCCAATGCAATTCTGTAACAAATGTTGGTACATTCTAGGCAAAGACGTTATGGTTACAAAGAAGGAGTTTCATCACACTGGGTTCTTTGATTGGAGGCTCAACATGACTTTTCTTAAGCTTATCCCAAAGTCCTCTGGACTTGGGGAACTAGGGGAGCTAAAGATCTTTAGGCCGATTAGTCTTATTGGTGGCATTTACAAGATTTTAGCTAAGGCTTTGGCAAGGAGATTAAAAGTAATGATGGGATCTGTAATTTTGAAATTCCAAGGGACTTTCGTCTCCAATCGACAAATTATGGATGACGTCCTCATAGCGAACGAGTCCATCGATTCCAGGATAAGGAACTGGGTGTCGGGTGTAGTTTGCAAAATTGACTTTGAGAAGGCTTACGACCATATTAGTTGGAACTTTATTTCATATGTTATGGCAGGGTTTTTTTTCCAGCTCTAGAGGAATTCGATAGGGTGACCCTTTGTCTCCTTTCCTGTTCATTATTGTAGGGGAGGCCTTAAGCAAGTTGGCTTGTACGGCTAAAGACTTGGGTCTGATTCATGGTTTAGGGTGAATGAAGAGGCGCCAGAGATTACTCATCTTCAGTTTGCAGATGATACTATCTTCTTTGTCAGACAGGATCCGGCTGAGATCAGATACCTTCGGTTCATGTTATTGAGCTTCCAGTTGGCCTCTGGCATGTGTGCAAACTTGACAAAAAACGAAGTTATGGGAGTTGGAAATGGTAACGATTTCGGGAACCTGGCTCTTTCTTTAGGTTGTTGCACAGGAAATATGCCTTCGACTTACCTTGGTATGCCTCTTGGGGCATCTTCTCGTTGTGTTGAGATTTGGGATCTGATAATTGAACGGTTTGGTAAGAAGTTGGCTTTGTGGAAAAGGAAGATGCTATCAAAGGGAGGTCGCCTTACGCTTGTCAAGATCACTTTTTCAAGTTTACCAATTTACTATCTTTCGTTATTCTATTTACCAGTGTCTGTAACATCTAAAGTTAGAGAGGATTGTTAGAAACTTTCTTTGGGATGGCACCAAAGGAATCCGAAAACTCCATTTACTAAGATGGGAAGCAGTTTGTATTAAAAAGGAAGATGGCGGTCTGGAGCTTAAATTTTTTATTGAGATGAATACGGCGTTGCTTGGAAAGTGGTTTTGGAGATTTAGCAATGATAGGGATGACTTATGGGCCGAAGTGATGAAAGCTAAGTTTGGGATTGGGCAAACTGATTGGCTCCCAAATAAGTCTACTATGTCATATGGAGTAGGACTATGGAGGTCAATATTCAACACTAAAGTAATATAGAATAAATTATTTTTAGCTTATTAATAAATAAATAAATAAATATATAGAATAAATTATGGCCCTAAAATAATAGCTAATAATCACCTCAAGAAGTGTCAAGAAACTTGTAACCCTTGACGCCCTACTCCGAGAAGCAGTCCCCAACTCACGGTAAAACAATGCTAAGCTGTTGTACCCCAAGCATAATTGGGGATGGTTAAATTTATTTACGTCGCTCCAGTTTCGTTCTTATTGGGAAACATGCGACTAATAAATATAAAGAACAAATAAGCATTAATCTTTATCTCATCCTTATCCGATTCATCATTCGACAAATTCTACTTTTTTGAATTGTTAAATTAAGAACTCCAATTTTAATCTTGAGTATGGACCCCGGTAGTCTTTACTCTTAAGAGTTTCTCGGCCATTAGTTGGTGTCGTTCAACCCCCTTCTCCTAAAATCCTGGGAAAATCTACCGGCTTCCCTCAAATAGTAATACTAATAATTTGGTGGACATCGTCCCATGTGATTATCATCTCGCTCCAAGATAAGCAAAGCGAGTTTGTTTTCGTGTGTCACATTTTCAGTAAGGCATTGATGACCTATTACTTATTCGTTCGGGAATAAAGGTAATAGATACCCTTAACCCCGTGTCGGGAAACTTATTTTGCATGTCATTGCAAACCCATGTGCAGTTCTAATGATTCAATTTAATACTGCCATGTTATTGGTCTAGGAGTTTGACTTGGCCTGAATCATACCATGTCTACAACCCTATGAAATTCATAACTATGTAAAAGTGTAAGCCTTAAAGGTCCCCATGGAATGTTTCGTGAGTGCACCATCAGAGTCTGTTCCCAATTCTCTATCACTCCCTTCTTTGCTTACACTACTGTCATGGTCACGTGGGTTACCGTTACCATTACCATGACCATGACTATCACAACTACTGCCTCTTTCCTCTTATTCTGATTCTTTCTCCTCCCCTACATGAGTATTTTTCTCTGCTTGTTGCGTACTTCCCGGAATTTCTTGAAAAACCAATGTTGACTACTAAGAAGGTTGAGTATCCTTTAAAGTCTTCTTATTGCATTCATTAAAAAAGAATGCATATTTGCCTTTTCAACCTAAGAAAGGTCGAGTGACCTGAAATGATTGAGTGACCCATAAGTCGTATTTGCCATTTCAATTTGAGAAACCGGTGTTGCATGATCAGGTTGAAAAGCAAAGAAGAAGACTTATGGACTATTCAAGCCACATACTTTCTTAGATTGAAGAAGCAAAGATGATGAATTCTGGGCTACTCAATATTCTCTTGCCACTCAACCTTCTCGGCCAATACTAGTTTCTCAGGTAATTTGGCAAGTAAGGAGCATAAAAAGATACTTGTGGGAAGAAAAGGAGCAAGAATGTGAACAAGAGTAGTATAGTGACAATAGTGGTGCTGGTCAAAAAAGTGATGATGGTGAATCAGGGCAGCCTCCGGTGGTCCACCGAGTGGGAATCTTTAAGTCTCACACTTCTATAAAATTATAAATTCCATAGAGCTTGGAACCTATTGACATGTCCCAAATCAAATTCATCGACCCAAATCAGCATGACTTTGAGTTGAATCATTGGAAATACACCAAGCTTTGCGATGACATGAAAAACACGCTTGGCGCATGGTAAAGGGGTATCCATGACCTTTAGTTCTGGGTGAATAACAAACAGGTGACGCCCGGAAACAAACTCGTTTCAGTTTTCTTTGGGCGAGATGACGGTTACATCTGAGGATGTCCACCGGATTTTCGGTATTTCTATTGGAGGGATGCCGGTAAATTTCACTTGGGTTATACTTATGGGAAGGGGTTGAATGTAACCAACTGATGGCGGGAAAACTCGTAGGGAATTATTAGGAGCACTATTAAAAGGAAGCAAATGCTCACGACTAAAATAGCCATAGTTCTTAATTCAACACTTCGATAAGGAACTCTGGAAAAAATTAGTATTACCGAATAATGAGTCAGATAAGGTTGAGAGAGAAATAGATTTGTAAAAGATTATGTGTTCTTTATGTTTCCTGTAAGAGCGCAAGTGGGGCCTGGTTGTAGTTTTTGACTGTGGTGGAGGGCATCCCAATTATGCTTGGGTGTGAGGTTCTAGCATACCTCTACCATGAGTTAGGTGTTGCTTATCGGAGTGTGGCGACTAGGATGGAAGGTTTCTTGACACTTCTTGAGATTATAATTCATTATTTTTCTAGTGCCATAATTAATATTTGTATAGTACAACATTATTACTTATATACCTTTTAATTGTACGTTGCAGGTTTAGGTAACATTTTACCCTACCGTTACCAAATACTTTTATGGTGTCTAACAACAAAGAATATGTGAACACGATCCCCGAAACACGATGCTCAACGGCAAATGTTGATTTTGTGACAATTTCTCGACACGACGTCACCTTCATTTTGGATATAAACTTGTTCTATGTTAGTCATTTGCATTTAAGTTTTTCTCACATTGTGCATGCCACATTTGATCTGTACGCCTCGATGCAGAATAATTGTTGGCCTGATGACATGATATAAGGGGCTAATACGATGTTTTCGTGGATGTCGAGTAATACGACCCGTATCATATAGCAGAAACAAGAATGTAAAGAAGTGCAAGTTGGACCCTGATCACTTGTTGGATTGGGAATACCATGGGGTCTCGGTCAAACAGTCATGGGACAGCGAAGAAAACGAGGCATGGCTTTGTCGGAGGAGCCATGTATGGGTCTTTCACTAAGACATCAGCGTAGAGGAAATCATGGGGCAAGTCTCTAATTGCGCATCTCATTACACTGGTAATATTTTTTTGTCAGTAGCGCCTGAAGACAGTAAGTGCTCGAAGACAGTATTTCCACATTAACCCAGCGACCACAAAACAGCCTAGACACTAAAGAAGAACCGGGCGAGGGCTATGGAGCGGTTGCAGGGTCTCCTAACCCCCCGTGATAATACCACGGATGGCCCAATGAGTTGATCAATATTGGTGAGGAGGCTCTTGTGTTGGTCACCAAACACATGAGCCTGCTAGACCTACATGCCACTCTACCCATTGCCTGAGGGACAAGCCTTGACAGGACCTCATTACATGAGCGCCAAGAATGAGAATAATCTCTAAGCATTTTGTATGATAGATGATAGAGAACCGTGTGTTCTCCCGCTGTGTCAACCAATTGGGAAGTATTCAAACAGGAAGGCTTAAGAGAGGTTTTTGAGTGAGAAAAAATGCCTGTCATTACTGAAGAGAGGGTGTGTGCCTCTTATACATTTAGAGAATGCCAATGATTTTCATTTACTTTAAATGGGTGTCTCTATTGAGTATTGAGGGTCTCATCGATTGTCCTTTGAGATATGAGCTTTCTTCATGTTATCGCTGAATAAGCCGATGAATGTGGCAGCGATTCGCCAATGTGAAAACTTCGATTCCATGAAGAACAAGCCCGAATTCGAGTATGATCCCACAATAACAAAGAAATGAGAATAACACAATAAAATTGAAGAGAATCTTGATTAATATGAGGGGTGGTTACTGGGACTGGTAGGTGACTCCAGTGATCGATGAATTGAGGGAGAAGTTGGAGGAATCACTGACATTAGTTTACGGGGCCACTGAGGGATGTGTCGCTCATACTAGTAGACAACTCTACCGAGGGATGAGTAACTGACACTACTAGTAGATGACTACAGTGAGGGGTAGATCGTTGGAACTACTAGGGTTATTGTGGGCAAGGGATCCTGATCATGCAGAGCGTCCTTATCATAGTCCTCCAGATCTGCAGGTCACGGATTTGATTGAGGGAGGAATTGAGGGCATCTGGGCATGAGACAGTGTGAGTTACCCCGCTGAGGAGGAATTCCTCGACTCTTCGTGGGATCTTGGATCAGTGCTGGCTTTCTCGCGAGTCTCAGGCCTGATTAAAGAACAATTATATAACTGAGGTAGGTTCCTACTGTGAAGGTGCTCATTTATGTCTACTTTACCTTGTGAAGCCAAATAAAGCTTCGCCCGTTCTTTTAATCTTCGACCCCCTTGTATTGTTTTTACTGTGAAGTTAGTGAGACCTCCCTCGTGATATAAAGCTGAGCACTGAATGTTTTTCATTAGGCATCCCATGGATGAGAAGAGAGGGGAGAGATAATTAGGAATGATCATGGTATGTTAGTAGTTGTGACTTTAATGGATGACCTTTGTCTGAAGGTCTTCAGATTGGCCCTTCTATCTGCCTTTCTGGCTACGTGGATTTTCTTATCGTGGAGGACCTGAAGGTTGATCTTAAGATTGTAGATATGTTATATAAGGATTTTAATAATTTATGACTTCTCAATGTGATATGGAAATCTCTAAAAAAACTGGGAGAAGATTATTACCTTGTCCTTTGGTTACCTCTTTGTGTAATTTTGCCCGCAATACTCATTTGCCAACAGGAAATGATATCTAGCTCAATCATATCATACAGTTTGTCCAAAGAAAAGTTTGGATTCTATTAAAAGTAAATGACCTTTCAGTCATGTGTCAATGTTTAATTTTTTGATTTAATAATTTCATAATAGAAAGAGGAGATTAAAATCCTCAGACACCAAACTGCCTACTTACATGGTCATTTTGCCGGACGGTTTATATTATTGCTTTATTTTTCTACGACTAGTGACATACATATTATCTGTAAGTAATTTTGTTTTTATGTTATGCTTTTGTAACGCTTGTATATCTGGAACCAATTCATATAGTAATGTGAAAAGAGATATATAATGTTAAATTTTCAAGTCACATTGTAGAATTACTATTATTCATCAAAAGTAAATCAAAACTACTTAGTATAGATGAAAACTATCGTCATAATCTCTAATGAATTAGCCTCATTTTTTTATTCATTAGTTTATTTGAAGCTAAATCGTTTTTGTTACACTGCTGGCTTTTCGTTATTTTTCTGCTACTTGGGTAATTTTATGCTTTCGGCATCTATTTAAAAATTCTGAGTCACTGATATTACTAGACTGCCATATTTTACTCATCAATTTTCTTACAGCCAGTTACGACTTACCATATTACAGGCATCCGTTACTAGGGGTCATCCAGGTAGCGCAGTCGAGGATTTCAAGAGAACACTGCAGCTGACAGAGTTGAAGGAAATAGACGATTCACTAAGTATTGGATTTACAGGAAGCTTCATGTTGCGTACAGTAGACCAACTTCTTCCAGATTCCTTCAGAGCAAGTTATGGTATATATGCAGATTAGAGGTTGTGTGGCACAATTGAAACTCATGGTACATCAGATGAAAATTGTTCCCCAGCTTAGTAGTATAGAGCAGGTGAAGGAATATCTCTATATACTTCCACTTGGATAGAGCAGAAAATGTGAAATTTTATAGACGCCAATGTTCAATGAAACTTGCACGGTCAGTTTGGTTTCTGGAATCAAATTTTATAGCTACAGCATATATTTCACCTTGTAAAACTGTAATGTGCGTATTGTTTAAACTTTTGGAACTTATGCTTAAGGTTTTTTTTTACCTCATCTGAGCGTTCAATGTCATAGAGCACCCATTTCACTCTAGTTATGCTTTACATCAACTGTGTATGTCCGGTTACACATCTTATGCATCTCACCTGTAAATCTCACTCTGGAGGCTGTCACGGTCAATATTCCCTTGACGGTATCACGACCATTTTTTATGTAATTTAGGGCACACAGGCTAATTAACATAAATAACGCTCAGAGAATGCTAGCTTACCATGAAGAATGACTAGACAAATGTATTTATGGCCGTGCCATCTGATTAGTTTTTTGATTTGATATATTAAGCTTAATGAAATTATCGCTACAAATGGAAATTACTTTGGGTTTTTACCATGCTGTGATTCAATCTGAAAGCATATGCGGAATTGCGGATAAAGGATAAATGGTTGTCCCATAAAAATAGCCTGGACTCCTCTATCCTGAACCAAAGGATAGAGGATAAACGGTGCACCAGCATTGCATCATGTCATTTATATGGCAAACTAATATTTTACGAACTTCGGATGCATGTTCAACTCAAGCATTGGCAATGAGGTCCAGTAATTCGAGCATTTTACAATGTGCTTGGTATCCCGTAAATAAACACAGACTGAGATTAATCCCCAAATTTGGTTATTTTCACATGATTAATACAACGCAAATACAAAATCTGGAATAAAAGCGACCCTCACATAAAATCCATTGAAAAGCGGCTGCAACCAAAACTTTGACAAAGAGGTCATGTTTCAGAAACATTAGGGGTACGAAAGCGGAAAACATACCAAATACATGATGATTCACCCTTCTGAGTAGTCAAAAGAACTCGCAGTTGTTTAACAAGAACCTGTTAGAAGGTAGAAGTTGGCCAACCATATTGATTACTTAACTTATAATACCTGTCTCTACTTTAATTAAGGCTTTCCTTTATAAGCTGAAATCACTTCCCTTATCTCTATACTAATCACAAATTATTATACTTTCATAAATCTCGATTTCATCTCCAAATTTGCGAGCTACTTTACACACGCCAGAAAAAGAAATGGCTTCTAAAGGAGTGAAAATTGGTCTTGTTGCTGTCATGGTTATTGCACTCTGGGCCGGAGCTAATGCTCAATCAAGTTGCACAACTGTGATCATTAGCATGTCTCCATGTCTGAACTACATCACAGGGAACTCTTCAATTCCATCATCGTCATGTTGCTCTCAGCTCAAAAGTGTACTTAGGTCTCAACCACAGTGTCTCTGTCAGGCACTTAACGGTGGAGGTTCAGCCATGGGTCTCAACATCAACCAGACTCGGGCTCTAGCTCTTCCCGCTGCTTGCAACGTTCAGACTCCACCGACTAGACAGTGCAACGGTATGACCAAGATCTACTCACCCACTTTTAGTCAGAAAACATACTGATGATAATAATTATTTTGTATTTGAACAGCTGCATCACCAACAGACTCTCCACCAGAACAAACAGATTCACCAACTTCATCAGATGATCCAGGTATTAGATTCTTAAAACTCCTTGGTTCACTTACGAGGCCGACTTCACCAATTTCAGAAAGTGCCTGTAAGGGAACTGGCGTGAGAAATAAGAGAGCACATCATGTATATTGTTTCGATTCCACTGCTTTAGAATAAGAAAAAACTACTTAAAAATGTTAAAATTAGTAAACCATTTGTTTTATCGTAGTAAGTTTGAAGTTTGAAGTTTGAAGTTTTAAGTTTGAACTAGTTACAGAATTCTAACATTGTTAGCCTGTATGGATGCAGGAACTGGATCTAAGACTGTCCCAACAACTGGTGGGGATTCATCAAATGGAAGTTTTGTTGCATCACCGTTGTGTCTTCTTTTATCCCTCCTCTTTGTTGCATCATATGCTTCAAACTTAAGCGATTTCTGAGTTATTTATACTTGATGGTTTTCTACCTACCAAGATCAAGAAGCCCTACATACGTATGGAGAACTGGATCTAAGACTGTCCCAACAACTGGTGGGGATTCATCAAATGGAAGTTTTGCTGCATCACCGTTGTGTCTTCTTTATCCCTCCTCTTTGTTGCATCATATGCTTCAAACTTAAGCGATTTCTGAGTTATTTATACTTGATGGTTTTCTACCTACCAAGATCAAGAAGCCCTACATACATATGGAGACTGGGGTGCAATATTTTACTTTATTTTATATATGTTTGATGGTGATTCATTTGTATCACTTAATTACCGGAGGCCTCTTACGGGGTTATTTTGATTTGTTTTATGGAAAAAATATAGAATTATTCTCCTTTTTTCATTTAATATATAGATTATTTGTTTAATTATGTGGGTTATGGAACTAGAACTCGACTAATTAATTGTAGGGTAAGGCTTTCAATTTCCTCCACCTTAACACTTTGATTTTCTTAGAAGATGGTACAAGGGTCATAGAACCTTTAGTGTGTCTATTCCAGTCTTCCTAAGATATATACATGTATCATATACAACTGTAAACCCTCATGCACAGGCAGCTAAAAACTTAAAAGGAAAAAGAAAGTAAATGATGGAATTACAACTGAGATTTAATTTTGGGGAAGGGGGGTGAAGTACCTTTAGAAGATGTTCACAACAATGATATTTCTTGAAGAAAGTCCAGTCATTTGCAGAAAGGTTCTATGACCCACTCTCTCCCGTCAACTGCTCTATTAATTCCAGAAAGGAGTCCAGAAACATAACTGTCTGTCTATGTTCCCTGCTTATCCACATTTCTGGCAGAGCACTTCCAAGTTTTCAAGTTAGACTCATTGCCTCATGAACCAGAATAAACAGACTTTACTTCACGTAAGCATGTTAAAAAAAATTCCAAAACAAAATGGGCTTTACAGGTTTCACATTTTCCATATTACCGATTTTTTGTTATGCTGGATTGGGGTGGTATGAAGTGATATCATAGACCAAACGAGATCTAAACATTGCCCACTTTTAAGGACGTAGACAACGTCTGTGAAGATGGATGCCATGGGAAACAGAGTGACTAATTTCACTTTAAACTGCAGTTTCAACAAAAGTTAATGTGATGGGGGCCATCAAGAAGATATATCCTTCGCTTTGCAGTAACATTTCAATTGGTTGATGACGAGGATCAGAAAATGAGTCCTTCAGACATTATCTCCCAGTGAATCTTCCATTGCTGCCTCTTTTCCTCTTCTATACCGAGCAACATGCTTATGGTATTCTTCCAGCTCTTTCTCTAATCTCTCAATGAACTCGCTTGTGTGTTCAAGGGACTGTTCAAATTTATACTTATCTAAAGCCTGCAACGATTATAAAGAAAACAACTTTCAGAAGTGTCGCATTAAATATACCACTAACCAAACAATCACTGAAATAAAAATTGTTCAAAAACATGATCTACTTATATAAATATTAGTTTATAGCTCACATGCCAACTAAATCATGAATCACTACTAATTGAAACAAAACAGAAGAATTTTTAGAATGATCTCTTCCTATATCTCTCATTTCATTGTCTTCTTTATTTAGAACATTTGAGAAATGGGATGGTTTATTCTATTTTTAGCTTTTTTTTACTTGTATAAGTGTTTATCATAAAATGTTTTCCACAGTAGTAGATTTCTCTATTAATGATATTCTCCAAGTCTCCAAAAATAGAATAACATAGAAAATAATAAGACAACACTCAAGAATTGTTTATAATGCAAATGTCATTCACAGTAATAGATTTCTCTATTAATGATATTCTCCATGTCTCCTAAAATAGAATAGCATAGAAAATAATAAGACAACACTCAAGAATTGTTTATAATGCAAATGTCATTCACCAAGGAATACTTTGAGGCTAAAGAACAAAGATTGTTGCTGTTTCCCGACTTTGCATGTCCGACTCATGAAGGGCACTTGCATGATTAGAAGGAAAAAAGATCACCAGCATATAGGGATGACAGTCCCGCTTTCAATGTGTGATCCAACAATCCAAGAGAGGATTTGCCACAACTTCAAATTATGCTCATCCGTACTTGACCTTTTACGGGCCCACCTTCCTCACTTGCAAACTAGAAGGTGTCCATTCTCTCTCTCATTTCCTCACTCTTTCTCATCCAACCATATTTCCCCCCTTTTTTTCTCCACTTTCTCTTAACTCCCAACAGTGCTTAAGCAAAAAAGATAGACTCTTATCTCTCTAAACCATCATTGACATATTCAAAGCAAAATTAAAATGTAATTGGAGCTGTGCTTACTGCTTCATTTAATCCACGCTTTAATGAGTTCCCAATTTGATCGTGGTAACTCAACAGTTTGAGAGTAGCGAATTACATTTACCAGCTTAAATTGGCCCAGTTAATGATTCCAGTCATGAGAGAATGCTTTGAGTAGAAAGGATTTCTTGCTCCTGGTGGGTTCAGTTAATCGTCACCAAAAATGAGGTTTGTTGTTTCAACACATTCAACAACATAGTCCTTGATTCACATTTGGCGATTCCTACTCGTTTAATCTGTTCTAAATTCTGAATATACCATCTCTTCATCTTGATATGACTTTTAGACCTGCCCGGTTGAAGGCCATACCGAGCAGAGCAATTTTGTTCTACACTGAAGATAGAAGTTTTATTCGTCATAAAAGGTCACAAACAATGCAAAGGTCAAGGAGTTCCGATACTTTCAGCATCAAAACCAAAGCAGTTCAGACCTTACAAAGTGCAACCAGAATAATGACTATCCCACAAAATTAGCAGAAACAGACAGAGAAGCATCTACACATAGTTGTTGCCGCTGAAAAATGAGGAATTCCACCCGCAATCCAACCTCAAATAATACATGTAATTTACTGGAGATCGTAATCTTACAAAAACATACCTAGGCTTATGCCACACTAATTAGTGAGGCCCGAATCTTAAAAACATTTTCATTAACCTTTATTAATTGTTTTCCAATGAAATACTCCTTGGGGATCGGTTCAAAGACAATCTATACAAAATGTATCTTCTAGAGATGCTATGTTTTACCAATCATTACAAACAATTTGTTAGTTTTGATAAAAGAAAAGTGAGGCTTACACATCGCTTCACCTACCCCTCTGCCTTTTTAAAACCTTGCTGGAGATAAAGGATTCAGATAGAGATTGACAAACTTGGAATTTTTTTCATCTACTGATCCAAAAGAAAGGTTGTGCAGCGACTCAAATCAACTCAAGGAGACTGTACTTCTAAACATAATTCATCTAAGGCAGTGACTCAAGATCAAAAACCGGAGGAGAAAGAAGACTTTGCTCATATGGAATCCCAACCTTCATCTTATGCAAAAAGGGTGAGAGATAAAACTAATTTTATTTTAAATTTGGATGATTTGCCTAAACTAGGAAAAAGTGGTGCCTGGTTGAAATCACCGACTCAGCCATTGATAGGGGATTTGAGTCTTATAAGTTCAGTCTTGTAGGAAAGATTGACTTGCTGAAATTAACTATGCTGAGGTAATAATATAAGCAGTTAAATTAGGGACACTAAAAAGCCCTGTATCCATCATACCTTAGGGGAAAGGCTATTTTATGATCAAATTGCCATGTGAAGATGACAGGAAAACAGTTTCGAGTGGGGGGGATGGAATATTGAAGGGTTTTTGATAAAATTAATGTCCTGGAGTCCCAACTTTAATCCAGAGACAAAAAAACAGTAATGCTATGGTATCGGTGAGATTCCCTGGACTAAGTATGAAGTATTGGGACATCCAATCCTTAATTTCTATGGAGAAAGCTCTTGGCAATCCAGTCCAAGTTGATCAAGCAACAAGAAACTTGGAGTTTGGTTTTTTTACTAGTATATTGGTAAACATTGACACGTCTGAAGCTGTACCTGACAAAATTCTTGTTAGAGCTAAGGGCATGGAATTTTGGCAAGTTGTTCTTACAAATAATTACCCTAAGTATTGTGATATTGGCAAGTGATGTTCGGCACGGGTACGGGGTGTCTGACACGACAACCTCAAAATGAGCGAAAACGGGACACGGCTATAGTACTAAGCATTGTTTATTTTTCTATTTGTAACGTATCTCGAGTAAGATAGACTGTTGGCTTTTATTTAAGACAAGAATACACAGTTGAGATGTAGGTGTTTTCTGGGACACCTTCCTTTTAGTAAGTTGTAAGAGGATTACAATGAACTCTCGGAGAGTGGCACCACTCTGTTCTCCAAGTTATTGCCGGCCTAGTATTACGGCAATGGTTCTTAAGTAGAAAGGTAGGAAATTGTATATCCTTCTTGTACTGTCCCAGGTCCCTTTCAAAAGGTTCTAGGTGCATTTAGTGCCATGCGTCTGCTACAGTGAGTAACATCCAAGGTGACATCCCGTAAGTGCACGACCTACGCCCGCCTTTATTTGTCTTACATCCGTTAGCAAGTAACGTCTTAGGTTACAGCCGGTACGTGCATCAGTTCAGTAATCCTTCGTTATGCCTTCAGTTACAAAGTATGGCCAGGCTGGAAGGTTATACTAGAATTCACAGTTTTATGGACAGAGCTCTGTACAATAAGATGTAGCTTGATAAATATGAAGGATGGAAACTGTGTGAATCATATAATGCACTCTGTTATCATTCTCTTTTGTTTGATAGGAGTGTGCTTGCTCCCAGACCTAGAAAACAATCCTTCTAAAATGGTGGATGGACCATCCAGGTTTCAAAAAGCTAGTCCATGCCAGCAGGCATGAGGAACTTTCTGGGGGTCCCTTGCTTGTGTTGAAAGCTAAACTCAAAAGATTAAAACTAGCTATAAAAGACTGGAGGAAGAATGTGGTTGATGTTGTAACACATAAAATTCAAAGTTTGGCCATTGAGATAAAAGATTTGCAACTGCAACTTAAAGAAGATATAGTTGATGATGGTTTTGCTGAACAGATTGAAGACAAGGTAGATGAACTTGCTGCTTTAACTGCCTAGAGGAGAGCAGAGTGGAAACAAAAATCCAAGATCAAATGGCTCAAAGTAGACATGAATACTCGATACTTTCACACTCAAACTAGATTTAAACTGGCTAGATATTAAATTACCAGTGTGGAAAAGGATGATGGAACCATGTTAGAAGACCAAGAGAAGATAAAGGCTTGTATTGTGGACTTCAACACCAACAAATTTAAAGCTTCAAAGTTAACCATTCCTAATGGCCTGCTTGATCTAATACCTAATTCTATTACTGATGAAGATAACAATGTTCTAACTGCTATGCCTAAAGATGATGAAATTAAAGATGCAGTATTTGTTCTCAATCCAGAAAGCTCTCCTGCCATATGGATTTGATGGATATTTCTATCATGGCTTCTCAGAGAAGTTACTAGAGCTATAAATCTTTCTTTATTGATATCGCTTTGTCTAATGGATTAAATTCTAATCATATTATTCTTGCTCCTATGGTAAAGAAAGCAGTCAAGCTCTCTCAGTTAAGGCCTATATGTTTAGGCAACTATTCATTTAAAGTTATTACAAAGATCAGGACTCATAGACGGAAGAAAGTAACTGATAGAGTGGTCTCCATTTATACTTGAAAAGGAACTAGCTTTTGAAATGGTGAATGAAGTCTCCATTAAGAAGAGAAGGTAAAATGGGTCTCAAAATTGATATGCCTAAGCATTTGATACATTCAGCTAGGATTATTTTATTTAAGTTCTCAAAAAGTTTGGTTTCAGTAAAATTTGGTGTGGTAGAGTGCTTAAAACCTTTAGCTCTGTTATGATATCTGTTTTAGTAAATGGTAGTCATTGTAACTACTTTCCTGTCACTAAAGGGTTGAAACATGGAGATCCCCAGTCACTCCTCTTATTTACTATAGCTGAAGACCTTCTTAGTTGAGGCATAAACATTCCAAGAGATATTGTGTTACATATGGTCACCATCAAAAATCAAGTGGGCCCCTCTCACTTATTATTTTCTGATGATATTCTTGTATTTGCTAATGCATTTTTTTCGAAAATGTAAAAAATAATTTATTGATCAGGAGAAAGGAAAAGAGAAAACCGAAGGCAAAGGAAAAGAGAAAAGAACAAAAGACACTAGACCTCACACCGACTCCGTGGTAATTAAATTTTTTCATCGTGTCACAATAAAAGATAGTTATATATAAGTCAAAGATGATTTCCTCCACGGTCTTAGCCTTCTTACTAAAGTGATTATCATTCATTTCCTTCCATAAAACCCATCCAATTGCATATGGAGTAAAATCCCAAAGTACTTTCTCAATCTTTTTTCTAAATGGCCTACCACCAGGCTTTTAAAGAGGAAATAAAACTCCATTCAAATACCCAAGAGACCCCGAAAAGATTAAGGAAAGGATTCCACACCTCCATCGCAATCGGGCAATGTAACAGTGGATCAGCAAGGAGAAGCAAGGAGAAGAGAAACTGTGAAAGTTCCTACAATCTTATCAATTAGCCGCAGGATAGTGGATTGCAAGGAGAGAAGCAAGCTCTACTTAGGGGCAATGAAGAAAGTTAAAAAAGAAGAATCTCTTATTTGGCATAAATGAAGGCTACTTAACTACTACTTACTTGGGGGTTCCTCTAGCTTAAGGCATGGCAAAAGCTTCTATGTTTAGAAGCTTGGTGGATAAAATGAGAAAAAGGGCATCTGTCTGGGCAGATCACCTTCTCATCTATCAAGGCAGTTTGGTTCTCACAAAATCTATAATTTGTAGTTTTCAAGAGGACCATTAGAGATTCAGTAATCCTTCCAAAATATTGCCATTTCTAACCTGCCAGAAAACACTATCTGTCACGTCAAGGAGAGCTTGCTACTATGTTCAGTTACATTGGAATTCACTTCTCTAATGTGCTTATCAGCTTCAGCAAAGAAGATCAATATGTGGGGAAACCTGATATTAAGGGTCCTTTAATATGAAATCTGCTTTTGAAGAATACAGGTGCAAATTACCTAAAGTTTGGTGGAACTCCTTCATATGGAAGTCTCTAGTCCATCCTAAACTTTCAAACTTTGCATGGAGACTGACACACCATGCTCTCCCCCTACAGATTCAGAGCTACAAAAAAGGGGTAAGATTTCTACGTCTTGTTGCTATCGATGTTGCAAAGGTTCAGATTCTGCTGAACATCTGTTTTGGTCTTGTGAGGTTGCAATTGAGATAAGGGATTGAGGACTGTACATGTTTAATCTCCAACTTGGTTATGCACATAATATAAAGCAATTGTGTGACCTGGTTAAGACTGTTAGCCCTCAAGTTGCATTACTCTGGAAAGCCTTTCTTATCATCTCAGATTATCATATTTGGTTCATAATCTGTGGTTTTTAAAAGTGGCATACTAAACATGACAGTGCTAAAGAGAAGAACCTTGGCTGATTTGAAAGATTGTTCCACTCTCACCAAAGCTGTTATGCACAATGTTGTTAGTGACTTGCAGGTTCTAAAGAGACTAGGTGTTATAGGTTCAAAAAACCACCAAATATACAGTCATACTGCTGAATCCCACCTACTGCTGATGATGTTAAGATATGATGGGGCCTCCATGGGAAATCCAGACCACGGTGGATGTGTGGGTATTTTTCAAGGTAGTCAAGGGCAGGTGATTGCTGTCATGGTAAAGAACACTGAGAAAACTACGGCTTTCTTGCAGAGAGTGTTGCTATTGTAGAGTGCCTTACTAAAGCTGAGCTGGGATTGGAGAATACAAGGGTCACATCTTATTCCCAATCTGCTTTTCTTGCTTCTACCACTTATTCCATCCCTTGGTAGATTGGTCAAAAGCTAGGTAACAACGACACTTCACTTTAAAAAAAATAAAACGTGTCCGACACCCCGACACTCGGACACACGTGTCCAACACTATTTGCAAGGTACTTTCCTATTTTCTGCCGTTTCTGACACCCCGTACCTGTGTCGGACACCGACACCCGAATCCGTGTCGTTGTTGCCTAGGTCAAAAGTGGCAGAATGTAAAGATCAAATTCAAAAGACTAGGGTTCTCTTCTGTGTGAAGAGAGATAAACTTTGGAGCTGACTCAGCAAAAAGAGGTTGTAAAATTCCTGTAGATTCTGTGGAGTGGAATATGGGAAGGCCAGACTTCCTTATTCGAGTCGAGGTTCCTCACATGAATACTATAGGTTTTCAACGTAGTTGTTGTAAAAGCTGCAAACGATATGAAGTGCATGGGGTGCCAACCTAATTGGGATGTCATCTCTCTCTCTCTCTCTCTCTCTCTCTCTTGTGGTACGCACATAACAGTGGACCAAAATCAGTAGTGTGGGACTGTGGGTAAGATCAGTAGTGTAGAAGCAAATAAAAACCTATAAAATACAACAGTAAACAGTTTGTTCCTTTTGAATTATAAAAAAGGAATCTAACGAAGCATGAATAGAAAAGTTACCTTGGCCTTGGACAGCGTTTCTGTAGGTGACATGACTTCTGGCTGTACATAATTCTTTCCACGGTAAAATAAAATAGTATTGTCGGCTTTTATGTTAATCACGATGCCTTTACTTAGATGTGCAAGCTTCTCAGCATATTCATGAACCTGTCCAGGTCTGCATGGCCTGCAAATGACCTTCACAGTTTCATGTTTCTTCCAATGGAGATGCATATTAAGAACTACACCTCCAAATACTCCACGTCTTCCAAGCGGTACATAATTCTTCTTCTTCTCCCCAATACGTTTCAGGTAAAACTTCTCTTCGTTCGTCAGGATTTCGGGATCATATGTTTCAGGAGGAGGCATAGGAATATCAAACTTCTTTAGCTTCTCAATGAGCCATTCTTCCTTTCGCTTCGCCTAATTCAGGACGTAAAAATGAAAGTCAACTAAAACAATTATCATTAACTAAATGATGTAAGCTGTCATACCCATAGAAATGTTAAACATGGAGAAACAACGTATTCAGATAATATAAGCATTGCATTTATGATAATATGCAAGGATGCGTAACTTAAGGTAGAACGTAAACATGAGAAAAGAATGCATAATTCATAACCTGTCTACCTTTTCAAGTTTGTACCTAATCCTAACTTCTGGATTTGGGGATGTCATCTTCTTTTTAGCCTTTAGGCGATACAACTTGAGTTCATTCACTTTTGCCTTTTTGGACATCTTCACCCGTTTGTACACTTTTTGAACCTTTGGCAAGTATCCATTTTTGTTTGGCGATGACTCTTCGACACAAAATCTGATCACATCATTGTCCATTTCCAGGTTCGCTGATGCACCTCTCATGTATCTAATAAGATGCAGCCTAGAACTAACATTGTGAAATCCACACCAATTTGATTGTTGTAAAGGTATTGGATGAGACCTTACTGCATT